>JBAMJR010000009.1:7042500-7664675 GCA_038501785.1 Myoxocephalus aenaeus
CTAGGTGGCGCTATGACTAGGATTCAAAATGATCACATGGATGTCTTCAGGGTCAGGAGGTCATGACATATGAGAAATATGGAGCAGATTACATCATGTATGGCCGAGTTAAAACAACTTCCATTTTCATGGAAAATGGTGTTTTTCGGCGCTGCTTTGCGCTCACATAGTTCGATATTTTTAAAATCCTTTGATAACTTTTCCCTGCAAAGGTCTCAACATCATATTGCCCGAATGTGAAATCAATCGTATTTAATCTCTAGGAGGAATTCATCTGGATACAACGCCTGGAAACAAGGAAAATGGCAACATTTTGCAATTCACTGCAGCGCCCTCTAGTGTTTGAAAATTCTGAAATAATTTGGGTACGTTAAGGGACACGATGTTGACATATGCTACAACTTTTGTGAGGATAGGCAAAGTGATTTGGAAGTTATGTGTATTGACATATTGAGCCACGCCCCTAAGAGTTTAATTGGTTAATAACTTCTGAACGCAATGAGATATCAACAAGGTGGAATATATCGTTTGATCACATTGAACCAATGATGATCCACAGAAAGTTTGGTGAGAAATGGACCCATCGTTTAGGAGCAATGGGCAAAAATGTGTTTTTTACAAAATTCAAAATGGCGGAAAATCTAATTAGGCGCATTTTATTTTCACGGATGAGTTTTTTGTAGAGCAGTCCCACCCGGACATGTGTGCAAAATTTCAAGTCAATCGGCAAAAGTTTGCACAAAGCGTGGGCTTTCAACCTAAAGGGGGCGCTATAGAGACATTTTTGCCAAGTTTTGACCAACACCCAAATCAGATTGCAATTTTCGCCGAGTCGGATGGGTGTGCACATTTTGAAGAACGTAGGTTTATCCCAAGCACCTCTTTTCCCTGCGCATTGAGCGTAAATAAGAATAATAATAATAAATATATATATATATATATATATATATATATATATATACACATATATATATATATATATATATATATATATATATATATATACACATATATATATATATATATATATATATATATATATATATATATATATATATATATATATACACACATATATATATATATATATATATATACACATATATACACACACATATATATATATATATATATATATATATATATATGTATATATACATTATATACATTATATATATATACACACACACACATATATATATATATATATATATATATATATATATATATATATATATATATATATATATACACATATATATCAGGGGTGTCCAAACGTTTTTCACTGAGGGCCACAAACAGAAAAAGATATGAAAGTCTGGGCTACTCAGGTGAGGTATATCGCAAAATGAATCAAATGAGGTCAAATATGCATATATATATATATATATATATATATATATATATATATATATATATATATATATATATATATATATATGTATATGTATGTATTTGGCCTTTTCCAAGCTCCAGTAGAAGTCGGCAGGGAGAGAAACTGAAGCTGTTTCTTTAGAGAATCATCACTGCATCTCCATCAGTTCAGACTCTCTTCACTTCTTCTGCATCATCAGGAAGGGAGTCGAGAACAGCTTGAATTCTTTCTCAATGGCAGAAAGATCTTGGAAGCGCTTACTGAGTTCTGTCATTTGATGTGATGACAGACACATATATACTCTTTTTCGCAGAAAGGTTGACCTCTGAAAAAAGCTGCTTTGATTTCAGACGTGGGGGAAGAGCAGCGGTGACATTAGTAGTTGTGTCTCAAAGAGACCAAGGTTCACACAGAACAGGTTCATGTGTGCGTGAGGTTTGGTACCTGGGCTTTGCCTTGCAGGCTCTTGTTCAGTGTGAGATGATGATAAGATCAACTAGAGGCCAGGTCTGCCAACCATAGTGTGTCACTCAGCTCATGAAGAGGTCAAAACTGTTCCAAAGTTACCATGCTTTATGAGAGTCATGGCTTGAAGACTTCTGCATGCCAATATTAACTCATAGTCAGAGCGCCACCTACTGGGAAACTATGGCGATTTTAACTAGAAATGATAAAGAAAATGAAATTTGCCGACTTCCGGTGCGGTTTATAGCATCGTCCCAAGACAGTTATTTTTAAGTGTATATGTGGTACATACGCCTATGAAATGTTGTATATCTATGTTGAACGTACTGCGAGGGCTGCTTTGTTGAATTGAGTTGAATTTTCTCCTTAGAAGTTCATTGGTCCTTTTCTTCTGAACACAATGAGATATAAACAAGCTTTTGATACATTGTGATGGAATTGAGCCTGTATTGATCCACAGAGAATCTTGTAAAAATCGAAGCCAGCATTTAGGAAGATTTGAGGAAAAAAGTGTATCTCAAAAAATCCAAAATGGCGGAAATTCTAAGTAGGCGGAGCTTAATGCGGCGATGTACTTTTTTGTAGAGCAGACACAACCGGACATGTGTGCAAAATGTCAGGTCAATTGGTGATAGGGGGAAAAAACTGTGGGCGTCCACAATTCACAGGTTGTCAAAAACAAAAACGTTTTGTAGGGGGCGCTATTTGACTTCCTGTACGGTTTAGAGCATGGTCCCAAGAGGGTTATTTTTAAGTTTACATGTGTTACATATGGCTACCAGGTTTCATACATGTAGGTCAACCGTAGCGCTGGGGCTGCTTAATTGAATATTTGTAGGGGGCGCTATCGAGCCGGATCGCGATTTTGAAGCATTAAAATCATATCACGTAACTACATCTTTGCCTGTCAATGTGGGTGCCAAGTTTAGTTACGTCTCAAGCATGCTTAGTCCCTCAAAAGTACCTTCGTTGTTGACCGCGAAGGATGGGGCGCCACGGCAACAGCGTTTCACGAAACATCAAAAGCTTTGGGGGATGGCGTCATGAAAGTCTTATGTTTGTCTACGAGTAATTTGGTGTCGATCTAATCAACCTACTGAGAGAAGCTAGCCAAAGTATAGAACATTTTTCTTTCTGTTGCCATTAGGTGGCGCTATGACTCTAATTAAAAATTAGACATCACAGGTCTTCAGGCCTGGAGTCTCATCAAACATGTGAAACCTGGAAAGGATCTTATCATGTGGAGTCGAGTTACATGGGTTTATTCGTTCACGGCGAAGGATCAAACTTCCGCGATGCTCCCACGCGACGCCGTTCAACGGATCCTTACAATCTTCAAGGTGATGCATTATCAATGTCTTAAGTCTGTTCCGACGCATTTGGAGAGGCATCCGAATAATCTGTGAGGAGCACGGTATACAAGTACAAAACATGTAACTTCCTGTTGCCTCTAGGTGGCGCTATGACTAGGATTCAAAATGATCACATGGATGTCTTTAGGGTCAGGAGGTCATGACATATGCGAAATATGGAGCAGATTACATCATGTATGGCCGAGTTAAAACAACTTCCATTTTCATGGAAAATGGTGTCTCTTTGGCGCTGCTCTGCGCTCACATAGTTCGATATTTTTTAAATCCTTTCATAAGTTTTCCCTGCAAAGGTCTCAACATCATATTGCCCGAATGTGAAATCAATCGTGTTTAATCTCTAGGAGGAATTTCTCACAATACGACGCCTGAAATTAAGGAAAATGCCAAAATTGAGCTATTCACTGTAGCGCCCTCTAGTGTTTGAAAATTCTGAAATAATTTGGGTACGTTAAGGGACACGATGTTGACATATGCTACAACTTTTGTGAGGATAGGCAAAGTGATTTGGAAGTTATGTGTATTGACATATTGGGCCACGCCCCTAAGAGTTTAATTGGTTAATAACTTCTGAACGCAATGAGATATCAACAAAGTGGAACATATCGTTTGATCACATTGAGCCAATGATGCTCCACAGAAAGTTTGGAGAGAAATGGACCCAGCGTTTAGGAGCAATGGGAAAAAATGTGTTTTTTACAAAATTCAAAATGGCGGAAAATCTAATTAGGCGCATTTTATTTTCACGGATGAGTTTTTTGTAGAGCAGTCCCACCCGGACATGTGTGCAAAATTTCAAGTCAATCGGTCAAAGTTGGCAAAAAGGGTGGGCTTTCACAACTAAAGGGGGCGCTAGAGAGACATTTTCTCAGACGTTTGTCCGACACCCAAATCAGATTAAAATTTTCACCGAGTCGGATGGGTGTGCAAATTTTGAAGAATGTAGGTTTATCCCAAGCACCTCTTTTCCCTAAGTAAAGTGCTAGAATAATAATAAATATATATATATATATATGTTTGTATATATATATATATATATATATATATATATATATATATATATATTTATGTGTATATATATATATATATATATATATATATGTGTATATATATATATATATATATATATATATATATATATATATATATATATATATATATCCCTCTCTCTAAATTAAAGCTGCTCGCAGCTGTGACTGGGCCCTCGCCGCCGGCACGTCGGGGACGCCTGCGGGTCGCCGGCTCTTCCGGCCTCGAACATCCGCCTGGCAGGCGGACGTTCTCGGACGGACGAGCCGGCGACCCTTCGGCTTACCCCGACGTGCCGGCGGCGAGGGCCCAGTCACAGCTGCGAGCAGCTTTAATTTAGAGAGAGGGATATATATATATATATATATATATATATATATATATATATATATATATATACACATAAATATATATATATATATATATATATATATATATACAAACATATATATATATATATATATATATATATATATACACACACACATATATATATATATATATATATATATACACACATATATACATATATATACACACATATATACATATATATACACATTATATATATATATATATATATATATATATATATACACACACATATATATATATATATACACACACACACACACATATATCAGGGGTGTCCAAACGTTTTTCACTGAGGGCCACAAACAGAAAAAGATATGAAAGTCTGGGCTACTCAGGTGAGGTATATCGCAAAATGAATCAAATGAGGTCAATTATGCATATATATATATATATATATATATATATGTGTGTATTTGGCCTTTTCCAAGCTCCAGTAGAAGTCGGCAGGGAAAGAAACTGAAGCTGTTTCTTTAGAGAATCATCACTGCATCTCCATCAGTTCAGACTCTCTTCACTTCTTCTGCATCATCAGGAAGGGAGTCGAGAACTGCTTGAATTCTTTCTCAATGGCAGAAAGATCTTGGAAGCGCTTACTGAGTTCTGTCATTTGATGTGATGACAGACACATATATACTCTTCTTCGCAGAAAGGTTGACCTCTGAAAAAAGCTGCTTTGATTTCAGACGTGGGGGAAGAGCAGCGGTGACGTTAGTAGTTGTGTCTCAAAGAGACAAAGCTTCACACAGAACAGGTTCATGTGTGCGTGAGGTTTGGTACCTGGGCTTTGCCTTGCAGGCTCTTGTTCAGTGTGAGATGATGATAAGATCAACTAGAGGCCAGGTCTGCCAACCATAGTGTGTCACTCAGCTCATGAAGAGGTCAAAACTGTTCCAAAGTTAACATGCTTTATGAGAGTCATGGCTTGAAGACTTCTGCATGCCAATATTAACTCATAGTCAGAGCGCCACCTACTGGGAAACTATGGCGATTTTAACTAGAAATGATAAAGAAAATGAAATTTGCCGACTTCCGGTGCGGTTTAGAGCATCGTCCCAAGACAGTTATTTGTGAGTGTATATGTGGTACATACGCCTATGAAATGTTGTATATCTATGTTGAACGTACTGCGAGGGCTGCTTAGTTGAATTTTGTTGAATTTTCTCCTTAGAAGTGCATTGGTCCTTTTCTTCTGAACACAATGAGATATAAACAAGCTTTTGATACATTGTGATGGAATTGAACCCGTAATGATCCACAGAGGATTTTGTAAAAATCGAAGCCAGCATTTAGGAAGATTTGAGGAAAAGATTGTTTTTCACAAAATCCAAAATGGCGGAAATTCTAAGTAGGCGGAGCTTAATGCGGCGATGTACTTTTTTGTAGAGCAGACACAACCGGACATGTGTGCAAAATGTCAGGTCAATTGGTGATAGGGGGAAAAAACTGTGGGCGTTCACAATTCACAGGTTGTCAAAAAAAAAAACGTTTTGTAGGGGGCGCTATCTGACTTCCTGTACGGTTTAGAGCATGGTCCCAAGACAGTTATTTGTAAGTTTACATGTGTTACATATGGCTACCAGGTTTCATACATGTAGGTCAACCGTAGCGCTGGGGCTGCTTAATTGAATATTTGTAGGGGGCGCTATCGAGCCGGATCGCGATTTTGAAGCATTAAAATCATATCACGTAACTACATCTTTGCCTGTCAATGTGGGTGCCAAGTTTAGTTACGTCTCAAGCATGCTTAGTCCCTCAAAAGTACCTTCGTTGTTGACCGCGAAGGATGGGGCGCCACGGCAACAGCGTTTCACGAAACATCAAAAGCTTTGGGGGATGGCGTCATGAAAGTCTTATGTTTGTCTACGAGTAATTTGGTGTCGATCTAATCAACCTACTGAGAGAAGCTAGCCAAAGTATAGAACATTTTTCTTTCTGTTGCCATTAGGTGGCGCTATGACTCTAATTAAAAATTAGACATCACAGGTCTTCAGGCCTGGAGTCTCATCAAACATGTGAACCCTGGAAAGGATCTTTTTATGTGGAGTCGAGTTACATCGGTTTATTCGTGCACGGCGAAGGATCAAACTTCCGCGATGCTCCCACGAGACGCCGTTCAACGGATCCTTACAATCTTCAAGGTGATGCATCATCAATGTCTTAAGTCTCTTCCGACGCATTTGGAGAGGCATCCGAATAATCTGTGAGGAGCACGGTATACAAGTAGAAAACATGTAACTTCCTGTTGCCTCTAGGTGGCGCTATGACTAGGATTCAAAATGATCACATGGATGTCTTCAGGGTCAGGAGGTCATGACATGTGCGAAATATGGAGCAGATTACATCATGTATGGCCGAGTTAAAACAACTTCCATTTTCATGGAAAATGGTGTCTCTTTGGCGCTGCTCTGCGCTCACATAGTTCGATATTTTTTAAATCCTTTCATAACTTTTCCCTGCAAAGGTCTCAACATCATATTGCCCGAATGTGAAATCAATCGTGTTTAATCTCTAGGAGGAATTTCTCACAATACGACGCCTGAAATTAAGGAAAATGCCAAAATTGAGCTATTCACTGTAGCGCCCTCTAGTGTTTGAAAATTCTGAAATAATTTGGGTACGTTAAGGGACACGATCTTGACATATGCTACAAATTTTGTGAGGATAGGCAAAGTGATTTGGAAGTTATGTGTATTGACATATTGAGCCACGCCCCTAAGAGTTTAATTGGTTAATAACTTCTGAACGCAATGAGATATCAACAAGGTGGAATATATCGTTTGATCACATTGAGCCAATGATGATCCACAGAAAGTTTGGTGAGAAATGGACCCAGCGTTTAGGAGCAGTGGGCAAAAATATGTTTTTTACAAAATTCAAAATGGCGGAAAATCTAAATAGGCGCATTTTATTTTCACGGATGAGTTTTTTGTAGAGCAGTCCCACCCGGACATGTGTGCAAAATTTCGAGTCAATCGGCCAAAGTTTGCAAAAAGGGTGGGCTTTCACAACTAAAGGGGGCGCTAGCGAGCAATTTTCTCCGACTTTTGGCCGACACCCAAATCAGATTAAAATTTTCACCGAGTCGGATGGGTGTGCAAATTTTGAAGAATGTAGGTTTATCCCAAGCACCTCTTTTCCCTGCGTAAAGTGCTAGTATAATAATAATAATAAGAATAAACATTTGCATTTCAATAGGTCCTCGACTCTGACTACGTCAGTGCTCGGGCCCTAAATATATATATATATATATATATATATATATATATCTCCCTCTCTCTAAATTAAAGCTGCTCGCAGCTGTGACTGGGCCCTCGCCGCCGGCACGTCGGGGACGCCTGCGGGTCGCCGGCTCTTCCGGCCTCGAACATCCGCCTGGTAGGCGGACGTTCTCGGACGGACGAGCCGGCGACCCTTCGGCTTACCCCGACGTGCCGGCGGCGAGGGCCCAGTCACAGCTGCGAGCAGCTTTAATTTAGAGAGAGGGAGATATATATATATATATATATATATATATATATATATATATATATATATATACACACACACACACACACACACATACATATATATATATATACACACATTATATATATATATATATATATATATATATATATATATATATATATATATACATATATATACATATATATACATATATATACATTATATACACACACATAAATATATATATATATATACACATATATATCAGGGGTGTCCAAACGTTTTTCACTGAGGGCCACAAACAGAAAAAGATATGAAAGTCTGGGCTACTCAGGTGAGGTATATCGCAAAATGAATCAAATGAGGTCAATTATGCATATATATACATATGTATGTATTTGGCCTTTTCCAAGCTCCAGTAGAAGTCGGGAGGGAGAGAAACTGAAGCTGTTTCTTTAGAGAATCATCACTGCATCTCCATCAGTTCAGACTCTCTTCACTTCTTCTGCATCATCAGGAAGGGAGTCGAGAACAGCTTGAATTCTTTCTCAATGGCAGAAAGATCTTGGAAGCGCTTACTGAGTTCTGTCATTTGATGTGATGACAGACACATATATCCTCTTTTTCGCAGAAAGGTTGACCTCTGAAAAAAGCTGCTTTGATTTCAGACGTGGGGGAAGAGCAGCGGTGACGTTAGTAGTTGTGTCTCAAAGAGACCAAGGTTCACACAGAACAGGTTCATGTGTGCGTGAGGTTTGGTACCTGGGCTTTGGCTTGCAGGCTCTTGTTCAGTGTGAGATGATGATAAGATCAACTAGAGGCCAGGTCTGCCAACCATAGTGTGTCACTCAGCTCATGAAGAGGTCAAAACTGTTCCAAAGTTAACATGCTTTATGAGAGTCATGGCTTGAAGACTTCTGCATGCCAATATTAACTCATAGTCAGAGCGCCACCTACTGGGAAACTATGGCGATTTTAACTAGAAATGATAAAGAAAATGAAATTTGCCGACTTCCGGTGCGGTTTAGAGCATCGTCCCAAGACAGTTATTTGTGAGTGTATATGTGGTACATACGCCTATGAAATGTTGTATATCTATGTTGAACGTACTGCGAGGGCTGCTTTGTTGAATTTTGTTGAATTTTCTCCTTAGAAGTGCATTGGTCCTTTTCTTCTGAACACAATGAGATATAAACAAGCTTTTTATACATTGTGATGGAATTGAACCCGTAATGATCCACAGAGGATTTTGTAAAAATCGAAGCCAGCATTTAGGAAGATTTGAGGAAAAGATTGTTTTTCACAAAATCCAAAATGGCGGAAATTCTAAGTAGGCGGAGCTTAATGCGGCGATGTACTTTTTTGTAGAGCAGACACAACCGGACATGTGTGCAAAATGTCAGGTCAATTGGTGATAGGGGGCAAAAACTGTGGGCGTTCACAACTCACAGGTTGTCAAAAAAAAACACGTTTTTTAGGGGGCGCTATCTGACTTTCTGTTTGGTTTAGAGCATGGTCCCAAGACAGTTATTTGTAAGTTTACATGTGTTACATATGGCTACCAGGTGTCATACATGTAGGTCAACCGTAGCGCTGGGGCTGCTTAATTGAATATTTGTAGGGGGCGCTATCGAGCCGAATTGCGATTTTGAAGCATTAAAATCACATCACGTAACTACATCTTTGCCTGTCAATGTGGGTGCCAAGTTTAGTTACGTCTCGAGCATGCTTAGTCCCTCAAAAGTACCTTCGTTGTTGACCGCGAAGGATGGGGCGCCACGGCAACAGCGTTTCACGAAACATCAAAAGCTTTGGGGGATGGCGTCATGAAAGTCTTATGTTTGTCTACGAGTAATTTGGTGTCGATCTAATCAACCTACTGAGAGAAGCTAGCCAAAGTATAGAACATTTTTCTTTCTGTTGCCATTAGGTGGCGCTATGACTCTAATTAAAAATTAGACATCACAGGTCTTCAGGCCTGGAGTCTCATCAAACATGTGAAACCTGGAAAGGATCTTTTTATGTGGAGTCGAGTTACATCGGTTTATTTGTGCACGGCGAAGGATCAAACTTCCGCGATGCTCTGACGCGACGCCGTTCAACGGATCCTTACAATCTTCAAGGTGATGCATTATCAATGTCTTAAGTCTCTTCCGACGCATTTGGAGATGGATGTGAATCATTTGTGAGGAGCACGGTATACAAGTACAAAACATGTAACTTCCTGTTGCCTCTAGGTGGCGCTATGACTAGGATTCAAAATGATCACATGGATGTCTTCAGGGTCAGGAGGTCATGACATATGCGAAATATGGAGCAGATTACATCATGTATGGCCGAGTTAAAACAACTTCCATTTTCATGGAAAATGGTGTCTCTTTGGCGCTGCTCTGCGCTCACATAGTTCGATATTTTTTAAATCCTTTCATAACTTTTCCCTGCAAAGGTCTCAACATCATATTGCCCGAATGTGAAATCAATCGTGTTTAATCTCTAGGAGGAATTTGTCACAATACGACGCCTGAAATTAAGGAAAATGCCAAAATTGAGCTATTCACTGCAGCGCCCTCTGGTGTTTGAAAATTCTGAAATAATTTGGGTACGTTAAGGGACACGATGTTGACATATGCTACAACTTTTGTGAGGATAGGCAAAGTTTTTTGGAAGTTCTGTGTATTGACATATTGAGCCACGCCCCTAAGAGTTTAATTGGTTAATAACTTCTGAACGCAATGAGATATCAACAAAGTGGAATATATCGTTTGATCACATTGAGCCAATGATGATCCACAGAAAGTTTGGTGAGAAATGGACCCAGCGTTTAGGAGTAGTGGGCAAAAATATGTTTTTTACAAAATTCAAAATGGCGGAAAATCTAATTAGGCGCATTTTATTTTCACGGATGAGTTTTTTGTAGAGCAGTCCCACCCGGACATGGGTGCAAAATTTCGAGTCAATCGGCCAAAGTTTGCAAAAAGGGTGGGCTTTCACAACTAAAGGGGGCGCTAGCGAGCAATTTTCTCCGACTTTTGGCCGACACCCAAATCAGATTAAAATTTTCACCGAGTCGGATGGGTGTGCAAATTTTGAAGAATGTAGGTTTATCCCAAGCACCTCTTTTCCCTGCGTAAAGTGCTAGTATAATAATAATAATAAGAATAAACATTTGCATTTCAATAGGTCCTCGACTCTGACTACGTCAGTGCTCGGGCCCTAATGACAAAATTGATGATTTGCACAATATGAGTAGATTCTTGCCATGACCACTATATTATTTCCTAATTATAATTGTGACATTTTTGTGAGCTAAATGACATGGTATGCCCCCATTACCGTATTGAAGTAATGATACTAATGAAAGAAAACATGTTTAAAATATCATCTTTACCAGCAAGGTCACCCTGGTGGAACAGCATCATTAATGAGTTCTTGCTGGTGGACCAGCTTCACCAGCAAGGCCATGCTCGTGGACCAGCATCATTAATGAGTTCTTGCTGGTGGACCAGCTTCACAAGCCGGTTAAAGATTTGCGAGCGAGTAGGTTAAAAAATGTGCAAGAAATTTTTGCTCGCGGAGTGATGTAAAAGCGTCCGTCAAAGTAAATTACACACTTGGATTTTTCCAGTGATTTGCCTTCATACATGTTTCTTGTTAAGATCCTCTGCAGGCAGCAGTGAGTTCTGGTCTGGAGAGAGAAATGGCAGACCCATGGCAGAAAGCGGCACACCAACAACCTAAAAAGTTACAAAATGTCACATTGTAGCATAATACAGCATATATGGTAGGTCATTATTGCACTACCTGGCATGGAAGAGTATTCAGTGTTTCAAGTAAACCAGATTGCTCCATCAGACAAAAAAAAGTGTTATCACTTTGTTAGAAAAATGAAAATAAAGTTATGCAAAAAATAACTAATATTTAGTTACTACTAAATAGCTTATTGTGGAAAACAATAAGCTATTGCAAAACAAAACAGAATGAGTGCAGATGTGTGAGCATCACGTTGTATCGGTATTAGTGGCTCCTTTCCTCTACAAATCTTTTTAAAACGGGGTTGTAGATTTGATACGGCTCTCAATTCATGCTCAATGATGAGACACAACAGCAGGAAAGACCTCACGGAGATTTCATAAAGATCGGCTTTTGGCGAAATGCCAAGAATCGGCGCATGCGCAAGCGTAACCTGTTAACGCGGACGGTGAACATTTAAAACCAGCATTTCCTCTTGCGCCCCACCTGTAATAAATACCGCCCCAGTTTGATAAATACTGACTTAAAGGAAACACGGTGTTCATTTATTTTAATGACGACCACAAAGTGTGCAGGCTTTATCACTGCAGTGTGTTTTTCAGGCTTTTGGAAGAATATTTCCAGAGCCTCTCTGAGTCAGAAACGTCATTGATGGAGCTCCAGGCTGTTTGTCTTGACCTGCAAATACATGAACTGTTAGGCTTTAAAAGTGAGAGCTCATAGCTTAAAATACGAGCTCATAGCTTAAAATACTGATAGCTTCAGCAGCAAATCCCATTGTGAAAAGCACGCTACATATTTTTCGCTGCTCTGTCTGTCTCTCTCTCTCTCTCTGTCTCTCTCTCTCTCCGCTGTGTCTCACCTGAGTGCAGCGCATCGGGCGGAACTCTGCGTGCGCGACACAGAGAAGAGTTGTATAGACGCGACCCAGAAATGACATGCTGTGTAGATAAGATCAATAACATACGGCCGTTTAGTTTGTTTAATAGCCGAACAAGGTGCAGACCTGTTCTATATCACTCTGCCAGCCACTATATTGCAGCTCAGACGCTCAACAATGGAAAATCATTTGGGGCAACTAAATAATATTTTTTTGGACCAATTAAGTGAAATTGGACATTTTCCCACGGCACACCTGACGATCTCTCACGGCACACTGGTGTGCCGCGGCACAGTGGTTGACAATCACTGCCCTAGATAACATATCTATAGTATTTATTCTCGTTGTACTGTTGGAACATTATTCACATTAAGACTAATAAAGATGTATGTCTTGTTAATAGTTGCTATGTATAAATATCTGTGCTCTCGAGATTGTGTGTGTTTTTTTTAACGTGTGTGAACCAGCTCTTTACCTTGTTGGAAACAAACAGAATAAGAGCTGAAGGTGAAGCTGCAGTTGGGTCTTTGGAAACAGATGAGGCACGTCAAAGTATACACCCAGCATGTCAAACTAAAGATCTGATTTGTTGAAGACTATGACAATTAACGATAACGTCCCCATGTACTTTAATCTGCAAAGGCTACATAGAGGGCCTCGGGTCGCTCTTCTTACATAGACATAGAGGTGAAATCTGATTGGATAAGAGCTCTCCTTAAAACAAGCTGCGCTAACTGGAGCCTTGACTGAAGGAAGGAAGCACGTGTGCCGGCTTGGAGTTGATTGCTGCAGGTCCACGTCTTTTTAACCGATGTTAAGATATTGTAAAGCACAATTTAAGATTACAACATGAATACTTCATTCTGTTGAATTCGGCACTCAGAAAACCCAACGAGGATGACTCTAATGTGACAAAAATGCTGTTTAATCTGTTAGAATTCTACTCCACCGGGGGCTGGTTTCATGGAAGCTTTCGTCAGGGGAATGACAAGCAACTTTATGAGTAAAGTTTAAGGCGTGCCGATTTCAAAAGTGTCTCAAATGTGTCCTAATTCTTTGCTAATATCTGTACTTCAGGCCATATCTGTAAAATAGTTTAACTGTCCCGAGGTTTGAATGGAGTCCACCCTGCGTAAGGGACAGCAGGCAAAAGACATGCACTACCTGAGAGGTGCGCTAATCAGCGGGGGAAATCCTAGTAACCACTCATTTTATCCACTAGCCTAATGACAGCCATGACTGAGGTAGGATGGGGTTGTTTTTTTGTGTAACTGTATTAAAATTGTCTGCCTTAAAATGATGCAAAGTGACTTCTGGGGACTGGGATACGTCAGCCCTAACGTCTGGCTTCAGTCTGCAATTATAGATAGAACCGAGAGAGAAAAGAAACCCTATTCCAGTGTACATGTTCATCATCATTCATCCCGTCCAAAATCTAGACCTATTGACACCTTTCAAAGAAGAAACATCAGGAAAACCAAGGGTCATTAAGTGATTCCATCACTTAACGTTGGTACTTGATTTAAAAGAGTTTATAATCTGATCCCTGTGCAGCTACTGTGACAATTCAAAGTTATGTATGCATAGGTTGAAAAAAAAACAACAGGCGAGTGCGTGTTGGGCCTTAGGAGCGTCATTATACCTGCGAGTGCAGTATTACTACCAGGTTTACAAACGGCAGCATCACTCACACACACACAAACACACACACTGTTCAGAGTGTGCGACTGCTATGCTCAGTTTTTTTGTGTGCATAACCTGCATTTGAACCATGACTTCGCATCCTTTTTTATCTGGGGCAGTTGTGTTGTAGGTTGACTAAACCAATTTGGGTGCTAAAAAAGGGACAGTTGGAGTTGTATGAGCTCCTAAACGAAAGTCATTTGACCTTGCAGGAACGAACCAAAGTCACGTACTAACACATCGAGGCAGACAAACAAGTCCAGTATTCTGCTTGGTAAAAAAAAAATGTAGGGAGTCTTGTGGCTCTGGAGACCGCGTAGCTGGACCTAGCAGTTCCGTTCCACGTTAGAAATATTGCAAGGTTTATATTTCAAGGTAAAGCGGCGATGGTATTCTAAATACTGATAGTGAATTTTGTGCAGACCTCAATCCACCGTACCGACTGTGGAAACGTTATTCATTTGGTGTCAAATGAATAACTTCTCCACAGTTCGGATGTTTTGAAGCGGCGCCCCCTTTTTTAATATGAACTTTTGTTCATAGCTTAGGTTTGGTGGGCGGAATGGACCCAGGAGATCGGTGTTCGCGAAACTTTGTGTTTTCTTCTCAACAAAAAAAACTCAGTTTCTAAAAGGAGTCATGGGAAAGATGAATGCCATCCCTAGAGCTGTGTCTCGATTGCAATGAAGCCACTTCATCTTTACTATGTGGCCAAGAGTGTGTGGACACGCCTACTTGTGCGTGCTCTTGTTCTTCCCGGTTCCTCAGATGTCTTAATGTCCACGGCAGCGTTCCTCAGGCATCAACACAACATTGCATTTCACCAAAATAACGACAGATGCAGCTCCAATTTTATTCACATTTATTTTTTCGCTTTTAGTGTGCTCACAGAAAATTAGAACACCTTAAGCAGAGGAGTTTTAATAGCAATGTTTTTTTTTTGTAAGCAAAGTTACATTCCATCTCTAAGTCAAACTGGTCAAAGCTTCTCCAGTATTTACACAAGGAAAAGAAAGCGAGAGAGAGAGAGAAACAAGATGCTACACAAACATTTGCATCTGATAGATTCCTTAAATTGTTTTGTCAAAGACCACTGAAAAAGCATCGCCTGCTGTAATCAAAAAAACATACCACAGTATATAAACAGTTAACCATTCCACTTGTCACAGCTTGGTTTTGACTTCAAAATTGCTTAAGAAGGTCACCCGGGATGACTTATTGTGTGTGTGTGTGTGTGTTGTTATCTTACAAAAATGAGCAGGGTGGAAAAATGAGCTGCAAACTTCATGTGCTTCTTGATCAAGATTTTTTTTCTTTCATTTTGTACAATAATCACAGTTAAAAACACCCTGCCTATACATACTTACATTTTTTTATTTTATTAAGGCCATAAAACCAACAGTAAACAATAAAGTCTATACAACTTGTATTTCTACTGAATCACTGACTGGTACAGCTAATGAGAAGTGAAAAGCTCCTATGCGTTTATATGACTTCCTAAAAAAAAAGAAGAAAAAAAAAGCTAATTGTGGGATTTTCTTGTTTTATCGTGCAAAAAACGTACGGGCGTGTATCGACGTTGGTCTCATAGTTTTAGTTTTTCGTAGACTACTCTTTTCTCAATAGTCTGTAATAGTCCCCCCCGCCTCCCTTACCTTTCATTTACAGCTCCCCCTTCCTCTCCTTCATACCATGGGCATGTCCATACCATTTTGTTTACATTTTGTATAAAAATTAAAAAAAAAAGAGAAAGGAAAATGTAATACTGATGAAAAATATATATATGGCAAAGTGTGGATGTATTTAATCTGTTGTACATATTGAAGCCACCCACCTCCATACAGCCCATTGGAATGGAAGTAACAAGGGGCAGAGATGGGTTTTGTGTAAAGGGGGGGGGGGGGGGGGGTCGAATGGAAACCCAAAAAATAAATCAAAAAATAAAGAAAAGCTTTAAAATATCCCTGGTTGTTGACAAGTTCTTCAAAGCCAGGCCCTGGCGTCACTCCAACATACAAAACAGGGAAATGTTCTTTGATTATCTTTCTTTTTTTCCCTTTCAAATTTCTCCCCTCTTTCCCCTTGCGAAACTTATTCGGCAGCCGCTGCGGCTGGGGCCTCTGCGGCTGACGCCGCCTCCTGCGCGGCCGGCGCGGCCTCCTCTGTCTTGGGCGCCTCCTCGGCCGGCTTCTCCTCGGCCTTCGGCTCCTCGGCCTTCGGCTCCTCGGCGGGTGCGGCCTCCTCGGTGGGCTTCTCCGCCGCCGCCTCCGGCTTGGCCTCTACCTCCTCCTTGGCGGGCTCCACGGCAGGTGCGGCCTCCCCTTCAGTGGGCTTGGCCTCCTCGCTGGCAGCCGCCGCCGTCTCCTCCGTGCCCTCGGCCTTGGCCTCCTCTGTGGATGCATCAGCAGCGGCCGCCTCCTCGCCCTCTGCTCCATCCCCCGTCTCCTTTTTGGTCTTCTTGAAAGAGAAGCCGCTGAGCTTGAACGACTTCTTGAAGGAGAAGCGCTTCTTCTTCTTCTTGGGGGTCTCGCTGCTGGCGGACGGGGCGGCGGCGCCGTCCTCCTCCGCCTTCACCGCCTCTCCCTCGGCGGGAGCAGGGGACGCCGCCTCTACCTTCTCCCCATCCGCAGCCTCCTTCTCGGCGGGGGCATCCTCCGCCTTGACGGCCTCCTCCTTGGGGCTCTCCTCGGCGGCGGCGCTGCCGTTGGCCTGCACCTCCTCCTTGCCGCTCTCGGCTGCCGCCGGAGAGGTGTCCCCGTTCACTTTAACATGTCCGTTTTCCTAAAGAGAGGAGACAGTGGCTGTTAGTGGCATGCAAAGAGCTGGCATGGGTTTCTACAGCAGAGCCGGGCAGCGCCACTGGTGAACACCAGGGGCAGCAGACACCATAGAATCGGCACTGACAAAAGCAGACGCACTGCATCCTGGTCCCGGGTTCTACTTTCAAGAGACTTTATATGGAAACGATCTGAATAACCGTCGTGAAGTAGACTTTACATAACATAATGCAAAACCCCTTATTTATTTGTATTTTTGCCCTGGATTTCGGTAACAGCCTGAGCGAGCTAGTCACTGTGGTCGCTCCTGACAGCAGATCCAAAGCAAAGCAGCTGCTCATTAAAACAGCAGATGCTCATTAGTCCAGCAGAGTACATTTCATAAAAAATATCTAATATGTAAACGGGGTTCTGAATTGTATCTCTCTCTCTCTCTCTCTCTCTCTCTCTCTCTCTCTCTCTCTCTCTCTCTCTCTCTCTCTCTCTCTCTCTCTCTCTCTCTCTCTCTCTCTCTCTCTCTCTCTCTCTCTCTCTCTCTCTCTCTCTCTCTCTCTCTCTCTCTCTCTCTCTCGCCGTCGCGCATCTCGTCTTAAGTGTTACCGAGAAGCGACTTCATTCAAAGCTGTTCCTTCTCTATTTTTATTTATGTTGGAGCACATTGGCCAACAAACCATGCAAACACACGAGTGCCATTCAAATGCAACGATTTTAACAACAAAAGAGCCAAACGTGGCTGCTTCTTCAAAAATAAACTCGTGTTTTGTCAAAGTTCCTCCAAATATCCGCTCAACGCACAGTTTCCCACGAAACATTAGACGTATCAAATGCTCCATCTGTTGCTTTTTATTTTGATCAACAAGCCTTCAAATTTAGTTTAAACTCCAGCCGCGGATCGTCATTCAACATATCCACAATTACGCACGGATTTGCGCCCCGAGAGCGCAGCCGACCAGACTCTCTCCCCGCCCCGGTGGATGCGATGGAAGCTGGATGATAAAATATCATTTACCTGTCCGTTGGTCTTGGTGGGTGAAGCAGCAGCCTCTCCGGGCTTTACAGCCGATATTTCAGCCTTTCCAGCTGTCCTGGACAATTGCGCTCCCATGCTTTTAGCTCCAACAAAGAAACTCAACCGATCCCCACACACACACACACACACACACAACAAAAAAAGCGAACAAAGACCCCACAAGCCTCTTTGTTGAAACGCAAAGCTCTTCGCTGCTGTCTCCTCTCTCTCTTTCTCTCTCTCTCTCTCTCTGCACAAAGAGAAAAAAAGTTGACTGGGGAAACGCAAAAGCAAAGTCCAGTTGAGAGCGACTGAGGGGTTTTTCAGAAGCGCAGGAAAAAGCTGACAGGTTTAGGGACAAGTAATAGAATCCCAGCTCGGTGGCCGTGTCGCTGCAGACAGGCTGCAAAATGGAGAAATTTCCCTTGTTGCTATTAAGATGCGGAGTCCAACGCCCAAGTGAAGAGATGAATGGGCGCTCCGAGCGATGACGGCACCGCACTCGGATTCAGCCAATCACGGCCGCCGCTGTGGAGCGTGGGCGGGGTTTGGGGGAAAGGGAGTGAACAATAGATTGTAAGCGCTGCGTTCATGGTACGTTGGTATAATGATTTTCATAAAAACAACAACATATCTGGAATGGCGCCTTACCAAACCACGTGATCATTTGTTTTGCTTTTGAATGGTTTTAAACTTATGCAAATGTTTTTATTATACTTTCTTTTTGCACTATTATGCTATGATAGGTAACTCGAGGTCCACCGACTAGTTTTCTGGAGCTATATGTGATATTTTTCAGGGCTTCAGGGGCTATGAAATGAAAATACTTCACCTCGAATTATAAGTGGAATAGTTTATTGTTTTCTTTGTGTTGTCATGCAAACTTAATTTCCAGACAAAACCTTGTGAAAATGTGACAATGCATACACTTAATATATGTGGTGTAAGAAGTACACCACACGCTCACTGAATGCAGGGTTACTTGTGGTTCCCAGAGTCTTAAAAAGTAGGTTGGGGGCTAGAGCTTTCAGTTATCGTGCTCCTCTTCTGTGGAATCAGCTTCCACTTGCAGTCCGGGGGGCAGACACAGTCACCTCATTTAAGAGTAGACTTAAGACTTTCCTCTTTGATAGCGCTTATACTTAGGGCTGTTTCAGGCTTATAGTTAGGGCTGGCTCAGGTTTACCCTGGTCCAGCCCCTAGATATGCTGCTATAGGCCTAGACTGCTGGGGGACATCTTAGGATACACTGAGCTCCTCTTCTCTTCCTCTTTCGCTCCTCTTCTCTTCCTCTTTCACTCCTCCTCTCCTCTTCTTTCTCTCCATCTGGATAAACTATTGTCTCTTCAATGCACATTACTAACTCTACTTTCTTTTTCCATGGATTCATGGCTGCCTGGAACCGGTCCTGCCCCGGGTCCTACCCCGGGTCCTGCCCCGGGTCCTGCCGCCCCCCCACCCACCCCTCCTGCCATGGATCCATGGCTGCCTGGAACCGGTCCTGCCTGCTGCCATGGCCCTGCTGATGGAACCGGCCTGGAACCGGTCCTGCCTGCTGCCATGGCCCTTCTGATGCCCCCCTCCTCTCTACCGCCTTCTGCTTCATGGATTATCAGGATCATGGACCATGCCTAATACTCATTATATGAATAATTTCTGTCATATTCATTGAATGTGCTGTAACTACGCTATTCATTCTGGCCACATGACATCTATTGCTTCTGTCCATCCGGGGAGAGGGATCCTCCTCTGTTGCTCTCCCTCAGGTTTCTTCCCTTTTTTCCCTGTGAAAGGGTTTTTACTATCTTTCTAGGGGAGTTTTTCCTGATCCGATGTGAGGTCCCGGGACAGGGATGTTATGTGTACAGATTGTAAAGCCCTCCGAGGCAAACTTGTATTTGTGATGTTGGGCTATATAAAATAAACTGAATTGAATTGAATTGAACTATCAGGTCCTGACTGGTGACATTTTCAACAGAACCCTCACATAACCGATCGAAAGGGGACCTGAGTGCAGTCAGATCGGACTTGTGGATAATTAGACCAGATCTGGAAGGCAGTGGACCCGATTAGACTCTATAGGACGCATCGCATGATCAGGGCTGATGGCGAGCTTCGACCCAAGCCAAAAGACTGGGACCCTGTCCGATCCTAATTCTACGGAATACACAGTAATTTAGACCTGGCTTGAGTCTTGGGTCGGAGATGTTGCTTCGGAAAATTAATCCATGAAGATCTGTGGACGGGGCGATACACTCGCCACATTTAAGAGTAGACTTAAGACTTTCCTCTTTGATAGCGCTTATAGTTAGGACTGGCTCAGGTTTATAGTTAGGACTGGCTCAGGTTTGCCCTGGTCCAGCCCCTAGATATGCTGCTATAGGCCTAGACTGCTGGGGGACATCTTAGGATACATTGAGCTCCTCTCTCTTCTTCTCTCTCTCCTTTTGGATGAATTCATGTCCCATCACTGCACATTAATAACTTGACTTCTTCCCCGGAGTCTTTGTGCTTTCTCTCCTCACAGGTTTACATGGATCGTGGTTTTATCTGGACTCTGGTCCTGCCTGACACCCTTTGTGGCTATCACTATTGTCATTAGATGCATTGCTATTAGTATTGCCAATACCATTACTGCTTTTACTATCATTATTATACTACATCTACTGCTTATTTGTAGTCGTAACTTTTTCATCATGCCTACTACTCTCTATATGAATAATGTATGCCATATGCATTTAATGTGTTGTAACTCTTATGTTGTTGTACACATTACATCTATTGCACTTATGTTGCTCTCCCTCAGGCTTCTTCCTTTTTTTTCTGCCCATTAAAAGTTTTTTTTTTTTTTGGGGGGGGGGGGGGGGAGTTTTTCCTGTACTAATGTGAGGGTCTCAGGACAGAGGATGTTGTATGTGTACAGATTGTAAATCCAGGGTTCATACGATCATGGAAAACCTGGAAAAGTCATGGAATTTTAAAACGGTTATTTCCAGGCCTGGAAAAGTCCTTGAAAAAAATCAAATCCCAAAAGTTTTGTAAAAGTCATGGAAATGTGTTATATTCAAATGTTCATGATGTTCATTTACACTGAGTTTGAAATAATGAATATGCTTTTAAAAGAAAGACGCTCAACATATAAGCAGGCATACGGCTCTATCTATGAATGTTTATTCTTTTAATCAAACTATTGTCTCTCATTCATTTGTGTCATTTAAGGTATACTGTATGCTTTGGAATCCTCATTGTTAGTTTAAATATGATATTTTCTCACTTTTTTATGTTTACACCGAGATTTCACAAATTGTTTGGTCATGAAAATTTGGTTTAAAGTCATGGAAAAGTCATGGAAATCCATTGGTCAAAATGTGTATGAACCCTGTAAATCCCTCTAAGGCCAATTTGTGATTTTTGGCGATACAAAACTAACTGAATTGAATTGAACTAACATGTGATCAGTAAAACTGTAACGAACAGACGGAAACACAAGGAAAGAGAAAGATAAAACATCCTAAACAGTTTCAAATAAAACAAATCATTTTGTGAACACACCGTGTGTGTGTGAGTGGAGGCAACGGAGGGTTTTGGGGCGGGGGGCGAGGTTGCGAGCGCTCAAACAGGTGACATTTGCAATGCAAATCCATCACACAAGCACAGGGAGGGTCAACTGTTCTCTGCAGCACAAACTGAGGTGGGCTGGTTTCAGTTTCTGCTGCTTTTTAAATGTTATCAGGCGCAATGCAAAACAGCCCTCACCCGGGATGCAAACTCGTTTTAGTTTCTATCATGCCTAGATCAGGCTCCACTACATTTCAGCCCTGATTTTCCCGCTCCCTGACAAAAAGCCCCAGGTCAGACGCAAGTCGCCGTTGGATCGGCGCTCGTCGATCGAGCGCTGCACCTAAACTGCTCGAAGAACATTCCAGACGTCTAGCAGGCGAGATACGGGTTGAGGGGAAACCTTGGTAGCGATGGGAACATTTGCAACACGGACTAAAGCCTCCTGGGGGCGATTGAGATGTTTTGGCTTCATTTTCATTTCCTGAACGTTGTGGCTGCAGTCCAGAGTAGAAGAATAATATACAGTATATTACTCAATGTTTTGAATTTACGTTAAGAAAAACCTTCTTTTAAGTCTAATTTTGACGCAAAGATGTATACGTTGGCACCAACAAGTCCAAAAAGGTCAAAGGACAATGCTTTCATGCTTCGTCTTTGGTAAAAGGAAACTGAATATCTTTGGCTATTGGACTGTTGGTCAGACGAAACAAACGACATGACCATCACCATGAGCTCCGTTAAATTCTGAAGGGTGATTTTTACTATTTTCTGACAATTCTCCTCATCCCTGGCCCGATTTGGCAAATGGTCCCTAGTGAATGATTATTAATCTGCTGATTTATATTCCTGATTAATATATATGTTTTTTAGTTTATACAATGTCAGAAGATGGTGAAATCTGTTTGACAGTTTCTCAGAGCTTAACGGGACGTCTTCAAATTGCTGTTGCAAAACCTGACGATGGTCAATTATTCATCATGCAAGACAGAAGCAAATCTTCACAATTAAACCAAAAAATAGCATGCAGGAAAAGTACGGTGGCTGACATAAAACCACGAATGGCCCTATCTAGAGCCATGTAGATATTCTAAAAGATAAGTGCACTGTGTTGTTTTATGCTAAATCAATTTTTGTATGTTAACCTTGCTCTTGTGTTAGCTTTCTGTTAGCATCTCTTGTGTTAACGGGTCGGTTTTGACCCATGTCTTAAATCAGCTGTAAAATACACTAAAAACAATAATCTATCATCCAATTTGTTTCTCATCTCTTGGTTACCTTATTAGGCTTCCTTATCCATGACAATATTGTTGTATGTTTTAATATTTTTGGTGTGGGCCTCTGGGCCTTTTCTTTGTCAGTATACCCCTCGATTTCAATAAAAGAAATGGTAAAATGAACCTCAAGAGAATCATATAAATAAATAAAAGGTTGTTGTGTTACCTGACTATTACTGAGGGGTATTAGAACACATCTCTTAAATACATTTGTTTTATTTATGTTTTCATTTTAAACTATTATTAAGTATAGTAACAAAAAACAACAACCAATCAAGCAAATCTTATTTTTATAACTGAGTCGAAACCAACCCTAACAACACAAAGGTCATAATTTCAACCAGAGCATTTTATAATTTGTAAAAAAAAATTGTTTTATTTTCTTGAAATAGAGGTTCCTGACAAAGTCAAAAAGCCTTGATGCAATAAACACATTTTATGTGGTTCTTTTATACACAAGAGGAAGGTTAACTTCAATTCCAGATTGTGTTTTGTGTGCCGAGTGTCACTTTTACAAAGACAGACTAAAGAATTGGATTGAAAATGATAAACCGTAATTAATTTGGTTTTTTTTTTCATCATAATGTTCCTGTTACTGTCTTCTGGGATTGTAACTCCAGCTGGTAAAAATGACCCCAGAGAGCAGAAAGCCGACCTTAGTGTTTATGTAGGTGTTGCTCTGGCCATTGGTTACAAACTTGTAACTTGACTAACATAATGACAGTCTTTATTAACAACGTTCACCTTTAGAGGCCAAAACAATAAATGGCGACAGCCCCAAAACGAATGACTTTGGCTTAAAGAAGACTTGATATATTGAAGTGTTGCAGGACATAAATCCTAAAACCGGGAAGTCTGAATATTTGCACTTCTGGTTCCCTCATCTCAAAGTCAATGGGTTTGGAGAAGGACCTCACTTTTATACACCAATACAGTGACAATGGATGTAGACGTCTGTTCAACAGGCAGTAATGCATTGTGGAAGAGGGACACATTCAATTGGGCCATTGCCTCAATGTACCAGCATGCCCAGCAGTTAGGACGTCAATGTACCAGCATGCCCAGCAGCTAGGACCTCAATGTACCAGCATGCCCAGCAGCTAGGACCTCAACGTACCAGCATGCCAGCAGCTAGGACCTCAACGTACCAGCATGCCCAGCAGATAGGACCTCAACGTACCAGCATGCCCAGCAGATAGGACCTCAACGTACCAGCATGCCCAGCAGCTAGGACCTCAACGTACCAGCATGCCCAGCAGATAGGACCTCAACGTACCAGCATGCCCAGCAGATAGGACCTCAACGTACCAGCATGCCCATCAGATAGGACCTCAACGTACCAGCATGCCCAGCAGATAGGACCTCAACGTACCAGCATGCCCATCAGATAGGACCTCAACGTACCAGCATGCCCAGCAGATAGGACCTCAACGTACCAGCATTGCCCAGCAGCTAGGACCTCAATGTACCAGCATGCCCAGCAGTTAGGACCTCAATGGCGAGATTGAAAGCAATCTGGTGAACATGCCTTCGTTGGGGATTGTCGTCGCTTGTTGACACAACTCTTCCTTTTAAAATTCCTGTGTGTTCAGAACTCGGAGTAAATACTAAGTAACAACTAACACATGGTATGTTGACAAGACCTCAGCTTCTTTGATGAGACACATGCCCCAGGGTGTGTTCGTCCGGCAAAATCTGATACAACTGATCTCCTCAAACTGAAGGCAATAGGAGGTGACCCAACTCCTGTGTGCTTGGATGGCATAACACGACACTGGTGCTGACTGCGGATTGTAAAGATAGTGAATGTAAATCTTCATGTTGGGCACTCTTCTTTGTTGTCACTTCCAAAAGCAGCATATTTTAGTCCAGGGAACCAATCCCCAAACCTTTCTTTCAGGATTTATGTAGGGAGGTAAATTCTCCCTACAGTGCAAAAGTATTCACCACACTTGCGGTGAATACTTTTATTTATTTAGGTGAACTATACCACCAGATCTTATTTGAGGGCTTCATAGTGAAGGGATATGCATATGCACGAGTCACTTTTAATTTTTTATAATTTCTAAAAACGTTGAGGTCCATTACATAAAAATGCACATGGCGCATTGTATTTTTTCTTGGCACTCTGATTTTCTTGCAGTGTTTTCTAGTTTTGTTTTTCAGTGTTTTCTAGTTGAAAACTACACATTAATTATTCTCTGGCCCTTGTATTCGGCCCACAATCCAAAAAAAGGTGTGGCAACTCTTGCTGTAAGAAAACAAATGATTTAGCAAATGTGTTCATCATAAATTCATTTTCCATTGCTGATCGATAGAAATACTCGCCTATCTTTTTGATTTAAGACATAATCTGCGCCACATTATTATATGTCCTACAAAACATAGTTACTAATGCAAATTATTTGAACATGAACATAATGAAGAAGAGGTAAACACAATGTTGACATAGATGAAGTTTAACTTTCCCTTTCTACCCCAAAGTGTTTAGTCCATTATGATTATTTGTGTACCGCCCCAAAAAGCTCCAAAACACTTCTCCTTGCTGAGGAATGCTTGAGTTAATTTGCTCAGGGTCAGTGTTGTCTGAGCGAGCAGAGGACAGAGGAGAGAGTCGTAGGCAATGAGTGACGGAGCACTGTGAATGGCGTCGCACAAAACACCAGGGAGGAGCCCACCGACCCGTCTGAATGGGACAAGGACAAGGGGTGGGTGGAGGGGGGAAGAGGCTCTTTAAAACTCAATCTGGCCAACCGTAAATGTTTGTCCACAGCTTTTCTGCTGCCATTACTGGAATAGCTTGGCCCATTGTGCCCTGTGGGAATAGCCCGACTCAACCCTGCAGCTAAGACTGGAGATTTGTCTCCGGGCTTCCTATACAAAAGCTATAGGAACCGAACACTCGGGGCCCACACAAAAGGCCGCGGAAACGTGATCGTCTTTTTTTTCATTTCACAAGAGCCTAGTTCTGTGCGAGAGGGAGAGGTAGGCGCTTCCGCTGGCTCGCATAATTGCAGGTCTCCACTCCCCACTGTGGATCTGGCCCCAGGTTCCTGCTCCCGTCGCTTTGTTTCTTCCCCCGGCTCAGGTCCCCCGCCCTGGCTGGAAGCGTTCAGGAGGTATCTCCTTCTGTTTTGGGTGTGCCTCTGTACCACGCGCAGATGGTCACTCTGGCACCCGGCGTGTCAAACGCCACGCTGGGGCCAACGCTGTCGCAGTGACTTCATGCTCTGCACGCCGGGCTTTTATTTGCATACACACCACATGTTTGAACAACAAAACAGGGCTGTTTTGCTAAAATACAGGAAAGTTTAGTCTTCCAGCTCCTACCTTTTCTGGTTCATTCACCGACAACCGGGCAACAAGCCGCCTCGGAGCACTGTGACAAACCAAGCCAGCTGTCCCCACCACTATAAAAAGTCAGTCGGCTCAAATAGTTTTTCACATTCAGAACCAACTAAACCAACAAAATTAATGAATTCAAGTCCCGTAAAGGCCAGGGGACACACATTAAGACTGTTGGTGATGGATGTGAGCTGGGCGTGAAGCCTGATAGGACCGGAGTTGGACCGGCTCTGTGCCAGTTTGGGTCAGTGTGTAATGTGTCGAGACTATAATCTGATGTCTTCAGATCCAGTGTCTGCTAGTCGGGCTCCAGACCAACTTTCTTCACCACCGTGCCCCAAAACCAACTTTAACTGCATGATAACTGTTCCAAATTTGAGTTGTTAGTGATGTAATAAAACACCATTCAAATGTTAAGATATTATCCCTATTCAAAAAAGTTACACTAAAAGATACACGATTAACATGATTGATTAGAAAATGAACTGCTGTTTCTTAATTTATATTTAGTTTTACTGTCATCAATAATGGCTACATACACTTTTTTTTTATCAAAGTACAAGTACTTTTTTTTTTTTTCAGACAGTAGAGAAACATAATTTCAGGTCCTCTGCACAATATGGAAGAAGTGACAAATAAAACTGACTTTGACTTTGACTTACTTCAACCATGTACTTCATCATGGAACAGGAGTACATGTGTCTGCATACTCTCATCTCTGACAGAGGTTTGGTGAAATGACAGAACTCTGATGTAAGTCAAGTGTAACTCCAAACACAATACTTTTGCCTCCAAACTGTCGTCATCTGAAGTAGTTCAGTACATTTTATTTACTGTAAACTTGTTTTGTTGTCGCATTAAACAGCAATTCTCTGTTTAACGTGTCACGTTAACTGTTCATGTTCCTCTAGGGAGGTCAGTTTGGGTTAATTTTGATAACCGTAGCGGTATATCCATCCAACTTGAATGTTTTGTGATGTTAATGTCTTCCCTTTAATTTTGTCTGAACAGCTCAATAGGTCAACATGTTAAATTGAACCATGTTCAATTAACATACAGAACCAAAATGAACCTATAAGATCAACATTCATAACCACTGAAATATGTTCTTCACTCCTACTCTGAATAGAAACTCTTAATCCTGTTGTGTATTTAGCTCCTTTAGCTGTTAGCTCCGATGTCGCTGCTATCACAGCTAACTAGCTCCCATCCCAGTGATAGTAACTATAGTTACAGCATGGGAAGATGCACGCTGTTGTAGTCGGTGATCGGTTCAGTTTGCCATTTGCTAAGCGATAGTTATAATAGTCGTAATAAACCGCAGTTTTACTTTCAACTCATCCTACAAAGGTGTGTCCACCAAGCCAACTCTCCCTGTGAGTGGGAGTAACCACACCCGCCGGAGACACTACATCCATTTACCGCAAAGTTACCTCTTAAATGTGTGTGGGTGAGGTCTTTTATACCAGCGACTGTCACCGGAAGTAATAGTCGGCCTGCATTCCAACACTGTTTGTTGTGTTTCTCATTAGCGCGGTGAAAAGTCCCTCGCCTTCCCCGAGCGGGCACGGCTGCATTCCTTCAGCCCATCCTCGGGCCAAACGCCTACTCCATTCTCATCCACAGTGCTCGGCCTCCTCAACCTTTTTTTTGGTTGTCTCACTGTGTGATCATCCAAACGGCAGGGTCAGAGTGTGTGAATGTGAAAATCGTTTGAGGGGGTCGGAGGAGGCATTTGGGTTTTTGGAAGAGCTGATTAAAAGCAGGCCTTTACAGTTGGCGAGAGCGAGGCCGATCTGAAAGTTCTGTTCCGTTCCTTATGCATGATGATTTATCGTTCCACGTGTTTTAAGTATTTGATTCAAAGCAGGCCCTCAGGCAGAGAGTGAATGGCTGTGTGTGTGTGTGTGTGTGTGTGTGTGTGTGTGTGTGTGTGTGTCTGTTCTGTTAGGTCGCGGTGAAGGGGGGGGGGGGGGCTGTCAGACTGTTGTTTGTGCGCGTTGATAATACTTTTGTCTGCGCAGATTGCAGCCTCAGCACTGGCTGCAGCCAGAGGGATGCCACTGGCTGACAGATGCAGCAGAAGCAGCATGTGTCTCGCAGAGTGGATGTTTAGTCTGCCAGAGCGCGCACACTGCGAAAATAAATCCACAACAAGTCTGTCAGTCCTGTGGTTTGTCTTAATAGTGTTGTTGTTTGTTTTGTTTTTTTAATTACAGCAAATGGAAATTTGTCAACTATACTGACTTTGTTGGAACAAGTCAGATTATTCCAATAAAATAAAATTGTGGTACAATGTTGACCTTTTACGTGGAGAAGTTAACCCACACTTGAATGCTGTTCACAGTGTGACACAACGGCTTTAAAGGAATCTTTCTAAATCATTTTGAACATGCATGTCATCAGCAGACATGAACTCGCATAATGTATCAACTGACGCACATTTTAAGGGAAATATTAGGAATGGTCTAATAAGACTTGTATTGTTCATATTTGACGCTTTGTGGAATCAGGCTTGTTTGTTGTCATTTTAATCCAACTGTAAAATGAACCACAGGTTCCTCAATGTTTCAAACTCTGAGGGACTCAACAGCACCAACTGGGTGCATCTCTACAAACCCATCTCGTTCGGGCCCAGCATCATTCAAACCCACTAAACTTCATTCTGCATTTGAGTAAAGAGCATGGCCTACATTTTACCAATATAATATTCACCCTTCACCAACCCTACGAACACAGACCGGCCAATCATAGCGGGACATTGGCCGGCACTGACCAGGGTCCGACTGCTATCCGGCTCTGCTCCATTGGCTCTCACGCAATGGTTTTAGATTTTCAGCCTGTTTTTTTTTTTTTTTTAGCTAGTCATGATTAAGTTGTGTAATAGTAATACTTGTTACCCGGAGAGGTTGGAAGGAGATACACGTTTCTGTGAGAGGCGGCTGAAAAACTAGTAAGATGTTGTTGTTTTTTCTCCTACTCTGTCACGAGGTCATGGATGAACACCCATAGCATTTTGTGTTTCATAATCACTCAGTGTAATGATCATAAAGGTTCAATAAAATGTAAAAACTCAAGATAAAACAACAAAAGGATTATGGAAATCAGCATTAGTTGTCCGTTTTAGAGAGTGTAAAATCCTTGAATTTACACAAGGTCCCATGTGTGCCACACACAAGCCTCAAAGGCCTGGACAGTGTTTACATGTGCGCAGCTCCTTTGATCGTCCTTTCAGCCAGTTGCTCTCAATTAATGAGAAACGCGTGGCGAGAATCTCTGACCCCCGGCTTCAGTAAACAGGACTGCCGCTGCGTGCGTCAGATAGGCAGCATTTAAAGCAAGAATTTCAGGGGCAACAGGAACTGGACCAAGATCTCAACCGTGAAGCCCCCCCAAGCCTCGTCTATTTCAACTACAAGGCATTCCTACAGCGTCGGACCATCACTTAAAGCTGTTATAAGCTACCTTAAGGCCATGCTCCCCTTGGTATAGGCATAGGGGGCTTCCGGCGCCACTGCGAACTGGGATGGACGGTCCTCAGTGCAATGTCGGCCTGAAACACGCAGCCCGTTTGTTGTGGGTCTGTCTTTTTTTGCCGGGTCATCACCATCCGTATCAACCAATGAGTTTATGATTAAATAGTTTACTAAAGCTCAAAATTGCTGCACCAGATTGATGAAGTTATCATTCAAACGTAGCCTACTAAATATTGGGTGTATATTGCAGTTTTTCATTGCAGTTTCTTCCAATATTCTGCAGCTTTATCGGAGACCTAACCCGGGACCAGTGTCTAGCCAGATCAAAATGATATTTGGTCAAATCCAGTTGGGCAACGTCCTCTCGTAACTGCTGCCGGTCTGTCTTGCAATAGGTCTAATAGCCAAATGGATCCAAGGGGACCCACTACTATTTGTCATAATCATGACAGTTGAAAATACATATTTTTGATACCAAACAGAGTGTGAACTGAGAACTACTAGTGCTGAATGAATATATATATATATATATATATATATATATATATATATATATATATATATATATCACATCCGTGTCAGATGGTGGAACAATCTCGATAGGGACACTTTTGACTTGTTATTCAAGTCAAACCTCAGAATGTGCTCTTCTCTTAGCTGTGTGGTGTTCTGGTGCCTGTGGCCTCAAGCGTCCGTCACTGTAGAGGTTTAGCTACGAAACACGCAGCAGGTGAAGCTACGGGGGCTTTTTATGGAACCAATCTTAAATATTTCAGTAAATTCAAACTGTTGGCCTATTGACATTGCCATTGTTTGCTTGTTATAAAGAAACTTGAAATAACTCTCAACACTGTATTTGACCACATGTGGAACAACCGCATGTGTATAGACTTCCTTTTCACATCGAAAATCAAAGAAATACAAAGAAAAACGCGGTTACGATCTCGCTAATTGTAATAATGTAAGCATTACATTAATGCTGATACTACTCCCCCCCCCCCCCTTTTAATGGGCAGGCTGACAGTAATGATGCAGACAGGGAACATTGTGAAAGGATGAGGGGTATGACACGGCATAGAAGAGATGCGCTATGGTATACTTCCTAATTAGTGAGTGATTTCCTCGTCCCCCGGCATTAAAGCCAGACGAATGCTGTTGTTAGATTACCCATGCCTGCAGCTGCTTACAGTGAAAGCACAGCTGGAGTGAGCAGTGGTCCTTTGCTAAGCCACAAATACTGCCCAAATGATCCTTCTTTCTCCATTCAAATCATTGAAGCAATGGTGCGTGTGATTGGAGCTGTTAAGTGAATTTAATTTTTCTCAGATGTATGTCACCATCGTGACGTTGGGAGAGGGAGGCCGGGGCTCTCGCTTTGTCATCGCGTTATTGTCTTTGTGTGGAACAGAAATCAGATCATCTTTTACACTGTAAAGGGAAGTGACCCTGGACTTTCATTTCGACACCAACATGAAAATGCTCACTCGGATAGAGGTTTGTGTTTCATATCTTCCCACGCGGACGCAAAGTATAACAATTATTGAGGCCATCTAATTTGTTTTCCATTTCCAACTGAGTGGAGGCACAGATGAGAAAGTAAAAACTTTATTAAAGCCAAAGAAAACCAAACAGAGACAGAGAGGTCTCCCAAAGAGAATATTGTAGTAACCGTGACTATATACAATGCAACTTGAAGATTGTGACACCGATCTAATGTGACTTAAACAGTGATATTACCTGCGAACAGACGTAGCATATCTAAGCATAACAGGAAATGGGAACGTTGGCCGATGGTCTGCTGGGTCCCAAGCTTGTTTAACTGTTCTGGAAGCACAGAGGGAAAAGAGGCGTGACTTAGGGTCAATGAAGGGTCGCTGGAAAGAATGTTTTTCAGTCACATTATTTGGATATTGTACATGCCAACAAAAGGCCTTTTTCCTCAGTAATCCTGTCTCTTTTTTTTTTGGGGGGGGGGATATGCGGTGACCTGGAGGTCGTGGGAGGCAACGGTGGATTGATCTGATCCAGGTAGGTCAGAGCAGTGCGTGTAAAGGCTCCGGAGCAGTTCTGTGTACTCTTGTGTTTTTTCATCACTTGCTGATAATCACAGAGAGGCCAGCTGGGGGGATCTGAGAGGGAAGGAAAGGCTCCGTGGCTGCCGGCCAGCTGGCAGCCTGCTAACCTTGGAGGGCTTGTTTTGGGTGTTGGGGGCCGCAGTTCCTGGATTTATCTGCTCTAGGCCACGGCACTACCCTCCTGCACCTGGTATTTTTTACACCAGCAGTAATTGTGGCAGTAATTCAGCTCAGCCCACATCATTCACAGCACAGTGCTGTTTTTTTTTGCTAAATATACAACTGTAAAATGATGTAAGGTGAACAACACAGTAACTTCAAGTTGCTATCTGTTAGCAGCTTGTTACGTTTAGGGCTTTTCTTGTAATATTCTTGGCCGGACCCAAATATTCATCCATTAAAATTTTATACATACATACATATGTATGTCTGTATGTATGTATGTATGTACACATTTAACTCACTGGACTGAGCGCTAACGTCTAACCAAACTGGCCATCAGAGAGTGACTCCTCTGGTTGCATAAATAAATCTCATTGTATGGAAGTCTATAAGAAAATTACCGATTTATTCCCTCAGTAAAGATGACAAACATTAGTTGATGGTGTCAATCTCTAGTTTCAAGTCTTCTTCAATATGTCACAAAATGGTAACTTCTGTTCACGGGGGCCGAACGCAAGGCTTCAAAACTGCCTTCCACAAACCAATGGGTGACGTCACAATGACCACGTTCACTTCTTATCTATAGGTTTTGCAACATAGTCAGGTGATTGAATGGGAGCATGTATCTAACGTGCACATACATCTGAGATCTGTCATGTACAGAGCATTTATTAAATACACCAATCATAAAATGTGGCCCTACATTTTATTATTGTATTATTGCTCACCTTAACAGTGACTTCCACAGAGCAAGGTGCTTCATTCAAGTCTTGACCTTATGGTGAAACAACCTGGTTTGTGCGAGGCACACTGAGCCGTTTAACCCAGAGCTCAGAGTGGCCAACTCGTCCTTAATCAGAAAGCCAGTGGTTAAGAGCTTAGCGAGTGTCTCATTTGCTCCTTTCACATCTGTTTCTTTTTGGCTGCTGCAGCACCTCTTCATAAGACATGCTGTCTGCTGATGTTGCTCTGGAATCTGCTCTCAGTCCGTCTGTCTGTTGGGAACACTGGGGTTTGACCCCCCCAGTCTAGAAATATGCAATGTGCTTCAATCCCTTTTCAGCACCCAACCCCGATCTTTTACAATATTTTTTTACCATGACTACTTATTGGACTGCAGGACCGCGCTGCTCCTGTCCCTCATATATGCACACCAAGATCAAAGAAAGGTTTAAATTGGCAGCAGCTTAATTTGAGCAATTCTTATGCAAGACAGCAGATACAGAAACTATTTCTTTAAACATCTCATGCAGTATCATTTATAATTTTTGTCTTCGTTTAAAATACATGTGAAATGATCATACATTGGTTTTATATTCCGTGTACTAGCATTGATGCAATAATACAGTATATATTCATGCAGTGTAGGGATGTACAGGGCTCGCCAGCAGAGTGCATGTCGATAACATAAATAATGAATGCTAGACCAAGATTAAGTAGAATTGGACATAACAGCATGCACCTTAGGAAATGATTTTCTTCCACAGACAGAAATCAATACGCTACTCTGCATTAGGATCAGTTCAGAGGTTTTGTGTAGAGGTGATCAAACAAGATTAAAGATAAAAATGTATGAATACTGCACAAGATTCACTGAAGGGATTTAATCATATTTAGGTTTGAGAAATAATGTAGATTAGTCAGATTTGATATAATGTGATTGCATTGCAGCTGTAGTGTAAGAGTCCTTGCCCATCTCCGCCCTCTGGTGAGTTCATCCCTGGACCCACTTCAGTTCGCCTACCAGTCTGGCATCGGGGTGGATGACGCCGTCATCTTCCTGCTGCAGAGATGCCTCTCTCACCTGGAAAAGGCTGGAAGCACTGTGAGAGTCATGTTCTACGACTTCTCCAGTGCCTTCAACACCATCCAGCCTTTACTTCTGAGGGACAAGCTGGAGCAGACCGGGGTGGACCACCACCTGACTACATGGATCCTGGACTACCTCACCAACCGTCCACAGTATGTGCGGATACGGGAGTGTGAGTCAGATCGGGTGTCCTGCAGCACGGGGGCCCCACAGGGAACCGTTCTGGCTCCATTCCTCTTCTCCTTTTACACCTCGGACTTCAACCACAACTCTGACAACTGCCACCTACAAAAGTTCTCTGACGACTCTGCAATCGTCGGCCTCATTTCCGCAGATGATGACGGGGAATACAGAGAACTGAACCAGGACTTTTTAGGATGGTGCCAGCGGAACCGCCTCCAGATAAGCTCCAGTAAGACCAAGGAGCTGGTGGTGGACTTCCGCCGGGGTAAACGCTCTCCTCCGGTACCGGTGAGCATCCAGGGACTGGACATTGAGATCGTTAAATCTTATAAGTACCTGGGTGTCCACTTGAACAACAAACTGGACTGGTCCGACCACGTACACACACTTTATAAAAAGGGACAGAGCAGACTCTTTCTGCTAAGGAAACTGAGGTCTTTTGGGGTGCAGGGAGCACTCCTGAAGACCTTCTTTGACTCTGTGGTGGCATCAGCCATCTTTTATGGAGTGGTCTTCTGGAGCAGCAGCATCATGGCAGCTGACAGGAGGAGACTGGACAAGCTGGTAAAGAAGGCCAGCAGCGTGCTGGGGCGTCCTCTGGATACCGTGGAGGTGGTGGGGGACAGGAGGATGATGAGTAAGCTCTCATCCATGATAAGCCACGCCTCCCACCCCATGCAGGACACTCTAGCAGCGCTGCACAGCTCCTTCAGTCACCGGCTGATTCATCCCCAGTGTCTGAGGGAGAGGTACCGCAAGTCTTTTCTTCCCGCTGCGGTCAGGCTGCACAACCAGCTGAGCTCCCAGTAGACCACTCTGACAACTGAACACTTGAACTGAACTTGGTCACTTTATCATTCACCTGGTGCAATATTATTACGTATATTACGTGTATTTACGTGCAATACGTTTAAGTACTTTTCTATTCAGTCTGTATATTAATATTTCTCTACTGTTTTACTGCTCATTTATATTTATTTATATTACTTGTTTCTATTGTATTATTCTTTTTATTCACTTGTGAGCAAGGCTGCTGTAATCCTGTAATTTCCCCACTGCGGGACTAATAAAGGATTATCTTATCTTATCTCTCTTATCTTATATATACTTGCAGTGTATGAAAATTGTCCCTATGGTAAAAATATCAGGAATCAGCCCTTTGAGGAACCCAAATAGCATGCCAGTCTCTCCTGTAGTTGTGTTAAACAGACTTCACCATCTTAATAGGCATGACGTGTGAAAAGGCCAGATGAGTTTCCCATATTTAATAAATCAGACATGGTGACTCAGAAAATATGTCTGTCTGGGTGTAGAAACACCGAAGGCTTCTCCTCCATCCATAAGGCGAATTTATTCAATAAAATGTGAAGTCAGTGCGATAACGCTGGCTTGTTAAGGACACCCAGTGAGTCGTCAGCAGACCAAAAAGTCTTCAAATACTGGTTGCCTCAGCCTTTCGTTATATTCATGGCCTTGGCAGCAGCCGTTCACGCAGTGTGTAATTAGCATGATGTTTACTGCAGCAATCATACAGTTTGTGTGTCTTTGTGTGGACATTTGGTAATCCTTCCAAGCCAAACCGAAACATGCCAAATGTAGTATTGGACTGGAGTGTGATTTGGACATAATAGATGTAGTGTATGAGGGTAGACTCCTTTGAATATAGATTTTGAGAAAGCATGTTACATCACAACTTGATTGGTGCTCACAGATTGAAATCACTCCGTCAATTGGCTGCAATAGTTCCTTATATTTTGTATTAATACATTAAACATTACATTTATTTTGATTTGATGTAAATATAGAGGAGTTAAAATGTCATCTCTTAATCGTGACGTTTAATGGTATGTAATGGCATTCATTGCTATTTCTTTAGATCAGGGTGCTGATTTCAAATCTTGCATTCTGGGTTTGCATCCATCTCATACTAGTCAGCAACAGCATTTCTGATATTTAACAAGCTAGCTGTTGATCTAATTATCATCCAAAGGAAAGCTAAAGAGTAGAGACACATTGATATAACTATCTGTGGACTGGAGATGCAAATGTTGCAATAACCATTAGTGACTACAATGTACAGGCAGTAGGCGCTATTTTACACAAGGGCCTGCTGGGATCAATACATCAGATACATTTGTGGTGGGTTTTTTTCTTCAATTTGTTCACTTTTTCTGGCTCTCCTTTTTTGTTTGGTTTAAAACCAAAAGCATCATTCATAACATTGACATTAACTTAAATATTTCATGCAATAGTCCGACTTCTTCAACCTTTTCATCCACCACTCACACGCACACACACACACACACACACACACACACACCAAATGTTTTGAAAGAATATTTATGTAATAATTTCCAAAATTACCAACATGTTTTTATCTATGAAAATGTTCTGCTTCATTTTATATTTGTTGGCATTTAGCCTTTCAAAAACTAGATTTTCATGGTGGTCAAAGACTTCCTTCTACACACGCACCTGTACAATGGGGTGGTCTAGCAGCAATCCGACAGCAGCATAAATTACATTTAACCACAATAACACAAAGCCAGTCTTATGCTCGGATGTTGTTACTTTTTTATTTGAATATCGTTTTATATTTTGGACACGAGAGGACCATTACTTTGGCCAACCAATATCGTGTTCAGCAATAACCTTGTCATATTGACGATGACTATATGGAATATTTTTGTTAATCTTTTGTGGATAGAAGGACGGAAAGTAGTGTAAAAGTAACTATGAGTGGAGCCTGGAGTGCCTATTTTGTCTGAACAAAAATTTGAATACTAAAGATAATCACAGTTACAACAATGTGAAATGGAAACAAGCAACAACTCCTTATATATTGGAAATGTGAATGTCAAGTTTTGGTCCACCGACTAATACACTCTTTGTTTCATCTCTAGACTATAATGTCAGGTAGGATTTACAAATTTGCTTTATCGTTATGGCCCCTTTTTTTTAGTTCAGTTGATGTATTTTTATAAATACCTTGATTGAAAAGATCAGTGTTGGTTCAACTGAACACACCCAATCCATAATCTCCCCAGATTTCCTCACACTGGGGACAAACACACATTAGTGGGCCGTACCAAATGTTGGTGTGCTTAGCTCAAGCTACAGCAAACCTGCGGTAGCTTCCTGAACGCCTCAGTGGCATTCCCCTTGCTGGAGATAAGAAGTGATGCTGGGGAGCACAATGAGCACATTATGTCCTGTCACGCCTGTAATTCCCTTTGATGGATGGAAGGAAATTCTCCGTTATAAGACACACATGCACTGCTGCCCATGCCTGGATTTAATCCCACGTCTGGAGCTACTTTTTTTCTGTGTCTGGTTTATGGGAAACATGTTGAACATGTGCCCTGTATGCTACAGATCATCAGAACCCAGCGAATTGACTGGAATTAAACAGCTAATCTCAATTGGGCTTTTTCATCCTTGACAAGACCTCTTGGACCTCTCTCTGTTGTACTCCATCAGGGGCTAATGTGCTCCTTGTAGACTGGGAATGTGAGCTCTCCCCCCTTCTTGCTCTAGGGCACATGTACATATTCTCTGTGGAATGCCGGAAAGGCATTGTTGTCTTCTTTTGAAAGGTCTTCCAAGGTCTATGAATGCTATGTTCCCAAGCCCTCTGCATAGTGTAACTCACAGTCCACTAATTGCTGTAGTTGGGAGTTTTCATGGAAATAATGGCAGGGATGTGGTCACAGTTGCTTGGGATTTGTCTGGATGGATAAAGGCATCAGTGGGTACGTGAACAAGGTTGGAGAGGGGTACAAAAGGAGCAGCTATGAATTAGGGACCATTACTAAATACCATGGCTGCTGAGCTGAGAGTTGTTCAATTTGTTCAGGAAAGTCCTCACAGTCACTCACACAGTAAAAGTTGTTGACCTGATTGTATCAGTTATTATACTTTGCTTCCAATGACTAAAATGTCTTGTACTATTTGACAAGGGAATACTGGCAGTATCTTGTAGATTAGCGCCAGACCGGGCAATAGCACTTGGCATCTCCAATTTCAGCAAGATGTAACTTTGTTTAAATTTTTTTTAACAGTGTGGTCATATTCACCGAGGATAAACGTGCCAAAAAAAAACATCTGAGAAGTAACGTGATGCTTGGAAGCATGTTGGATTCGACTTCATCGATGGAAAACCTATCGATGAAGGAAAGCATATTTACTGCCTCATAAAAATGCAGCCTCTTTTTACTCGAGTGAGGCAAGAGTTGGTGGCATCGTGAGTACTGTATACTGTACACAAAGGGTCAAGGCATCCTCACTTCCAATTTGTCAAATACCGATACTTGGTCAGTGCCTTTAGCTTCAAAGCCTCACGTTCTAAGTACCTCTGTAGTGTCTGTTTAGTTGTAATTGCTTTCTATGTAGAAAGAGTGTCTGTCCTGACTGATATGTTGGTAGTGTATGGATTTCTGGTTCAAGCCCATTTGTCTTGCGATACCAATCGGAGATCTCTGCCTACCATTTGTCTCGTTATTTGTTATGTGGCGAATCAAGCGAGCATCCCAGATACCCAGGATCCTTCAGGGGCTCGGTTCTGCAGTACCACAGCAGTACTGAAACGCAATGCAACCAGCAGTAATTCCTTCATGTTTGGCCAGTTTCCTTTTTTCTCTGCCCATTTAAAAAAAAAAGTACTTTAATAAAAGACATTCATCTTGTGAAATCTATGATGCAGTTGAAGCTTGTATTAGTAAGAGAACTGTAATGGATGATACCTTTATTATATATCATTATGACTTACTACCAATTTGAACACATACCCCATCTTTCTAGTATCCAAGCTCTCACAGACTCTGGCTTTCAAATAAAAAAATGAGTATTAGTTGCATCATATCCACTGTAATTGTATCTCGAGGACGTTATGATGACAAGGTAGGGGACTAACTGTGCTGTGGGTGAAGAGAATAGACTCCTTATCTACACTAATTTGTTTATGCTGCTCTTTTCATGTCGAGAATAAAAGGTCTTCAGGTTTTCCAAGCGATAGGGCCTTCACTGGTTACTCAGTCATCTTTTGTAAATGGGGAGTTTGGTTACAACGGTGTTGGCGGAGAGTCTCTGGCTTGTGCGTCAGCAGCGTCTTTGGAAGAGAAAAGGCAATCTAAAACAGTGGAAGCTGCCTGAGGCTGTCACAGCTGCTCATCCATCAACCATCAAACACAGAAATGTTTAGTACAGAAATCCAGCACATTCTGGTCATGATTTATTTTACCCGACATATCTATAGCACTAGATGCTGTTATGTAACACATCTATTTCATGCCGTTTGGTTTAGTGGTGTGTTTGTTGTAACCATGGCCACAGTAGTCCGCCTTTTTTACATGGCTTTGGCATATTCAAATATTGAACTTCACTCACCTGTTGCTTTGTACAACATTATGGAAATCACACCGCTGTAGTAAGTGTTGACATATCAGTGGTTTTGCATGTTTGGTCTATAAACTGCAAATCACATGCACTCGACATCAAGATGACCCATTTTCAAAGCACGTGTGGAGTATGACCTTTACTTTGGCCAAACGTTGCGATTGGTTGGCTGATGTTTTGTGATTTTACTGTGGTATAAAAACGTGTTTGATGCACACAATCCTTCATGTCTGCTTCCAGTGTTGTCTGTTTTACTTATAGTGTGATATTGTAAGTGTATAGCGACTGTATCACCAGCAAAATGAATCAATCATTCGTGATAACCATACTCCACTCTATCTTTATATAGCAAAATGTTGTTGCTACATTGATGTCGTAAATTGCTCCTTTAATGCTCTAGCGAATTTAGCACCTTTTTAAAAGGGACAGTGTGTAGGATTTGGTTGACGCCTAGCGGTGTGGTTGCAGATTGCAACCAACTGAATACCCCTCCGCTCACTCTTCCCTTTCTGAGATTGGTAGCGTGATTCGCCCAGTGCAAAATAGTGGTTGTATGGAGGGCTCATTCTAAGCTAACAAAAATGCAACCAGTCTTAGTTTCAGGTCATTTTACACTAACGAAAACATAGTATGAACACTATATTCCATGTTTGCCAATAGAACCCCCCTTTGGTGCTCACTCTCTCTTTAAGGGTTTTTATAGTCCAGTTGATGCATGTCTATTAAAGTGCATTGTACTCCTGCTTACCAGTAGAGAAGTTAGTCAATTATTTCTCCTGTCAATGTAGTGAATCAGAACAATTCTACTGCTTCCCGTACCTCATTAGCATTATCCTTTTACTGTGTGGTGTTAAAAAGGAAGGGATAGCAATCCATCTCTCTTCAGCCTTTTGTCCATCTGTGGTGCTGGAGAAAGAATGGGTGGAATTGTTGCTCATGCAGGAGATCTGTGTCTCAGAGTCATTGGGAAGATTTCCCCATCTGCATCTTCAAACAGATGGCTGAATTATGACCACAGTTCTTACTATACATAGGGCTTCAATATTTCAACATGGGGCTCACTTTGATTCAACAGCCAGAGAAGAAACTGATTTCTCAGTCTGAGTATATATTTTAATTGGCTTTGGATTAACTCTTTGTTTTCTTGGATTCAATTGGACAAGATGTATAGGAAATCATCCACAGAAACATTTTAGGGTTGGACGATTGGACTGCTATAATGCCAATTGGCTAAGTACACTGCCGGTGTTGTTTTGTTTTTTTAAACATTAGTAAATATGCTTTTACTATTACTAATTAGTACTAAACATAGCTGAGCCTGATGAAAAAGTAATTGGTCCTGCAGGAATTCGTCATATACCGAAATCTAGCGTCACCAGAGGATGACCCTAGATTAAAAGTCAGGATCTCCAAAATTGGCACAGTTCATCCGGATGGGAATTGTATGCTCATCAATCCCACCGTTTTTGAGACATTTCACCCTAAAACCTGAAATGTCAACCTTGTAGGTGGCGCTAGACAAAAAATTGGGGGCTCACCGAAGTCAGCAGAGTTCATCCTCTAGGGACCACAAATCATTTTCATAGCAAAATATTTGCAGAGACATTTCAGTCTGGGCCAAATGTTTTTGATTTTTAAAATTGTTATTGATTTATTCATATAATTAAATTGATGTATTCGCTTTTCTGTATTCATACAATAATTTATTTGAAAACGCCACATACATTTTTGACTTGACTAGTCTTGAGGTGAAGACGTGGCCGTGAACCTTTTCAACTTGCATGCACACCATAAATGCCATTACCCCTGATTCCCTAGAGAAGTCTTACATTTAAAAATCCCAAAGCTTAATATTCAGAGTTTTTTTAATGCATTGGGTTTGATATCTAGTTAAGTGTGAGCTGGTATACCCCCCCTAACACCAATACCACCACCACCTCGTACCCTCTCAGTAACTTGTGCCTCAGCCTGCTCTGGAGAATCCCGGTGACCTAGATTCAGCTGGAGTTTACCACCGGCTCCAGCACTGGGCCGTCCGCTGCCAGCCCCAAATCCACGCTGCGCTTGCACATCAGCGCTCTGACCCACATCTCCATGGCAACAGCTCCACAATGCCCAGACGATGCAGTGGCGGCTGGCGACGGGGAGAGAAGTGTAGGGCTCCCTGACCTGCAGAGGCGCGAATGGGGGGAGTGTTGGTTTCACTTCCCCTCAGCCCCTTCACTCTCACTGCCCTGCATGCTGATGAGTGGATTACCAAATACACAAATGAAGACGTAACGTCTCCACAGCGTTTGTTTCCAGTGATAGATTTGTCTCGTCTCCGTTGCCTTGAAGCCACACTGGTGACTCCCGTTGCTCCTCCCATCCTGTGCCATATGCTCCCATAATTCACTGCCACACCCCACGTGTTGAGTTGCCCTGTCAGTGGTCTTTTCCCTTTTCTCCATCTTGATCATTCCTTTGTTGACGTTAATGCCAAACCGCACTCAGAAACTTGACATATTACAACAGGTCGAAGTGTATAGTTTGATATTCCGCTGGAATTGATTCAGATAGTTATTCAGAGATAGGGATTTTGAAATGAACAGCGACAGTAACAGGTTTTGCTGCTCGCTACAGCAGTTTTCCACCGCTCAAACAAAGGCAAGCAGGCAGTATGGGTTGGGCTCGTGTTACAAAGTTGGCCCGTATCAGTGTCCTAGTCTCTTGCCAACAGAACCGCCTGGAATACGACTGGCACCGCTAGATTTTATCACAATAACACACTGTCACTTCACATTTACGCTGGGTGAAACCTACCCCGCCAACTGCCACCACTCTGCTCAGATAACACCAGTGACAATCAGCGCTCTGTCTGTCCGTCTCTGGGTACCTGCTGTGGCAGTTTGTTACATGGCTAATAGCCACACGGTGACTTCCAGGCAGACTCCCAGGACAGGCGGATCCCACCCTGTCCCGATGTTCACCCTAATATTCAGGAAAGCATTCAAACTGTTAGTTTTGAAACAGACAAAAATAGCTGCCTACAAGTGCAGACTTCCGGGATTGAAAACTGTGGTTATGTAATTTGGTATCTAATGCTTCTTGGGTGCATTTACAAGATACTGATCTATCGATATTTATATCTGATCCTGAAACTGAGGGATGATGTAATGTAAAGTGTGTGTTACTACCCGCCTTGTGTGAACAATGACAGTTATTTTCCTGTTGTTCTGGTTAAAATAGCTATGTTTATTGCGTACAATTATTGTGCTTGTTACCCAACTGGGGTTGATAGGAAGTTATGCAACAAAACTAAGATACAATAAGTATGTTGGCTAAGTTTACTTCAGCGGACCCATGGGTGAAAGTCCTGTTTGTTTGGGGAAAATATTTCCAATTAATGAACCGATCCCTTGGTCTTATGGCGTCAAGAAAGTCCCAAAATATAATTAGTTTTCCGTCCAGATACTCCCTTTTGTTCTATTCTCAAATGTATGGTCAAATGGATTCCAGATTGTGTCCTTCAAAGACCACTCAGTGGCTGTAGACAAAATGGATTAAAATATTTACCCACAAATTGCAGCAATAAAGAGCTGTTAATGTGATACAGTCTGCTTCCACCGGCTGTGAGCACAAGTGCAGCTGTTTGCTTCAGTCAATGTGTGAAACAAGATTCTTCTCACTCTTGTAATACTGAATTCTTTCATCCCTGTAACGGTTCACACCTGTTCTTTTCCCATGTACATTTACTAGGGAAATCACAACGAGTTAATACGAAAGACCCCCACCACCACTCACATACCCTGTGCTTGGCCTTTAGGGTCATGGGGCTGATATTCCATCTGAGCCACTTTGCTCTGCCCGAAACAAGCTTTTCCAGTCTGTCAGCCTTATTCTATGACAAACACAAAGACCAAATATAATGCGTTGAGTACAAATCTCCCCCCAGTGAATGCAACTATATGCCTTTAGCTGTGTCAGAAACCTATAGGGAGGTTGTACCTACTCCATTTTTAGTACAACGTCTGAAACTGATCTTCAAGACTAAATTTCAGCCCGAGGCCCCAAACAAGGCCCTGTAAGATTGTGGTCATCTGATACACTTTCTTTCAATAGCTAATTCTAGTTTGTTACAATTTAGGCTAAAACTAGACCTAGATCAAGATTCAAGGATCATTTATTGTCCTTCTGTAACATAGGGTTGCGCAACAAAATGCAGCTGTATCCTATGATGCATGCTACACAAGAAAAACATGACAAAACAAAAACAGTGGTACATATTTTGAATTGGCCTTCTCTCGTCACACGGATTGCAGCGTTCTGTCCTGCGGTCCTCCCGTCAAGTGCAGCCTGATCCGGGTTGCCACGCACGGGACAGGTCTCGGTAAAGATGAGGGCACCATTGTCCAACTTCCCGTGGCTGGGATAGCCTGAAGTCTTGTTTCATCCATCTTATTTTCCTGTGACAGGACTTAAGCCAGGAGTAGACTGGGTAGTGGAGTTGCCTTAGCGTCCATTCGGACACTCCTCCCTCTATGAAGATGCCGCAGGCACTGATTGGTTCAAGTTCGCAGCACTTTATCCAATCCTACGCTTTCTTCCATCTCTATTTCATACGCCATAGGTGCTCCAGAAATAAGTATGAAAAGGCAAAAACATTCAAACCAAAAAGTTAGCTGCCGCTGCACCTACATGGGCCTTTGATCATGATAACAATGTATTTACCAAAGTATTTGCACAAAATCTGGGAATATGGCAACAGTTCTACAATAAAAGGCCAACAAGGAAACACAAGCAGTCGGACAGTTTGTACACAGGCCAGATTGTCTACTCAAATAACTTTGAGTATCCTAACCAATAGACATGATTGCCAGAACTATGAACTAGTTCTACTGCTTCTGCTACTACTTTTTCCATCGTCTGATTAGCTCTTACTTTGAAGCATCCTTCCCTTTCCCCAGCCTTTTTGCCTCTAATTCTTTCCCCTGCATATATGAGAGGACTTTCGGTGGTAGACTGATCTCTCAACCCCCCGCCTCCCTCCCAGCCCCCAGTTCCCAGAGCGTCTAAGCCTTACAATAAATCCAGACTTGCCAATTGTAGTCCAGCTGTTGGGTACGAGCTGTGCCACGGTCACAGACTGATGTGTGAGTTGATGTGAGCACAGGCTGGGGGCCGAACACACTGCTTCCTCGCACAATGAACCACCCAGAAGCCCCTGAAGTGTCTAATCCTTTCCCACCATGGTCCACATATTCCTATGACCACTAATGAAAACCGTCATTCGCACAATTGCAGTTTTTGGTTGCTAATGCTGGAATTGAGAGTTGTGTTCATGACTCTGGTTTGGTTTCCCTAGTAGTGCTGTTTGTGCCTCAGAAATCTCTGGCCTCCTTCTCCCCGTGGTTCCAGCCTTGTCTTGATGTTAAATCACAAAAGCAGCTTTGATAGCGCTCCCTCCTGCCAGACTCTGTTCTCCTTTTAACAGGTTTTTGACTAACCTTAGTTCCACGGGTGCCAGTGCCCGGACGTCCAAACAATCTGAAATGCGGCCCGCAGACTTAAACCTACTTGGTCATTCTCAGCCTTTTCCATTTTGCCAAGTTGTACCCTTTTAGAGGAAGTCTTGTGTACTTGTAGAACCTGTGTTACTGTTTAAATTGACCGGCTGAGATGGACAGTGGATCCCTAAAGATGAACTCATTGTTTGGTTTATGATTAGCCCGATCACATCTTTTTCCAAATGGGTGAGTTTTGACCAAACTGGTGCTTGTCACATTGGATCACGGCCCAAGATCACAGAAGGCAGTATTAAAACATTGAACAGAGTTATTTTCGGCGTGATCCATGAATTATTTTTGCAGCTGTCCGACTTCTTCCTTTCTTTTTCATTCCGGACAAAACATTTGCTGTTGTCTGCTTGTAGCTTGCCCCTAATCACAATCTTTTCCGAGCGGGCAGACGTGTCGGACCACAACTTCTCTTCGGAGATGCGTGAAAAAGTGAGAGGGGGATATAAATCGATTGGAGAGCAGTCGCAACAGTTTTGCCCTGCTCCATCGCTGCCTTCAATGGTGCACAGTTAATGTGAAGAGGCATTTGGCAGATGTCTGCCTTCTCTTCATGAAAGGGATATTTTGCCTATTTTGCTTTCTCTTCTTGTGATCTCTCCACAAGGGACCGGAGGCACAGAGGGACACAAGGGATACAAAAAGGCACATTAGAAAGTCATCTAAACTTGTGTTTTGGTGCTTGAACTCCCATTTGTCCCTCCACCCCTGCTGTTGGCTGTGAACAGGACTTTATTGGCTTTGGTCCTTCCTATTCGGGGTTAGCTACTGAAGGTGTTTCAACTTTGAAAGGCTCAATATCGCGCAGCGTAATGGAAGAGAAGACCGATGATTTCTGACTTCACACAGCTTTTTCTTCATCCTTCAGACCCAGCTATGGGATATAATGGCCCCAAAGCAGCAAAGACATCAATGTGATGTGATGTGAAGAGATGTAGTTTAGAGGCTAAGAAGCTCTGTAGAGCTGAGGCCAACTGCAGACTTGCTGATCATTTTCAGTGAGTTCATCACTAAGGGTTACCTCTATCACATTACACACGGTAACTTGATCTGAGGGTTAGTACAACAATGTTTGATTGATTTGTGCAGCTTTAAGCTTTGCATTGTCAATGACTGCCTCTTATGCAAGTCAACATACTGACTCAACCCTAATACTGGCTGACTAGTACAATGCCAGACTGCAAGTGACAGTCGGACAGACATGGCCTAACAGTGTCCAATGTCTGGCCGACTGTCTGCTGTGTTGCATCAGGGCCCAGAGGGTGGTGATGGCTGGTGTCTGCCAGATGCAAGAAGCCTCCCAAAGCTATTGGTAACCTTTTTTTCTTCTATAAAACCAAAGCCTGAGGCTGTTTTTAGCAGGGCTTTTGTGTGTTAACTCAGTCAGTCGGTTACTAGGACATTGACTTTGGCTTTTCGAGTTATAAATCCCTTAGTCATAGCTGCTAATGCTATTGTTATAGTACTGCTATGAAAAACTGGACAGCACCCCTGAGGAGCCATTGGCTTTTGTTGTATCCCAGCTGCCTGCCTGTATGAGGATGCCAAAACTAATGACTGTTATTTGTTCAGAGCTACTCTAATTAGGACTGACAGGGAAGCATGAGAGCTTTTCCACCTGCTAATGGGAGAAAAAGAGCAGACAAGGTCAAAGAAAGCAGACACACCTTGGCCTGCAACATGGGAGCCTGATTTCCCCCATACAGAGAGACTTTATTGGGATTAATGCAGTTTCCCAGCGTGATCTGTTGAATTGATTACATAAGATCCCCTTTCTATTGGTGTGAAGATGTAATCATCTTAAAAATTTATTTGTTGTCCATTTGAGTCATTTAATGCAATGGTTTGGCACTATCAGCCAGTTAAAGAGCACTGCACTTCTTGGCATTAGCATACCTACCTATCCATTAGTAACGCTTGACTCGCTTTTATTTAAAGTTGACCTATGATTGTATGAACCTATAAGACTGGGTATGGTTCCACAATACTGGTACAAATACGACAGAAACCATGTCCAAACGACAGAAGTAGCCCGCATTTAGACATGATCTCTTCTTGTTTTGACTCGTTCGCTTTAGTGTTGCTCTCATGTACAGGGAACCAAACGTAAATCGGCGTCCAAGTGAGGTAAATCTTGCCGTTACGACCATTTTGGCCGCCGGTTTTCAACAAAATGATAGAAAAGATATAGAAAAATATAAACAATGAAAATGTTCATACCAATATTCTGACAATAAATATCGGCCAGCCCTAATCGATGCGTGGGATATCGAAATCCATTTTTCAGTACTGAATCATCTGACTTTAAAAGTCTTTAAAGTGCTGGATTTTATGACCCAGAGCCCAAGTTAAGCAATTTGTTGATGACAAACATATTACAATTTCCCTACATCAGTAGGCTGAGGGTATCGGAGAGTATGTAGGAAGCTACCTTGTAAAATGTAGGAAGAGCCAAGAAAAGAATTGATAACAACGTTATTATCGTAACAAAGCATTTTATTAGGTTTCTTTATCACCCACACTTCAGTCACAGACTTCTGTATGTGCAGTTCACTGATCGTCAATCTTTTTCATTCATTCGCCGTATTATTAAAGATGAGTTGCTTTGTCACTCATTATCTAGAATTTGTTTCGAAACAAATTGCTGCAACGCGATGAGTCGTCGTTTAGTAGTAGGAATCCATGATGCGCCTCACGCTCATGAACCTCATGCTGCCCATGCCGCTCATGCCGCCCATGCCGCCCATGCTCATGAAGTTCCTGTACTCTCCGGGCCTCATGTACATCATCCTTCCTCTGTAGTTGGGCTGCTCGTACATCAGCCAGTGGCCGTCCATCACGTTGCAGGACATGAAGTTGGACATGCTGTGGCGGTCCATGACGTTGTCGCAGTCCTCCATCAGCTCGTGCATCTGACCCCCGAAGTTGTCCCTCTCGTAGATCCTCATCCTGTAGGAGCCCCTGTGCATGGGGATCATGCGGCAGGACCTGATGGAGTCGCTCATGCCCATCATGCTCATGTAGTCGGCGTACTCGCCCCTCCTCATGAAGTACTGGTTCCCCATGAAGTTGGTGCGGTCGTAGACCACGAAGCAGCCCCGCTCCACCCTGCAGGAGTGGCAGCGGCTCATGTAGGAGGACATGTCGGGACAGTCACTCATGCACTCGTAAGAGCGGCCCTGGAAGTTCCTCTCCTCGTAGAAGGTGATTTTGTTCATCATGTTGCCGGAGGTCATCTTTGCCAGATGTTGTCAGTAGAGACGATGCTGCGGTTGCTGCTGCTGTTGCACTTGGAGCTGAACTGCTTGCCTATCTGTTGGAAAACCTTCCTTTTTATACCTGACAAGCAGAGGTCCCCTTTGTGAAAACCGCCTGACTCAGCAACATGCCATAGAAGCCCATGGAGCACTGAGAGTTGTCCACATTTGCAACTGTTCCCCCCCAAAAAGAACAAGCGAACACCGTCAGACAAAACCGTACGAAACAAAACGCACAAAACAATAACGCTTTTTGCAACACCTGCAAAGGCTTGCATCACCGCTGCGCACAAAACCCATCCTTAGCTTTGGCATTTTTGCTTTGTGTAGGGTTCAGCAGCTAAAGGAGTGTGCCGCATCATCCGTTAATATTGTCGTTGAACGTTGGTTATGCGGAAAGGTTCCCACAGTCCAACAAACTCAAATGATATACGATCACATATTGAATATTTCAGTGTAGTCACTCAAATGAACGCTACAAAGAACAGTCATGTGTTGGGGTTATCTATTAATCAAGTGGCTGTTTCAACATGTTTTAATTATTCATACTGACAGCTATATCATTGTATCACATTAGAACAATTAACAATTAATCTGTCACAGTGTTAATTAAAGGAATATTATGTAAGTCACGATATTTCTTTGTCTTTTAAAGTGAAATGAGGTTTATAGGGCGTCCTCGATGATAAAACATTCAGCTGGTGTTTGAGTCTGGCGTCTTGGTAACGACAAGTGTCGCTACTAGTTGATTCTTTGATTCAGGATGGAGGTCTGCATGCCTGATTAAGCCGCCTTTGTTGAACCGCTCGCTTGGTTTTCATTAACTAAGCAGAGGAGGCATGCGGCAGCTTAACAGAACAGAAGGAAGTCGGTGGAAACCAGTATACCAGGGATTGTTGCACACTTAATATTTGGCAGTGACTGAACTGAATTGTTAAGGGAATTATGAAACCAAAAACACACTCTGTCCACTTACTGTCTCACACTTCCTCTTTTCCCCGTCCCTGTACTTAACACTTCTCACATTGGAGGTCTAAAAACACGTTAATTAATTATGTGAAGATATAGAAAATGATAATATTGAATGGAGTATTCAAGCTGAGATGTTGTTTTTGTTTTTTTTGGTCAGTCAGTGCGCATTACATTATATAATTATATTCTAGCAGGACGAGCACCAGGGTTTTCCAAAGGTGGTTTTAGGCTGTGGATATGGATATGAAAGCAGATGGCACAGCTAAAAGTCACACCCACAAAGCAAAGGCAAACGAGACAGGGTCCATGTTTCAGGACGGGGTCTGGTGGTCTGCCCACATTGAGGACAGTCCATCCGAGGGTCCAAGGCCCCGGGAAGCAGTGAGGTCCTGGAGAGGGGGTTGTGTGAAGTTCAAGGCCGGAGCTAGGAACCGCCTTCACCCCGGTCTCCATGTGTTAGCCCTGTGATTGACTGGTGACCCTTCCAGGTTGTACCCCGCAACTGGCCCAATGTCCAAGCTGGGTTCAACACATTACATTTGGTGCTTTCTTTTTCCATGGATTCATGGCTGCCTGGAACCGGTCCTGCTTGCTGCCATGGCCCTGCTGATGGAACCGGCCTGGAACCGGTCCTGCCTCCTGCCATGGCCCTGCTGATGCCGCCTCCCTCTTCTCTACCTCCTTCTGCTTCATGGATCATGGTTATCTGGATCACGGACCATGCCTACTACTCATTATATGAATAATTTATGTCATATTCATTGAATGTGCTGTAACTCCGCTACGCTATTCATTCTGGCCACATTACATCTATTGCTTCTGTCCATCCGGGGAGAGGGATCCTCCTCTGTTGCTCTCCCTCAGGTTTCTTCCCCTTTTTTTCCCTGTGAAAGGGTTTTTACTATCTTTATTTGGGGGAGTTTTTCCTGATCCGATGGGAGGTCCCGGGACAGGGATGTTATGTTTACAGATTGTAAAGCCCTCCGAGGCAAACTTGTATTTGTGATGTTGGGCTATATAAAATAAACTGAATTGAATTGTCATTGATTTTCAATATTTCTATTGCCACTTTTAAAAGGAGCAATCAGCCAGTGCAGAGAAGCCAACTTAATATACTAGGCAGAGCTCCAAATGTAAAAAAAAAAAAAAGGCTACAATTACCACAGAAGAAGATGTGGGTGACTGGAACACACTCCAGTTCCTTACAAACTGTGATGGTATCACTTTCACTTCTTGTTGGTTGCAGTATTGCTTCGCTCAGCATACTGCTCCGCTTCTCCCGAGCTCTGCGGCTCAGATGTTTTCCACCCTTGGCCACGACAGCGAAGATGAAAGTGTTTACACCCCTCGTTCATGCAGGACTTGGAGCAAATGAGGCAAATCGTGTTAAAATAAAATGTTTTACTAAACATCAAGACTCCCCGAAGCCCGTAGCGCTCAGCGGCTTGACTTTATGTCGGGGGACGTGTTGCAATCAGCTGACTGAACCATAACAAGTGGATGTTATCACACTGCCAAAAACATTTTGCTGTGTGGCCACCCCATTAAACTCAACAGGGTAGTTAAACTGAATTATGGCATCTCCGACTGCTGCTCCAGGTCGAGCAAACCGCAAAAGTCAGCACAAAATATTCTCCTGCGGTGTTTGTCCACAGAAAGTATAGAGTGTGGAGGAATTCCTGTGCTTCGGGGAATGTGTCTCGACTGCTAACATCACTGTCTAAGGTCTGAACTATGGGCTCAGTGTGTGACTGGTGGCGGAATTAGCATCAAGAGCGAATAACCAGGGAACAGAAAGCCTTCAATACGTACCTATAAGTCTGGAACCTGATAAGATTAAATAGGCGTAAAATAAGAAACTGTAGTGGAACCTGGAATTGCTTCATTTAGCCACACACACACACACACACACACACACGACCTGTGTCGCTGCTAATAAGTATTAGATTGGTTGTTTTTCTTCTGCATTCCAGCATGGGACGAGACCCAGGATGTTATTTTACTGGATTGCATAAAAAAAAAAGTGATATGTTATGTCTGTGACTGTTCAAATAGACATTCTAACATGTGGTCACGATAAAAAGTTATGTTATCTCGAGTGATCGTTTGCAGTCCATTTCTGCTGTCAGGGACATTCCGTCAGAAAAAAACAATCCCTCGGACTTTCCCGGACGCTTGGATTAAACAGAACGACGAACCCTTCAGGAGACGAGCCCTCAGAGTGGAATGTTGGAACGCCTCATCCTTCAGCTTCCAGCTGAAACATTCTCAAGACAATCTGAGTAACATCAATGTCATAATAGTGCCAAGACTGTTTAAATCGCCAAATAGTTCTGGAAAGACACAAAACCACTTGAAAATGACACATATTTGCAATCTTAGCCAAACGAGGTTGAGCAGCACAGCTGTTGCTGCAGGATCGGTTGACTGATTAACTGATCTCTGATAACAAGTGTCCGGCGCAGCGTGCCGAGGGCCCCGACTCACATGCTGCCTTCTCAGGGCGGCAGCAGCAGGGGGACTTAATGCTAACTTGTCATACGGAGTAATTGCTGCTTATTACGCCGCACACAGCTGGAGACCAGCCCGGCCTGATCTGCCTGCTCTTTGAGCGGCAGAAAACCAGGAACTCCATCTCCCAGTGAACAGCTGCTTTAATGCTCCGCGACAAAAACTCTGAATCCTACATTTGAGTGAAGCACGGAAAGCAGAAATGAGTGCTTGTGTTCATGTTTGTTTTGCATGAGTCCCTCGTGGTTATATAACGCTTGAAAGGAAAGAGAGTGTGTGTGTGTGTGTGTGGGGGTCTCTAAATGTCTTGACTTCTCATCGGGTTGTACAATCAGGAAGGAACTTAGATGCGGTGAAAGCACTTCCTCTGAATGCTCATTTGCATAGTTTCAGAATCAACTTAGCCAAACATGAAACCGAAAAGGCAGGCACAATTGTCAAGTTGCTTTTTTATTGTTCAATTAATTGTACAATTCATCCTTTTATGAAGTATCGTGTAGCTAAAGGTTGCTTTTCTTAATAGAAAAAAAAAAGATACTCAAGGGCTACTTTAATATTTCTTGATAAAGGTTTTGACAAAAGGATCTCTTAACCTTTTGAACACCATAGGCTCATATATGGTTATTTTTTTACTTCTCTACTTTGTTCAAGTAGTCGTATGAACCCCATTGAGTTATATTACTTGTATTATTTTATATCTTTTTTTCAGAATTTATTAAAAGGTTTTAATCAAACATGATGTAGCATCAGTTTATTCTCGGCCCGGGGAAAAAAAACTGAGTTCAGGCTGCAGTTGAAAGCTTAAAAAACACAAAATGTGGACCTTGAGTTAAGCGTGTCAATCAATCAAGATGAAAAAGGCCAAAAGCAGTTGAAGCGTCACAGGAAAAGAAGGTTGAAATGTCAGGAGCGGTGGAAGCGACAAAAGTGTCGTTTGAAGTGAACATCCTGAAAGTAGTGAAGGTGAAAAGTGTCAAAACCTAAAGACGTCTGTTGAAGTGTGAGCATTGAAAGCAGTTGAAGTATCACTTGAAATGTAAATACATTTCAAGTTTTCCGTTACAGAAGTTAAGTATTACATGAAGCGTAAGTACTAACAGTGGTTGACACTCTTCACTTTGAGGTACAGCAGTTTAAAATGTTTTGATGTAGGTATATATGCTTTTTTTCCCAATTTGTTATGCTGTACTGCAGAACAAGCATGAAGCGTAAGCGCAGTAAAGGTGAGGTAAGAAGTACTGGAAGTACTGGAAGGACATGTCTCTTTACACTTTGATTGCCATCATTCCAAAAAGTCATGTGCCCTTCGTTTATTTTTGTTGGCTGTTTAGAAATTTAATTTGAATAAAAAAGGTGACTTTTAGTATTTTAGTGTTCTGCTTTTAGTGTTCTGCTGCACTGTTAAAGTACCAGAACCACTCAGAAACTATGAGATGGGACTGCATTATGCATCTTTGGCTCAACCAAGCTGTTTCTGGTCTTGTCTGCATTATCAGGAGGGAAAACTTCCACTGACTCGTGACTTGGGTTTGAAAAGGAATGAATAAACAAATACAGTAGAAACGGATGAATTTTCTAAAGAAAAAGTAAGTGTTTGCTACTTTAAAAAAATAGTTTAATTAGGCTAAAATGGAAGTCACAAGGATATGAAGTTTCAGTTTATGTCTGAATCAGTTCATGTGAAACGGCCGTCAGGAGTCAAAATGTCAGTGTGGAGGTGATAAAAGCAGCTTTAACGATCAGTTGAAGTGTGTGGCTTAAAAGAAGTTCCAGTTCAAGAGTAAACATTGAAAGGAGTGTAAGTGCTTTTTGCCTTTGTTATAGCAGAGACAGAATCATGTCGTCGGCACAAAAAGGGGTGTATGGGGATCGCACATTCATACATTCAGTCTAGCAGAGCGGGAACTTACAATGCTGAATGTAATCTAAAAAGAAAAGGGAGTTCCACTCTTGACATCACATATGTGTGACTGCGTTTATCCGTCTTGAGTCTTTGACGTAAAGGGTGCATTGAGATAGCTCGCTGCTAATAGGGCCAGTCAGCGGGGCGGCGCTCGGTCGAGCCCGAGCAGGTAAAGCGCTCCCGGGGCGCGGCGTCCGCAGAGGTCTCGGAGCATCAGCGGCTCATGTGCTCAGTGGCGGATCGGCCATAGAGGCTCGGCCAGCCGTTGCTAATGAGGGCGCTCGGTGACGTCTGCGCTGATTATGCGGCACTCCTCTCGTCGGGCCCGGGGGAATGAGTGGTGACAGTCGCATTGTGTCGTGAATGCAGGTTGACCCCGCGGGGGTCAGGGGTAGAGTTGCACTATGATGTCACAGGTCACCACGTGTTGCCTCTAAAGTGGGAGAGAAGGCCTGTCCGGAAGTGAAAAGTTTCCATCGCTTTTCCAGTGAAGAGAATACAATTTAAAATGTTAGACTTTGATTTGACGCTCTTTGTTTTTTTGGGGGGATGAATATTTTGTGTGTGAAAAAGGATCCGTTGGTGATTTTTTTTTTTTCACCTCGCCTTATGCAATCAGAAAAGTGATTGTGCTTTATTTGCCCTCTTAAGCGCTGTTTGCACAGGTGTATTATTTCCTGGGGGGCCTCTCGTAATTTGTAATAAGTGCAGAGGTCGTCTGTGATCTTAATCCTGTGCAAATCTGCGATGCCCGTAATTTGTCAAGTAGAAGTTCCACTGCAAAGTACTTGCGTATTTCACCGAACACAGAGGTCATAGGATATATATATATATATTATTTTTTCAAATGGCGTTCGTTGCAGGTGTTTTTACCTTGAGCCAAACCACGATTTTTTTCCTAATCCTAAATAAGTGTTTTTGTTGCCTAGGGCCAAACGCCACACAACATTGGGATGGTATCAAGTGGTGAAGGAGAATTCTTTTTATCATAGTTTCTTTTTTAACATGCCTGGAGAGTCACAATGTGAGCTTTTATTATTATTGCTGATGAATTCAATGTTTCATTAGTCATTTGTCATTGGAGAAGTTACACTGTCATCCAGTAAAACTAAATGGAAATAGCCTTGAACCCAGCGAACTCTCAGGGGATTCAGCTACCGATGTGTCATGTTCCTGGCAGCTTCAGCTCATGGATAAGATAAGCATCTACTTTGCATGTGTGACCACAAACCCCCTTCTGCTGGCACAGCTCATTACACTGGAGGTATTGTTTGCATATGTATGTACAAAGGAACGCATGTCCACCAGTGTGGGCTTGCTGTGTTTAGGTTCATGACACTGTTCCTGGCTGGATGGATGAATGGTGACATCAGTCAGTCGGTGACTTGGACGGTCTGACACTTGGGTCAAGAGCAGAAATTGTCATGACATTCTTTATGTACACTATAGTGACAGGATGATTCCTAGCACTTTGAGTGGAGGTAACGTATCTCAAAAAGTAACAGCCTGCTGTAGCTATTCATGCTCCCCAGAGGATGCATCCTTTTCGTATTTTTACACCATACAACAACTGGTCTCCAGTGTCAAAGAACTGTGAATTGTAGGTCCAACCCAATGCCCTCTTCATTACATGCTGTTTTAAAAAAATAACGATTTAAAAAAAAATATATAATCCTTTATTAATCCCACAGTGGGAAATTATTCTCTGCATTTTACCATCCTTAGTAATTAAGGAGCAGTGTGCTGCAGTTAAGCTCTGGGGCTTCAGTGTCTTGCTCAAGGACACTTCAACATGAAACTATGGAGAACAGGGATGAACCGCTACCTTGTGGTTTCAGGACGAACACTCTCCCCATGAACATGATAACTTTACATAGTACAAAACTACAAAGTACACGGACATACAACGTCATTAATAAATACATGGTGAAATGCCTGTACTTTCATGGACATTTTTACGTTATGCCGTTAACAGGTTACGCTGCGCATGCGTGACTCGACGATTCTTGGCGTTTTGCTAAAAGCCTCCGTGAGATCTCTGTAAGGTCTTTTCTGCTGTTGCATCTCTCAAACAGAATATAGATCTAAGCTCAACATTGAGCATTAATTGAGAGGCCGTATCAAATCTACAACCCCGTTTAAAAAATATGTGTAGAGGAAAGCCGCTCACTGCAGCCACTAATACTGATACAACGTGGTGCTCACACATCTGCACTCATTTTGTTTTGCACAGGTTGAACGTTATTGTTATTATCTTGAAAATATATTCAGTGCAAAACAGGTTATTTGCAGCCACAATAAGTATTTTTTTGCACAGATAGAACTTTATTTGCATTGTTCTAACAAAGTGATTGCACATGTTATTAGTTTTTGTCTGATGGAGCAATCTGGTTTACTTGAAAGGGATTTCAATTTTCTTTATTCTATTATTTGAAAAAGCACGGATGGAGGAGTCACAAAAAGTCGGTCCATTTTGTTACAATTTTGTTGGGGCGGTGGGGCCCGAACATTTTTCTTCCTCCAAAGTGGGGCTTGACAGAAAAAGTTTGAGAACCACTGGTTGTTTAACCTATTGCATTACCTATTACAAATGACTATATAAAAAATTAAATGTATATACAAAATAGAGGGCACACTTGAGGTAAACTGTGCTGAACGATGATCATAACAATGCAGCATCTGAGAAACTGTGTGTGGTAGTATTTTGGGTTCTTTACCGTAAATATGAAATTAAGAGTGAGGCAGCGGAGGAGCCAGAAAGACGGTACTGAGGGGTAAGACGCTCTCCAACCACTGAGAGATGGACACTGATGCTTACACGTTAAAGCTCGTTGCATCTCAGACTCAGATCTGGTCTCACTGTCTGCATCAAATACCGACGCTTAGGCAGCAAAGCACCCTGTACCATCCGTATGAGACACACCGGGTTTTTAGCCAACTCCAAGATAAACCTAGCTGCACCAATATATAGACACTCAGAGCATTGGACGTACTATTAAGAGCAAGGAAGTGCTCTAAGGGTGGGAGGAAGTGTGGTCGATGAGTCAACCAAATTCAGGACTTTAACCCCGGGGACTGGAGTTTGCTGTGAAACGAAACGTTTAGTCATTTTTACTGATGACATTATGTCATGTGACACATGACGTTACGTCCATGGCTTAAGTTACGTTACAACATACTAACACAAACAATTTTTTCTAACCCTAACCAAGTAGTTTTTTTTTTGTCTACAATGGTTTCACAAAGTTAACCACATGTTACAACGTTAACCTTCTGGGTCAAGATAAGGTAGCAGCCTCTGGTTGTGAAAAGTAAAGCCAATGTGGAAGTGCCTTAATTATCTCTGCTGGCCAGCAGGGGGCAACTCCTGTGGTTGGAAGTCTGATTGTATGGAAGTCTATGAGAAAATTACCCTACGTCTCACTTTATTGGTCTCAAGTCTTCTTCAATACAGCATGATGTTCATTTAGTAAATGATGGTAATTTAGAGTAAAATAGACATAAAACAGGGCATGCTTCAGGGAGGGCTACCCTGTGATCGACTAGCTGCTACCAGAGCCGTACATGGCGTGTCTACATCACTCCTCTGTAGTCCAAATATGGTCACTTCCATTCACCGGTTGAAAAAAGCCAAAAACCAACCAGCCAAAATGTCAAATACGAGGCTTCAAAACTGCAGTCCAAAAACCAATGGGTGACACCAATTATTATATAAAGGCTTCACCTCGGTGCTATTATAGTGACTGATGTTAAGAGGCATAATATGAAGAGTAGGAATGGCATAAGGTTGCAGACCTGCATACTGTATTACCCTCCAAACTTAACTTAAAAAAAGTGATACCTCTATTTTGCATTGGAAAAAAAAGTAATACAGGCAGCAATTATGTTTGGCAAAGCAAATTAATAGATTTATAACATGAATTACCTCATGCTCCTACCATTGTTCAGCCCCGTCTTTCCTAAAAAAAAAAAAACACACACACTGTTGAGCTCTTTGTGGTAAGTTCAATGTCAAATGCCTCATCTTCTGATGGCAAAACCTGGCAACACAGCGGTTCCACGCTGGCACAGAGGGGGTGGCAGTGGAAAGAAAACTGTGGTGTTCCTCCGCTGTTCCCCATCCTTCACTTGGTAACTGTAATTACATCCCCACATCCTGATGTGAAGCAGATATGCACCAATAGCTTTTAATAGGCTGTGCAGGGAGCAGGAGGAACAGCCATTCATTCAAGATGCTGAGTGTGCAGGAAGTGTCCACCGCAGCTCCTGGTGCACCTCATGCTGCCAACCGTGAGTTCTAGGACCGAGATGCATCTCCCATGGTGCGGCATGTAGCTCAGGGGGATGAGTGGTCGTCCCGCAACCACAAGGTAGCCGGTTCGATCCCCAGTCCCCCCATAGCTCATACGTCAAAGTGTCCCTGAGCAAGACACTGAACCCTAAATTGCTCCCCGGGCGCCTCACAGGGCAGCCCACTGCTCCTTAAGACATTAAGGATGGGTTAAATGCAGAGGACACATTTCATGTATGTATGTACTATGACGAATAAAAAGGATTTCTTCTTTTCTCCCACCAGAACAAAGTGACAGATCAAGGGGAGCAAGTTGAAATGTTTTATGTTTTTAGATTTACTTTAGATAAAATAGCAAGGTGCAGCTTTTAATTTCACGGTTTGTTTGATACATTTTCTTTTGAAGTTGTCGCGATAACAGCCTAAAATGTGGAATTTGGGAGCATATGCTACGATGTCACGTTAACATTTAATTTATCAACGCTATGCAGGAACCAAAACATCAACATGTGTCACTCGCTACCCAGTCCCTACATCCTGCCCTGTCCGTCACCAGCTATGGAAGGACCAATCGCTGCGTCCGAAATCCATTACGGAAGTAGCTGAAGAGTTAGCCAACTCTTCTTTTTCATCTTAGCCAGAGTGGACAAAATGTCCCACCAGTAAAATGCCAAACGTGTTTTTAATGCACTGGCATCGGATCGGTACTCGGCATTGGCCTAGACACAAGTTCAGATATCAAAATCGGTATCGGGAAGGAAAAGATGGTATCGGAACATCTCTACTGACTTCACAGCCTCTTCAAACCTGGAAGAGCTTTTCAGCTATTTAAAACAAATTGTTTGCTGACTTGCAAATGGAAAATGCTCCCCAACTGTCTATGTGGAGCAAAAAGTAGCCAAACGGTGGTTGGAAAAGAAGATGTAATACTATGATTAGGCCTACTTTTTGTCTATTTGCAGAAGAAAACTTCCTCGGTAATTACAGAGGTAATATTCAAGTTTCCTCCCATGTGTTGCCTTATGATTGACAAAGGAATAGAACTGGATGAGCTCATACTTTGAAGAGGCAACATGACCTCATTGGTAAAGCTCAACGTCACTGCAAACAGTATATTTTCTTTCATACAGAGAGAATATCTGGCTCTGTTATCACTGTATGTGGTCCACACGTTCTCTCTGTGTTGGAAAACAAGCCAATTTAGTGTTGAATCGTCCACAAAGAATGTAGAGCGCCAACAGTGTTTCCAGAAGAGGACTTACAGGGCCATGTGTGGCACAGCAAACTGACAGAGTTGACTCCTTACAAAACCACAGCAATGCAGACGTGGGTTTCATTTTCCCAGTGCACTTTGGCAAAGACCGAATACGGAGAACTTAACAGGACATGTCTCACAGTTTAAAGCAAAGCGTTGTATTTTCTGAAGTTTGTCTTAAAACAATACTACTGCCCATATGTGTGTTTTGACAGAGTTAGTGGTCACTTTGAATGTCCCTTCTCTTTACACTGTCCCTAAGGAGATCCATTGCTAGGTTAATTCCAGTAGGGGACAAAGTCCACAAACCTTGCTCTGTGCAAACAAGCTAATGTGTGTGAGTTGGACAAATGATGGCGTCAATGTACTTTATTATAGACGGCAAATATAATAAATACATTATTTTAAGGAACACGTTCTCACACTGCTGTGCCTCGCGGGCAGCCAGCTTGGCGAGTTCAACTTTGTGTTTTGGAGCTGGTTGTCAGAAGTGTATTCTACGACGACATGGAGCCCATTGTTTGTGTAACGGTACATTGACGCTTGTTTTTTAACTTGAATGAAGTCTGTTTGATGATGCTTTACAGCACCGGTCATATTCATTCAATCACACACATCTGGCGGAGATCTGCACTCTGCTGAGTGCACCTTTTAATTGTTATTTATGACCAGAAGAACTTGACAGACAGTGGGTGCATCTCAAGTCTCTAAATTGTCGTTTCCTCGCTCCTCGATTGAACCGGAAGTGGTTCTGCGTCGCCATCTTGACGGCCGTCCCAAAGCGCTTATTCTGCTCGGAGGAGCGAGGAGGGAAATCGGAGGAGCCATGATCGAGGAGCCCCGAGAGCAGGCTTCCAGGAAGTGTTTTAATGCTTGACAGACAGTGGGTGCATCTCAAGTCAAAGATGACCCCTCACTGTTCATCTGTTATGTGATTGGACGCTGCAGCTGAGCGGACTGATCGCTGGAGTTTCATACCAGAGACGATCACAGATTAAACTCAAGTTATATATTATATCTGTTTTCTTATTCACCATCTGGTTAAAATATGTTCATTGTAGGTCTGAACAACAAAAGTACCACAAACAACTGTCTTCAAAGATTTAATCTGTTGTTTCCCTCAATAACTTTTATGTATGTCATTAAAATCGGAGAGAGCTGGAGAGAGGAAACCCTTTTTTACAACACGTAATGAAGATAAACTATATTTATATTGTGGGTTATTTTATAATGATGTCACAATCAGAATTTCAAAACATACCGACGTAAATAATAAATAAATAAATAAGACGCATTCCGCCGGTAGAAATCGATCCTGCGTGTATAAGCAGGACACAGAACACAGTATAAATACTCAATGCAGTTTATTAAACGGTAACAGACGACAGTGTCTCCACTCTGACACTGATGATAACTTTGTCTTTATTAATATAAGTAGTAGTTTAACACCGTTAAATCAACTGAAAACATACAATCATTGTTATCAATATTTTAAGTGCATTTTTATTGGAATGTTCGCTAAAAACTCTCCGGACAAAACTCTGTCAGCTGTTAAAGCGACTGACAGCTGATCAGATGTGATCAGCTGTCAGTTGGCCGCAGTCATCAGAAACCGACGTCGCTTCAGAGGAAAGGACGTCTCATGTCTCTTAAAACATATTTCCTCGCGTCTTCTCTCTGCGCTTGGTTTCCTTGCCTCTCGCCATGTATCCCTGGTGGGAGGGACTAAGACGCAAGGAAAGGACGCAAGTGAGGGAAACGGGGATGCAATTTAGAGACTTGGGATGTACCCAGGGTCACTATGTGGCATATATTGGTGACCTTTTATCTACCGCTGAACATCCCTTGGTCCCCCTAGCCCTGGAATGGTAAGTGGCTAAATTACAAAAATGTGAAATCACTCGTCATCGAGTGAGAACCCAAATTCATATGTTGTGCATCCCTAGTTTGAACAGATTCATTTTAATATGCGTGGTCACCCAAAAAATGCATGCACACAGCCCTGACAAGAACATAGACCTCACTGTGTAAAGCAACACACGGACGTGTGTAGTTTGGTGGCATGACCAGAATTAGTTGACGGAAAGCATATTTAATGCAACTCCAAAGAGCGACCAACATTTTCTAACATGACGTGGAAGATATGTAGAGGTCTTCTCTTCTCATTGGAAAGAAGTACCCCCCCACCCCCAGAATCTGGGAAATTGTGACTCCCTTATTATTTCCTTGCCAGGCATGCCCTCGATTCAGCTTGTGAAAGGGCACATTCCTTTCCAGCTGAGCAAGGGGGGGTGGTGCCCCAAAAGATTAGTCCTCTTCTTACCCTCCTCCTGGAAAAGTAGAACTCTGCCGAGGCTCTCTGAATTCTTCCGTGGGTTGTCTTGGTGTGAGGGCTTTTTAAGTCGGGGTTTGTTCTCGTCGTTCTGGCATTCCATGTATGCCCACAGAAAACACTCACTTCCTGTATTGCTGCGGACAGTTCCTCTGTCACTGTGGCAAGCCCAAAGAAGAAAAAAGCACACACATACTCCCTAGATAATTCTCTCAAACCCGTTGCCTCCTCATTTGCACCAGTGGAAGATATGCCCCGTTGTGAAAATGAGAAATAAGTGGATCAACCAGCTTTAATTGGACAGCTGTTAAATGGCACTTTCCAGTTTCACTCACATCATCCACTAGCTTTTGACACGGTAATAAAAAACCTCCAAAAACACTCATTTCCTCTGGGGATTGCTTTGGATCTCCCCCAAAACTGCTAAGTCTCACTGTGAAAAGCGTTTTGAGCCAAGAGACTGATTCTGATAAATTTGTTCAAAATCTTTGCACCTCATTTAAATCATATTTCTTGGTGTTTTTGCCATCTTGAACTCATTACCTCCGTCGTGTGAGTACTTCTATGTGTCAGTCTGTCCTCGGGAAATCAATATTGCAGTAAATATTCTACACCGCAAATGTTTTTTTGTGCTAATTTCTGTTTATATGCTAGGACCTTATTTGTTTGCATTGATTCCCACCTTTTCCAAACAATATTTTATTGACTCTTTTATACCGTCATTAACTTCCCTCTCCTCACTACTCTTTACCGGTTGCTAAGGGGGCGCAAGTAAAAGACAACTTCTTCGGACTCTTCGATCCAGCATTACAGCAGTGGCCAATTAAAACAAGGCTCGACAGGTTCTGCTCGTCCGAAAATTTTCGTTAAAATTCTCATTTTGGTGCATCGTTGACGCTAAGATATCACTGCTGTGGTGGGATATCTTGATGGACAGGAAGGGTGAAGTTTATTTAAGAATAATTTTCGTTAACATGCCTATAGTACATGAATTGCCTCTCAGATTCAACGTTTCCTCGTGCATCTCACCGTGCGATCTGTACAATGAGTTCACAAACCGGAGGAGATCAGTTGTCACGTCATGTGTGCTGGGAGCGTTTTACTTGGATGGCGGCCCTGACCGGCTCTGTAGAATTTATAATCCGAGTGAGGCTTGTTAAAGCCTCTCCAGGGCTGGAGTACTGTGGGATTACATGTATGAAAACCATCCCAGCACATGTTAGGGAAGAGAGTTGGAGCCACTTTGCATTCGATTTTAATCACCACCAGCTTTCCTTACGTTTGGAAACACGCATTTCTTTGCATAGTTATTGCAGTGCAGCATGTGTTTCACCAGAGATACTCTTTTTGCTTTACACGCAGTCCAAATTCATCCGGACTGAACTGCCAACAGCCAAAACAAACCTGGATACAAAACATATTTCTTTTCTTTTTTTTTGTCCAGCTCTACATGGACTGGTAATGGATGTAGCACTTGCAGTCTGTCTATGGAGATTTACAGGCACCTGGAATTCTCATGAAGTGGATTTCCATTATGATTCCAGCCCATTCCATTTTACAGTCCACTAAAGAGTCTCAGACTACCTCGGCTTCTTTCCTTTGACTGTATTTTATATCAGAATCTTTGGTCTCTAGTTTAACGGCAGTGAACTGTCACAGTCGAATGAATATGCTGCTCATAGTGTTCAAGTTCAGAGACATAAATAATTTTGCTTCATTTGAAGAATTTGCACACTGAGGGGCTGCTGATAGCGCCATGAATCGGACATTAATTGTAAGTGCTATCTGCCTAGCCTTAAGGTCAGATTCAATAAAGACTAATAATATTACAGCGCAAACATGGCCATCGAGTTTTGCCCTTTTTTTTCATTCATTCAAGTATAAATGCGCTTGAGGCCAGTGTGTCATCACGGGTGGGATAAAGCCAGAGCCGATAAGGCCATTAATGAAGAATAGATTAATCACAATTATCTTGTTTTAAAACTCTTGAGACATTTGTACTTAAATGATGATTTAAATCTATTGTTTTCTTAATTCCCCAAAACAGGGGGAGCCTTATTCATTTGTCATGACGTAACTGTCATTGCATCCCAAAATAAATGAGTTTGAGCGAACACCCCTTTTATAAATGTGCCAGAGTTACCACCAACTCTATAAAGACGGTAATAATTATGCATGTGACTATTAGCATTGATATTTGTGAATTGCAATGAGGCTCATTTGCATAGAAAGATTTTGAGCTGAATGTCTGCATATTGCCTAATGTAATACACGTGCAAGTAGCACGTGAGCACGGGACGCTATTTGCTTGGCAGCACAGTTCGAGGTTTGAGAATTACCTTGTTCCTTTTTGTCTTATTTGTGCAGATTTAGAGGCTGCAAAAGGAGCGTGAATTCTCCCCTAAGTTTGTGAAATAACCTAAGCAAAAACAGCCCTGGTGTATGAAAGCTGGTCCAATTCAATCAGTAGTGATTACTCTGAACAGCCAGTGTGTGAGGAACAGTGCGTTCCTTTTAAAAATGGCAAGATTTCCCCAAAGTTAAAACAATTCATTCTGTGGTGAACATCCAACGTGCTTGGGGCAGCCTTTAGCGTCGCGTGCAGTGGCGGTGCGTCAATAGAGGGCGCTAGGGCGCCGCCCCTCCTAAAATTTTGCGATGAAAAAAAAAAAAATATATATATATATATAATATATACTGTCAAAAAACATTATATATCAAATAATTTAAATAAGAAATATACCGTGTTGACGCGCTAAATGTGTGTGGGAGACCGTAAGCCCCTGTCAACAACCACTTAAGTTAAATATAATATATCGCCATTCATCATTACTGAGAAAAGCCCCTCCCCTCTCGGGGCGCCGGCCAAATGTGTGTCTATGGAAAGCTAACAAACATTTCACCCTCGTGACGGCAAGGACAGCTTCTCATTGGCGGATGAAACGTGAATCTTCGGGCGCACGAATCTGCGCCCTAGCCAATGACATTGTTTCTTATTGCAACGTGGTTGGACTATTCGTCCAATCAGAGACCTTTATCATTCCCTCACATCCCATGTAGCTACGCGAGCAACACAGCTAGCAGAGACTTTGATTATGTTAGTATGGCGACTGAAAACTCTGTGGTATCTCTATGCGAAACACCTTTCAATCCACGATCAGATGTTGACAAGAAGAGGCTGAAAGAGTTGGGACCCGAACGTCCGGATTTAAATATTCAGTAGCAAAGCAGTGAAGCTACATGCACCAAGCTACATGCTAACCGGAGCTGCTAGCTGGAGGCTCAGTGTGCAGTGGCTCTGAGCAGCCGAGGAAGCGCCGGGCTGTGAAGGAAGATGAGCTTGAAGGATTGCTGCAGAAGTGAGTGTCAAAATCAGCAGATGCCTGTTAGAGTTTAATGTTTTATCTTTCCCACAGCAGAACACATGTTGGACATTGTTAGATTTGGGTGGATATCATAGCAGGCTATAACTTTATCTAAAATACCAATTCAACCCCCAACAAGTTAGAGTGTGTGTGTGTGTGTGTGTGTGTGTGTGTGTGTGTGTGTGTGTGTGTGTGTGTGTGTGTGTGTGTGTGTGTGCTACAGCCATCAAGGTGGCTCCTGGCCTTTTGTCTATGTTGCTGAGCCATCAAGACACACAAAACATAGTTTTTTGTCTGTAGTATGAAGCCTGTTTGTAGTAGATATTTCCCCACAACTTATCTTACTGTCTCTCTCTATATATTTATCTGTAGGTTTGTGACACCATACTTGGACACACCAGGGAACGCTTTGCCTTCAAAGACCACCTCACCAGTGCCACCTTACTGCAGGGCCCCCAGTTTGAATGCTACGTCAATGTATTCCCTGAAGTTGCTCTGGCCACCACATTGAATGTTTCTTAAACCATTCTGCTCTGAACCTCTCATGCCCAAAGTTACAGTTTGTTGATAGTTGTTATTGGACAGTGTTGAGCACTGTGTTTTCTTGAAGTAAAGCTTTGGTTTTTAGAATATTCTACTCCAAACCTCTTTTCTTCTCATTGTGGAGTGCTATTTAAACCGCGCCGCCCAACTGCGCCCCCCCAAAAAAAATGTCACCAGCCGCCACTGGTCGCGTGGCTAACGTTGTAACACATGGCTTACATTGTGAAACGGTGGCAGCAATAAAACTACTTGGTTCGCATTTGGAAAAAACATCACGATTTGGCTAAAAATGAATCCACTTTACCGTGACTTAAGCTAAAGACCTAATGTTATGCCACTCAGTGTAGCATCTTAGTGACATTACGTTGTCGGTAAAAATCACTCAACTTTGGGTTTCACACGGGGCACCAGCGTGGGTCCCCCGAATTAAAGTCCTGTGTTTTTTTTTACTCATCCACCACCCTTACCTCTTACCAAAAGCGGACTTCTTGCTAACTGGGTTCTCATGGAAGTCAGTTGAACGCCTGCTGCGTGTAATACAGACGCTAAAGGGTGCCCTGTGAGTGAGACCAGGCTGGATTCCCGCACCAAATTTTCTCAAAACCAATGAATGTCAAGCGCCTGAGGAAAAGTCAAGGGATCACCATTATCATTATGATACTTCACCAGGGAACTATGACAAAAATTATACTTTTGGTGAAAATTCTGACCTGCTTTGAAATGAAAAGTCAGGGGTTCACCAAAGTTAAAAGGTTCTTCCTCTGGGGATACTGTCTGACTTTCTTTGCCTTTTTTATTTTGAGAGCACCAACTAAAAGCCTCAAATAAAATAAAAAAGGTAGGGGCATCATATTAGCTGTGTATCTTCCTCCCACTCGTAAGATAACATAAAGAAAACTGTCAGTACGAGGCTCCCTTTCACCGAGATCCTAATTAAGGCGATGATGGAGCGGCCCTGTGGATGGCTGTGATGCTGCTGTTTGATGGCGTCTCTAAACTCCTCAGGATGATTTCCCAGAGGAGCGCTCTGATTAGATGTTGTAACAGCCCGCCTGTTAAACAGATGTCCGCGGATATTGAGCTAATGAACGAGGCGGGTGACGGCCTCGGGGCGCGCCACTGCTGTCACCCTGAAGCGCACGTCTCGTCTCGGCCCGCCGCCTTTGAAAGTGGCGCCTGCAGCGGGAGCGTTGACCTCTGATGGTCGACCTATCGTCATAAAGGAACAGCAATAAAGCCTAGATCACAGCTCCGATACCTCGGGGGCCTAATGGAGGCGTTTAAGGAGGATTTTTTGATGAGTAGGAATTCCCTGGTGACACCGTGTTGTTATTGTTTGCAGACGCTGGTGTGGAGGAGTCTCACTTTGCGAAATTATCCTCCGTCTTTCGCATTTTCTCAAAATTGAAGTGGTTCTTTGTTTATCTTTTTATCCACTGTCACATGTGTCATAAAGGCACGGTTACAAATGATGGAATGGCAGCGATATTCTTAAGTCAGACTCTGCCTCCAGCTATATTTTATGATCCAGGCAACATGAATTCAACAGAATTTCTTTTGAGTCCCTTTTTTCAGTCCCCTTCAGATATGAGACGCCTCACGGATCTTTGAAGGTCAGAGCTCAGGCTGAGGAGAACACTGCCGTACATTTCCCTTCACAGGAATAAGTTTTCAACAGATTATCTGCTGAGCTCCAATTTCAGCCACTTAACCTCTCAACTCAAATTAAACTTGGCCGATCCTGAGGTTAAGCCACTTATACCTCTGCTGGCGAGAGACTTTCATTGGTATTACGTAAGAACAGTATTTTTATGTTTCACAGAAGTACATCAGATGCTGTAAGAAAAACTGTTTAAACGACTGAAATATGTTTTCCACTTTAAACCCGAAACTAGTTTTTGTCGAAGTAGGCTTTCTTACACTATAAATGGAATGTTATTTTTATTTATTTTTGTAATACTTAACGGTGTGGTCAGAGTGAATGCGTGCCGCCCAATTGCATCAAAGTGGAAAGACCCAAATTCTCTCTGGGTGGCACAAAGTGAAGAAAAGACTTGTTTGAGGAAGTTGAGGAGTTTCTGCTTTAGCCAAGAGTTGATACTAATCCTGGGTCACCATGAGTACAGACATGACAACAAATGAAAGGAAATACCTACACTTCAGCCAGTAAGCTGCCACAAACACAGACACTATTTGTGTAATTGTTGGATATAAACAAAAAAGGCACTTTAAACACATCTGAAAAGTTCATCATTTGGGAAAAACGCTTCTGGCTTTCTTTCTGAGCGTGAGATGAACAAAGCAATACCGTTTCCCTGTCTGTGCATCAACTGGTGTTTAGCCTAGCTTAGCATAAAGGCTGGAAGCAGGGGGGGAAACGGCTTGCATGGCTCGGTTCAAAATGAAGAAAAAACAAACACGTGAACAGAAATGTAAAAAAATCAAAATTTTAGTTGTATGATGTAGTTGACACACAACCCAATTGTTTGTGTCACTCAATATTTCAATATAGTTTCCGACGACTTACCTGTTTGAAGAAGGTGAAAGTGATGTGACATGAATTGTGCTTCATTTTAATGTCAAACGAATTTTATGCAAACTTCTGAAATTGTCAAAAAGAAAAAAAGGAAATTATGACGGAGCGGTTGAATTAGGCTAGAATCAGATGTTAGCGCTAAGGTACATTGTATAAATCTCATCCATCTCTGGGGCCTTGATCGGGCTCAGGAGTTCATCAGAGTGCTTTTTTTCCCACCACTCAACATTACACTCAGTCCAGGTCAGCAGCTTTCCTCCCCTCCCTAAGATTCCAAGACGAGAATTCCAGATGAAATAGCTCTCGGGCTGATATCGTCACTGCCTTAAGTGAATTTCACATCAGTGAGAATACATCTCCACAGGCAGCCGAGCAGGCAGAAAAGGGGGGAAGGAGAGAAACAGTCTAGATGACATACAAGAAGAGAGGGGGCTGAAGTTCATTGTATGAAAGTGGGGGAGGAGTGGTGAAGCCAAAATTCCTTCCATCCCTCGGGTCATTTTGCGGTTTTGGGTCCAGTGAAACTCACTGTCCTCATGGCCAGATTTTCACATCGGCTCAAGGTTTTTGGTTTGGAAGCTTGCAAGGACATCACTCATCACATTATGAGTTACAGACGAATGAAGTGCAGACATTCTCTTTATTCAAAGTTCAACAGATAGGCAATGTGAAGGGAAATTCAGTGAATACAAATTAGAGACTTTTATTCAAGTCAAAATGTCAGTGGCTACTAGCGTCTCTAACTATAGTTTGTATAATAGGTTTGCAGAGGTGTCCAAAGTACTGTAAATATAGAGGGTGGGTTTTTTGCTTTGCCAAGAATCTGAACAAACCTTAATTGATAGCTTGTTTCTAATCATTTTGCCGAATTTAAAAGCTAAAGCGCTCGTTTATTCTTCAACGTTGACAATAGGGTAATACGTTTCCTCAATTGGTAGGTTCTTTCGGGAATGTGTACGTGTTAATTGAACTGTCATGCAGTGTATTTGCTGCCTTCAGCACAAAGACTGTTAGCAGGTGGAAACAGCTGGCTCATCCAAAGTGAAAACATATTCTTATCAACACCATTTTCTTCAGGTATGAGGCTGATGTTGGGACGTTCCATGGATTATTGTAAGCATACTGGTCATTTAGAGAGCTTTAGGGGCTTGCCAGGTGATTTTTGTTATTGTTGTTTTGTTTACCTTACCTGGTTAGCCGTTTCCTGCAGCTTCCAGTCTCTATGCTAAGCTAGGCTAACCAGGCTAACCGTGCTAACCCTGCTCTGTGCTTAAACGCACAGGTATGGCGTTGATATCGATATTCTCAGCTCACTATCGCCAAGAAAGTTGATATACAAGTGTTCCCCATTCGCCCCATTGTTTGAGCATGTGTGGAAATTCATTCCTATTTTCAGATAGTGCTCATGCTGTGTCTCCATCTAACCCGTGACATGTGCAGTCTATGCTGTATGCATGCCAAGCTTGTCTCAGCGAGAGAAGTCTCACTCTGGCCACATTCCACTGATCAGTTGTCCAGATGATCCCGTCTGTCGACAAGCAGCCAGTATTGCATGCTTTACTACATGGTTTTGCGCCAGCCGCACGATAGAAAGATCCATCGACGGTCCCGCTCGCTTGCTGTGAATTTATGACTCCTCGTAGTGTTTACGATGAAGCCGGGATACCTGCTGATGACAGGCGAAAAGGGGCAAAGTGTGAAATTACCAAATAAAGAAAGAAATGTAGTCTTGAGGCTCAGGTTCAGGGTGTGACTGTCCCAGTGTTGTTGTCGAAGTGGGCATTGATAAAGTGCGAGGTTTATTTGTGCTTGTTTTTTCAGTCCCCTGCCGTTTCTGTGTTGTTGCCTGGCTACAGCCTCCCTCAGAACATGGCATATTTTTATCACAGTGGCTTGTGTGTTCTGCGTCCTCTCCTTGGTTACTGTGTGTTTTATGCTGCCACATTACATGCTGGAAGATGCTCAGCCAATTCATGATAGCGTGCACGCAGCAACACATTGTCTCATTTTGTTTGTCCTGCAGCAAGGTTTTTTCTTTTTTTTAAATCCCAGAATGTGTTTTTCCTATCACTGTTTGTTAGCGGAAGGCCTCCTGGACAATCGCACACCTGCAGCCCCGATAAGCGACACGGCCATTAGCGCTGGGCCAATGCCGTCATCGGCGTTAATGGTGGCTGTTTCCCCCCACTAGTCACAGTTGGAGTTGATGATGAACCATCGGTGACGCATCCTCCCTCTGATTAATTTAGACATTTATTAATTAGCCATTTCGGATAATTGACTCCTGGACATTAATGGCTACTTTTAGGCTCCCCGTGTGGAGCCGTAAGGTGGACCCCTTCAAGATAAATCCCAGGCCTTTAATGCAGCGCCACTTTAAATGGATAGCAGCTTTACGAAGCGTGACAGCCTAAAAGACAACAGCCCCCCGAGGCTCGGCGGCATGCAGACAGCAGGGCACGGGGCCGCACTCCAACTGATTACCTGAACCACAGGCTCGCTCTCTCTCTCCTGCCCCCCCCCGTCCGTCCGTTCTCCGAGCAGAGACCCGGCTGCACACCGCGGGAGGAGAAGCCACTTAGCAGATAATGACGCTCTGCCCCACCAGCCCTGTGACACAAATAAGGCAAGTGGGCATAGAGAGGGAGCATGCCCATCTGCCACGGCCTCATCGTTCCGAATATGCCATGCGTATCCCTGGGAGACCAGCAGGGGGTTTGTGGGAAGTGAGAAAGCAAACAGGCTGCTGGCCAGCCTTCTTCACACACTATTGTAGCAGTGGAGATGCAATTAGAGATAAACAAAGGGACCCTTTACACTGTGGCATTAATATCCATCTTCATACGCACATAGAAATATTCGTCAAAATGTATATTGGTAATGTTCACGCCTTCTTTTCATGTTATCAGTGAATATATTCCTGGCTCCTGTCCAGCTGACGTGCACACTTCATCGATATATTTACCCGTTCTTGCAAATGGAAGTGGACCTCTGTACTCTGGATTTAGTTTATTCATCCAGGGTGGGGTGTGATCTATAGAGCGCCAATGCCCCCCCCCCCCCCGAACATGAAATGACCTACTGTGACGTCCCAGCTCTGTTGTCCCCCATAAAACCAAGGGCAATGTGAAAGCTGTTAGCGTGCTTCTCATTTGTAGATTGTATTCGCTTTAGTCAATTAACGCTAATTGCGTGAGTTCAAGCTGATCCGAATCCGACCCGTGGCCCTTTGCTGCGCGTCGTTACCTTTTGCTCCCCCTTTCCTTACGGTCCAATAAAGCACAACAAATAGAAAACCTGTGGGGAAATGGTGTGAGTTAGGCGGTCTACATATGAACCTGTTGGCTGTTATCTGGGAAACAAGGTCCCTTCTTGTCCTCCTTGGCTAGAGCATGAGACTATCTTATTAATACCACACGTTAAGAGGGTTAGACCTGTTATTTGACTGCAGATCACAAGATGTGATAAACAATGTCAGTGGATATTTTACCAAATGTAAAAAAGACTGTAGGGTAAAATTCAATGTTTTTAAATCCTGACCACCACCAACAGTAGTTTAAAAACTACTTGACTTTATTTCCTGATGACCAGTTAAAACACATAAGCAGGTTCACAGTCCATTGTCATGAAGCTCTCCACCACCACTTTCCAAATCTCCGTTTTTCCCAGATCCACGCTCCCTAAATCTGTGTGGCTATGGCGCTGTGTGTCCTGAGGGGAGGTGGTCAGGGGAATAGGAAGCTGGGCTGGAAGTGTGTGTGTGTGTATGTGCACCTGGGGCTTCAGCTCCCAAAGGGGCCAAGGGTTTGTTTCCACCCGACTAATCCAGGACAGACGTGGGGAACTCTGCGCTTAAACAGACATCTGGCCGCTCTGTCTGGTGCATTGTCCTGTCCAGATTTCAGATTAGAGCTAATGCTCCTGTCTATGTAAAAAAAAAAAGAAGAAGAATGAACGTTTAGAGTGAATACAGTACATATTGTTTTACAGTAAGCTGTCCGACCTCGAGTGGTTGCCTTGAGATAAAGAGGCGGAGGAGCTGGAGGAGTTGAGGTTGAAGCAGAGGACGGAGTGTTGCTGTGGAGGTTAAGAGGTTCTTCGAACACGACCGACTTCTGCTATTAGCGGGTGCATTGATGTGTTACAAGTAGTCTCAGGTTGTTTCAGTCATTGATTGTACGCCTATTAGCCACACTTGGAGGGTTTAAAGGCTACCATTTCCCTTTAATCATCTAAATATCCAAGCCACGGTGCATGTATGTCACATAGGGCATTGTTTTAGGTCCTAGCTCTGGTAGTTGTATCTTCAAGAGGCTGCAGAGGATAATCCTGCAATATTGTAAATGTATGGCACTTTACAGAGAGGGGAGAATCGTAAGATGAATCTGTTACAGTGCTCTCAGAGACGAGGCAAGGTTCTTAAAGGAGAGCTTCCCAGCATCAGGTTGAAAGCCCTGGCAGGTTCAAGTGAAGATGCATTCAGTGAAGTTCTTCACGCCACGGTGTTGCAATGCTGTAGGATACGGCAGTATCCTATTGCCCATCATCAGCACACTCACTTGACTAGTGTGTGCTGTGGAGTTGGGTTTGTTCAATACCAATACCAGTATCAGAAATGCCTCCAATACAGCATCGGAGAGTACACAAGTCTATGCACTGATCAGCTCATTTATGCTTCACAACAACAATACGTTCATCCTGCCCGATCGGTTCTGCAGCTGTAAAAATGCGTTTCCCTCAAAAAGTAATTTTGTACTTTTCCTCTTGCACAATAATCAGGCCAAACTTGCAACTTGGTTTCACTTCGCAAAATGTTAATATTTGATGGTCAGATTGGCACGAAACTTGCTGAGCGCTATTATGCTCCCAAGTGGATGAAGCCTCTCTCTTATGAAACTGAGCTATCATGTCAGTTTTAACTGTACTGGAAAGGCTTGAAAAACAGCAGGCCTCGGACACACGCCTACTCTTGTGCCAATTTTCAAGGGTGCGGAGGTGGGTGGTGCCTGGCATTGCTAACTTACCATAACCAGGTAACCACATCATTATTATCTAACAGCTTAGCTTTTAAGTGTGTATTGAAATAATATCCGTGGGATAGAGCGCAAAGCTCTGTGTAGCCCTGCGCTGAAATTATCATCTTCTCCTCCATATTTACCATAGACTGATATTTACATGCGCAAAAGATGCAGAGTGTGTTTCAGGGATATCATTGTAATGTGGAAATGATTGTATCTTTTTTTGCTCAAGACACATACTGTAAACCTTTGGCTGGTGAGCTGTAATTTCTGAAAATATCCAAAGATCCTGTATGAAAGATGTTATGAAAAGGCACTCCGAGGATGGTTTCTATCCAAGTCGAAATTCACTGTCAAATACGCACAGGGTGATTTAATGAACGGGTTTGTAAAAGATCCTGTGGGAGGGACTGACACTAGATATACTCAGACGTGCATGCAAACAATTTAGCAGGGCGGGTTTTGTTTTTCATCAGGTCACATTAACTGTATGAGCTCAGGGTCAAGCCTTCTTCACTTTCCCTCTGTGGATCTGAGGGGAAATGAGAGGACTTACACAGCAAATGGTGCAATAGTAACCCAACCCCCCCCCCCCAGCTGCAGGTACACGCACGGCTGCTTTGTCTCACTTAAACACGAAATGCTAGAGAAGTACATGGTCTCAAGTTTGTATTGTTATGCATTGCTCAACCCCCTAGTACAGACTGAGCCGTGAAAAAAGGCCCTTGTTTCACGGTTGGCTTCCACGAGGCTGACAGTAAAACATGTCAGCATGTTAATGAGCCCGCTGTCAGCGGAGACAAGAACATGCAAGTCAAATGTGGTGACAGGTGTCGAACAGAGACCCCCTTTGTCTGCTGCATGTGCAGTGCATGGTACTGTATGTTGCCCTGCCTTCACGCCGAAATGAGGAGCTGCACTGTGACTTGTTGTCGCCAGCTGGACTGTATGGGCTCATTTATCCCTCTGGAATGTGGAGGGAGATCCTCAGCTACTGTGTTTCCTCCCACTGCACATACAGAACCCATGTCATACAGTACATACATAGACAATAGACACGCATGGTGATTATTATGACATTGTTCACATGCCAACATGAAATATGAGCGCATGCTACAGTGATTAACGCATATTTTGTCATGCGGTTTAGTCAGTTTTTAGTTTTTTTACTGTTTGGAAATAAAAAAGGTATAAAAACAAGTTATAATAGTTAGTAGGAGAATTCAAACATTTCTGTTAATTCAAGTCTCCCAAAATTTTTTGTTTCCATACAACTGAAGTGCACACTCAATCACGTTTCGAGGGAAAAGTATTTCCTCCCGGATTGCAGTCGCAGTTTAAAACAGTTTTCAACATGTGGTTAGCTTCGTAAATTGAAAAGGAAAAAAAACTAAAAAAAAAACTGCAAAGCTACTTGGTTATATCCAGGCAACAAAGCTACGTGGTTAGGTTTAGGCAACAAAGCTGCGTGGTTAGGTTTAGGCAACAAAGCTACGTGGTTAGGTTTAGGCAACACAGCTACGTGGTTAGGGTTAGGCAACACAGCTACGTGGTTAGGTTTAGGCAAAAATGCTACGTGGTTAGGGTTAGGCAACACAGCTACGTGGTTAGGTTTAGGCAAAAATGCTACGTGGTTAGGGTTAGGCAACAAAGCTACGTGGTTATGTTTAGGCAACAAAGCTACGTGGTTAGGTTTTGTAAAAAAATAAAACTAGTATGATTAAACTAGAAACCTAAATCAAAATAAGTGTGACTTAACGTTTGATTTCACAACAGTAAAGTGCTGCATTGCTTTTCAGCCTCCGATATTAAAAGCATTTAATACCATTGCATGTATCACATTTAGAATGGACACATTCTATCACAATATCATCATTTGCAGAACTAATCGGGATATGGAGAGCGAGGATTTTGTTCTTATCGTGGAATAAAACATCACAAATGTTGTCATAGTTTCATACATAAGAAAAAGCTGTTTTCTGCATTTTTGAGGCAGTAATTCCCCCCCCAAAAAATTATGATCAAATCAAGATGCCAAAAAAAGCCCACATGATCCAGTATTTAATGCCGAAGAGTTATTTCAACAAGATTTACGTGGTTGAGGTCTTAATCACATCAGATACAGTTTTATGGGATAAAATGCTCTCTGGGAGTTGACTTAATTGTATCCATAAGTATAAGCAAAGCAGGGTTTGACGTTGTTTTATATGTAGTCACTATAAACATGTGTGGTTACACCCACAAGAGAAAGCTCCAGAGGGGAGAATAAATCATCATGGGCCACAGATTTTCTCCCAGCCCTGAGATCCTCTCTCTATCCACCTCAGCTTCCATCTCTCCAATAACCATTGTTCTCTCTCCCATTGTTTGACAGAAGTAAGCATTTGAATTATACTTTAGCCATACACTTTGAAAATGTATTACATTGATATGAAATCATCCTGTATCAATAGATTGGCTGGTGGAGGCAGTGGGAATCATAAAATAGTTTTGATTGTACAAATATTGCAGTGTTGGTGAATTGGAGAAAGATATCACATTGGCTGAATCGCACCATTCAACGTAATATAATCACCCTCTGCCGGAGCACAAGCTAGTCCGCAATGAAGACATTAGTCATGTTTTCATTAAACTGTCAAGCAAATTTTAAGTGAACTTTTGAAATGTGTGTTTTAGAAATGTGACTAACCCAGGCTAGAGTATTGTTTTTGTCCAAAGTTGGCAGTAAACAGGAGGCTATGCATGGCTCTAATCCGCCAGTAAACAGTAGTGTAGAAGAAGAACTTTAACTGTTCTTTCATGTCGGCTAGTATCGGACAAGTTTCTTGCTTAGACAGACTAATATATATCTGGGAATATGGAAAGAGCAAAAAGAGATGATCTGTCACATCTGGCAACGGCGTTTCCATATCCCATTTGGCGGAACAACTCTTTTTCGAAAAAGTTAAATTGTAATTTTTTTTCCCCCGTTTCCATACAGCCTTTGTAATGTGATATTTCAAAATGTGCATAAAAGTACATGAATGGAAACACGGCTGTTTGTTTGTACAGTGGTGAGACAGTAAGTGTTCATCATCCTCATCAGCCCTAGCGCCTTGAGTGGTTGGAAGACTAGAAAGGCGCTATACAAGTACGGGTCCATTTACCATTACCCTAGGGTCCCCCAATAGGGATACCCGAGGGCTTCTACAGGTGTTCTACAGCTCATATGACCTTGATATGAATACCAGCCCCTATTGTCCTTGATCTCTAAAGAATCAGCAACTCCTTGCCTTTCAAAATAAAACAAATAAAAATATTATTCATTTTCTGCATAAATTTGATCAAAAGTCAAGAATTTGATCGAAAAATTAGTCCTCGGTCGCTCCCCAAGTTTTTTGAATTGTATTTTTGGTGACTTCCCATCATGTCCCAGAGTAATACTGCACCTCTTTAGAAAGATTAAGACCTAAATCATCCATTATGCAATAATAATCGCAATGACATGTTTTCAAGCCTTTCCAGTCCAAAAATCATGTTTTTCGGTTCAGAAATAAAGAAATGAGCCATTTTTACCTAAATCTTCATCGCACCATGAACAAACACCCCGCAAAATGACCGTCTGCTTCCGCTTGTGTCATCTGACACGCTTTCAGATGCGTTTGAGGAACGATGAAACTGTAGTACCTCGAAACACCAAGGAAGAAATCGAAGAAAAATAGCCGTTGCTTTCTTGCTGATCGCGACGTCAATACTTTACACACAGTGATCCCACTACTACTGGAAGATGCGCACAGTCTCCAACGAAATCCGTCGTTGTTAGGGGTACTAAATTAGCTAAATAGTGAAACGTTATAATCGCTCAGTCATGTTGAGCTTTACTTTATTATGTAATTATACAAATATAACAATCTTTTTTGTTAAATGTAGTGCATGGTTTCTCTTCTCACAAGGGTTTAGAGTACTTTAGCCGTTTAAATTTATTAAATCGGACCTGTGGTTGATGATTTAGAAGCGTTTCAGTATTTTAAAACCACTTCCTCATTATTGAAAAATCGGGGCGGATGGGTACATCATTTAATTTGTTATTAATTTTCTTATTTTATTTGACGACGAAAATCCTTATTGATCAACAAAACAAAGACCTGCAAAAAGAGCCAAGGTAAGCCAAGAAGGGAAATTGTAATTGGTTATCCATAACCAAATGTTAAAAAAGCGCTTTAAGAATAGAATCAAATGATGTCTCCTCAAAGGACTGGTCCGAGGCGAGGAGGTCTCATTTTGTTAAATGCCTGTTGTCTCGACTCCTCTCTCCTCGTGGAATCGAGGACACAAGTTAGCGTATTGAAAAGCGCCAGCTCATTGAGCCATTGCGGCTGGCAAGTGCTAACGTGTCACCAGCTCTCCCATTAGCTGTACAAGTGGCCGTTATGTCACCGAGCTTTCACCATCACCTACCTCAGGAGGACACACACAGCTGAATGTAGCTGTGGACCTGATCTGGTACCTCATAGAGCATGTGCTGCACCATTTGCTGCAGTTGTGGTCAGCAGTGCATTAAATTAAAGCCAGCAGGTGTTGGTGAGATACAGAAAGCACGAACAAAAGAAAGAACGACAAAGTTGCGTGATGGATGGGACCATTTCAAAAGCACAAATGACATACGCAAGAGTTAAATGTGTAGCTTTAGTGTCCTTCTGTAAACCCTGCGAGGTGACAGCTCGTCAACAGGAATTACATGTTGGGGTGGAAACGTCAGGGGAGGGAGAGAACAGCTCCCAACACTTCCTGCCCGCAGGTAAAAAGTTGCGTAAGTCACTGTAACTCTAAATACATGTCTTCTCAGTGGCAGCTTGGAAGGGCTCCAAAAGACTAGACTTATGAATGTTGCAGGACAAAGTAGCAAGAATGTATATCTGATCACATGGTTCTCAGATGTTAAAGTCGAACAGTTACATGAAGTCAGCATCAAAACCACAAAGCGTCCCTGTCAATTTTTTCATAAATAAGCATAGGTCTTCCATTCAGTAGACTTGTTTTCCCTTTATTCTCACTTTCCCAGTCTTGGCAATGTCTGGAGAGAAGATGTGCTCCCTTTTGACGAGGACCTGAGGCTGACAAAAAGCTCCAGTGCCATTTCGAACTTTGCAATGGAAACTTTGTAAACGGATCATGAAGTTTCCTTGGCTCACCGCAGCTCTCATCTTTTCTTTTTCTCCCCAGCTTGTGTCTTTCCTGTGCTCCAAATGCTTTGGAAAAAGTAGAATCATTCTCCTGAACATAAATCCCTCAAGTGCAAGTCAGAAAAATACCCTTGACTTTAACTTCGCATCCCTAGAACTTGTTTTTGCAGCCAGGGTTCAGAATTCAAAGGCCTGGTCCATTTACCTAGTGCCTGATTGGCAGAACACCCGCGGCGAGTCCACACAATGGAGGTTTAGTGTTGCTTCTTAGGGATGAGGCTGACTGGAGCCCATGGATTTAGGCCTGGCTACCACAAAGCTTGTAGTACAACCACTGCTCTTTCATGCCAAAAAGTGGTTTGAGCATTTCATGAAAAAAAAGCTAAGGCACCGGGGTGCTTTAACTGAAGTGCTTGTGTCTCGCTGACCCTCCGAATCAAAATCAATACAGTGGAGCCAGAGATATCGTCTTTGTTATTCCATGCATTCTTCTACCTTGACCAAACCTGACACCTGCATTACCCACAAAGCAACTCGACCGGTTTAGTCAGAGTTGCGTTGGGGCCGGGACACATGCCGTGTATTTTGTTTCTGAAGTCCATTGTTGTCTACGTAGAGGAGAGGAGGGAGCGGTCGGCAGCGCATTCCCCTTTTGAGGCGTCACAATATAATTAACGGTCAAGCAGTAACTTAACTGTGAGGGACGTGCTGAAATGCCATTCTTCTTTATTTTTTACTTTAAGTTAAGTCATTGAGTCTTACTGCCAAATAAGCGCAACTTCATCATCATCGTGCAGGTTTGCCCGGTGCTTTTCGCACGATTTTTAGACGCAACGTGTGAAGGACCCCATATGCTAGTGGCCTGCAGCAGAGATGAGCAGTGGGCCACATATGTATTTCTAACGCAACACCTCCAGATGTTTTTACATTGTCAAACTTGTAGTTTTTAGCCCCGACTGACTTAAACTCAAGTGGCATCATATGAGGACTCGTCAGATTTCTCACAACTCCCTCTGGAGACGCTATGGCTTTATGTTCTATTTTACTAATCAAAGTGCGTTTCCAGGTTCTGGGAAGATCTACTGCATGTGTTGAAAAAGCAAGTTGCCCCTTTCAGGGTACCTCTTGGACATCTCGCTGAAGAGGTTGTTCAAAGGCAAGTCCCACTGGGAGGACCCAGAAGACACAGGGAGGGATCACATATCCAGAGGACTTGGCTGCCAAACGGGATGTCTGGGCTAACTAGGGTAGCCGGCTGCCACTGCTACTCTGGCCCATATAACTTTCAGAAAATGAATTCTCATGATTTATAATTCCTTTCGCTTGCAATGAATGAACAATCGCATTCTTGTCATTTTTAAAAACCATGAAAGGAAATGCCTGGAGTAGCAGTGCATGTCATCATACGCGGCGCGGCGAGGATTCTAAGAAGAGGCCTCTCCACAGTTCCTCCCTTATCAGTTCTGAGCCTTTTGTTCTTTGTGTGTACACGCTTGCCTCTGGGTCGGGCATATCGTGACAGAGCTATTTGTAATAAAAAAATTGGGGGTGCACAGTTAATGAAGCGCCCTTTTTAACAGCCAGTGTCCCTCTGTAGCCACAGAGGACAATGACAACACTGTCACGTCCTCCGGTTGTAAGACGGGACACAGGCAGTGGTGTGGGGGGAGCTTTTTTTTTTTTGCACCCAGTGAATGTACTTTTGTGACGGCTCCTCACAAAAGAGCCACACATCATGTCAGACAAGGTCGTGTACAACGAAAGAGCATTATGTTGTGATGTATAGACTGGTGCCATCTGGATTCCTGGCAAGTGACAGAAAGATGGTTTGGAGTGCAGAGACTCTGGGCTTTGTTTAAGCTCCGTGACTTTCACTGGGGATAAGACTAGATTTATGTGGTCCTTACCCATCGGGGACGATGGGGAGGGCACGCGTGAAAAATGCGTCTGCTAACACAGACATCCAGCCAGTGCCGGATATAGACATGAATCACCTTCGTCTCAGTCTGCAGGTGTTGTGTTGTGCAGCCCAAAATAAAATCAGGTCAGCTTTGAACTCCCCCCAAGAAAGCAGAAGCAACATTCAAGGGAAGCTGAGCCACAGGAGGCTGGAAGTAAACAGCTGGAATGTTTGTGACTCAAGACAAGCACGCGACGATTTAGCAATAGTGCCTCCAAACCCTCCCCCCCCCCCCCCCCCCTCGACGACAGCTGATATTTAAGTGTCGCTCCGCCACAGTGACACATGACAGGAAGGCATCAGGTCTTAATAGACTTCCCTATACAGTGGATCCAGGCTGAGCTGCTGTATTGTTGTGGCTGTTATCAGGCCCAGATGCGACAGCGCAGCCGGCAGGTATTCGCAGCTCTCTCTCTCTCGGAGCTGTGCCAAACAGGAAGCTGGAATAATAACAGCCCCCTTGGCTATATGCCACTGCCCCGGGACGTCAAATTCAACCTGTGGCGTACAGGCCAACACCCCCCGTCCCCCCCTCCCACAGGCCTACGTGTGCGTCACACCGCTTCAGTTCTTACCTGCTTAACTGGCCAACAAAAACACAGCAATGGGAAGTTTTACATGTGAAAGTGTTGCCACGGGATGGATCGTCAAACTCCCTTCACTTGTCATAGGGGCAGTTAAAGTGTGTTGACGTTGAAGGAAGCTTGTGCTCTAATCATTTAGGATTTCAGCGCTGCGTGGTTTGGAAGGCATTTTAGGTGTCTCCTGGGAAGGGTGTGGTAAGTTGTTGCAGATGAGTGCAAATTACAGAATGTCAGTCAAAAAAAAATACATTACATATTTGTAGTGCTTTAGTCAATGCATATCATTTACACATATAGTTTACACTATGAAAAACACACCTCGTCAGCTCAATCACTCTCACCTGCACACCCCACTGCACTCACTCCTTCTGTATTACCTCATCAGCTTATTCTGTGCACCTGTTAGTCACACCCATCTCGTCAACTCTATCATTCTCACCTCCCCACTCTGCTGCACCTACTCCATTCAGTATTTACTACTGCCAGATCGTTCTCCGTGTTATAACAGACCCTCCTGCACTTTTTCCCATCGGACTGTTCTCCACCTTGTTCCAGCCCCGGTACGACCCTGCCTGTTTAGACTTCACCACCCTGTCCCCGAGATTCCTGCCGTCTACCCTGTCTTTTTCCTGTGGTGTGTTCTGCCCAAATAAAGCCTTGCTCTCCACTCACTATACTGTCTCTGTCGTATTGCATTACAGTACGACACCTCATCACAGGCACAACTTCTGACCATCCTGGGAGACCATATACAGCGCCTCACGGACTATACCAATTTCCGGACCAAGGCACTATTGGGTTCGCAGAAAATGGCCGCCCTGTATGATGCAGATTGGCCATGGCAGTTATAGCCCAGATCATCGCGCTGCCACCTGCTCCGGTCCACCCCGGGATCGAACCAGCACGTCCAACACCAGTTGCAGAGTCGGTGGGCCGACCCGACACTCTGTTCCAGCTACCGCCTCCAAGCTGCGGAGAGACCCCGTTTCCAGCTGCCGAAAATATGGACTTGGTTTTATGTACATATTACAGTTTGGGCACCATTAAAACCTGTAAAGTGTTGAAGATAACGTCTCCTCCTTGATACACCGGTGTTGTGGACATGATGTGGGCCTGCAGCAGAGCTCTAAACACAGCTCCGTGCTCACAGAGGCTCCTATCTGCTCGGAACATATGTACAGCATCTGTTCACAAATGCAGCAGAACCATATGTTGGCTGTCACATATATTAATTACCTGGGGCAGGTGTCAGGAACCAGTGAAAGAGTGCAGGCCAAAGAGCACGCTGAAGTGGGTAGGGTTCAAATAGAATGGATCGCGCTAAAGGTAAAGAAAAGTTTTATTTCTCCGTGGGGTCCGTTCCATAATGTTGCCAGACACCTCGAATGACAGTCTGAGTCTGCCGGTGGCTAAAAGGAGCAATTTTAAGAGTTTCCCCGAGCAGTTGCATTGCAGCCTGTTGTGCGGCGCTCTCATTCAATGCCGGACCAATTTCCCTCCAAAAGAAATCTCAGCACTTGCTAGCGTTGCCATCATTTATTGTGGTTTTGTTTCACAGTGAAGGCCGAAGCATTGCTTTCACATTAAGGTGCATTCGTGCTTAAGACGCAATCCCCAAACCGATTTGCGTAATACGACAGAGAATCATCTTGGTAGCACGCAAGAATGAGTGCAAACTTATACAGACAAAGGTTTTGTGTATTATCAAGTGTAAATCTGCTGTCACTTTATTGACTAATCTTCAAGGTGAGATGTTTACTTTACATTTGAACTAATAGAACTATAGATATCTATAATAGTCAAAGTTTTTTACAGGGATCATTTTGGATATCTATCACTCCAGAAAGCAGAAACCATTGTCAACAGCCACTAAAAAGAATGATTTTATGAATTAAATGTTTTAAATCAGTTTATGAATCATATCTGTACAAAAACCTTCAATATATAGATTGGATTGAGTATGATTGTATGTAAGGGCAACTGAAGTGGAGAGTTTGAAAATTACACCCATTTGGAAGACACTACAGGTAACATAGGGAAAATAACTAATAGATGTCCCCATTAAATATATCCAGTTAATCACTTTCTTTCAGGCAAATATGATTTGTATTTATGTGAATGAGGCATCGAATGCTAGAAACATACCAATGCAAAGAGACAAATTCATAAAGCTTCTAAATGTGTATTTGGGATGTTTTCTTTCCACTAGTCTAAAAAGGAAGAAATGGCATGGAATAGCAAAATAAAAAATTAAAAAAAGACCAGTGTATGAAAAAGCAATGCGTTTGCCAGAAGTGTGTCTCCTTAGTCAGGCTGTTATACTGACAACGTGTCCTTTCACTCCTTTGCTTCATCAAGCAGATCTTACACTCAGTCATCGTTCGTGTGTGTGTGTGTGTGTGTGTGTGTGTGTGTGTGTGTTCGTGTGTGTGTGTGTGTGTTTGTCCTTTTAAACCCACTTAGCCCGTCTCTTCACGACCGCGTCGTTGTGGCACGTCTCATCAAACAGCGTGAGGCCCGGACTCATGGGGGGCAAATCACTTCTGGGCCTTCATCGTCGCCGTGACAACCTGATGGATTGCAGCTCTCCATGATCGGAGGCTCTCACGATCTCACGTCTCTTCTCCACTCACAGAGGAACTGAGATACCCTCGGTCTGCACACAGCGGCGACGGTATACGCTTCACTTAAACGGCAGTCGCTGGCCACCCACAAGGTTCTCATTTTGAATCTGGCAACATAGTCAAGCATCATTGCTTTGGCCTTTTTGTTATTCTGTATGAAGTGTTCAAGGCCGCAGTGCTTCCTAGACATCACATTTCGGTTTATAATTAAATAATATAATTATTATAAGAGTCTTTCGAGGATTTTAGCATGCAAGTGTTTTCATGATTATTCAATGTGAAAGTTTTGTATCTGCAACTCTATTCATGTAAATGTGTGTCTCATCCTCATTGGATAACTGGTAGCCTCAGCCATGTTTTTGTGTACATATAGGCTGTGCTTTGTCATTCTCTCAAACACCCTGAAGACGGATCATCTCTGTTACAAGTGGATTGGTTGAATAAACTGTAGACCCTACCAGTAAGTCAGTTCTGCCATATGTCCATTGCTTGGCTCGACGCAACTCTCTTTTGGTTCCAGGTCCTTTTCTCTATTTCGGTTTTGGCTGCTGATAGTACATACAATAAAATCTGGGTTGAATAAATAAAAACTATGAATCCAAATAAAATTCAGGCTCTTATGAATGGGAATGGCTTGTTGGTGCTCAATGCCATTAATTGATAAGCCGTGCCACTGAAATACTGCATTCTGTTTGTAATGTCATCTTTTATATTTACGACCAGCAGCAAAATGTACGACATATAATCAATACTTTTTTTTTTTGACCTTGGACTTTCGGCTGATGAAGCAGAGAGTTTTAATTTGAATTAAGCCATGCTTAACAATGCTCAGATCTCATTCCATACCAAACAAACCTCTGTCTCTGCTGTCATGAACCTAAAATACAGTGTTCCTGTTTGCCTGTTAATGTTTTTCTAGAAAGAGCTCCTGAGTATCTTAGCTATCCAAGTAATTAGATATTTTGTTAGAGATCTTAAATGCATGTCGGATTGAATTGGGATGAATTATTATGTAATGACATACATTCAGAAAATATAACCAAAGCAATAACTCTTCTTCTGTAAATAACCATGTGCTGGACTCAGGAGGTCCCTAAATGAATTGATTATTCACCTCTATTAGCTTTATTTTCTGCACTACTGCGGGCCGGCTACTACCCTCAGGCCTACTGGACGGATTTAAAAAGCCTCTGTCTCCTCTCAGTCTGACAATGTTTCAAGTGAGGAGGAGATGATGCGTTCCTGTCCACATTCCATTGCCATGCCCCGCTTATCTTCGCTCACGTTCCCTCCCACAGATGTCACGTAAAGACGAAGCCGGTCGGCGGGGTCACGTCTCGTGGCTGGTCCGGGTCAGAAACGCCGTTCTTCCTGTTCTCAGATGTGACCCCCCGGAGCTCAGGAAGCTCTTTGCACCGGTACCACCTTCTCAAAACTGGGACTGCAGCTCTGAATCGCAGGATGTCCTGCTCTGGGTTCCCCTGAGAGGCCCCATCAGAGGCCAGGCTCCTGGGGCAAGGTTCGCTGGCCACCGGAAGGATCCACGAAACAAGGTGGCGACACTCGCATACGCACCAGCAGTACAGTCTTAGAGCAGCTTGGCTTGAGTTGGAGTCCTTTCTGTAGAATGAACTGCTTGTGTTATTTGACCATTAGATGTATGTTTTTACAATCCTTGTTCCTGTGTCCCTCAATGTGACAAAGGCAATGTCACATGCATTTACATCCATCTGCAAACTGTGGTCTATGGTATGACATTTGGATGTACTAGATCAGCGGTTCCCAAACTTTTTAGGCCATGCACCCCCTTCTACATCCCGACCGGGTTCACGCACTCCCAATCCCCCACACCTTAAAAAAAAAAAAACGCAACAGAGCCTATTTATAGCCGCATAAAATCTGACCAATGCGAGAACTGTTTGCTCGCGCGTGGCGTTTGTTACAAGATTTAGTCCGCTGTATAAATTTCAGTTACACGAGGCGTCACTTTTAAAGAGCAATAAGGATGGCGAGGACACACGCACAGGCTCAGAGGCAGATTGCATTTCACATTTATTTACTTAAACACAGTAAGCCACGTAAAGAACAAAGAGTGGCACATGCATAGGCTCAGAAACAGATATAAATAACGGACGTACACCAGAAGATTGGCCAGATTGGCCACATCGGTAGACTCGTCTACTTGCAGAGAGTAAAACTCACTCTTCTTCACGCGACCGACTAACGTTGCCAGGATGTCTTCGGACAAAGCATCGATGCGGCGCGAGACAGTGTTGTTGGACACCGGGATCATGTCCAACTTTTTAGCTGCTTTCTCTCCAATCATACATTCCACCATCTCTTTAGCAGCTGGCAAGCACACGTCTTCGCCGATTGTGTGAGGTAGACCCTGCCTTGCTATTCGGTAACTGAGCAGATATGAAGCCCGTAGTGCGTTTTGTGTAGACCCAACACATGAATGAGACTGCAATTGTTTTGGGCTGTTTTGTAACTCTTCCAATTTTGATCTAAAAAATGTAAGGGGCTTCTGACTTGCACTGGCATGCTTGGTGTTCAGGTGGCGGTGCAAATAAGAGGGCTTCAGACAGCTGTTAGCCAGAACCTCACTGCACAACACGCACTGTGGCTTCGGGCAATCTGCATTGCCAATCCAACTGAAGCCCAGACCCAGATAATTGTCATCATATTTCCTCTTTTTTTTTCCCCAGTCTGATGCTCACTCTTGTTTCCTCTTTTTTCACCTTGACTCCGCGATGGGCCTCTGTGATATCCCTTCCTCCTTCTCGGTCTCCTCCGTCTCCTCTTTCTCCGACTCCCGGTCAACTTTTTCTCCCGGTCTCTCCCCAACGCACCTCTCCGTTTCTCTCGCCTCCGGTTCCTCACTCTCTCTCTCTGTCCCTCTCCTCTTTTATTACTGATAGCTTCAGATGTCCCACCTGACAGCTTCCCCGATTTCAGCCAGTTTAACATTTTCATGGATGTTGCTGAATGAATGAAATGACTTTAGGTGCACAAGCTAGGCTAGCTAGTGTGTACGTAAAAGACAGTCTGGCGGCCAGACCGGAAGTGCATCTATTTATTAAATTGTACGTTTTTAATTTTAAATTTAAATCTTACAAAGGGAATTTTTATAATTAAAAAATCCTACTTAATTTTTTTAAATTATGTTTAATATTAATTATTACACCATTAGACCACCATTACATTTTTCCTCTCGCGCACCCTCTAGAGGCAGCTCGCACCACCACACTTTGGGAATCCCTGTACTAGATCCACCCTCCACTCGAACATTGCTACAATAATTGTGTTAATTCTTGTTTACAGGGAACCTAATACCATTAATGAGGTAATCTGCAAACTGTGCCTGATGAAGGTGGAAGCATCTTGAGGCAAAACATCTAATGTACACATCCGCTAGGCGTAGCCACAACACGACCACCGAAGCTTTTAAAAACAGCTCTCTTCTCTGTACTGCTAAAAATGGAAATGCCTCAGATTTGAATACATAAGCAACACCCCCTGGAAATCTATATAATTATATCAAAACCCCCACAAAAAAACACAACCAAGGAATCCAGGAGCAAACGCTGTGCTCTGTGGCGTCTTTGAGAACACTTACAGGAAGCTTGGGTGACTCTCAGACTGGAAAACATTTTGTAACCTCGTCTGGAGTTGATAGACAGAGTCTGAGGTCTGCTGGGGTGAAGGCCTCTGCTGCCTTGGGTTGCTGTAGGAAGTGTGCAGAACTCATCTGCTGGATTTTCCTGTGCACAAATCATCATCCTGTCTCAAAGGAATTTATTTTGACTCTACTTATCAGCTGCAGAGTACCCTCTAAAAGGTCAGTTTACATACCGAGTGCTTCTTTACATGCGAGCTCTCATGGCTTCAGATAAGCAAGAGCCTTCCCGCCCCTCCTGACTTGTAATACCGTCATTGTCAACCGGTCGGATGATACGACTTGTTTGGGCCACTTGACACCGTGGACTGAGACGACACGATGACTGCATCCCATCCGAATGTCAATTCCCCCGGACCAGCTGAGTCCCGCTCACTTCCTGTGGATCAGGGCTCTCTCTCATGCACCGCTGAATGGGGATGGTGTGACGGCTCTGAATCGAGTTCCTGTTTTTTTTGCTCTTCAATCGAAAGTGAACCGCTTGCCAGGGTTCTGCCCACTTTTCAACTTTCTTTTTCACTGCAAAACAGACACAGGAGCTCTCAGGAAAAGAGAAATGAAAGTCAGGAGCTACTTTAGAAGAAAAAAAAGAGGAAGAAAAAATAACCTGACCCTGGGGATTTTTCTCCGGGTAACAAATGTTTTTAAAAGGAAAACCCTTTATTTTGAAGAACTTCCTGAAGGGGATTTTTTTTGTTTAATGGAAGAAAAAGTGTTACTTTGGTTCTAATTGTTTGATGTGGAATGAGATGTTGACCTTAGGGTTTTGGTGTGTCGTAAGGCATCGCTCTTGTTAGTCCCCCTGTGCAGCCTTGTCTGATTTGTGTCCTTTAAAATGAACCCCGAGTCTTTTGTTATTGTCCCTCCACTGCCCCTCTCATATGCTTTAATATGAGTAAAGGGAGCAGAATATGCTTGGTAAAGCAACTGTCGAAGGACCACATTGCAAGAGTGCTGTTAAGAGCTACAAAACAGGTCCAACAAGGCAAAGAAGAGGTCACAAGATCACACACACGTTGTCCATATAGCCCCAGTTGATTTAGTTCAAAGCCAAAGTGAGCACAAAGAGTTTTGGTTGATGAGTCTCTCATTGTTCAATAAAGGTGAGGTGCACTGATCAGTATTTTTGTACAAACAACGGAGGCACATTTTGGTGTGTTATGTGAAAGGAGTAGTAGTGATAAACCAATATAGTGATAAACCATCATCTTTAAAGATCATGTTAGCATCTTTTAGCTCATCGTTTTGGTTTTACTCTACTGTTTTGGCTCAGTCTAACTACTGTTATCAAACTCCCTTCCAGTAGCAGCAGACAGATGTGGAAAAGCTCTGATAAACCCTCTGCTACATGCTAAACACCAAACAGCAGTCAGATACAGTAAAAGACAAGCAGTGAACAGCAAAAGAGTGAAAACAGAGGAGAGCTACAAGAAGAGTGAATATTGGACTTTGCCAGGTGGTCAGAAACATGACTGCAAATGAATGCTAATGTCGCCCCATCTCTTCCAGATGAGTATAGAGGCAACTTTATAAGGAGAAACTTTGTAGATGTTGTGCTTGCAACTGTTTGCACTGACCTTAAGTGGCCTGTCAATCAATGGAGGTTTAAAGTTACCAAGCGTCCCTTACAAACAAATAAATTGATACGGTTTCATAACCAGCTAAAAATTCCTTGTAGTAACAGAAGTGTCAGAAGTTTTACAAAAGAGGCCGAGATATTCCATTATTTAATTCCTTGTACTGGGTCAAGCTCCACATATACTGGCCCCTACACCTCCCATAACATTTGATAGCATCGTTTCACACTTTTAAAACTGTTGTGAAGCAAACTGTCTGTTACAAGTTTGTAGTCTCAAATCTGGAGGAAATAAACCTCATGACATCCTCAGGGTTGCATTTTTTTTGTTTACAACTTCTATTATTTCGCCCTATTTTTAGCTATGTCGAGGCATTTGGAGGTCTAAGCAATTACTTTAGTGAGTTGGAAAAAAGTTAAAAATAAACTAAACTAAACCTCCCATGCACTTTCTAGTGGTGTTCAAACAGTCGTGCAACTTCACATCTTTGTTTCAAGGTTATTTCTGCTAAATCTCTTTTTCCCCTGACATCAAATGTAAAGTTTGCTGTCACAGTAGCACCCCTTTGGGAGCCTTCAGAGTGCATTGTGTATGAATTAGGTTACTCAATGTAAACTCTGCATGAACTTCAGTGAAACAGAATATGAGCATTATACGAAGTCTTCCACGGCCACAAACCCACAGGAACACATGTGGAGTTGAGAGCACATCCCAAAGCCAAGAGAATATCTTTAATTAATTGCAGATTACAGTGGCTCTGAGTCAAATGACCCCATCAACGCTCTAATGTGTTCCATATAGTTAGAGAACACATTGCTTACTTGAATACAGAGATGAGGTGGTGGAAACATCTCACCGCTGGGTCTCGGTGTCTCACCTGGCACTCCATGTCAGCCGGACTGTATGGGAACAAGTGATGTAGGCTTTGGCAGGCCATGCTGTAGCCTGAAAACAGAGCTTAACACGTGTTCAAGATATTGAAATAGAGAACTGGAAGCCCATTTGCAAAAGCTGTTTTTGCTATAAAAGCTACTGGAAGGAATGTTATCTCGATATCTGCCATGAAAAGCTTGGAATTGATGTGGAGTTTTCTGTATTTCAACACTTGAATTAATATTTTGAGAACTTCTCTCAACTTCATTTTGTCACTGCTGATCCTACCTATATTTTATTTTTATTTGAAACACAAAATGTGTAGGAGCCATTAGTTATGTCTGTGTATTTTATTTTGGTAGTATGTATTTTATTATGATAGGTTGTATATGGGGCACAGGTGAAACGGCCAGGTGGGTAATTATGCATGGGTGACGGGGAGATTGCACGGTTTTTACCGCAAACAACACAGGAGACCAATAATGTACAAATTATATGTATAGCCTGCAATATAATTAAATGGGAACATCACCCAAAGATACGAACGGCCTGGACTCTCACCTGTAAACAAGCGAGTAGGAAACAGGACCTCTCCTGTGCCCAGCCGAGTGACTAGCGGAGATCAGTCACTACAAAATGTGTTTCCATTTTTTAACCTAACATATGACCAGACTTTTGCAGGGTATTTGGTCCTCTACTCTTGTTTCTCCCTGCAAAGAATTGCATATCACACACAAAAAATGTAAATATTGACTGAAGTGTAGAGTATCAGTACCTCTCCCAGGAAGAAAGGCGGACAGCCTCACCGCAACTCATCAAACCGAGTTTGGGGAGCATAAGGTCAAAGGCTGTCTGAGTCACATCATCTCCATGACCACTATTTGTGTAGCCGCTTCTAGATCTGGCGCTCTCCTCCATGCAATATATCTCCTTGTATGAACTGAGGGTTTAGAATTAAAGGATATCTGAGAGGGCGCTGTAATGTTTTCTGAAAGTCAAGATATAATCTTGTACTCTTAAAGGGTCGGTTATCCCCAAAAACCCACAAGATGCATATCTCCTCACTGACTTCTGGTGGTATCCAGACAGTTTTTGTTCAGGTTTTGAGATGTTGGGTTTCTATGATTTCTGCTTGCAATAGCAGGGGAATGGAATTGCATTCATGAGGCTATCAATAATAGCAAGTCTTTCCAGAAACAGTGTCTTTGTTCTTCAACGGGAAGCAGTCCCAACAAAAACATTCAGTCTGTTTTGTGGATTATTCCAAATAACTGGTTGGAGACACATCTCTGAGATTGACACAGTCTAAACCTGGGTAAATCAAACCCAATCTCTCTGCATGAATAGATATAACCACCACTGTTTCACCAATGTTCTCTGTGAATGTTCTGTGTTGGTGGTGCTGAATGAAAGGGGAAAGTTGAGGAAAAGTCGTAGAATCACCAAAATTACCATTGTATTACCCTGTAAGGACCATCGATGTTTGGACCAAATTTTGAGGCCAAGAACTTAATAGTTGTTGAAATATTCTGTTTTGGACCAACTACTCCATAGTGTCATCCTACAGCCAAGCCACTAGCATGCTAGCAGCGCTAAGCATGGCATGTGAAATGAGAATGAATGTGTTCCCAGGTCACCTGTAACTTTTTTTAATATCGTTTTGGTAATTAGCTCAATGTACCTTTTTTAAAAAGGTCACTTCAACTAAATCATCAAGAGACTAGGAGTCTTAGTTCATGCTAGCTCTTCTGTGAGGCTGTAAATATATCAGATTGTTATCCGACAAACATATGCAGACACTCCTGAGTTCCAATCTGGCGCATTCGATCGCCAAAGTCACGTTGAGAAGACGTGACTACAGTCTAGACCAGGGGTGGGCAAACTTTTTGGCTCAGGGGCCACATTGAATTTAAAAAATTGACAGACGGGCCAGTATCAGATGGATGGAGAGTGTTTGACAAAGGGGGCGTGGCTTATCGCCGTCGGGTCTCTCCGTGAAAAAGAGCTGTCTTTTCCGGTATCGATTATGGAATAAATAACCACTAGTTTTGCTTTATACTTGTTGTGGAAGTCCCAAACATGTCGGAACATGAAACACCCTTGTGTTTGGGTTCATAATATTATCCGTAGCCGCACACAGCTCGGTGAATTTCTCCGACTCCTCCAGGAACTGCGCCGGTCTTATCTCCGTAAAACGGATACCGATTCTGCCATCCACCTTGGAAATAACCACCAGTTCTGCTTTATACTTGTTGTGTAAACTCCACATACGTCGGAACATCAAACTCTGTGGTGTCTGGGTTCATAATATTATCCGTAGTCCCACAACAGCGTCTGAATGACAGCCGCTGCACACACGAAAAGCCTAAAAGAGCGCTGTGCAATAAATAAGCATGAAGAAACATCAACGCTGGTCTGTTGTGGTCATCGTGCTTCGGGAAACTGAACTTGGGAACGGAGAAGCACTACAGCGGTCTTTACTATAACTTATAATTATTTAAAATAAAAAACTTTTTTTTAATATATTTTTGTAATGTTATAATAATTATAATACTCGGCGGGCCGTATATTAATACTCGGCGGGCCGTATCCGGCCCGTGGGCCGTAGTTTGCCCACCTCTGGTCTAGACCTAAGCATTAAGGGTTTCGCGGGTACAAGACTAAGGACAAATTGGAATTCTGACCTCATGATGGTGCTATGCAAAGTGAGAAAACCACCAATATATCACAATTCATCCTATGTGGGACATTAATGTCTGTACAACTTTCATGGTAATCCATCCATGTTAAGAGATTTCACAGTGAACCAAATGTGATGAATGTCAACCTCATTTTGGCACTAGAACAAAGGTCAGGGGATCACTAAGGCCGGTAGGATACATCCTCGGGGACCATCGATGACTGTAACAGGTTTCATGGCAATCCATCCAATATTTCTTTAGATATTTGAATCCGGACCAAAGTGTTGAATTGAATAACCAATATTGCCATAAAGGGACCCATCACTACATTTATTGATATTTAATCCCGTTGATCTGTTTTACTATAGGGGAGATTGTGGATTGTCCTGTGTGACCGGGACATTGTTTCAGGAAACACATGTTGCCATTGCGGATTTTGCAGATTTGTAAGATACTTTGGGAAACATGAATTTGATTCATTGTATCACCCTGTCCTATCAGCATGGTAGCAGATGTCGGGGAAGAATTTGTATTTTGTGATTTCTAACCCTGAAGCAAAGTCTCGCCCTCATTTATTTTAACATGGTGATGAACAGCCAGGCACTTCAATGATGTGTGGTTTAGCTTAAGCTGCCAAGTCTGCAGGAGATCGGGCCTTGTGCTACTTGTGCCAGATCTAGTCTAAACTCTGCAAATCACACACCACCAAAATAAAAGGTTGAGTGAATTACAGGCCTCTTGAGAGGCAGTCATCATGTGTGCTCTGCCCTGTCATTACCGACGACACTCTGAGACCCCGGTGACAGGTTAATGACCGGTGCCAAAGTGTGAGTCATTGTTTGGCTGGCACTGGGCTTTCTAGACTGGACGGCCGATGACCAGCCCTGATAGCCAAAGTGTTGCAGAGAGGACATGTCTGATTGGAGCCTATAAATGCTGCCAGAGCTGTTGCTTTCACCGAATGGCTTGGCTTGCATTTTATTGCAGTCGGCGGTCATAATGGCAAGACACTCATGCCATAGTCTTTAAAAAGTTAGAAAAAATTAAAGTAACAATTTAAAATGCTTAACTTGTTTGTCCAACAGCCTAAATGTACATAGTAAAAGCCGCAAATGGAAACAACTTTTGACCTGACAACCTCGTCATTTCAAGAATAGACCCGTTTTCTGGCTCCTCATTGGGTCAGCAAAGTTGTTCTTAATCCTTGGTAGATCAACAATTAACAAACTGTAGAGTAGATGCAAAACCACTTGTAAAGAAATCAGTTGAATGATGTTCAAACTGTATTCTGTTTCCATCTCAAAAAGTACCATTTGGTGAAATTAACAAATATCTTGGAAAGACTTTTGAAAGTCAAGAAGAGTTTCACTAGAGGCATAATACAAAATACTGCCAATGAGAAGCTTGCACCAAGAATGTTGTGGTTTCTTTAAAATCTGGAACTTTTCAGCTTCTCTATTTTGTTGTCTTTGGCCAGGGGGGTACAATGTAATTAGAACTCTGGAGCCGACACCAAGGTCTTTCTGCCCTCTCCCAAGCAACAACACAGCAAATTGAGTTAGTGCGAATGCAATACGAACTATGTATGTTCACTGATCCTGAAACGTGTAATTGTATTGGCATAAGGAGATAGATGTTGACATTTGAAGGCTAGGCCGCGCAAGATCAGAAAAACAGGACGAACAAAATAAACTGAGTGCAGGAAGAGATTAAAATCTTTGGTCCATGCAAGCTTATATTCAGCATTTATTCATGTTTGTAGTCTTACCTGGCACGGATACAGAAACAAGGACCGATTCAGTGCAAGACTCACTGCTGTCTCACGGCTGAACCAAACCTAAGTTAGAGATGAAAATAAAAGTGCAGAAAAGCAAATGTACGAGTAAACCTTTCACCATGGTTTGGACCATAGAAAACAAACCATTTATGTGACGGCACCATAAACTTGGCAGTGAAGATTGTTGACCTCTTGTACATATAGAATACTGTATGTTGTCCAAAGATAATCTGTTCTATGAGTCCACACACATCACTGTGTGTATTCATGTTTACGCAGATTGGTCTTGTTTTCACCATTGCTTCAGGTGGAACAAATGCTCGTTTGGAAAATCAGAGCTTTATTAGGCAAAAGGTGCATCGGTTGTATGGCTGTCAGTGCTGGGGAGGTAGATTACAGTCCAGAAGCTCTTATCTACCTCAGCCAGATTCCACTGGCAGGTGGCTCGGGACATTCAATTCCATCCATCCCCTCTCTACCTCAGCCATCGTAAAATTGCCTGGAGGTGCAGCCCTCTATGTATAATGCCTCAGCAACACAAATTCTCACCATAAAATGTTACTACCAGAAATGATGCGTTTTATCACTGTTGGGCGCTGGATACTTTCATTGGAACGTGGTTTTCCCTCATGATGTTTAGTTCCAATATTAGCGTTCATATGGAGGTACCATAGAGGTAGGGTTCATGCTTTTGCTATTTGTGTTTAGTCTTAGTCTAATATTGGTCAAAACCTAAATAAGGGTTAAAATTCCCGTATATGTATACATAATTGAATAGATCGGCCCCATTGTCTCCTGACTCATCGTGAAAACAAACCTCCATTGTTCAGAAGGCTCATTGCTTCATATACAATATATACCTGTAATCGGAAGATCACAAATTGGAAATTGTTTCTGGAAAATTGTCGGGACATTATAGATATACTATTGGGGTTTCGGAATAATGGGCCGTCGGAAAAATGGCATGGCACTGTGCACCTATCAATTTTCCAACAAGCATCAAGACTGCTCTTCAGTTAGCGGCTGTAGCAACTTATGTACGTATTCACCCAGCACGATCCCCAACACCAGGGTCTAACTTGTTTAACGGCTGATCTGGCCGGGAATCGAGATGTTCCGGGATCAGCAGCCTGAGTGGCACCTTGCACTGGGATTTGCAGTGGCTGAATTCAAGTAGGTTGAAAAACAATGGAAGCTGCAGGTGTAGCTTTTAGCACACGGAACTGCTCTATTGGGTAGTCAATGAAAATAAAGAAAGACATTTTTAAAGGTTTTATTCTTTAAACTACTTAGTCTAGTCTTTTTTTCACCAACAATATTTTTTATTGATATATTCACAATTTGTGTTGAATAATATTGGTGCTGTCTCCTCTGTCATGGTGGGAAATATTGACATTTGTGGTACTTTTGATTTAGGTCCATAAAACTGAATCCATTGATTCTGTTCAGCCACTCGATGGCTTTCCCCCAAAACCTGACATCAGATGTTCTGTATGTATTTATTTTGGAGGAAATACAGTAAGAATGTGAAAACTACTCATTGTATTTTCAGGTGCAGGCAGACATGTTTTGTCATTTTGGACAGACTAAAATGCTTTAAAATGAAACCTTTGGAGAGAAGATACTTTCTCCAATGAGAACAGCAGTATGGACGTAGAAGTCTCAAAAGAACAAATCTGGATAACCACTTGCTCTCCTGGGTCTCCAGAAGAAAGTGTGTGTGTGTGTGTGTGTGTGTGTTCTCGCTGTGGTTTCTGCATTCACTGAGATATCGAAGAGAGAAAGCAGATGGAAATTGCTCTGCACAAACAAGCATGGAAACTGTCTTTGACTTTGATACAATGCTCTGACTAATGTGGCTTCAGAACTCAGGGAAACAAAACTGAAGAAAATCCCCAGCAGGCCTTGCAACCATTAGGGGATGCAGTCATCAGCGACTGTTTGACCAAACTCTCTATTTCTGGTGCTTAATCGTTGCTTTCTATCTTAAAAATGACATGCTGTCTGTTGTCTTGGAGTAAAACTAAGAAGACACTCACAACATTACTTTTCTATTCTAGCCAGCTCACCAGCATTTATTCTACTGCTCTGCCTTTAGCACGCTCAAGAACATCTTTTAATACTTTGTAGTGTGCTGGCCCAGCTGCAACAAGCCCCACCTTTTTCTCTGTAATTACAATGGAGGGATGCCAAAAATAATCATGTTGCAACCAGCAATGTCAGTCCATGGTTTTGGAGACATTTTCCAGAGGCCATGAAGCGCAGCTCGGTACGAGGCGTAAAAGTCTCCTTTTTCAAAATCTCTTTGATATAAAGTGTAAACTCTGTGTCCTCGGATGACCATACGAAGAAAAGGGTAAAACAAAGTTCACTACTCTCATTTCTCTCTCTGAAAATGTCTCAAAACTGCTGTGCTCAGAGGCTCTTCTTGGCACCCGCTGTGTGCTGGTTTCCCAGTTTGGCAGGACCCTCGTAGACGTGGCCACTGAAAAACCCATGACACAGGCAGATTTGTAAACTCTTGACACAAGAACCCTTCCAGTGCTCCCATCTGATGACTTTACATTACACACAGAAGGCTTTGAAGACACATTTCCCATGACTTTTCTTTTGGTTTCGTGGTAACACTATGTTGTCACTGCCTTTTTTTTTTTTAAAAGCTACATTCACAGTCACAGCTTGATTGTAACCATGCATTGACCCTGATTTAAGTAGCGTTATGTTTATACTTTTATCAGCAACATTTGGAGACTTCAAGCAGCTTTTATGTTTGTTCAGGGTCTTATCGTTAATGTTTTATCTCGGGCTGATACTTGTGTGTATCTTGCAGGTGTTTTATTGTAATGTCTGTAGAAATTGTCCTTTCTCCAAGACCATTTTAGACCTTGGCAGAGAGTAAAGTAACTTTAACCTTCACATGGCCCAGAATGACCTGGGAAGCACTGCACCATCCGGCAAGGAGTTTAGGTTTTAGCTTCGGTGTATTGGTTTGTTTGTCTGCAGAACTATAGAAGGGTGGAAGATTGTAGCATGGTCCAATGAAGAACCCATTTCATTTGGGAGCAGATTCTAAAGATATAATTTTTCGCTCATAGAAACGCCCATAGTGGAGTCCTTCTAGTTCAGTATATTTTCATTTATGGCTTGAAAAGCAAAACATGTAATCATCGCACATTGGCAATAATTGTACTTTAAAACAATAATCGTAATACTAATAATGTATGGCCAGTAAAAAGTTAATTTATTTTTGTAAAGATTGTCAGATTTTTACATTTTACTCAACAAAATAGATTGCTATAGTCTAAAACAGGTGTTCCCAATACGTCGCAGCTCCCGGTGGGCAAATTAACAGGCTCGTTCGAAAGCGCTGCGCCTCGCCTGGAATCCAGTCGAGAGCAGCAGGGGGCAGAGTCAAAAAACTGTGGTCAAGTCGGACAGTTTTCAGCTACAGTAGTCAGTAACAGGAAGTCACAGAAAACATGACTTCCTGTTAGTTCTGAACTTTAGGCTTCTTGTAGTTTACAGATCACGTTTGGATTCATTCATGTGTTTATAAATATATATTTATGTAGAAATGTGGGTCTAGCTGCATCCTTTGTTCTTTCTATGCCTGCCTGTGAAATACATTACTACTGGTTTTGATATGTGTTGTATAAATACGATTTTGTATTATCAACCACACAAGATGTTTTTAGATTAAACATGAGACTAATAGTCAACAATTGAGCGTTAAGTATACAACTAAACATAAAATAAGGATTTTCTACAACACGTGTTTGCTGTCAAATCTAAGAGCCAATCAGCTCTCTAATGTGGCGACAGCCAGGCGTTTCCCATCATGCACTGGGCCACGCAGTCGGTGGAGAGCTACTGCGGCGCCTGGCTCTAAAATCGGGGGTTGCCTTGCTCTCGTGAGATTATCGTTGTGCATGACTACAGAGCAAGTCGGGATCAAGTCAGACTAAAATCTACCCAGCATGCATTGCGCGTCGATCGCCGGTGATCGATTCTGCGCAGAACTGGCTCATCTCGAACAATCCTATTATTGTCAATCACCACGGACGGTGCGCCCGCAATGGTTGGCAGTTTGAATGGATTTATTGCCAAGTACAGGGAGGACGATGTTTTCCCCGACTTCCTTAATTACCACTGCATAATACACCAACAAGCGTTATGCGCTACAATGCTAAACGTGAAAGAGATCATGGATGTGGCAACGAAGATCGCCTGTTCTGTTCGAGCGAGAGCTCTTCAAAGACAGCTGTTCCGTGCGCATCTGGAGAAGGCTGACTGTATAATAATATTCAAAAAATATTGCAAGTCCAAACACCGTTCCACCATGACTGACGATTTGGAAGTCTGCCTGAGGCTGGCTACAAGCAGCTACTGTCCGGACTATGCAACCCTGCTGGTTCCATTCAGTGAAGTCATCAGAGTAAAATGTAATGACCAAAAAAAGTGTGTGTGTATATATATATATATATATATATATATATATATATATATATATATATATATATATGTGTGTATGTATATATATACACACACACACACACACACACAAACCGAGTATACTTTATATTTACAATATTGGCGTACCTTGCACACATATGTATTTATTCAGCAGCAAATAGGATTTGCTGCTGAAGCTATCACTATATTAAGCTATGAGCTCTCACTTTTAAAGCCTAACAGTTCATGTATTTGCAGGTCAAGACAAACAACAGGCTGGAGCTCCATCAATGACGTTTCTGACTCAGAGAGGCTCTGGAAATATTCTTCCAAAAGCCTGAAAAACACACTGCAGTGATAAAGCCTGCACACTTTGTGGTCGTCATTAAAATAAATGAACACCATGTTTCCTTTAAGTCAGTATTTATCAAACTGGGGCGGTATTTATTACAGGTGGGGTGCAAGAGGAAATGCTGATTTTTAAATGTTCACCGTCCGCCGTTAACAGGTTTGCGCCGATTCTTGGCATTTCGCCAAAAGCCGATCTTTATGAGATCTGTGAGGTCTGCTTTCTGCTGTTGTCTCTCATCATTGAGCATGAATTGAGAGCTGTATCAAATCTACAACCCCGTTTTAAAAAGATTTGTAGAGGAAAGCAGCCACTAATACTGATACAACGTGATGCTGACACATCTGCACTCATTCCGTTTTGTTTTGCAATAGCTTATTGTTTTCCACAATAAGCTATTTATTAGTAACTAAATATTAGTTATTTTTTGCATAACTTTATTTTCATTTTTCTAACAAAGTGATAACACTTTTTTTTTGTCTGATGGAGCAATCTGGTTTACTTGAAACACTGAATACTCTTCCATGCCAGGTAGTGCAATAATGACCTACCATATATGCTGTATTATGCTACAATGTGACATTTTGTAACTTTTTAGGTTGTTGGTGTGCCGCAGGATTTTTCTTATTGTAGAAAATGTGCCGCGGCTCAAAAAAGGTTGAAAAACACTGTCGTAGAGCACTTGTGTCAGACCCGTTTTCAGTGAGTCACGGGTCTTTTATTTTGAAGGGAATTTTTAATGCAGCATAGTGCCGTACTCACACTCCTCAATACTGCGTTCACAACACGCTTTACTTGCGTGAGTTTACACGCTGGACTATTTGTGATAATTCGCTTCATTCCCGACTTTTAAATTTATTTAATATTAGCTTAAGCAGTTCAGAACCACTGCCCCATAATAACGTGCGTATAATCGTTGTCTGTTATTTTCTTCTGTTTTAAGTTTGATCTTTCATAGAGTAATGTGGGTTTCTTAACCCTAAATTAAATGGATTAATGTCATAGTAACAGAACAATTTGCTTACATATATTTTTACATTTATATAAATCCATGTACAATATTTTTACATTTGAAGAGCTACTTCAAGGGTAAAAAATAATACGAAGGGCTACTTGTTTGATACAAACTTCCTGAACAACAAAGTTGCACAGATCACCATAATAATAATAATAATATATGTGAAGTGACTGTCTGATCACATATCAATGTTAATTATTCCTCACAATAATTATTAACAATAATTTCCACGACAATGATGGTAGGGAAAAAAAAGTGTTCTCACTTTGTTAGAAAAATGAAAATAAAGTTATATCCGTTCAAAAAATTATATTTAGTTTGAATGACAACCACAAAGTGTGCAGGCTTTGTCACTGCAGTGTTTTTCAGGCTTTTGGAAGAATATTTCCAGAGCCTCGATATGCAAAGTCAGAAACGTCATTTATGAAGCTCCGCAGGCTCTTTGTCTTGACCTGTAAATACATGAACTGTTAGGCTTTACAAGTGATCGCCGATCAATAACATATGGCCGTTTAGTTTGTTTAGTCAGTGGTTTGACATGCGTGCAATATTGAACATTGACTTCAGAAATGGTCAGAGTTCATATATACAGAATTTGTTTTGTTTTTAAATGTTATATTAAATATTGTCATTTTCAAATCTTTAATGGAAGCGTTTTTGATAAGAAATGTGACCGTGTTGGCTACCCCTGCCTTAATGTGTTGTCACATATTATATATACCTTCCAGGACCTTAAGCAAGTTGCGGCAACACAGACAGCTGCCTCAAAAACTAGTGGCAACTCGTAAGTGCCCCGCCACCTGAGACGTGCCATCGGAAATGCTGCCTCTAAAGTAGGGGCAGCTCGCGGCTCCCGGCAGGTCCCGAACTGCCGCGGCATGTCCAGAGATGCCACAGCAGGTGCCGGCGCGGCATCTGCCGGTGCCGCGATTTGAGCTTGCTCCTACTGTATATAAGCGATATACAGTGGCTAAACTGACCAGCATGATTTTGCAAAAAAACAACAAGAGGCCCACTGTAAAAGGGTTTCTGGGTTTTAGACAAAGTGTCTCAGACACCTTAAAGAATTCGTAAACGGTCATTACCGTAAACACTGAAGCCACATTCAAGTCCGTATTTTATAGATAAAAGCTCTTCGGTCAATTATTCAGACTGTACATCGACATGACAAGAATTTGGCTCACTGGTGCTGAAGACTAGTTGCCCTCGTTCCTCGGGTCTATTGAGTGTAATTTCCTTTTAAAACAAGAGGCAATGATTTTTTTTCATCCACTTTGAAGCAATAACTCACTAGTTTACAGCTGTAATCTGAGCGTTGTTTTTCCCCTCAGTGGATTCTATCTTGGATCCTACGGACTATTAAACTTCTATTAACTGTAGTTTCTGACTAAATTAATATGTTCATAGCTGAGATGAGGCTGCAAGCCCACCGCTGGTCAGCACCGAGGCCCTGTGTCCTGACAACCAGCCATAAAAAAAAACAACCTGCAATGTTATTTTTGAATACACGCTAATTTCAGTGGAACAAGGGTTTTGGAATTACAATTTGCAAGCAATGATCTGCTACATGTCTTACATTGGCAATGTCAACCTACACTTTGCTCTTGGCCCCGCAGTGAGCACAGCTCATAGCACTGATTATGTGCAAGTGATCTGGTGTCAGGCCAGTGCCCAACACTGTTCTCGGTGTAGTGATCTGGCCTTGATCTGGACACCGAGCATTTGGCTGCAGCAGGGATTGAACCTTTGACCTATTCGTCGTGGTGCATTCACTCCTATTGCGAGGTCAACCTGCCATCACAACTGTGAACTGTAAAGGACTGTTTCTGCCTCTCCATCTTGCTGAGCCCTGCTGCTCAGGATAGATTTCTGCTCACAAAGTTTGAGCAGATCAGGGTGAAAGCTTTTCTGGCTTTGGCTGATATCAGCAAACCTTTAGCCGCTAATTCTTTAGCTGCTCTGCCCTCTCAGTTAATCCATCAATGTCCACCACCTAATAACTCCTAGATTTAAGGGATCAACAAGGCCACATAAAAATTAAAAATAAACTACAAAGGCCAATTTTGCATCAGAAGTGCACTGAGCCCTGGAGCCTGCTTGCAAAACTGGCTGTAAAATAGTGAAAATGTGTGGCGATGTTAATTTGTATTACCGAAGATCTGCAAACTTGAAATCCACTACTTTACCAATACCCCAAAACGCCTGTCACTGTTTATTCACTCATCATGAAGCTGAAAAAGCAAGTGTTTCATCTCCATGGCAGCTGATCCACAAACAAAAGCCTGTAGTGGTCACGGTTCATGTTTCCAAATCATCCTGTTTTGAGAGGAAGCGGAAATATCACAGCAGGATCAAATTTGAGTGGCTGTTTTGGGTCAAAGGTGACAAGAGTGTGTATTAATTTCAAACATGACATTTTTGATTTGTGTATTATGACAGTAGATTTTACTGGTCAGTAGTTAGACAAAGTATCTCCCGAAGCGATATTAATGTGCAACTTATCGTCTCAACATTACTCCGAAATAGTGACTTATAATTTATTTTATTTGCATTTCATGTTTGTTTTTTTCAAAGACTTTGAACGACACATATTTAATGCTGAAGGCTACACTAGATATACTCTAAATTAACACATTTCATGTTAAAGGGAATTACCGGTGTTTTGATTTTCTTTTTTTTTTTTAGATACTCTACATCATTGTTGACCATTTAACCATTTAAATTTGCTATCCAGTATTTTACTACTACTATTACAGGCAGCCATTGGTTTTCATTCCATCTATATGTATTAGCAAACTGTTGAAAGTTACTTAAAGCTGCCATGATCAATATTTTGCATTATTAAATTACTATAATAATGTGAAAGAGGTTTGCAGGTTGCAAACCAGGCAGCAACCTCTGGGTCTGAAAAGTAAAGCCAATGCAGAAGTTTTAAACTTGCAGTCTTCTTCAATACAGCATGATGTTCATTTAGTAAATGATGGTCCCATGTAGTGTAAAAAGATACAATAAAGCAGTATACTTGTTTGCAACCAGAAGTGACACGAGAGGGGCGAGCAATTACTAACAAATACAGAATAAGACATTTTTAGGTGACCAACATGTTCATTTAAAGGGTTAAAGTTGTAAAATGAAAACTTGGACAAATCCCAGGTATCATAAGGTAGCCACGCCTTAAAGTATACCCTGATTTCCGTCTATTTTATTCTAAATGGGACAATAATTGACTAAATGAATAGCATGCTGTATGGAAGAAGACTTGAAACTAGAGATTGAGACTTCGATACAATCAGACTTAATTTTGCAGCCAGAGGAGTCGCCCTCTGATTAGAAATATCGAAAGTTTAAGACCTTCCACATGTGCTTCACTTTTTAGAACTGGACGTTGCAGGCCGGATAAACTGAACACAGAGACTGAGCACTACCTGCCCAGCGTCAAATGGCAGGCAGCCAAAGTAAGCAACTAGCTATTGAACATATACAGTCAGGTCCATAAATATTTGGACATTGACACATTTTTCATTATTTTGGCTCTGTACACCACAACAATGGAGTTGAAATGAAAAAAAGACTTTCAGCTTTAATTTGAGGGTATTTACATCCAAATCAGGTGAACGGTGTAGGAACTACAACAAATTCAAATGTGGCCACCCCGTTTTTAAGGGACCAAAAGTAATTGGACAAATTAATATAATCATAAATCTAATTGTTGAAAATCCTTTGCAGTCAATGACAGCCTGAAGTCAGTTTGGTCTTCAGCAAGTGAAATGCATGCTCAGGTCAGGTGATTGACTTGGCCATTGCAGAACATTCCACTTCTTTGGGTTAAAAAAACTCCTTGGTGAGCTCAGCAACACCGGAAGACCACGGAAGACAACTGTGGTGGATGACAGAAGAATCATTTCCCTGGTGAAGAAAAACCCCTTCACAACAGTTGGCCAGATCAAGAACACTCTCCAGGAGGTAGGTGTATCTGTGTCAAAGTCGACAATCAAGAGAAGACTTCACCAGAGTAAATACAGAGGGTTCACCACAAGATGTAAACCATTGGTGAGCCTCAAAAACAGGAGGACCAGATTAGAGTTTGCCAAAAAACATCTAAAAGAGCCTGTGCATGGAAGAACATCCTATGGACAGATGAGACAAAGATAAACTTGTACCAGAATGATGGGAAGAGAAGAGTATGGAGAAGGAAAGGAACCGCTCATGATCCAAAGCATACCGCCTCATCAGTGAAGCATGGTGGAGGTAGTGTTATGGCGTGGGCATGTATGGCTGCCAATGGAACTGGTTCCCTTGTATTTATTGATGATGTGACTGCTGACAAAAGCAGCAGGATGAATTCAGAAGTGTTTCGGGCAATATTATCTGCTCATATTCAGCCAAATGCTTCAGAACTCATTGGACGGTGCTTCACAGTGCAGATGGATAATGACCCGAAGCATACGGCGAAAGCAACCAAGGAGTTTTTTAAGGCAAAGAAGTGGAATGTTCTGCAATGGCCAAGTCAATCACCTGACCTGAATCCAATTGAGCATGCATTTCACTTGCCGAAGACAAAACTGAAGGGAAAATGCCCCAAGAACCAGCAGGAACTGAAGACTGTTGCAGTAGAGGCCTGGCAGAGCATCACCAGGGACGAAACCCAGCGTCTGGTGATGTCTATGGAATCCAGACTTCAGGCTGTCATTGACTGCAAAGGATTTTCAACAAAGTATTAAAAGTGACAATTAGATTTATGATTATATTTTGTCCAATTACTTTTGGTCCCTTAAAAACGGGGTGGCCATATTTGAATTTGTTGTAGTTCCTACACTGTTCACCTGATTTGGATGTAAATACCCTCAAATTAAAGCTGAAAGTCTTTTTTTCATTTCAACTCCATTGTTGTGGTGTACAGAGCCAAAATAATGAAAAATGTGTCAATGTCCAAATATTTATGGACCTGACTGTAGGTGTTTTTAGCAGCTAAAAAGCAAAATGTCTTTCTCAGGAGATGGTGACCAAAAAGAGCTAAAACGTGGATGAATTGTAAGACGACACTAAAGGAATGCCATTGTTTACAACAGCCAAAAAGCCTCTTAAACTTTATAAATACATTTGTGAATGTTGTGCTTACAGCTTCCTGTCGAAAAAAGTAGCCAAAAAAAAACAATTGACGCCGGTTTAAGCAATGTAATCCATCACATATGAAATGATAATTGAAAAGTCTGAGTTGAATAACCTCCTAGCCTTAATCCTCGCCAATTCATCAGGTGCATGTAGCTAGACTTCTGACACTAAGACCCTAACCCTGAATTGAGAAATAAACTAAAGATGAGACCTTATCTTCTTACTTTAGTCCAGCCATCAGGACAGTTGGCTTGTTCCACCTTGTCTCTTTTGCTCTTTGCAATCATTTATCAACTTGCAACACATGCGGACACAGACGATGGGCAGAAATGGAATAAATCCCAACTATTATGAAGGTTCTGTTCAGTTTTAAATAAGTTGTTTTTCCAATTAATTGTTATTACGTAGGACGTAGATTAGTTCTTGTTGAATTGTATCGCTTGACAGTCTACAAGAGGTGTTCCTCATATTTAGTCTAGCCTCATTGATATAAATGGGTGCAGGTTCCGCATTGGAATATATTTGTCAAAGCCAGGTGTACCTAATAAAAATGAGTACTGAGTGAATGATACTTGGTCTAAAAATAAATGTAATTGATACACACTATTTGTAGTGAATGGGCAGAACAACATGCAGAGCATGTGCAGTTTAGAATTGTATCATCAACCAGAAGTTAAAACTGTGTTATAAACTGTTCCTGACCTACTGAGATCTCCTAAAATATTCCTAATGTCCCTGAACCCCACATGACGATGCTGAGTCTAACTTGTGAAAGTTGTACTGGTCTTTGGCACACTGGGTGTCTGTCTCACATCAGATCTGCTCTTTGTCCGAATATCAGCAGCAAGGTTTGTGAGCTGGGAATGGGGTGAAATCTCACGCACTGTCCTCTGGCTGAGCCCGGCCCCCAGGGCTTCTCCCATCACCCGGAGAAAGATCAGGACCCCCCTCACCACAATGGGAGTGTTTTACTGTGGAAACATCCAGCAGTTTAATAAGGGTCTTAGGATTCTTTATATTATACCCTGGCAAAGAACCAGATTTTTAGGCCTTGAATAATTATTTTGTATGGTTCATCATGCTGGCTGCCCTCAGGAGGAGTGCCTTTGTGTACTGTCCCAATAACGTCCTGACTCGTTGAGGGACTAATATCCCGCTGTGACCGAGAAACATGGCCCATTTATCAATACGGCTGAATTATCCCAAATAAGCAGTGGAAAAACAAACAAACAGCCTGGTGCACTTTCATTAATCCTTCATATTGAATAGGCTAGGATTTAATTGAAAATAAGCAAGGCATGCAGTAATCCAGACGTGCAAACAATAAATGACCGTAAAGTGTGTTTGGAGTACAAATGGATGTTTCTTTGAGCCACGTAAAACAGAGATGTTACTGTAGAAGAAGTGAATCATATTAACGAGGCTGATGAAATGCATTGAGCTCTTGTCTGTTCTTCTAAACAGATTCATGTGTAGAAGCCCCATGTATTGTTTTTAATTGATAAATTGATATTCCCAGTTGTATGCTTGAGTAAAACGCATCTTGCTCGCCATATTGTTCACGGTGGAGAAATGCTGACTGCCGTGTCCGGTCGCACCTCTTCTGGTTGACAACGCCAATGAAGTCAAAACGGTGCCAGAGATGAGTTTCACACCACGTTTGTACACATTAAAACCAGCAGCATAAGCCCAACACTGTCACCATTTTTTAGGTCGAGGTGTCTGGTAAAATGTTTTCTCGATTTTAAATCTCGATAAAACCTTCCACACAACTGAGGTGGTACCAAAAAAAGTACCGGGTCCTTATCGGGAAAAGCTTTGACAGACCATCCAAAAGACTGTCTGTCTCTGTCAGTGTGTCAGAGCAGAGAGAGCAGCGAGTCAGCAGCTCAGTTTTGTAGGTTTTGCAGCGTAAGCCCTGGCTGTCAGAGAGCCGCCGCTAACAGAGCCAGCAGCACCCTCCTCTCGCTGCCTTTAAAGCCTCCACTTCATCAGCATTATGTGAACTCCCAAACTTTCATACACAAACTCACCGCCACATGAGCGTGAACACACACGAGCATGCTGAAGCAGGCCAGCATGCAAACCAAGCCACTCTTCTTTTTATATGAAAATAATGTGAACTTGTTCCACAATTTGCTATGGCGTCGGTGCTAAAACTGGATTTAAGTGGACAAAAACTAAGAATTATAAACTTTGTAAAGATGGATGTTATGGCAGAATACTGAATCGGATTGCATTAGATTGCACAGGTGTACCTGTATTAAAGTGGCCAATAAGTACAAGAAGCTACCTCAAATATCTGATTGTGTAAATAACCAGATGGAAGGTTTATGATTTTGGGTTGATTGCCTGCTTTGCATTTGCCTTTATTGTTGTTGTTTTTTGACGCATGCCTAGATGAAATTGTATTGTTTGAAGAATTTATAGAGGCTTTATGCTACTTTCTCTCTAATAGATAAATCAGACTTATTTTGAAAAGGTAAAAGGAAGCTCAGATTTGTTTTATGCTTGAATGTGAGCTTAACCGTACGGCTACGGATCTTGTTACTGACTGATGCGCATTTATACATTTAAAAAGTGTAATGTTTAATGGACCCGTATGAGGCTAAAGCTCTTATGGTGGTGATAGTTTACAAGTTTAATGAATGTATTTTTACCCAAAAGAAGAAAATAAAGGAGTAATTTCACCGGCAGTAAGTTTCATGCCACTTCATATACGGGGATCCGTTACAGATTGGATCATTATATACATGTACAGTATATTGCTTCTATACCTGAACAGACCAAATAATTGGAAATTAATAAATATGCCCATAGAAATTTTGACAGGTTATTGCTGAAAGACAAGACAATGTTACACATGATACATATTGTCTAACATTGGAGCTTGTTATGGTTATTTTGTTAATTTAGTCATCAACAGATCTATTGTGAATCATTCTGGTGAAATACGTTTTGTGTTTTCAGGTCATGGAAGTTAATTGTAACATTTTGGTCTCCTAAAAATGTCTTATTCATTATTTGGTTGGTATACTTAGCTCCACCCTCTCATGTCACTTCTGGTTCCAAAGAAATGGGCAGAAACCAAGATGGCGACCACCAAAATGCTGACCTATTGGCTTCAAAACCACAGTCCACAAACCAATGGGTGACGTCACGGTGACTATGCCCACTTCTTACATACAGTGATATGGCTTGTACACAGGCAGCCGTTACCATTGTTCCAAGCCAGGCTCTAACTTGGGAAGACCTCCATTAATGTCATTATTGGAGGTGCCAAATGTTTACATTGTCTTTTGTTGTCTTGTGTTGGACGGCTGAGCTGCAGGATGTCCTCCTGAGCAGCGTGTGCACTCCCTCTAGCCCCCACTCTTCCGTTTTCTCTTCAGCTCCCCCTTTTATGTCTTTGACACCATTAGTCTAACAGCATTATGGAGCATGCAGCAGCAGTATGTTTACCAGCCTGGGTGGCCAGTGATCATGTCATACAAAATGATACGGAGAAGAGGAAGTGCCTTTGCATGTTGTAACAAATTCACTCCAAGTTGTACTGTATGTTGCATCCCTGGTGACCATTTTCCACATCGCTTAGACAGCCACTGGTTTCAGCTCAGTTCAGCATGAACTTGAAATGTCCTTATTGTAGGTAACTCACACAGTGAACATTCTGTTACCTTTATCTTTTTGTTAAAGTTATGATATTATCATTATTGTTTGATCAGCATAAAAGAGTTTTCAAAAATCCCATGCGAAATAATGTGACCAAACTGAATTTGATGAAAACAAAAGTGAGATAACTACCTTTCTCAAATTAGTTTCAAGTTTTTTAGCATTGTTTTTCATTCCATACTATACATGTTAAACAATGGCAGCCTAGAAGGAAACAGACACAGTTCTAGACGCAACCTGTGACAGCTGGTTAAAATATTAAGATGTTGCATTAGTGCAGTGTGTAAGTTCTGGTCAGGATGTTGGTTTGAAACATGGTAAAGTTATCCTTCAAAGAGTACTCCATCAATTTAGTGTTGTGTTCATTTACAAAGGCATAATGAGTAGGATTTTCCTTAAAAAAAAAAACTAAAATGTTCCCTCCCAAGCATCACTTACCACGCACTGGAAGCGTGTGGTGGTGTCTGTATCTACAGAGACCCAGCCTTCTGTCTATTTTCTTATTTTGCTGTGTGCGACAAGTTGCCAGATCGGCAGCACGCATCCAAGAGGAAGCTATGAAATGCAGAAAAACACGCAGATATAGCAAGTGGACCAATGTTGTTCCATAACGAGAGGGAATCTGAGGCCTGTCTCACGAAGCTGGATTAACATACCCGGGGTTTCCCTCAGTTATCCAGCTGCACTTAACCAGATGTCCGCGGTCTCGCTTATTGGTCTCACGAAGCCGGTTATCAACTCGTTAAGTGAACCCAGGAGCGTCTCATCTAGATCTGTGCTCGTGCACATAAAAGGGGCGGAGTTAACTCCGTTAGACCAATTATGCACCATGGAGAAGCCGCCGAGAGCAACGTATTTTACAACGGAGGAGCAAACCATAATCTTAAGAATGTACGAAAAATATAGAGAAAGAATACAAGCAAAAAGCAACACTGCTGCAGCAGCCAGAAGCCGCAAGGAATTGTGGGAAAAAAATTGCCGACTCCGCCAATGCATAAATTACTGGGATTGTAATATTAAATCACTGTCTCAAATGTATGTGCCTATTTTGATTATCTTTTCGTTTTAACAATTTAACCTCATTTCAGTTGCAACCCCAGTGGAGCTAAAAGAACATGGGCGCAAGTTAAAAGGTAACAGTAAATTCAAACTGTCATACACTTACAAGCAATCTGTTGGTGCTGATCATGCATTAAAGAGGAAGAAATATTTTGTCACTTCTCATGTCGGCCACTGAGGAGGCAATAGATGAAGAGACGCTCTCTGGAGCGCTGCTCTTACTATCCGTGCGCCTTCCTCAACGGGATTCTGTAGAAATGGGCAGGCCGTTTTTCCAAGACAATGATTGGCCAGTAGGCGGTCTTATAGACCTGCTGAGATCTTATCCGGGAACTTAACCTGCTCCGGAGCAGGTTAGGCGTTCAGCATAAATTACCGGGGCAACGTACCCCGCTAAGAAGTGAACCAGCTTCGTGAGACGGAAAACCCAGGGTTAATCCAGAAGTTACCTCGCTAAGCCGAAATCCAGTTTCGTGAGACAGGCCTCTGGAGTTGGCTTGACCTGCTAGTGAGCACCCCAACCCTTGTTTAGCCAGGGAGGAGGGGCAAACTTTTAATGTTGTTTTTACAAACTGCAAATCCTACTTATTTTTCCTTTAACATTGTCAAACTCATAATGGACAAGTTAAATAAAGGGATCAGAATCAATGAACATCGACATTACTTAATGTGAGCGACAGTAAATTGGTTTGTTTTTGTAGTTGTATTTCCAAGTTTTATGTAGCTGAGTTGTCAAGTTAAATATTGCTATAAATGTGTCAGTGGTTCTGATAGAAGTGGTCTTCCTCGCGCTTTTTGTAATTCATTTGATTTCATGAATTTCTAATTCTCATTTATTTATTCGATAAAGTGTTCAATGAAATGTGTCTAATTTTAATACGAGACCATCCTGGCTCCAACACTGTTATGATCACCCATTAGCTGATTATTAGTTTTTTGTGGCGTACTATTTTGGCTTAATAAATCTTTTGTGACATTACTCTAAACAAACCAACAGCTGATACATAGCCTCTTTTTTAATGCTGGCCCGTCTCTAGCATTGTTAAACTTGAATATTATTTAGTGTACCCAGCAGTACGAAAAAGCACAAATTCAACGTGCACAATACTCATTCCGGTATTGTCTGTCACTTTTCTTAAAGGGTGGCTTACACTTTAACAGCAAGAGGTCCAACATGTCCTCAACAGAGCACAAAGCTGCCATTCATTTACCAACTCTTTGTGTTTCCGTGTCCCCAAAAAGGGAAATCATTTCCTCTTATCTCAGGGAGCTTCATTTATTTCCCATTATCGTGAGAGTTGGCTATTTGTTCGCCAAATATAAGTCAGGTGTCCTTGGAGACGAGAGCACAAAGGATCCTTCCTGGTGGCCGGGAGTTAATTCATTGCTCTATAGCCTCGTCCCAACACATCCATCAAGCTCTCACACAGCACACACAAGACTCAGTGAAATTACACACGAGAACAGAATTGCATCTTCAATGCCTTGTGAGAAAACCCAGTAGGACACTTTAGATGAAATGGGAAAAGATTGGCTCAGCAAAATCCACTGCCTTGTCTCTTTTTTGACATTGAGACCAGGTTAAGATGGCAACAAGATAAGCGGACGCACACTTCCAACCCAGACACTGTCTCACACTGCCCCCAACCATACTGTAAGTCTGATACTGCGTGTTTAATCAAATTCAGATTGGATTCTGGATGAAACTCAGTGACAGGGAAGATGGCAGGAGCCAAAAAGTATATCTGACTTATGTCTTGGCACCCAAAATATGCAAAGGTAATTTGTTATTTATTTTGTATAGTACCAGCAAAGTTCAAGGATTCATAATATTATCTGGTTAGCTATTTTGATTATTAGCAAGTAGTGCATTTGTTCCGGTATTTAGATTCAGTCATAGGGGCTATTAACTCTGCGTCCCCAAAATGATCAATATAAAGATACAAAAGTCATAACTATTCATGAACCAAAAATAGGTTTACCTTCTCAGTGGGTGGGGTATGTGCTCTCTAGATCGGCTTTGAAAGGCAACCCACCTGACCTGTCTTGAAACACGGACCCCGTCTCGTTTGAAATGTGGGGGCTTTGTGGGGATGACTTTGTTGCCGTACCCTCATTATCTGGGGGACCATCAGACTTGTCATCAGGAGCCGGACTTTGATTGTGCACCATAACCTCCCATTTTAGCTTCCCCATACCTTGTGACCTGAAGGTTTTGGAACGTGAGGTGTGACTGAGAAATCCTAAACCTGTGGTGAACATGATCTGATAAGATGGCGCCGGTCCATGCAGTACATAAAGATCAAATAAAATCATGGGCTTCAAATCAGTTTGGATTCATCCTCTGGGAGCCATGACAGTTAAAAAATATTGAGCCAATCCATCGAGAAGAAGTTGAGGTATTTCAATTCACTTGTGAAACCTTAGACCTGTTGGGGCCACAAGGTGAATAGGTTCCTAATACTCATTAGAATTCATCCTCTGGGGACCAGTTGTGTCATGCAATAGTTTAGATATATAAAGTCTAGACTAAACAAACTTCCAATACCAGCATGCTTTTGTTTTCGTCGCTAGCTTTCTTCAGTTTTGCGGACTAGCATAGCTTTGGGGTATGTTTGTGTGGTACAGTCAGTGATAGACAGTGCTGTTGGATATTCTTTGCCGTTGTCTCCCATCGCCGTCCTGCAGTCGCTCATTTACATTCGAGCCTTACAGCTGCTCCATCTTTCTGAGAGGCAGTATACCTGTAAACATTCTGAGGCTGAAATCAATGTTATTTTGACCCAGCAGCAGCTTGAGGAAATACTACATTCCATACGCAACCGTGCAAGACAGAGCAAGCTGGAGACAAACTGAGCCGGTCGCTGATACCCAGCTCTTCGGACTTATTCTTGGTTAGTTTCTAAGAAGTGCGGTCTGATCTCAGCAGTCCCGGCTGATGCGTCGTTGATTCACATCAGCTGTGTCCAGATCCCAGGATTTCTACTCGGGGCCCCACTGCAAAGGTTGCATTACCCTGTGGTAGCCTTAAACACACCATAAAATCATCCAGCCACTGCAGGGATTTAGACCTGCCTGTCCATTAACCCGCTCATGCTTTGAATGCATGGTAGTGCCCCACTGGCTAGCTCACGGCCGTTGCTCTGAACTGCTCTCGTACTGCAGTTACAGTTGATAACACCATCAGTGTCACCGTGGAAACGTAGGCCTCGACCTTGAGTTCCCCCTGAGGTAAACACTGTCCGCTCTATCAGCGTGTTTGCAGTGTTTTTTACTGATAGCGCTGTTAGCACAGTTAGCTACAACCCACTGGCTCAGGCTTTGCCATGTTGAGAACCATTGAGAGGCAATCTAAATGCTCCCAGTCTTATATTATGCACCTTTTAAATGCATTGCATGCCGTTACTATTAGTCCCATGCGCATCAGCATCTAATTTGGATGAATTTGCTATTAGTCACAATTCAACATGATTCATTTACCAGGATTGTTAAAAAGACTGTACTACATTTCCCTCATATCCAGAGATCCTCAGAATGTAGTCAGTAAATTGGGTGAAACACAGACTTGGATCACTCGTTACTATGCCACAGAAACAGGATATACTGAAGTGGTCAAGATAAAATACTAAAACAGGATCATTCCAGTGATTTAGTATAGCACTTATACAGTATAGCCGCCATATACTGACTTTTAATCCCATGTATGGCTCATGCCCCAAAAACACTGGATCCTATAATTACCACTTGTTAGCATCTTTTCATTAGACATGATAAAGGTGTGTGTCTAAATGATAACCCTTGATTTGCAAAACTTAAGCGAGATGGTTGAGGTAAGGCGTTGACCTTATTAGGAGACAGTGCGATCTTAACGATCTTTACATCAAGATCCTCCCAGAAAGAAGAAGACTATCGGTATTGTTGGAACGAGTGCTGGGGGAAACAGACAAGCTATAAAGACAAAACTGGTGAGTGTATTCGCTACAAAATTCTCGCCCGAGTTGGACTCCGAGGCACTGGCAAGTTATCTAAAAGAAAAGCTCCGCCGCGATGTGACCTGTCAAAAGATAGACACTGCTTCAAGTCGGTTTAGCTCCTTCAAAATTACCGCCGAGTGCAATGACGTAGGTGAAATGTATGAGCCACAGCTTTGGCCAGAAGGGACATTTGTACGGCGTTTCTATGAAGCCCGCGGCTGTGGGGTCACTGGATGTACAAACACCTGCTGTTGCATGTCTAAAGCTGGGGCATCTGCTGCCATGCAAAATGATTAAAACATGAGTATTAGAGTTGTGTCCTATAATTCGCGTGGCTTGCGCCTTGGACAGTCTGCCGGAGACAAAGCGCGACGCATTGTTATTGACACTTTAATGGAGAGTGCTGATATATTGTGTATACAAGAGACTTTTTTAGCCAAACAAGATCTGGGTAAACTTAATTCTGTAAATAGTGATTTTCATGGGGCAGGGGAATCCACAACAGACCTAAGCAAGGGAATAGTGCGTGGCAGAATACCTGGTGGGGTAGCCATTATGTGGCACAAAAAATATGACCCACTGATCAGTGTGATTAGACTAGAGGTGGACTGGTGCATAGCAATTAAAGTTGTACATAATAAGGTTTTTGTCATTTTAAATGTTTACACTCCTTATGAAAGTAACCAAAACGAGGATGAATACCTTCATAAGTTCCTTTATCAAAGAAAGTGCATATACAAATATTTGTTGTGGGGATATGAATGCTGATATTTCAGATAATAACTCCCTGTTTGGTCAACACCTAATGCAATTCTGTCAAGATAGCAAGCTGGTTCATTCCAGCGAAGTGCTGTTGCCAGTAAATAGCTACACATACCAGTGAAGCGTGGCATACAACATCTTGGCTGGATCACTGTATTTGTACAGCTGATGCTCATGACTGTCTCGAGGATTTTGCAATCTTGTATGATCTGGCTACAACAGACCACATACCTGTCTCTATGAGACTAAATGTTGAGAACCTACCTGAGTTGACCAGTAATGATAATTATGAACAACATTCTAAAGTAGATTGGGCAAAGATCACAGAAGATGATTTATTGCTTTACAAGTCACAAACTGATAAGAGCCTCGGAAATATTGATATACCACTTGATGCAATTATGTGTGGCAACATTAACTGTAAAAATCAAAATCATAATAGTGATCTGTGTGTAATGTATGATAACATTGTGAACTGTCTCAATAATGTAAGTAAATTATTTTGCAAAAAAAGGGCTAAACAACATAATCTTAGGCCAGGATGGAATGAATATGTGTCTGAACTCCATATAGAGGCAAGAGAAGCTTTTAAAAACTGGGTTTTATCAGGAAAAGCAAGACCTGGTCCAGAGTGTGAACACAAGAAACAGGCAAATGCTAGATTTAAATATGCTGTGCGCTTTATTAAAAGAAATGAACAAGCCATGAGGGCAAACTCCATGGCCAAAAAGTTTCAACAGAATAATGCCTATGATTTCTGGAAAGAAGTTAAGGTTGCCAATAACAGTAAGATGCCCCTGCCATCCAATATTGATGGGGCTATTGGATCAGACAGTATTGCAGATCTGTGGAGTAAACATTATAGGGATATGTTCAACAGTGTTAAGAGTAACACTTAATATTGGTGACGTTCCTAATGATGCTGGTGTTTGTATTAGACCTGACGAAGTGTTGTATGCCATTGAAAAACTGCCGTTGAACAAAGCATGTGGCCTTGACCGAATAGCAGCAGAACATCTGAGGCATGCTAGCAACAGAGCTTCAGTGTTACTTGGGATGTGTTTTTCTGGACTGTTACTGCACGGCGTACTTCCTGACTCTATGCTGACTGTTTTGTTGGTGCCAGTAATTAAAAACAAAACCGGTAAAATATCCAGCATTGAAAATTACCGACCAATTGCTCTGGCCAGTGTACTTTCTAAAGTACTAGAACGGATAGGCTTCAAGAGTACATGATAACCACTGACAATCAATTTGGTTTTAAGAGTAAACATAGCACAGATTTATGTATATATGCACTGAAGGAAGTTGTTAGTAAGTACAGGAGACTTAACACCACAATATTTATGTGTTTCCTAGATGCATCTAAAGCTTTTGATCGAATTAATCATTTTAAACTATTTGTCAAACTGCAAGAGCGAGGGGTCCCTCCATACTTGATCAGGATTTTGCACTTTTGGTATTCACGTCAAACCATGCGAGCTAGATGGGGTAAGAGTGTATCTGCACCCTTCCTAGTGACCAACGGCGTTCGACAAGGTGGAATACTGTCACCTGCTCTTTTTAATCTGTACATGGATGACCTTTCCAAAAAGTTAAAAGGGTGTAAAACAGGGTGTATGGTGGGGGAAACTCTTATTAACCATCTGATATACGCTGATGACTTAGTGGTCCTGTCTCCTTATAGCGCTGGGTTACAGCAACTGCTCAGAGTCTGCTCAAGTTATGGGCTGCACTATGACATCACATTCAACTCTAAAAAGAGTGTTGTCATGATTGCTAAAACAAAAGAAGATCAGAAGCTACAGTTTCCCTCATTTTTTTATGGGAGACCAGCAGCTGAATGTGCTGCACAAAGTCACATATTTGGGTCACATTATTAGGGATGACTTAATTGATGATGACGATGTGCAGCGGCAGTGTTGCAAACTTTATGCACAAGCCAATATGCTGGCACGTAATTTTGTTATGTGCACAGAAGATGTTAAAACTGCTCTCTTTAGAGCCTACTGTACTCCCCTCTATACAGCACACCTGTGGTGCAGGTACAGCAGAGCAAAAATTAAAAAGAGTCAGGTAGCATTTAATGATGCTTTTAGAATCTTGCTAAAACTTCCCAAATGGGCAAGTGCAAGTCACATGTTTATGACTCATAATGTTCCCACTCTTCATGCTGTTTTGAGGAATTTCATGTACAAATTTAAATGTCGACTGGATGAATCCGAAAATGTAATTATAAAAGCCTTGACCAAGCCAACACAGTGATACAAGGTATTTTTCTTGTCTCTGGAAGCATTGGAACAAGTGTCTGTATGTTTTTAACCACGAGTGACTTTTTTAACTAATGATTATACCTGTGTCCTTGTATTGTAGTGTATTTTACATATTGTTGTTGTTCTGTTTGTTGTTATATGGACTTACGAGTCTGAAATAAAATAAATATATATTAAGTGGAAAACATCTTCAGTGGTAAAAAAGGAACATGCATTTTATTGCATAACTTAAATTAATCTGCCATTTTTCCCACTTTGCCAAGTCATCCAGTGGATGACCATCGATCCTCTCTGGGTATCATGTCAGCGCGTCGATTATTGTAGAATTAGTGTTTGGCCTGTCACACTGTGAAGGCATTTAAAGCATCCCTCCAGCCTGCAGGTTGTCCACCAGGTGGGTCTGTCCCTCGCTGTCCACCACAATGAGTCTGAGCAGCATTGTACCAGTAAAACGCCAATGCCCTAACCAGTAGACCATGGGAGGGAATGTGCTGCGGGTCACAGACAGGCCATTTGGTCCTGTCAGGCCATCTACTGCCGACTCACCCCTCCCCTCCAGCGAGGGAGCGGTCAACTGTGTCCACAATCCGGCCCACTGCCGGACCCGCACGCTGATCTGGAGCCGCACACACTGCCCAGTCCACCCAAAGGCGTGATCAAATGAGCCAGATCGCCACTTGAGTGTCATATAGTGTTGCTTTTTAATGAGTTGTCGGTTGTTTGGTCTCTGGCAGAGGGCCAGCCTTGCATTAAATCACGTGCAAGTCTTTTATCCATGCTTGTGAATGATGAGTTTGGGGTTTCAGTTACAACATGAAAGAGTGTTTGTTCAGCTGCTCTCTGTCAGCTCGGATCCATCCTGATGGAATTCAGGGAGAGTAAGTGCTGTGGCTCCTTACTCAAAATAGTGTCAGACCCAATTTCATTCTCAAGACCATAATAAAGTTGTTGACATCCAAATGTCAATATTTTGTACCTCAAATAATCATGAAATGTAATTCATTTAACCTTTTTGTAGTGCATTTCACCAATGTAATGTATCTGGGAATTAGCTTTTTCACGGGGCTACCAGTCTGTTTCCTAGAAGAAGGTTGATATATTGTAATGTATACACACAAGTACAGTCTCATCAGGTTGTGTAAGCATGGCAACAGTCCAAATAAATTCCATTCCCACACAGATGATTGTTTTGTGAAGGCAGAGCAACTACCCCAAACGCTTCTGTAAGACAAATATATTTGTGTTTCTTTCAGCACTCTGAAAAAATAATCCAAAAGTGAGCCAAAATCCACAGTGAGCTGTGTGATGTTTGCAAATACAGCAACTAGATGTTTTATACTGATTATTCATGCGGAGATTTCCGTTTCTATGCTAAATAAACCCACACCAGACTCCAATTTTGCAGGATAAATGGAAAAGTTCAACATTTGCCCATTGGCTCTCTTTCCGAGAGCGCAATGAGATGATTCATACCACTTTCATATCTGTGTGTCAAGTACGAGGCTGGAGTCAGGACATAGTTAGCCTGGTTTAGCATAAAGTATAAAAGCATGCGTAAATGGCCCGGCTCTGTCCCAAGTTAATTATTGAGCATCAAGCTGTAAAGACAACATTTTAAAAAAGGGATGAATTTGTATGGTGATCCCATACAACAAACTTGCATTGTCAAGTAAAGAGGGAAATCTATTTTCTCCTCATTTCTATCTTATTTTTCCTTTTATCACAAAATTGTTTCTAATCCCTAAGCAGACAGAAGTCTGCGTAGACTTATTCACATAAGTCTTGTTAACTCACTTGTATTTTTAGATCTCAATTCTTTTATCCTATTGATTTAGAGTCTGGAGCCTTTCTTTCTCGTTGCCTCAAACCAACCGAAAGCACGGCAGTAGTACTAGCAGCGTGTTTATCCAGCCGTCAGCTGACTGGGCCACACATCCTCTCTCTCCCAAAGCGCTCCTCATTAAAGTTGCATTAGCGAGGATTCAGCTTAGTCGTACCTCCCCAGTGACGGGATTTTTCGTCAGACTTTTTCTTCCCCCATGTTCAGCAAATGCACGTACAAAAGATGCTGAAAGAACAATATGCTTGGCTGAGATTGGTTTGACATTTGAATAGCCAGGGAAGGTAGAGCAGACTGGGAAGTGGCGACTGTGTGTTGGGGCCACTTCCTCCTTTAACTTTTGATTAAAAAATAAAATAAAATCCCAGTCTGGCAGATACATGGTTTTTAGGCCAGACCAATTCTAATAACTTTAATGATTCTCTGACATCTTCCAGTATCACCAGCAGGTTATTTTTGTTTTTAGTGAAACATAATTACAACTATTGCCATGTAATTTGGTACATTGATTGTCTTTCAGATTGAATTTTAATAACTTTGGTGATCTCCTGACTTTTTATTTAATGCAGAATTGTAATTTGTCCAATATTTTGGTTCATGAACAATACATATTTGCAACTAAGGTTGGGCAATATGTTAGATTGTCCAACGGGCCAATGTCCACCCCAGCTACAGACAATCTGCTATATATTCGTGCAGCTTTATTTGCTGTGCACCATTATATAAGCAGAATAAAAATACCAAAAAACCACCCCAAAAATCTTGGCATGGATTCAGCCAATCGTCGACATACGTGTCCAATCGCACAACCCTAATGCTAACAGGCTATACTAACATGGTGAATGTGGTCAATATTCCCTGCTAAATGTCAGCTTTTTAGCATTGTCACTGTGCGCGTGTTAGCATGCTTATGCTACCATTTAGCTCAAAGTCAAATGCTGTGCCTTTACAGCCACAAAGAGCTGCTAGCATGGCGATAGGCTCTTCTTCCTAAAATACGGTGCAAACATGAGCTAAATATTCCGGCACAAACACAAATGAGTGTGAACGTCAAACGTTTGCACATTTGATTAATTAAAAAACAGCAATCACATGAGCCCCTCTTGTGGTCTTTAAAACAGGTTTAAGAGAGGCGGAGGTCTATGAGAGAGTGGACAAAAAGTTTAAGGATGTTGGTTTATTGAGGCTTTTGTATGACCTTGTTTGATCCCCTCAGAATTGGATTGTTTAAGGATAATAATACGCTGAGTCCAAGTAAGGCGAAATAAAGGTATTGGCCAATAAACTTGTTTTCTCATAATAAAGACAGGCAGCAATCTGAAAAAAAGGCAGTATTTTACATTTATACACACTTTATTACCATAGTTGACAGTAACAGTAAACACAAGATAAGAGTACGAGTTTCATTATTACTTGAAATTAAGTTAGAAAGATCAGATGTATCTTGTGTAACTTACATATACATACGAACGAAGCCGATTCACTTCTGCATGTCTGCCAATATATACAGCACTGTAACAATATCTCATATTCCTCTTCTGTTATGAAATAACTACACCTTATAGCACTGTACAGCACTAACCATACTGTAAATAATGATCAACAAACATTGTCTGAGCTAAAACTGTAAGCAGCCATTCTGGGAATTGTACAGATTCTTGGATGGAAGCAAAACAAACCGGACAACATAATCACAGTGTCGAAATGTTTGAAACAACAAAACAATATCTGAGGTCGCAACTCCAAACTTGTCATCATGGCGGCCTGCTCTGTTTACACTTGCGAGAAGAAGAAATTGTAAGTCTAACCACATTCAAAGAATGTGTGTGTTGATTGCTATCTCACATGTCCCATATACATTTCTGAGGGGAGGAATGTCGGTGGTTTTTCGGGCTAAACGGTAACAGCTGTTTCTGAGTGATGTGTTTGATGGAGGTCGTCGAGAGCGGTCGGCTTTTATTTGCTTTGGCCGCAGCCTTGGAAGGGGAACACTTCAAACGGACGCAGTCTGCCATTGGACGCCAGGCTCAGCGGTCAAACATTCTTTGGTTTCCGGCAGCAAAACATGGCGCGTTACACCGGGTGTTCAGTTTGGACGGGAAAGACCCAGTTTGTGTTGGGCACCGCGGGGCCCACAGCTGGGATTTTACAGGTCAGCACATTTCAGCTGGAGGCTTCACGTCCGATTATGGGAGGGGGGAAAAGGAAACAAAATAGGTCTACCTCCGCCTGGGAATGTGTTTACAGGCTCCTGGTTATTCTCGCACTCGTTTTTAGTTCTCACTCAGCGTGTTAACATGCACTTTAGATCACATACCGCTCTCTGATGATCAGATTTCTTTAACATTATAAATACAATGTAGTCAGGGAGGGATTCCTTTTAGACAACATTGGAATATGCACAGCAGGTACCCTTTCTAGTTGGCAAGAGAAATAGTAAGTTTAAGTGGCATTATTATTATATACATTAACACATTCAAAGGTCTCAGCACAGTACTGAGTGGAGAATGACGACAGTAACTACAATCCGAGGAGAAAAGTGACTCAGAGCCTGTATGTGGATGCTGGGGTGGAGGTGGGGCTCTTGAAAACAGGTTACTAATTGAGGTTATAAAACTGCAATAGTTGAAGGAATGGTCATTTTTAAAAGATTGTAATTGTGAGAAATGGGCTCATTGGAGGGAGTTTGAGACCCCACACGGCCCACTTCATCTGAGGGGTTATTAACTACATTTCACCACAGGCTCAACAGCCACTCTGTTACAGCTGTTAGTCATGCACATTGTCCTGATGCAACTGCACTGATCAGGTTTTCAGAGTAAAAGGTATCATCAAAAATGTGATATTTTGGGAGCATTGTGGTGTACAGTAGGTCTCATCGCATAAACTGACTGACTTTCATTTAAATAGTTTGCCGTGGTGCCAAATCCAGCTTGTCAGCTGACTTTGGAAGACGATTTCCAAAGAAACAAGTGTTCTGTGAGAGTGTTCAGCAGACTCCATTTGTCTGTAATGTAGTCCTGCCTCAGCCTACACACTGTCATGACCAGCTGCCTGACATTTTTAACATGTCTGTGGTGTCAGTGGTTGGGCACTATGTGTGGTGTTCTGTTTTGGTGACAGGACATCCATCAAACACTTTGATCCAAGATATTTCAACAATTACTCACTAGATTCCCGTGAAAATTCTATCCTTTTTGGCGACGTTCAGACATTCTCTTTAGTGTCACCAGGATCCCTCTCCATTCTCATTGTGAGCAGCTGTTTATCCATAAATCCACCCTCCATGTTTAGTATCTAAGCAGTCAAGTATGTCTTGTTTTACACATCTGAAAGGTTTTATCTGACTAAGATTACTTCACAAGTAGTTTTCACTGTGTGTGTGTGTGTGTGTGTATATATATATATATATATATATATATATATATATATATATATATATATATATATATATTGTTGGCTGTTATGAACTTCAGAGTTGCATAAGTGTTCACTGCTCTACAAGTTGTTTTCACTGTATTGGTTCATTATGAAGTGGTGCTCCAGAGTTGCCACAGTTCCTTGTCGGGGCTGCATATTCATTTTCCGAAATTAATCAAAACGCACAATGGGCCTGCTGTAATCTCTTTATGCATGGGAAGGTGAAGTTGAATTTAGTCAACTCTGGCAGTAATCTCCTCTTCCTACACTGTCTTCACCTCCGTCCCTGCCCCCCTCCTCCCTCTGAGACACGGAGAAGACAAGTGGGAGCTGAGGAATGCACTTTTAAGCGCTGGCACAATGGAAGCCTTTCGTGGAAGATGAAAAGAATATTAGTCACCGCTAATGAGATTTGATGTAGGACTGCCATTGTCAGTTCAGGCCAGATGGGTAGGGTACATGGTGGAACAGCGAGTCTCCGCACATCAAAGACGAGGTTGAGCCGTGTATTACATAGTCTTCTGGCATTTAATGCAGTGACAGAAATGAAGAGATTAATTAAAAGCACGGCTTTTGTCAGCTGCGATGCTAATGAGGTAGCTGCCTGAAGCAGAAGCCACCTACAATCCATGACTGGGTGCTCCGATTTGAACTTGATAACAAAACCTCCTCTTGGGCTGTATTCTTTTCATCTTCGACACTCCTCACTTCGCCTGCCTTTATTTCTCTTCTCCGTTTGCTCGTCCGTATGATGACACAGTCCTGAAAGTTTGGGAAATCATCGTCGTCATCTGCGATCAAAGTATCTCAATACATCTCCTTGGATGCATGCTAGGATTAATCTCAGATTCAATATACCGAAATAGAATTTTCACTACATTAACTGGGATCTGGGAATGTGGAGACAACAAAACTAAGTCAGACAGAGCAAGAAACACTCGCATGTCTATAAAAACAAAAAAAGGTGAGATGTAAAATAAACCATATTTTCAGATGCAAATAAAATTAATGCTATCTTTTTATAACTTGCTTTTGGATGAACTGCAAAGGTTCGTGCTGTAACTGTCAACCACAGAAACTGAAGTGAGAAATAAAATACCATATCTGAGTTCCCTGAATGATACACTTTCTCACCAGCAGATCCGATCCGTGACCACATGTCTAAAGCAGCTGAAAAAAAGAAAAAAAAAGATTTCTGTCCAATTATATATGAAATATATGTTGATTTTATGCCATGTCTTTACAAACATTGTGACCACCAGAATACCCTACAAAATCTGTAATGTTATTTTGGGGTCACTGCCACTTACTTCCAGTTTCCCTGAAACTATATTTCCAAGCCTTGTATTTCTGTTTCTACTGTTAAAGCAGGCTACAGTTCCCTTGCATAAATCTACACTTAGTGTCCCATATCAAAAGAAAAAACATAAGTGGAATTTCTCTGAGTGTTTTGTCTTTATGAATGCACTGATGGAGCCTGAGCGTCAAACATGCTTCAAATATCATTTCTCTGTTGAATGATTGACGATTGGAAACGGGCAGTGTTTATAAAATGTTTTCAGCAAGGATATTACACTTATCTCATCAGGGCTGAAATGAGATTGATTTCAGTCTAAGGAGTTTCGCTAACAGTTAATATGACATTTAGGCAAGATATATACATGTTTTTTTTTAATGTAATACAACAATTGATTTCGCGGGAGTGTTTCCCTACTAGTTGGATATGATCTATTTGGGACATTTCGCCAAGCTATCTCAGACAGCAGAAATTAAGTGTCTGGTCCATGCCATGTATTACTACCCATCAATTTAAATCTCCATGCCACTTACGCATCAGAGGTTTATTTGTTGCTTTTCATGTGTTACTCATTGGTAATGTGTTACACCACTGGAACCTGTAGTTTTCTGTATTGAAGTCACACTATGTGAGTACTCTCTAAAGCTGGATTTGCTGTTGCTGTCTCCACTATAAACAATCTCCACTAGCAACAGAAATGTGTCCGAGTGAACACAAGCAGCCCAAGCTGACCAACCGTAGTCCTTGCAATCTTCAAGTGGTACCATTGTAACCCTGGTTACCTGTAGGTATATTCTTCCTTTCATAGAGAGTAGAAAGCAGAGTGGTGAAAGGAAATGAGAGAAGCGAGAGATAGAAGTGGCATACAACCAAGGTCCTGGGCAAGATGTTTGACCCGTAGATGCCACGGCTCGTGGTCAGCGCCAAGGCATACCAACCTGGAGTACTGGAGCAAGAGCGAGCCATCGCCAAAGTCCTGGCACCTCATTCTAAGCTGGCGAGAGTAGTTCTGGAATCTGTCCTCAAGGCTCTAAGCAGGGACTGCCTATTGTGCCGAAGGCCCATTACTTCCAAAGCCAGAAATTATTATTATTATTTCCGAAAGCCCATTCATCCGCCTGTTGCATTAAAAAAAGGCCCACACTCAACACGCAACAAATAACAAACAGAGGCCATCCTAGGGAGACTCCTCTGGTTGTATAGAAGTCTATAAGAAAATGATTCTACTTCTCACTTGATTAATTCCCTCAGTAAACATGAGTTTATGGTCTCAATCTTTAGTTTTAAGTCTTCAATACAGCATGATGTTCATTTAGTAAACTATGGTCTATTTAGAGTGAAAGACCATAAAGCATGGTATGCTTTAGGGCGGGCTTACTGTGACCTTTACCAAAGCCATACACTGTGTCCCTACATCATGAGTTTAGTGTTTTTTTCCTTTCTTCTTCTGGTGGCAAAAAAAACAAGATGGCGACGGCCAAAAATGCCAATCAAGGCTTTAAAAATGTAGTGTTTAAACCAATGGGTCGTGTCACGGTGACTACATCCACTTCTTATATACAGTCTATGATCCACACACCATACACCTGTGTGAGACAGATAGTCTTGTGAAAGCTGAATCAACCAAATTCAATTAGCAGAACAGTGCTGTATTTCAGCCAAGTGGGAGATTGCTCATATAAAATCCATAGTAGCACTGCGGTCTCATTATCAGAAGTTTAGTCCCTAAGGACTGATCCAACTCAAGTCCCAGGAAAAGGTTCACAAGTTCCCATTTTCTTGAGAAGTTTAATTGCCCGAAAAGTAAAGTTTGTAGCTCAAAGATTTGGCGGCAGCAGAACATGAGCGTCAGGATTTATTGGTTGCGGTGCTCACATGAGCAATGCTCTGCCTGTAACAGCAACTCTGAACCTTTCAACCTAACACAGATCCCGAAGCAGGGAACTACCACTGACTCATTCAGCTAGCCCATAAAAACACAGCAAAAGTTGACAATATCTTGAAGAAATAAATTGGCCTGAAACTAAAGCATGTGGCCCTGAGATTCGTTCATACGATTAATGGCAGCAGGAGAAGTTGAGCATGATATTGTGTTTACACGGTGTTACAATCAAGGACAGCAACAGCTTTGTATTTACCCAGCTTCTTTATTTCCCAGCGGGTCACTGGTCCCAGACAGGGTTAACTGGAGCTGGCCAAAGAGATGTTTACTTGACCCTGCAGGGAGATAACCCAACAAGTTCTGTTGTTCACACAATGCAGCCATTTCCTGTCTAGGCCCCACCCACCCTGATTGAGAGGAGAGGGTTCAGAGGTCTGATTTGTAAGAATGAGCTCAATGCCAGTGCAGAATTGCTGTCTGGAGTGCATCTGTGTATTGGGAATTTTTGCTGTACAACCACAGGTTATGTGATAGTTTAATTTTGCTAAATTGGTTTTGAAACAATAGAGAAAACACATCTGTTAAAGTCTGTAAAACATGCCACTTTTATTGAAATAACACTGTCAAATGTTTGTTGTTAAATGGAATGAGTTTCATACTCTTATGGATGTGAGGAACAGACAGGAATTTCCTGGACTGGTTTGTTCCCTGGTGACCTAGGCTGGGTTTGGCAGGACGGCCTCTCGCCTTTTGTCTCACAAATTCAAGAAAATAAAGTATGGGCTGAGATCCGCACTCAGGGAATTCCAAGCCACTGTTTGTTTTGCATTCATAATTTAAAGCTTTTTCTAAATGGTTACTTGTGTGTGAACCTACTGGCTCCTCTGCACCTTTCAGCAGCAGCTTGTTTATTCTTTGGGTTTCTTTACCGCAGTTAATTACCTTCCTAAAAATATTTTGAATCCCATGAAGAGATGTCAGAAGGCGGGCGATTCACACGTGAAAGTCTTGTATCTAAAGTTCAGAGGAAACTGATCTTAATAACTTAAAGATTCTATAACGTTTTCCATTTTGTTCTCAAGTGTCTTGTTGACTGGACCAAGTGGCTGCAAAGGTTGCAAACTTGTTTCCCCCCCTTTACAGTTTAAAACGTTGTGATTGTCCATAGATGCATTCCATCTGAAAGACTGACATTCTGTGTTTACCATCCCAGTGTGATGCAGTCTACTGCTGAAGCAGTGTGATGCACATCATAAAGCACATCTTGAACAGGACATTAACCAGTGAAAATACTGCGCTTTAACGCACAATACTATTACCTACTTATTTTTACTGCACAAAGATCATCATTAACAGGCTTACAGTCAGAACAAATGTTCATTTAATCCTGCTTGTATCATTTTGTCGTATTAAATAGACAAGATGTCTAAAGCCTCTTTCACGCATGCACTGTGACCCTGAACTTTTCTAGACATTAATCGGAGGAGCTTTATGTGAGAATGCAAATGTCCAAAATCATTCAACCCGACATTAAATGGACTTTACCCTGCCAGCTCCTGAGTACAAAGTCTTTGTGATGTCTCATTGAGCCCATGTGTGAATGGAGGCGCTCATTCACAGCAAGCAGGTGGAAGTGTTGATGACGTTTCTACATCGTGGCTGGCTGACTTAGCCATTTATTCAATGTCAATTTGGTGTTCTTATTAAAAAGACTGATGCTTTCATTATTCCTGGGAGTAAATTCTCACAAACACTCATTTTGACTATTTAAATCTTAGGCCAGGGCTCTGATTAGACTTTTCATTTAACTTTCATTAGAAAACATTTCTTAAAAAGGACCAGTGTGTAGAATTTAGTGGCCTCTAGCGGTGAGGTTAAGGATTGCAACCAACTGAATATACCTCTCTGCTCACCACTTCGTCTCCAAGCGTGTCAGAGGACTTTAGGTCACTTAAAAATCAGACGTCAACCTCCGGTTCTGCTGAGTGATGCCAATGTGGAAGTGACTTCAAATATTCATTATATTTCCTGACCAGCAGGGGGCGACTCCTCTGGTTGCAAAAATAAGTGTGATTGAATGGAAGTCTATGAGAAAATGTCCCTACTTCTCACTTGATTTATTACCAAAGAAAACATGTTAGTTAGTGGTCTCAATCTCTGGTTTGGTTTGACAGATCTGGGCTTTCGTAGAAACATGGCGGTGCAACATGGCAGACTCTGAAGAGGACCCGGAGTGGTCCATATGTGGATATGGCGTATTTTTAGCTAACGAAAACACAGCAATTCATAGGTTCTGGTCATTATACACAAATGAAAACAGTCAGGTCCATAAATATTTGGACATTGACACAGTTTATTATTTCATTTCAACACTACAACAATGGAGTTGAAATGGAAAAAAAGACTTTCAGCTTTAATTTGAGGGTATTTACTTCCAAATCAGGTAAACGGCATAGGAACGACAACAAATTCAAATGTGGCCTCCCCGTTTTTAAGGGACCAAAAGTAATTGGACAAATTAATATAATCATAAATCTAATTGTCACTTTTAATACTTTGTTGAAAATCCTTTGCAGTCAATGACAGCCTGAAGTCTGGATTCCATAGACAACACCAGACGCTGGGTTTCGTCCCTGGTGATGCTCTGCCAGGCCTCTACTGCAACAGTCTTCAGTTCCTGCTGGTTCTTGGGGCATTTTCCCTTCAGTTTTGTCTTCAGCAAGTGAAATGCATGCTCAATTGGATTCAGGTCAAGTGATTGACTTGGCCATTGCAGAACATTCCACTTCTTTGCCTTAAAAAACTCCCTGGTTGCTTTCGCCGTATGCTTCGGGTCATTGTCCATCTGCACTGTGAAGCACCGTCCAATGAGTTCTGAAGCATTTGGCTGAATATGAGCAGATAATATTGCCCGAAACACTTCCGAATTCATCCTGCTGCTTTTGTCAGCAGTCGCATCATCAATAAATACAAGGGAACCAGTTCCATTGGCAGCCATACATGCCCACGCCATAACACTACCTCCACCATGCTTCACTGATGAGGCGGTATGCTTTGGATCATGAGCAGTTCCTTTCCTTCTGCATACTCTTCTCTTCCCATCATTCTGGTACAAGTTTATCTTTGTCTCATCTGTCCATAGGATGTTCTTCCATGCACAGGCTCTTTTAGATGTTTTTTGGCAAACTCTAATCTGGTCCTCCTGTTTTTGAGGCTCACCAATAGTTTACATCTTGTGGTGAACCCTCTGTATTAACTCTGGTGAAGTCTTCTCTTGATTGTCGACTTTGACACAGATACACCTACCTCCTGGAGAGTGTTCTTGATCTGGCCAACTGTTGTGAAGGGGGTTTTCGTCACCAGGGAAATTATTCTTCTGTCATCCACTACAGTTGTCTTCCGTGGTTTTCCGGGTCTTTTGGTGTTGCTGAGCTCACCAGTGCAACAGTTGATTTGGCCACACCTAATGTGTTTGCTATCTCTGATGGTTTTGTTTAGATTTTTCATCCTAATGATGGCTTGCTTCACTGATAGTGACAGCTCTTTGGACTTCATATTGAGAGTTGACCGCAACAGATTCCAAACACAAATACAACACCTGAAATGAACTCTAGACCTTTTATCTACTCCTTGTAAATGAAATAACGAGGGAATTACACACACCTGACCTTGGAACAGCTGAGCAGCCAATTGTCCAATTACTTTTGGTCCCTTAAAAAGAGGGTGGCCACATTTGAATTTGTTGTAGTTCCTACACCGTTCACCTGATTTGGATGTAAATACCCTCAAAGTAAAGCTGAAAGTCTGCAATTAAAGCACATCTTGATTTTTTGTACAGAGCCAAAATAATGAAAAATGTGTCAATGTCCAAATATTTATGGACCTGACTAGTTGTGAATATTATATTCCAGTTGAGCTCATTTATCCCCTAAATCCAAACAGCCTGGACCTTGAAGTGAACTAACTGCAATCATGCCATAAATAAGTTTTAGTGCAGTATGGTGAGGTCCAGCTGACGGGGTCAACTTCAGTTTCACTTTGAGCTGTTTGGAATGCCCCCTCCCACCCCACACCACCACTTCCCCTCGACGCTTCCTCTGCCCATCAAAATAAGCCAATCTCCTCCGCTTCCACATACAGAAGCTGCTCTATCAGTTTTCAGATTGCACGCAGTGTAACAGTCATTGTGGCGACCGGGGAGAGTGTTTATGCAAAATTACAGCTGACACAAATCAAAGTATTTTGTGGCGTGTGGAAGAAAAGCATGACTATAATTTGACTCCTCTTCGTGCCTGGAAATTAAAGTTGCTTCGGAGTTAATCTGGTAGTGAGAGTGATGGAGAGTTCAACCATCTGACATTGAGGAAGTTTCATTGGATATTTTTAGAGACATCGCACTGTTTTCCTCTAACTGTGGGAGGACCAGCAGGACTGTTAAAACAAGCCTACGTGTTTCCCATCTAGCCCGGAGAGCCTTAATCCCAGGGTTTGAATCAGATGACAGACTTTGTGGATGTGATGAGTTGTAAAAGTGTATTTTATTGAACACCATCTGCTTAATTGAAGTTTCTCTGACTAGAACATTGAGGGTTAATGTGCAAGTTGAAACTGCAGCGTTTTGTGCTTTCTGTAAACCTTAAAATGAAAAGGGCAAGTTTTTAAACATGTACGGGTACTTTGACTCAGTACTAAGGAAATACATAATTTGGTGGTGCTCTTTAGTTCTGGTCCACGTCACGTCTGTACTGGCTTATTATACATGAACAAAGAAATGTAAGCATTACCTCTCACGAACTGACATGTAACTTAATCATTGGACCGTTTCGGCAACTGCTGCATGAACCCTTGTGAGGAAACCCAATTCCAGAGACTGCAGAGTTATGTTGCATTTTCCTGAAACTGATGGGTTGATTTATGTTCTTTAGCCCACCCAAAAAATTACAGAATATTAGTATAGACCTCAACAAGACCATGTACTGCATATCATAAATAGTGACAGATATGTAGATTGGTACAAAACCATGACAGTAACGGTTCCTGTAACCATGTTTCGATTCACTTATGTAACGGTCTGATGGACAAGGACCCAGAAGCACGACTCACGAGACACAGGTAGCGAATAAGACTCCTTTACTGGAGTACCGGCAGGAACAGAACAGGCAGAAACAGGTAAACAACTATACACCGCTGGAGAGCTTGGTCGGAAACACACAAGACAATCTGGCAGGGGACAAGTGCAAGTGAGGGGACCTAAGTAGTGAAGAACTAATGAGGGAACGTGCTGCAGGTGAGACGGGCATGGACCAGGTGAAGGGAATGAGGGCTGACGAGGAGGGAGTGACTGGCAGAATGAGGAGGGTGTGGAGCAGGATCTGAAATGACAATGACAGTTAGTAAACAGGCAGACAGGATGAAAACAACTAGTTAGTGGAATGTGTGGAGCTGAACCGTGACAACTTATTTTGAAGTATTGCCACTTCCAGGGTTATTCCCATAAGACTAGCTTGGTTATTAGCAAGGTGCGTCTATAATTCACTCAACTGTGACATTGGGATGCTAATTTTGGCTTAAAAAAACAGAAGCGTTTGTAATTCATGTACCAGAAAACAATGAACAGCTATCCCCTGAGCGTGTCTTTTAATACAACCAAATGCTGAACAACATCGTAGCAACGCTGTGGTTGCAACTTGCATACCCTGCTTTATCATCTATTTTAATCTAAATGGAATCGTAATTCACTTAATAAACACAAGATGTGAAACTAGTAATTGAGACCATAAACTCATGTTCATAATGTTTACTAAATCAAGTGAGAAGTAGGGTTATTTTCTCCTAGATTTCTATACATACAGACTTTTTGGTTTACGGCTTTTTGGTTTACGGCACTTCCCCTTGCTTTTAACCTTGACATTCATACATCTTAAGTACTGAACCCACCACATATATGCCAACTGGGTATATTGCTCAGCAAAATCAGATAAAAAAAAGTGTAGTTATGAATTTGAATGAACAAATGCAACTATCTGCACCCAACAATGATCTTATAGTGCACCCTTAGCCACTTAAGTGGGGATCCAGGCAGCAGTTTTCCAGAGAAGAAAAGGCCAGCATATTTTTTGTTTAAGCCCTCAAAGGGGCCCAGAGGCCGTCTGTCCCTCCCTATCTCCCTTCTGTCTGAGGAGGGAGGGGGGAGGGGCGCGCGGTGACTTTTGACACCAGGCATCTGTTGCTTTACCAAAGAGCTCTTTCTGGAGTCCATGTGCAAACTAATACTGTACCAACACCCCCTCCCCCAGTGGCCTCTGACCCGGAACACATGGTCCACACTTCTCAGGTTATTGTTGGACAAAACATCAATGGATTCAGTTTCACTTTTATAGGGCGCCGTTTGAATTAAGTCAAAGAAAGGTTGGAAAAACTCACAAGATTTGGAGGTTGTTAATGCGCTGAATAGTCTGCATTTACAGCTTGTTTCGCTGCAGGCAATTAGTTAATGATTCCGTGGTCCCGACAGCAACAATGTGCTTATACGGGCGGTCGATACTTATGTCAAGGGAAGAACACACAATTTGTCTTCCATTTGAACAGTAACAATGTCGCGTTTCCAACTGCTTCCCTAAAAGTGTCCTGTAAGGCTCCAAATGAATAGTACAATCTGCTTCACTTTGGTCCCTCAGTGCTGCCAATCACTGTCAATATGTGCTTTCCTTCTTAATTAAATAAGAGGTGTCCCTATTTTTTGCTTCCCTTGCTCCACTGAGTTAAGTCCCTTTCATTAACGGCACTGCTGTGATTAATGGCTCCGCTTCAAGCCGGCAGCGTGCTGCATCTGCTGTCCTCTCGGTCAGGGGGACGCACGGCCTCTTTTAGCTTGTAGGAGCAGCAATTTTGGCCATGTGGATGGCGGTGAAGACAGCAGAATAATAGCAAGGACTTGAAAGATGAGCGGGCAGTTCATTGAGCAGACACAATGAACATGAGCCTGCTATTATAGGATTAAATATATTCTAAATAAATCAGCGACAGCACTAGTCGGTTGAACAGAGAGGCCTAGGTTTGTTTTTAGGAGCATCCCAAAGTAGATATTTCATTCAGAGACATGTTTTAATCCTTTTTTGTCTCTTTATACTGAAGACGCCATTGCATGCAGCAATGCTACTTGGCAGTTAATTTAAACTAGGGAAAATAGTGGAGATGAAAATACTGTAGGTGGATATGATACGAGCCTTATCTCGTGACATTTTGAGAATCCGGCTGCCGTGCGAGGCAAAACCACACCCTAAAATTCTGCTAAAAACCCTCTCACTCCTAGCTCGTCTAAAAAAATGCATCGACTGCAGGAGGCTTGGCCTTGTCGCATCTTAGAGTGTGACAAGCACATATTGAATAGTGGCCAAACTGTGGGATGACAACTTCTGGGTTTATCACATGATGCCCTTGGGCCCAAAAATACTTTTTCCCATCGACTTACATTGGGAAAGAGGCATCTGGAAATAGTGGATAATATTTTAAAGGGAAATTAACTTCCCAGTACGAACAAGGTTTATTAAGTCTTAAAAGTAGTCAAATGCATTTAATAGCTATAGAGTTATTTTCCTTCCTCTGTTCATGTGAATGAGCCTGAGACCGAGGCTGGACCGAGGGGCTGGCAGGTCCGGTGAAAGGAAAGGTTACAGTATGTGCACTTGCTCTATGGGCCCAGTGATGTGGAAGATCGGAAGATGCTTGTAATTTTATCTGAATTGTATACTCGGAAGTCAAACTTTTTTCGCTCAATGCGCCACTGAGAAAATTTGAAAAGGAATCAACGATGCTGCACGTAAGAAAAAAATGCCCCCTCTACCATCCCGGAGTACAAGGTATGAAGAACCAAAGTGCTCAAGCTAGATTTTTGCCCAGACCTTTTTATCAATTCCTTATGTTTAGCACAACAAACTCATTAAATTGGCGCGCACAAATTAAATACTTGGGCTGGTAGACGTTTGCTTTGCTTTTCTCCTTCAAATAATTTGAACTAACCTGAAGGCTTGTTTCCTACCTTTCCAATCTTCTGACTGCTCGTGTTTCTTGCCCCATTTTGTTAATTTTGTCTTCACCTGTCCTTAAAGCGATCACGTACACTGCATTAATTTTCAACTGGATTGCCTAATTTCTCTTTAAAAGCTTAAGAACACATGCTACATACATCTTGACAAAAAAAGAAAAAATTATTCATGGTCCACTTGCTAGCTTTTTCTGAAGCTTTCACAACATTTCAAAGTTTTTCTTATGCCGCGTTCACACCAAAAGAGTTGCGAAATATTTGCGCGAGTAGATTACATGTAAAGTCAATGCACAGACGCGAATGGTTGCGAAAATGCGAAAAATTCGCCCGACGCTGAGTTGCGAAAGCCAATCATCGTTGAGAAGCTCCGCCCGTCGTCCTGCCGCTGCTGAATCAAACTGCTGCTGGTCCACTGAAGGAGCGCTGGAAACGGCTTCATGCAGACACTCGTCCTGGAGGAGTCAGAGCTGTGTGCGACTACGGATAATATTATGAACCCAGACATGGGGGCGTTTGATGTTCGGACGTTTGTGGGACTTCCTCAACAAGTATAAAGCAGAACTAGTGGTTATTTCAATGGTGAATGGCGGAAATAGTAACTGTTTTCACAGAGTAAAGCCACGGAGATAAGCCGCGCCCCCTTTCGGCAGCGGAAAAGCAAAAAAGCAAATTAACCACATAAAGTCGAGCGAGTAAAGTCAGGCGAAAAAGCGTTGTGAAAATTCGCAACCCTTTTGGTGTGAACGCAGCATTAGGGGATATGATTTGCGGGGTTGTCATGGAGCTGAAGTAGACTTTGGATGCTGTTGAAAGCTTAAAATGTTGGCATGTGGGAAATCATACTGCTCCCAAAGGTTCAAGAATGACCTGTCATTCTAAAAATAAATAAAAAGGCTTTAAATTGACATTTCATTGTTCAGGCCTGTCCATCTCAATAGACCTGGATCTATCCAGTCTATTGCACTATTTTTCTCCATCAAACACTCAAGCCTCTATTAGTAATTATCAGTGAAGGCCAGGATCAACAGGCCTATCCAGGCTGAGAGGGTAACACAGTAAGTCACTTTGAGGGATCCAAAGAGGGTTTCTCCAGGAGTCGACTGGCTCACTGAGCCAGAGAAAGCTGTCAAGTGCACCATTAAGCCAGGCGCAACAAGCAATAAATCTGCCAGTAGAGATGTGTTACAGATGTCTCATTCCACACACTAGAAAGACAGATGGGATGAGAGTCAACCAAGCATAGGAGGGTTTGAATGGTATGTGTCAAGTATAAATCTCGGTGAAAACAGGCCGTGCCACTTGTCGAGTGTTTATATTACATGTCCTTTATGTGAACGCAGCGTTACTGGATCTGACACTGGAATCAAGCCAGTGTAACACATTTTAAGCACCACTTACTCATTTAAGGAGGTAAAACATTGGATGTTTAATTATATTGATCAAGTCCCAGAGTGCTGAATGCTGTATCAATGGGAATTAAATGCCTAATACGGTCCAGCAGGAAATGTATGAAGAAAGACTCAACTCGATTAGCTCATTTCCATGACATTGTGGCATTAGCGATATGTCAGCAATGCCACAACGATGGTTCCCAATGGGGCCACCCATGCAAATGCACAGTACATGAATCTGTTATTGATCTATTAGAGGGTTTGAAATGTCGTAGCGCAACATACGGCAGCTTGCTCAGTGGCCATACGCATCAAACTATGAGGCGATGGGTACCCCTCTAGCATCAGTTGAATGCATACACTTTCTTTTCAAGGTAAACTTCTGTTTTCACAGGAAACTACTTCAGAATCAGAATCAGCTTTAATTGCCATGTAAGTTTGCACATACATGGAATTTGACTCCGGTTTCACTTTGCTCTTTGTACTTTTTCCACACACAATATACAGTAAACAAGATAAATATAAAAAAGACATTAAAGACGGTAGTAAAAAAAAGTGCAGATGGAAGAGTCTGGTTAACTGGTCATACTTGATTCGGTTTAGGAAAAGGTTGTGGTTTGGATTAAAATAAGTAGGTTCTTGTTTGTTGTTTTGTTGTTGTTATGTTATGTTGTAATGTTACGTGACTTAAAGTAAGTCCACTTTTGGTTTTACAAGGGACACAAATGGTCCAGTGAAAGCACTGTGTTTTTGGACCCAACCATCCACCCGGACTCCCAGCCCTGCCGGACTTTATCGCTCTTTATGCAAGAAAAGCAGGAGGTGACCTATTTAATCTTTAGAAAGAGGTGTGGTTGCTCTGAGAAAGGTAATTTCCTCCTTTGGGGGTAAAAATAAAGAGGAGTCATTCAAAGGGATTGGAATATGAGATGCTTGTGCCCTCTTTGTGACCGAGCACTTTGTAATTAAAGCCTCTAAAAACTTAATCAGGGTGAAAGTTTGCTCAATCATTGGTAAAAGAAGAAGAAACTGAAGGTTGTGGGTGTGACATCCCAGGATACTTACTCTGAACATGGATTTTAAGTAGCTTTTTTTTTTTCCAAAGACAAAGGCAGACTTCACCACCCATTAGCCTGAAGTCATGGCAGCAAAGCTGTGTCGGGCCCCTGCTAGGTCTCCATTTTCCTATCAGATAATCAGGTTATGATCCTCTCGCCTGTCCAGACTATGATGTCATACTCGCCGGACGGAAAGCAGGAAGAAGAGCTCAATATCCCCGTCATTATATTACAGATAAATGGCTGAACAGCCAATGATAACACCGGGTTCCTGCAAATCCAATCAGGCTCCTTGATCGAGTGTGGCTTTGTGCGCCCATGAAGTTAATGTGTTTGCAGTGGAACCTGACGGTCTGTTCGTCCTCCTGAGCTATCTACCATCTGCTGCTCTTTTGGATGTTGGAGGACAACATTCGTCTCACTGCATGCTTGGACTTGTGCTTGACTAATTTGGAAGATAAACACAAACACACAGCAGAGACTGATGGTACAAATGATAGAAAGGTATTCCATTTCCATGTGTTGCCCAGAAAAAACTATTAGTGGTTTAAAGCAATAGAAGAAGCACATACATCAAACTATGTTGATGACACTGCTTAATTTAATTAAAAGATCAACGGAGGAAATTCCGTATCTGATTCTCTCGCTGCTCGTCACAGCAGACCCTGACATATTAGGATAGATTTTATGTTAAACCCACTATATTTTGAGTAATCTTATTTCATTATTGTGTTAGATGAACAAAAGCTATTTCTAACGTCTCCTTTTACTCAGAATGATAGCCAGTTTTGATAAGAGATTAATTTGATTAAATTGGCAGGATCTCAACTCACAACAATTTGATTTAATTTTTTTTTACTTACAGAGTAAGGGTAATATATGTTAAATAAAATAAAATAAGAGAAAACATAATAAACAATAAAATAGCATTAAATGTCCTTCTCCATGAATGTCAAAGTACACCAATTTCCAGTGGTTGTAAGTACAACTTTAAAATGAACTTTCATACAGCAGTCACAGGATGCATGTGATATTCATAACCCTGTTGTGGTTGTTTAATTAGTTCATGAAATGTAAATTCCGTATTGCTTTCTTGATTCTCTTTTAACAACATTTTAGCATTGTAAGAAAATAATAAAAATCTGCTTTTTTTGTGGCTTTAATGGAGAAGACAGACTTTTGCTAATTCAATTTTGCATCATATTCATTATTTAACTTCCTTCCACATACATTTCCTGGCTTATCCCATATTATCATGCGTTGCCCACACTTTCTCTGGGTTTTAAAAAGCATTTATCTGTCTTTAGTTCACGTGCAGCACATTTTCATAGGATATAAAGGTCTCCAACAAAAGGCATACAGAGAACCTCAACCATTAGCAGATAATGTGTAATAGCCACCTTTTATATGGCTGTGTGTGTGTGTTTTAGGCGGCGGGGATCCTCTGGAGCTTAAAGTACACCTTAAGCAGTTTGGATTCAGGTCATGTTTTATTCACACTATCCCACTGCAAAAATGTCACTATAAACTGTGTTGGAAAGACAGATACATGCCTAACAATGTTATGGATGTGTCGTGAAAGAACATGTAAAAAATAGAAAGGCCATCCAGCACAGCCTTGACAGGACAGCGACAAGCACCTGAAGCTCTTTACCACCGTCTTGCTCAGTTACTGTTGGATTTTCATTTCCATAACAGTGTCACCTTTAAAAGTAACCTTCATGTTTAATTTACTCTCTTTTGGTCACCATCTCTTTAAGAGTTACATTCCGTAAGATTCTTCATGAAAACAAATATTGATACTATGTATGGTCAGTATGCAGCATATGCAGTTATTTTGCGTTTAGGTACACATGTGCTTACGTATTACAGATTCACAGGAAATGATGCATGTCCTGGACTTGTTGACAAAATGCGATGCAAACACTTATAGGTATAATGTCGAATTGCTGTGGACTTTGAGAGGAAGTTTACATACAGTGTGTGCCTCAACTGCCGGGGGGCAAATATCTGAAGGTTTAAAAAGCTTTTTGTCCGAAGAATACTGACCCTGTAAGTCTTCTTTGCAAAAACACAATTAATCCTGTTAGCCCACCCATCCTGTTTGCTGGGCTATAAACAGAAGCAGAGTCTGGAAACTGGTGTATTTTAAAAACATATTTACTGTCATCACCAGTAATCAAATCTTAAAGGCATCTTAAATGCTTATTTTAAGGATCATGCTTGTATTTGGTGTTCCTAGTAGAACATTTGTACATGCTTTAATGTTCCAAAATGCTCCATGGGCCTGTCTTTTTTCACAGTTTGTGGGTTGGTAGTAAAATGTGAGTTTTTTTCATGGTATGTCCCCTTTAAGGATTATAACTTAAAGCATGCTAAAGATGATTTGAGAGGAGCCGGGGGATGACCTCATTCACATAGTTCGATGGAAGCACAAGAGATGCTTAGAACAAACACAGGACCAGAGGGAACGAGGACACATCAGAGGTTTCCCATCATAGTCAGAGTGTGAGAAACAGAGAAAGGGAGGTCACATGCTTACTAGAGGGCAAAATGAAGTAAAATATTCAGTGGTTACTAATAATAACCCCACTCCCACAAGCTCTTCAAAACTATACTCCTATGTCTTGTATATTACATGATGAATATTTCATCAACAGCTCTGTGCAGTTTCTCTCCGCCGCTTTGAAGATTCTTCTTTCTTCTACTTGACTTTTGGGTGCCCTTGCCGTGAGAGTGGTCCTGGTGTTGTGTGTGTGGGGGGGGATACACCAAGAGGTTAGAGAGTTTGATTATGATTTATAAAGTAAGATTTTCAACCAAGGTGGGCAAATGTGACAGAAATGTAAATGCTGTGATAAAGGAATGTCAACAAGACAGAACCAATCCCCATACCAAAGGAGCTCTATGTGACATTCAGAACCAGTGTTTCCAGATGGTTGTTGGGCTGGTTTCTGCCTAATTGGGCTACTTTTGGGCGTTAGCTCACCATCAGCTTGTCTCCTTGAGAGCCGTGTGGAGGCAAATTTCTAAATCATGAATATGCTCTAAATGTCGTATGGAGCTTGTTGGATTTTGATTTTATTTCTTACATTATCAAGTAGATGCTGTTAAACTGAGAAGCATCGTGGTTATCAAATGATAATGCTTATTTACCTTGGAGGGAAGAAATGCCTATGTAGCGTCAGTGGAAGAGTCTGTCTTCAATTACTGCAATATGATCCACTGGGGAGAGTGTAATGCATTCCAGGAATTATTGCATGCTAGTTCATGCTAATTTGTAATAATTTTCTAAATGATTTAAAACATTTTCCAGATTGAGTTGGAGAATAAGACAACATGATCCAGCTTGTTGCTTTCTTGTCGTTACGATGTATGATTTGAAAGACAGATTTTGAAACAAATTTGCCTAACGTTGGAGTTTTTCAAGTAATTGGTATCTCTTCTTTTTCTCTCATAGATTACTCCCAACATTTTTGATAGACCTATCTAACATCATCGATTAGTTATTGCAGGAATACATTTGAGGGACCGAAAACACCCTGATACTGATACTAGCTTACATTTGTAACGGTTATAACGACAAAGATCTGGAAACATAAAGACATCGCTACAACAACATCTGACCACATTTAACTTGGTAAGTCTATTATTATTATTACCATATTAATTATTTAATTTAAGCAGAATTATCTTTATCAGTATGATAGGAGGGGTTAGTGAGCCTGTTTGGTCCCATTTGACACCGAGTGTAGGTCTGAACCTTGGCACCTGGGCGTGCTTCCCGTTTCCACTGTATCCAGTCAAAATGGAAGGACATATTTGGTGTGCTGGGTCGGCTCATAGAATATTGATGTGAAGAATGTACTCTGTATGCAACAACACCCTCCTGGTCTCCACTGTCTTTCCTGGGCATACAGCTATGAAGCGGTGTGAGTTGGTGGTCGCTGCCAGCCATCTGTACAGGGAAAGGAGCAGGCTATATTTAGATCTGCCTTCGTGTGTAGACACCCACCAGGGGAATCAAAGCTACTACCAATGCACTTCCTGTCTGTGTCATTCATCGGCTTAGTCGCAAGCCGCTTCCTGTGGGAGTTGATCATATGCTTTGTTCATTTTTCAAAGATATGTTGGAGAAACATGTGCCAATTAATTGCTTTTTATTTTTCTCCCAGTCTTTAGGATCACAGTACAAAACATGACACAAAATATGTGTCCTTGTCACTCATGCCAACGTGCAGTAGATTTAAAGCGGTTTCATCACTCTATGTATTGAATCTTGGCGAAAGGGCAGTCGTCTGAAATTAATCCAAATCTGTGCTCAACCGGGCCGGAAGTTCTTTGAGTTAACATGAGCCTCGGTGGCTCCCTGGAAAGCTAATTAAAAATCCGCCCCAATAACGGGCAAACAAAGGAATTGAAGGGGAAGTAAAGAACATATAATCAAAGCGTGGGATGTAAGGTGCAGGCATTGAAGGACAGCTTAATGAGGCAGAGAGGGCGAGAGTCCAAGTTGAAGAGGACAATGCTGGGGTGGGGGTGGGCTTTTAAACAACAACAGATCACCTTTATAACTGCCATGAATTTTCCTTTGGGCAGTGGAGTTTCACTTGTATCCCTCCATTGTCCTTTCTTCTGATCTATCGACACACTAGGAGGTGTGTATGTGTATCCAACAGTCCTCTGTAGCTCCGTATCACACTAAACGCTCAGCCCTGCTCACTTTTTAGGGGTCCAATCAAATGCAAAATGCCTTTTGTAACCATACGTCGCTCAAATATTCCGTTACAAGGTGAAATACGTCACTACATAAACTAAAGACGCTCTTAACTTCCGTTTCAATGGGACTTTAAGTATCTGGTGAAGAACTGCTTTTACATCCTTTGTGGCGGGTTCAAGTCAAGTCTCCTAGTAAGATGTTGAATCACAATTAATCCATGTCAATTGAATCACCACGATTAATGAGTATATTTGTCAAAATTTCAACTTTGTCCAAAGTTCAACTTTGACGTGCAAATGTGTGCTGTTTACCATGAGCAAACCATCTTGACACTGCTGACAGGTAACAGGTAAGGTAACAGAGAGATGGATGGCACGACATGAAAGAAGCTACCATAGCATATGTAACACCATCAACTTTTATACTACTCTGCTTTTTGTTAATAGATACAGCAAAACACTTTCTTATTTGTTGAAATTCTCAACTGTTCTGACAAAAAGAAAAATCTAGTATCTGTGGCTGTTGTAGGACTGGATGGGCCCGTTCTACTCGTGCACTCATTGTGCATCACCAAATTCTCCAACAAGCTGCTAGCATGACGTCTGCGAGTAACAATGAATATGTTTGTTGTTTAGGTTCATCATAATAATTTTGGGGGAGTGGCTTTGGAGGGAGGCGTGAAGGGACGGGCTGTCAGTGTTACAGACTTGGCAATGTTCTCGCTATATTTAGCAACGTTTGATGTAGCTGTTAGTTACTTTTATTGGAGAAAAGTTGGCAAATCCTTTTTTTTTGTGGTAGGATACATTTTTACATCTAGGTTCTCTGGCTGTTTCACCAATGCAACGGACCATAGAGGCTAGAGGCCCTCAAGGTATACTGTCACCTCTTCACCAGTTGTTCTCTGGATTTCATAGTTGGAGCCTCATGTAGGGGTGCCTCATTCCTCAGTAATCCCCCACCGCCCCCACTGACCCTCAGTGTCTTCCACGCCATGTGATGAGCGCTGCGAGGACCTGTGGGTGCAGCCGCTGTAAATCATTGATCCCAGCTGCACTCTTGGATCAAATTGAGGACAAGCAGGCTTTTGTGAGACGTCTCTAACTGATTCTCCAGGGTTACGAACACACTGGTTAGCCTCTTCTATGGTGCACGCTCATGCTGTGGCGATTTACTCCAACTCGTATAGAGTCACACACACTGGAGATACCAGCGTAGCGTTCGGGATTCTCTCGGACAGCTGTTGTGATTCACTTCACGTTCATAGTTTTGTTTCTACCAAACTAAGGTTTAGAATATGGGGTTCAGCAGAGGCTGGAGTAAAACGAAGGTGTAACAAAGATGTTTGGTCCTGCTCATCCCCATTTCTTCAGCTGCAAAATGATAAAACTAAGGAAGTTTGTCTTAAGTGCAACTACAAATAACAGCCCGCAATCCCATAGACTTTTAACCAGTGTACAGTACATTACTACTTTACACACTGTATTATAAACTGACTTCCATTCACATGAGAGGTTTATTATTTCAACCCCTTTATCTACCACAAACCTGATAATAATAATTAAGAGTTCATTTTTTGGCAGTGCGATTTTAAGTCTTTAATACCTCCGTAAAACCAGCCACATTTTTCATTCTGCTGTTGCATATAATTGCAGCGTTTGTCTTGTAAAACCAAACCAGGAAACCACATGTCAAAAATGATGATACCCTGCTGCAGCTCTTCTCATTCCAGATGTATTTGGAGATTTTTTTCCGCTGGATAAAAAGTTGCTCAAAGTTGCCTGATGTTGTAATGAATGGTTAGATTTGCACAGAAACGTACTTGGCAGAAAGTCAGCGTGTGTTCCCTAGTTTATCGACAAGATTGTACCAATCAAAACCTAAAGGCCCAATACAAAGTGTCACTAAACAGCAGCAAGGTATTGGTTCATTAGAGAAAGCAGGACTCACCATCATTAGTTTTTGTTAAAATTAGCAGGTGTTGAAACACAACGATTCTTTATTCATGTAACAAACAGGATTAATACTATGGAGAGTCACATTTTTAGTGGTCAGTTTATGTTTAATGTTTATGAGATGGATTGTCAGGACATTCATGGTTTCCAGAGGATTAATTCGACTGATTTCAGTGATGCCCCAATCTCGGAACCCATTGGCTATCGGTCAGATGATGATGATTTAGCCTCTGGAGGCATCGCCCAATAATTCAGGCTTTCCGATGTAGCAGTGGCTATCCGGATAATGCATTGTTTACAGTCCAATTAGCAACTTTAGACGTGAGAATGAAGTTGAGAGACAATATCTACTACCGGATTATTTCATGTTTCAATACAAGTTAATACGTCTTGAAATGATAGCCAATAGGTTTGAGATTGCATATTGGCCAATGCGTCCTCCTCTTTTGTTCTCCACACAGACTGTTAGGCTGCATTAAACCAAAGCCCGCTCCAGCGTGATTGGTCAATACTATTCGGACTACAAATGGAAACTAGAACGCTGCAGATACCAAAATATTGTCCCGTTGCCGACAGATTCTGCATTTATATGCAAATATCTGTTTAGAGAGATTAATGATCCCTGACTTCCCCGCTGGAATGAGCTTGGTATTTTTGGTTTTGAGTTAAGTACTATTTCTCCACACACTGAATGAATTACCATGAAATCTAGTGTTTGTCTTTCCCTCAGGATACAGTGTTATGACTCTAAATTTGTGTCCAGCGCCTTAAATGAGACCAACATTTCAGTTTGTCCACTACTTTTCTTAATGACCAAATATCTGCAAAACGGACATTCCCATCACTCTTAGCTGGTAAACATTACCTGCTCAACATTAGCATGTTAACATTGACATTGTCAGCACGTACCTCCATTAACATAAATCTCAAAACACATGGGGTCAAACATGGGTGAACAAGAAACACATGGCGAGAGATTCTTAAGACATTTCAGCAAATGCCCCAAAATGAAATACATTTACTGTATGTTCAAGTGACAAAGCCCAGGAGTGGCTGTATGAATAATACTACAGGAGCAAAGGAAGAAGTAGTGTAAGTCAGGTTGAGGTGGATGGATAGGTCAACCCCATCTGGAACTGGAACATTGGAGGCCGCTGTTAGTCCATGTTGGTCCCCTAACCTCAAAGAGAGAGATAGACAAACAACATGTTTTGATTCTAAAACTGTTGGACTAGTTCCCCAGTGGTTGACCCAATAGTATTGTGAGATGGCAATCCAGGACTCATTAGACCAGTAGAGTATTGCAAAATGCATGATATAAATTAATAGATATATATTTGTGAACAAGATCCCAATATCTTTAGCCTGTTAGAAGGTGAAAACAAGTAATCTTTAATGAAATCCCTGATCAACCTGAACAGTGAGAGGCCCTGCATTTAGTTCTCCAGCTGCTAGTGGGAGAATAAGAAGTAAACTGACAGAAAATAACCCACACACTTGTTTTTCATGGAGTTCCCCTATTGATCTGAAGGCCTGAGGGTAATTCTTGGCCTGTTCAGTGGGAGTTGTGTTGGGAGCCGTTCCAAAGCCAGAATAAATTAATCAGAACCTCACACTGCTGCCTGGCCCACGAGGAGCAGCCGGTGCTGTAATCAAAACAGGGCTCAGAGGGGTGCCCTTGTTTCCACAGGATCATCAGGAAGAAATCAGCGTCTCCACTTATCACACCAGTCACAGTTGGGAAAAGGCCTGAGAATTCCAGGAGACTTTCCTCATGGGGTGATGATGCAGGGGCTATGTTAACACTTTAGAAAGGCCTACGTTAACCTGTACATACCAACTAATAATTACATTCATAGAGTATATTCATGGAGTGTATTTTATTCATCAACATAAGGTGGCATTGTTTATATTGAACGTATCTACAAACTGTTAACTGCTAACACTAAATATTCATTCAAATCACTTGATTGAGTTTGGGAAAGATCGTTGTGTTGGATAGATATTGGAAAAATGCAACACTAGCTTGAAGTAAAAGATGGAACACATTAATTCAATATTTAACAAAGACCAAAATCACATTTCCCTTATGTAGACGCCTTAAAGGTCGACTTCATTTGTGCTCTTTTCTTTTACATTAGCTGTGCTAAGTTAGGAAATAACTGAAAGGGTTAGATCTGATTGTGTCCTGCGAGGTACAATGACTGTTTTGTCAATGGAGTCTACTGACTTTGATGTGAGCGATTTAACGGCATCATTTGGAACGTCAGGTCATTTGGGAAAAATATTTTGGAAGGGCTTGGGACGATAGCATTTTGATTCTAAATGGGAACGTTTTAAATTAAATACATTAGGAACCCCACTGGGATACTGCAGGATCATATATCCCCCCCACAACCCCCCTTTACCACCACCATACAGACTCGGTACATGATTAGCCTAGCTTAGCATACAGACTGTAGACCGGGTTTAGCAGCTATCTGGCTCTGTCCAAAGGAAATGCTTACCCTGTCAAATATTTCAGTAGCCTATAGGATGCAAACTCAGGACATGAACCTTTGTCTCCAGTGTCAGAATCCTGTGCTTCCTACACCCATCCACCCTGATCTTTTCTCCAAGACTTCTGCGCAGTATAAGAAAGCCACACGTCCTGGTTTTGAAAAATGTATCTCCAGTGAAAGTATTCTATTAGAATCAATTACATTTCCTCATAAACAAATTAGTTCGAAACAAATGTATTTTAGGGTAAACACAGTAGTTAATGGGGGCATAATCCAAATCTTTCGAGCTTTCTTTAATATGCAGGTATAATATAATCTCTATATATCATAACGACAGGAATGCCATTGACCTTGGTTGGAGTCTGCTGTGATTAATACGATGTGTGCCATTATTCCAGCATGTCTTCAGGCTCCCCATCCCCCAATTAATGGAAACAGATAAAGAAACAGGAATTACTCAGGACCAAAGACTCTTTCTTACAGTTGCAGGAACAAGAGAGCTATTTAATGGCACAGACGTGCTTGTCTGTGACGATGAAGAATGTCCTTGTAATCCGAGCTCTTAATTACCCCCCAACATAAAGGAGACGTATCGTAGCGTTTGAACAACAAGTGGAGCATTCTCAGGCACAAACACGGTCTCGCACACAGTGACATGTGTGACCCCGCTCATCACTGGCGTCCCGAGCACAGAAACGTACTCAGGCTCTCCGTGGGACTGGCATTGTGGTGTGATCCTACTTTAGCACTCGTTCAGAGACACAATAGCAGGCATCTATCGTCAAACAGTGTGCTACGTGTTGCTGTTTGTACTTCTGCCTATGCCATCCATAGATTCAGAATGTATACCATACTGGGAACATTATAAAAGAAGTCCTATTGTCCTCAATAATAAGTTCCAAACTATCAGGATCCTATTGGCCCTTGAGTAGTATGTGGCAGTTTGTATGAGGAATAATGTTGTATAGCCTACGCTACTGTAAACTATTTTATGGAGTTTTTTTGCGAAATGCTGTTAATATGAATTCCCTCAGGTTGCGCAGTGTAGTATATGTCTAGGGCTTTTATTGTGAAAGATAAGAACCGAAGTAATACTTTTTGCATAATATTTGCTTTCTGTGTGAACATACTCATGACTAAAACAATAGCTAAAAAATATATTAATATTATTGTGCATGAAGAATGAAGAAGAGTAAAATGCCTAAATACAGAAACAAATTAAGCAGTCTTATTGATGATGAAGGTGCAGGCAGGGAGAGTAGGACTGAGCCATTGAATACCACGATGTCCCTAAAAACAAGGGTGTGACGAAAACTGTAATGTGGAAGAAAAGTTTGCGGAAGAAAAAAAAAGGCAATAACTCTACTGCTTCTCCAGCAAGTTATATTTAAACTGTCCACCGTGCGTCCGACATGTCATGGGACTGCAACGCTAAATCTCTTCTTTTAAATGCGTATTTGCCTGCAAAGTTGCAGGGGCCGCTGATGTGAACTCCTCTTTAGGAACGGGACTTTAAATGAAATACTCGGACGTCAATAAGCTCCCTGAGGTACGTGGTGTATTCCGCCCGTCTGCGGCCCTCAGGTCTCGTTTGTCCGAGCAGAGCTATCAGCTCAGTCGGCGACACTCTCCGGAGAGAGCCGCTCAGGACCATATGGCACATGACACCGGGCCCGCGCCGTTTATCCAGGGTCTTGATAAGGACACTTTAATATCCTCCGCACATAATGGAGATCAGAGAGAGAGAGAGAGAGAGAGAGAGAGACTTGCTGGGGAATAGTAGTTGATGGTAAGTGGGAAGAAGAGGGTTGCCAAGGCAACTGGTTACTCAGCGACAAGCTCACCATAGACATACACTCATGTTACCTCCGTCTTATTACTCCACCGCTCCCCTCCCCCATCATACCAGAGAGCTGTTTTTTAGTGAGCAAGAATCAAATGGGTCATTAATGCCTTTATCACTTAAATAAACCTCGTTGTTTTTCACCAACCTCGTGTCTTTATAGAAAAGCCTACAGCCTCGTCAAACACTCCACACTTTGAACCAAACACGACTCCGGCATTAGCCCAAAGCGATCCAGCTCGTTAAACCCCCCCCCCAACCTTTGAATCGACAGGAAAACATTTTGGCATCTGAGACGGGCGAATCCTGAGCGAGCCTGACTCAACAGTTGTTTTGAAGGAGCATCGTTTGTGGCCTAAAAGAACAGCCACCTGCGAGGGCTGCTTCGCTCACAAGGGGGGGCTGAATAGTATTTGGGTTACCATGGAAACTTTCGGGAGCAAAACTGAAAATAAAAGGGAGTTTGCGCGGCGGGCCTTTGCTGGGTGACATGGGGAGTGATACTCTCTTTGCAGAGGAACAAGGAATGTGAAAGGCGGCCCTCGTCTGTATTCCGGTGCGTGAACCGACCCAAACGTATCCTCTGGGGAAAGGCTGCTTTAGAAGTGGGGGTTGGTGTCTGCTCTCCCCTCGGCTCCATTTGAAACTCCCACACTCCATCTCGATTTCTATCTCCGGGAGAGCTCTTCCTGGTTGTTACGTCCCCTTTTCAGTGTAGGGGATAAGGGGCGGCCAAAGAATATGTGAAAGAAAATCAAAAGTAGGAGTAACGTTTTAAACAATATTTATTCACACTGGTTGTGGCTAACAAAAAAAGTAAGAGTCTCCACGAAGTGGGAGAGGTTGGGACAGTTGCAGTCGTGCCAAGCAAATACAAATCGAGATAACAAAACTAGGCCTGACTAACTACCTCTGGAAAAGAAACAAACAAAATGGCTTCATATGCTTCTCTAAACAATGATCCACCAAAACAAATACAGAGGGAGCACCGACCATGGACACAAAGTACCTACGTGCTTGCACCAATGTACAGGGTACCCCAAACGTACCTACTGTCCTCAACCTTCACGCCTAGCAGTGTCAGTGGGTGCATAGTATAAAAGAAAAACACTCCGGAACTCTTCTGGCTTCCTCCTTTTGAGACGGGGCCCACTCAGCTGATTGGCCTGCACAGGTGACAACCGAAAGGGGAGAATACAAAACACTGACACGTAACTCTGGACAATTAGCAGATAGAGTAACGGTAACCGCGCATGAACCTGAAGCTTGTCGCGGAGTGAAAAGCAGCTTCTCCGGGCGTCCAGGATTCAAGCCACTGGGAGGAATAAAAGTGTCTCAGTCACCCCCACGCCCCCACCATGACGCCTGTGCTGCGCTAATTGGAACATTATCATGGACTCAGACCAGCGCCATTGTCAGCTGGATTTGAGTCACCTTCGTTAGAGCCCTATGGGAGCGATCCGATTGGCCGAGGAGCTGCATCAACTCGGATCCGACTGTTGGCACACGTGCAGAACGCTGAAGTGTCAAAACATCTCGTTGTGCCAAGAAGCCCTGCTTGTTGATATCATCATACTGTGACAAACACAATTCAATAAACACATGCAGATGGTACATTGAAGATGAACTTAATTTCCTTAGCATGAGAAAAACATATTTCAGATGGCTTTTACCAGCCAGAGGCCTCTAATAGATCCCATCATCAGCCTCATTTCAGTGTTGTTATTCATTCAGACAGTTTCACACATTGACCTGCAACTTCACTGGTTGTCTGAGGCAGAGATTGTGGTGTATTTCATTTAATTTCAATATTCTATTTCCCAAATTGTAAAAGATGTTGAAAAAATCTGTGTCTGTGTATAGGCCCATCATTTGCTTTGTTTGTTTGTTAACACATGAAGCCCTCACTCTACAGTCTAAAGCTCCTTTTTAGTTAGTTGAAGCGATAGAATCTGACTTTTTGATATCAGTGACGGTGGTTTTGCAGCCATTTTGACACCATTATAGTTGTTTTCCTACGATATGACAAGAACACAACACTATTGTGGAAAAGCCACAGTGGTTGTCAACACTGGAACTACTTTCATCAGAGAGCCAGTCAGCTTTATTTTTCTTCTTTCCTCAGCTACTCAGTGACTCTTTTCACAAGTAGAAACACACAACTGCGTTAATCCCTGACCGTGCATCAGTGGACCTTTCACAGGAAGGGCAGCGCAGCATTACCTCATCCTTAATCGCATTATTCAAATTACTCCTCCTTTCTCTGAACATCGAGCAGCGGGGCCCACAGTGGTCTCCTGTTTACTGTACACCACCATGCTGTAAAGAAAAAAAGGCTGGAGTTGGAGCCACTTGAAGCTACCAATTTTTCAAATCTGGGGGCGGGTCATGTGACATCTGTGTTGCAAACCATTGAAAGATCACCGATGCTCCAAAGGGGGACAGCAACCCGGACAGGAACATCAATCCCGGAGATAACGACACGATTTCCAAATACTTCAAATGTGTAGTACTAAAAGGCTGCTTGACGTCAAGGCCACACACACACACACGCACACGCACGCACGCATCTCCTCTCCTGTCCCGGCAATTGGGAGCGCTCTGTCCGGATGTTGCACTTTGAGACCTGCTCCTTGCTGCTCTATACCTTCCTCCGCTATTTTCACTTTCCTCCTCCGCCCCGGCTTGTGGTTGACCCCCAGGAGGGGGTAAATGGGTGACCCCTCTACTTTCTCTGGACACAATAGCCTTTGATAGCCGATGGTGGGAAAGAGAGCAAAAAAAAGGGGGCTCATTGCAAATTCAGCCGTTTTTTTTTCTCTCTTTTTTTCGGGCAGCCGTGGGCCGGAGCGCCAGCGGCCCTTAAATGGATGCTGCCATTGATGGTTAAATCAATTCGGGATGGTGACAGCGTGGCAGGGCTCCAGACTGTAACAATTGCAGATTACAACAGTACTATGCCCCTCCCCCCATCATACCCCTCCTCCCCTCCTCCTCCAACACCCCCACCCCAATCCTTACACTGGCTTTTTAAGATGAAGTGTGGGGACTTCAGAGGGGATTCATAAGGGGTGGGGTTGGAGGGCGAAAGGGGGACTTTAGAGAGGCGGGGAGGGTTTAGGGCGACAAAAGAGAAAGATCTCCAGTGAAAGAGAGAGAGAGGAGAATAGACACATGCAGCACAATGCTGTTTCACTCTTTTCTGAAAAAGAAAAAGAGAAAAAAAGCCGGTGCGAAACATTACTCATTGATGAGGGAGAGCTGCTCAACTCAGCTGCTCTCTGTCCTCCTCCTCTGCTTTCCTTCCCCTTCTCGCCGCTGCGCACACTCATTCATGCATGCATACCAGCACACAGAATACTTTTTTGGGTGTGTGGGGGGGGGGGGGTCAGTAAGGTTTAAAACCCAGCCAGGGACTTTTAGTGCTGGATGGGTGGTCCTACATGTATAGTGTGGGTTGTGACACAGCAGATTTCTGTGGATCTTTCTTTTTTATTTTTTGGTGGTGGTACTGGCGGAAGTGTCACTGAAGAAAGAAAAAAAAGGCTCAATGCTGCCCTCTTCAGAGCGAAACTAAAAACAAATGGGAGATCTGCATTGCCATCTCAGCGTTGATCCCTTTTCCGTATGTGCTGCTGGAGAGGAGGCGAAATGGTGGAGTGGGAACAACCACAAGCATGACTAAGATGTCCTAAACCTGCAATGCATCCCATTTACTTCCTTAAATATTTTACATTTTTACAAAAACTTGTGGAAAGAATTCCTAATGCCGACGCAAAAAAAACACACCACCACGCTGCAAAGAGGCAAGCAAGATGGCAAGATGCATCCCATTTACTTCCTTAAATATTTTACATTTTTACAAAAACTTGTGGAAAGAATTCCTAATGCCGACGCAAAAAAACACACCACCACGCTGCAAAGAGGCAAGATGGCTGTGTGTGTGTGTGTGTGTGTGTGTGTGTGTGTGTGAATGAGGGGGTATTGGCTGACAGATGCACTAGAAGCCAGAGGTGGTCCATGGTTGCCACGGCGACCGTGTGGGCTGAAGGAGCATATTGAGTATGCAGGAAACGGGTCCCCTGAGATCTGTGAGTGGATTTAAGATGGCTGTCAGAGAGAGATCTGACCGCTCGCCTTTACTGTGATGACAACACGAGGAGACATGGGCGAGTAGAGGAGGATTATATCTTCATTCCATTTGGGGGTTTTTTGGGAGCGCTGTGCAGACAGCTGCTTGAGATGAAGCCCAGTTCCCTTTTAAGTGGAAGATCTGTTGATGAAGGAAGTTTGGATGAGGCTTCCTTTCATCTGCAGCGGGCTTTTATTCCACTGCCTCTCAGCAGAAACGTAGCCGGACTCCTTCTACCCAGATCCCCGTTGCCATGGTCACAGCAACAGACATGACAAAGCAAAAGGAAGTGGATCATATATCGTTCCAGATGTTGTCTTTTTTTTTCTCCCTGCAGATGGGAAATGAAAAGCAAATATTTCAAACGGGCTGATTTTTTTTTTTAAATACAGATTTCGTTTTTTTTTTGCTTCACACCAGCAAAGCTTTTTGTTTCTTTTAATGCAGTATGTCAAAAGGCATAACATTTTATTGGAGTGCTTTGTTGTTTCTGATAAATCAATTCACTTCAGCAGCTGCTGAACTTCTTTGGTTGAATTCAAAATGTACAGTTCCCTGATGGAAACACGGTGTAGCTGGTGAGTAATTTATAGGATACCATGCTATCTACCGGCCTAGGTGACTCTGTAAACCATCACATGTGACTGCTAGAGAAGGTAAAAGAAAAATGAAGAGCCATGGAAATTTGATTAACTATAATTCAAAAATGTATGGATGATGTATTTTTGTCGGCCAACCCGTAAGTTAGCGTCGTACTGGTTCCCCTGACAAAAAAGAAAATGAGGTTTTTCCATTGTCTTTTCGATTAATGCAGAAAATAAACTCTGTGGCAGACAAATGTTTATGACACAAGATAATCTACTGTTGTTTTTTTGAAGTGTAAATGTAATCAGCTGAGAGCTAACGTTAAGCAACACCACGGTCACATGACGTCGAAACCTCCAAGCTGAAGGCTGAGTAGTCTCATTTAGCCACTTGCTAGCTACCGGCTTCTAAACTTTAAAATTCACAGTGTGTGCAGCATTTACTTTTTTATCGTAGAACAAAATATTAAAATCTAAGCTTGTGTGAACCACAGATCCTATATCAGACATCTCACCAAAAACCCATTCAAACTCAAAAGCCCTCAATAACCTCTCTATTAGCAAAGGCTGCCTCCTCCACTCAGCTTGTTTGCAGAGCCAGAGCTGCACATCAAACGGCCCGGCCTCCCATTCAGCTCCATCCACCCTGTTATACTTATCAATTCATTAAGCCCCATTTCAAACGCACCACCCCCGCAACCCTCTTCACGGGTTCTCCGGTACTGTTTCCGTCCGATTGGAGGGGTAAACATGTGTGCTGGTGTGCATGTGTGTTCCTTCAGAGCAGCACTGAGAACAGATGTGGCTGAGATTGAAATGTGTGCCAAGTAATGTACAGTAGTTGTGGGGTGCTTTGAATATCTGGATGGGGTGTTCTTTGGTTGAAATCAGGCCCCGCTAGGCTTCAGAATGTCATAAATGAGGTCCCTTGTGGCGGGAACGAGATAAGTCTGGGAGCACTCCACTTTGAACTTGAGTGAGCTGGAGTCTAGTGGAGCTGCAGCGAGACGACAGAACGCTGCCTTTCTCTGGCGCCTTTCATTTCGCTTCAAACACTTGAAACCACATGTAAGAAAATGCTCTCTGTTGACAAGTGCGTTTGTAATGATGCAAGCACTCCTCGGAGCCAAACATCTTGGGCTTTTAAGCTATTGCAATTAATAATTTATATTTTGGCATTGTTCTAAAAAGTTCCCACTCGCAGGATTGACACACAACTGGTTTCCTCCCCGACATTGTGCGCCAAACCGAGGCCACCTGGATCTGCCTCCTCCCCACTCCGAGTTCCAGTCTGCTGCAAGTGGCCATTTTTACTGCACACAAGCAACCGTGAAAGGTGCCTTTCATCTGCAAGACTCCGTCTCGAGGACAAAAAAGTTGCATTTGCACTTCTGTGCATTGCTAAAACAGCTGTCGAGTTTAATGCTTGTGCGAAGCGCCTCCTTTTTATCGTCCAAAAAGCCGCACTTCCGTTTTATTTGGAGAGAAAGAAACCCATTGAGCCGAGTGTGCCCCGAGTTCTCAGACTCGTCACTTGTCAGTGTGTCTGTTTTGTGGGTTAAAGGAGAGATTACTCCCAGTCCTGTGGTTTCCCCTCCAGGGTAAAGACCCCCCCCCCCCCCCCTCTCCTTTCCCTCCTGTACCTACTTTATCTGCAGTTCCTCCCTGGATTCCATTCCACTTACCACAGGTATGACCCGCTGGGCATGGCTAACGCCGCCTAAGCTCTTAAAGGTGCATACAATTTACCGAGTCGTTGTTCGTGGATCATGTATCATGTTAAGTGCCAGGGGCTAAAGTCTGTATTGGCTTATCTGCTCAAGTGTAGTGTTACACACAATACCATCTCAGCATCGTTTTGACTGCAGCTTCTTATGCTTCTTATTTGGCACGCAAAAGTGTCAAGACTGTATAGAAGGAGTTTACGTAGTCATCGTGATGTCAGACCAATTGTTTTTTGGACCGAGGTTTTGAGCCTGGCGATGGCATTTTGGCTGTTTTGGATTTCAGCCGTTGCATCATGTTTTTTTGCAACCAGTGAGCATAAGTGACCATATTCACAGTCCCAATAGCCCTGCCCTAAAGCATAGCCTACCCATGGTCTATTTAACAAAAATAATGTTCTAAATTAACCTCATGCTGTATTGAAGAAGACTTGAAACTAGAGATTGAGACCATAAACTCATGTTCACAATGTTTACTGAGGGAATAACTCAAGTGAGAAGGTAACAGTTAGAGAAATAATTACGTCCCAAGTATTGAGGCCAAAAACTGTCCATGATTTAATTAAGCAAAGGAACCACTCTGCGCTGCATTTGGCAGCACTTGATAGCCCGTGGATGCAACTCATTACCAAAAGAAATCCCCATGACAGTGGAGAAAAATGGGCTTTCATAGGCCCAAGGGCAATGTTCCCTTTGACTGGTCTCACACAGTCAGTTCCTCTGTCCACCCTTTCGGTTCCTCTCTGGTCTCGTCTGAGCAGACAGCACTAAGTGGTCACCACAAATATCACATCTGCATAACCATAGTTCCTGGTTTCAGCTTCTTTCATTGTGTGTACTAAAGAGGGGCGCTGGACCATAATATTTGCCCAATAGACTTTATTTCCGGGTCATCTTACCCTTAGTCTCCTACAGGCTTACAATAAGCATTGAACTGAAAAGTAAACATTTTTAGGTTTACTTATGGTATAAAACTAGTTTAGGGAAATAAATGGTGGTTTGGGCTAAAAAAGATATGTTATTACATAAAATAAGTATCCTGGTGTTCGTAAAATACGTTAGATTTGTAACAAAACTAAGGGGAAATAAGTCACCATTGACTTGGTTTCACACGGGACTCCCTACTCTGACTTTCTTGCTATTTACACGACATCATTTACCTATCGAATGATGACTTTACATACATTGGAGTTAGTTGAAAGCCCGGTGCATCTCATACAGCTGCTTAAGGGTGAGTCGGTATTAAGACACAGTCGGGTTGGAAACGGGTGGAAATTGGGGTTAAAATATGCTACAACACACCATAGAGCTTAGGGGAATTTGGCTGATAATTCTCTGTCAGTTCATCACTACAAGTGACGCTTTACATTGTAAATTGCTAAATATTGATTAGTCAATTTTTACTAATTTATATCAAACCCCATATTTGATTTTATCAGCAATATCCATAAGTATTCCGTAATTTTCTCACCAGGACTGTCTCAAGGAGTACACCTCTGTAACAAGAAGGATCATTGTAAACAGGCAGTGTTTCTTCCTGTGAAAAGGCCTCCAACATTTTGTAAAGGTCACACTGATGTTTGTGGGAGCTGTTGTCTGGAAAAGAGTCACGGACCACTGTACTGCAACGTGTTGACAAGTTAAAATGTAGCTGTGGTTACTTGCATATGACATTCTCATGATCATGAATCTTATTCTGTGAAAAACATATGTGGAAACTGGGAAACAGCATCTTGACTTATCTCCTTAGCCCCATTACGGTCACAGCTGATAAAAACGTTTTTTAAGAAGACGCTACAGAGATAATACTGTGTTTGGACCTAAACCCAGACTGATACCTGTTTAGATTGGACTTGGAAAGGGCTTCTCAGTTAGAGAGGCAAATTCACAAAGAATGGATTGTGGCTGCTGATACACCATTCAATGCACTTGCAAGCCCCATCCACCCCATCCACCCCATCTCCAGTTCACGAAAGATATTAGCTAATAATATTACAGCACAAGCACGGCTGTAAAGTTTGCAATTTGCCCTTTTTTGAAAGGGAGCGTGGATAAATCATTTGTTTACATAATAACCATTGTTTTCATGAATTCCTTCACCTTTTTTTGTACAGGTTTAAAAAAAAAGATTACATGAAGGGGGGTCAACCATCACTGCATACCAAAATAAATTAGCTTGATCGGATCATGACAATTGCCTACAATCACTGATATCATTGTGATCACTCTGAAGATGCTAATAATTTCATCATCATGAATGTTACTGTTTTTGCAATGAGGCTCATTTGCATAGAAAGAAATCCGGCTGATGATGCAGGGGGACAATTACCAAAATTATCAGTCCGAAAAACTTTATGACCACAGCTCTTAGTTTGTTTGTAAAAAGTCAGTGTGAATCTGAACTAAGATGGTTTGGTTTAAACCAAATTAACCCAACCACAGGTGTGAAAGCACCCTTAAATATGTGCAGCAGGAACATCAACACGCTATTTGCTAGGAAGTCGAGTCAGGAATGCACCAGTCAGGTTTAGCTGCCACAAAAGTAAACAATTCGTGAATTGGCCCCTGAGGGTTTACAGGTGTTTGAGAAGTTTTCCAAAAATGGTCGAGAGACACAACAGACCATCGCCTTTCTCCTCCCCCAGTTGTAGTTCTGCAGGCTCGTCGGTGCTGGGGCCTCCCTGTTTCCTGACCCAGGCAGCGAGGGAACTCGAGGCGGAAAGAAAGCACTCACCCTCTGTGAAATATCTGCAAAGTTTTAGTATTGCCCGTCTACAATGGCAGAGGCCCCGCACACAATGCTGGGAAGTTCTGCACAGCAGCGCTGGATGACACATCCGGTGCAGGCCAAAAGATCACATCATCCCATTGTACTCTATTATTGTGTGGCTGGGTGGCGAGGGGGTGCTCTCGGGGAAAAAGAGGCGATGTGTGCCCTTTGTCTTTATCGCAAACTGTCTTAATCCTTGCTCTTTTCACGGGGGAGGCTGTGCTCCAGGCTGGGCCTGTGGAGTAGTGAAAAGAGCTTGACAGTTAGCAGGCAAGAAACTGCTCCCAGTCAGCCTCGGCCAGGGCTACTTTCACTTTTCTTTTGAATATGAGCCAACTACTATTTCATTTCATCCCCTCGTCCTGAGCAGATTCTTCCCCATTGCCCCAGAGATGATATACTGTAATATAATAGACATTTCCTTGGCACAGTGACAGTTTGGCTTCAGCTCAGGTGGAGATCCTGCTATAACAAGCTCTGCCGCTGCTTGAATTCATAATGCATCACTAACGGGGATGCTTGTACTGTTAAACGTACACAGCACGTATTGATCTGCGAATAGCCCTCCGACTTCACTCTCCATTTGTACAGAGAATATTCAGCTGCGTGCTGTTCGTTGTCGTCACAAAACAGTACACATGATCCGCATCTGGTTCGACTGGTAATGTGTCAAATAAAAAAGAATGCAGGGAAGTTATAAAAAAAAAGGTTTCTATAAAGATGGTTTCATTGCTACAGCTTTCGTGGAATGTTTTTACGCCTCTTGAGATGAGCACATGTGTTAAAGCTCTTAGAGTAACTGGAACATTAACAGGAAGCACATTATTCCCTTCCCAGAGAACACGGCACCAGCAGCTTGCAAAAGTCCAACTCAACAAACTTGAGCAAACAACTAAAGTGTTAAATGAGCACAGGCAGGACTGCAGGGGGCCCGAAGTTTGTCTTGACTTGGGATTTGACTTGGGACTTGATTTGGGACTTGACTTGGGACTTGACTTGGGACTTGACTTGGGCCTTGATTTGGGACTTGACTTGGGACTTGACTTAGGGACTTGATTTAGGGCTTGACTTGGGATTTGACTTGGGACTTGACTTGGGACTTGATTTGGGACTTGACTTGGGACTTGACTTGGGACTTGACTTAGGCCTTGATTTGGGACTTGACTTGGGACTTGACTTAGGGACTTGATTTAGGGCTTGACTTGGGATTTGACTTGGGACCTGATTTAGGGATTGATTTGGGATTTACTTGGGATTTACTTGGGGACTTGATTTAGGGCTTGACTTGGGACTTGATTTAGGGCTTGACTTGGGATTTGATTTAGGGATTTGACTTGGGACTTGATTTAGGGCTTGACTTGGGATTTGACTTGGGGCTTGACTTGGGATTTGACTTGGGACTTGACTTGGGACTTGACTTGGGGGCTTGAATTGGGATTTGACTTGGGACTTAACTTAGGGCTTGACTTGGGGCTTGCTTCTTTTTAACTTGCTACTTGACTTGGGACTTGCCTTTGTTTGGCTTTGACTTTGACTTGACTCGGGAAACAACTTGGGACTTGCCTGTTTTAACTTGGCTCTTGACTTGGGACTTGACTGTCTTGGCTCGGGATTTGACTTGGGTCTTGACTCGGGAAACGACTTGGGACTTGCCTGTCTTGACTTGGGACTTGACTTGGGACTTCCCTGTTTTGACTTGGATCTTGACTTGGAACTTGCCTGTCTTGACTTGGGACTTGAGTGCAAAGATATTAGACTTACTTGTGACTTGCAAAACAATGACTTGTTCCCACCTCTGTCCTCTGGGTTACATGAATTACAATTGAAGAGAGATGGTCATAACACAGCAGGAAAGGTCATGCATATCAAATTCCATGAGAATCCGGCCAATATAACTTGACCAGGACTACATGGACAAACACACAAATCATTCAACTGGCAGTATATTGTTTAAGGTAAAGGCATCAGCTTAGAAGGAATGTTTACTTATTGATAATGTCAAGAATATGTCTGTAAAAGTGCAGGAGGAGCTTTATCAGTCCTGATAGCGGCTGATAAGGGCTGCTTTAAGCCAACATTTGCTGTGGCCGAGTGTTGAGCATTGACTTGCTCGTCCATCAGCAACCAGCCACACCGCTTGGCGCGGCACTCTGAGCTGTGAGGTCACAGGGTCAGAGCCCTGTGCCGCTCCAGGACTCGGTCTGGCCGGCCCCAGCTGGAGCCGAGCCAGAGCAGCCCGGGCAGCCAAGAGTCCAGCCAAACCATGCGGCCAGCCGGGTGCAGCAGGAAGATCCTTTCTCGCCTGTTTTGAATCAAACCCCAAATGAGAAGAGTCTTCAGTTCAAAGTCACTGCAGTGACACGGATGAATGGTGCCGCCGGCCGTGCACCTGTGTAAGCAATGGTGCTGTAATCAGAGAGTAGAAACAGAGACTGCCCTCAGCAGCACGTGTTCATAGCGAGTGAGCTATCCGGTGAAACAGTGCTGTCAAGCGTCTAAGTTATTGTCTTCATTACCTTTATCCTTGTTTGACTGGTTCAATTTCAACGTGATTATTATTTTCAGTGCTCCGTGGATACAAACATTGATGCTGGAATGCTTTCAGAAAGAAGTGTAGTTGAGGAGTAGGACGAATCCAACAAAGCCAACATGCCAGTCTTTCATGAGAACAATAGACTATTTGAATTTAACTTAAGATGTCAGTGTTGACCTTGGAAACAGTAGTATTTAATGAAACTGTGTCCACATGGCAGGGTATTCCTCTGGATAGATTTAGCCTTTTATTCTCAGTGGGCAGGGTTTGCTCAGCTGTAATCTTTTCCATTATCCTTTTATTTTTCAGAGTAGTTTTAGTTTCGTTTTTGTAGGCTTAAGAGTGGAAAAAGTTAATTATTGAATAGTTTGCCAGTAAAACATTTGGCATTATTCAAAGCCATAAAACTTTGTCACTTATGTCACTGCAGGTGAGACATATATTTCTTAAATTCTCTCACAATGATATTTTGGGACTTGTTTTTTCAGACCAAAATGTTAAAATTAACTTTCATGAACTGAAAACACATTGTGAAAAGGGTTAAAGTTCTAAAACGAAAACACAAACAACTCCCAGACGGGACAACGGCATGATAGCGACCTGTCAATTACAAGGTAGCCTCATGTTTTGAAGAAGACTTGAAACTAGAGATTGAGACCATAAACTCATGTCTACAATGTTTAATGAGGTAATAAATCAAGAGAGAAGGAGGGTCATTTTCTCATAGACTTCTATACAATCAGACTTATGTTTGCAACCAGAGAAGTCGCGGCCTGATGGCCATTAGAGAGAGTGCCAGTTTAAGGCACTTGTGCATTGGCTTCACTGTTCAGAACTGGAGGTTGCTGCCTGCTCATTGCCTATGTGCTGTGTATGAGGTATTTATCTCAACAAGCCCCTGTTTCCAGCCTCAACCTTCCACTTTCAGATGCAGAGGTCTCCTCAGGTGGTCTGTGACTGACAGGTACCTGCTGGCCCTGGATTGACTCCACAACCACCCAGGCCACAGCAACAATAATACGAAGAGGGATAGTGATCCCCTCCCAGGCCGTGTTTTCCTTCCACTGAGAGGATCTTCAAACATAGACCCCACAGCTGTCACAACACTGGGCGTTCAGGAGAGTTCAGATTGAGGTAAATGGATGTCACAGGGACTTTGAATGTGAGAATGTCCTCTCCACAAAAAAACTAAAGCAAGTTCTTTGTTCAAAAGCTTTGAACCATTTATTAATATTTTTCTTTTGAATGATGATTGCTCACAGAAGTAAAGGATGAAGTAGTATGCAGCTGTTACAGGCCTGCCAACCCTAATTCCATCAGGTATTTTTCAATTAAGTCTTACATTAGCCACGAAAATGATGTATGATTAAGACAAGCTGCTCTCCCTCCCAACTCTTCAAACATCAACGCTTAGGCCCCTGATACCGAGGGACGCGCCAGGCTTTCAACTAACTCCAATGTAAACCCATCTGTGTTACTTTTAGGAGGTCAGCGCAACTGAAGTAGTGTAAAGAGCGAGAAAGTCTCTGTAAGGTGGCTGGGGGGTTTAGGGTGGATGGATGGATGGGTCCAACAAACTACTTTATGTAGTGGCTATTTGTCAAAGAGAAAAAATATAAAAACAAAACCTACATCAAAAGGCCACTGATGCACCGTTTCCATCAGTTTGTTACTCAGGCATGAAGTCCAATGTCTGGTCGTGATTTTAGGTTGATTGTATTGTTGTGATCAAAAGCAAACATTTCTCTTGCAGTCTCTCTCTTGCTCTGCGAACAGGAGACCGTTGTTTGTGTTGATTGTGAAACCAAGTCAGCATTTATTTATTATACCTCAGTTTTGTTGCATAACTTCTGTACTTAACTAATGTCAGTTACATAAAAACATACTTATTTTAACCAAAACCCCTATATTTTCCTAAACCTAACCAAGTACTTTTGTTACATTAACTTAACCAAATACTTTTGTTGCACATATAAACCTAATGACTAAATAAAGCTCATTGGAAGTTTATTTTGAAAAGACACCATGTAACGAGCAGACATCGACTATTTTGTAGTCGCAGCGCTTCTCTCTTAAAGCATTAGGACTGAGTAAATCTCAAAACTCAGTGACCGCAAATCTTTTTTGCTGAAAGAAAACACTGCATGTCCTTTGTCGAGGCATATTTCAAAGCAATTAAATGATACAGGCAATAGTTTAGAGAGCCGATAACATAGCTGCTGTAACACACGTTAAGCAGTGAACAGTCTGCCAATGAACTGTTTATTGTGTGTTGGTGTTTGTTGGGGAGGATTGGGGAGGAGTGATAAATTGTCGTCCTCACAGTTTCAGTTGTGTCCAAACAGCTCCGGACGAGCCCGGGAAGGAGAGAGCAATTACTCTCTGGTGATGTGTAGAGCACAGGCGGCCGGAGAGTGTCTCTCCTGGGAGACAGTCGACTCTGCTGGAAAGTCTCTCTGCTGTCAGTCAAAAGAGATCACTTCTCGCTTCCTGACGTCTGACTTGGCCAGAAAAGAGAGATGTGAAACTGCTCTGTTTCTTGTCAACACGTCTGTCACAGTGCTGCAATGCAATACAGACAGTTTCCTCTCTCCCCTATTGTGTGGACTTGTGCTTTGAATTGTTTCAGTGGTGTAGAGATGCATACACATGCTCCCAAATCTCTCTCTTCCTCCAGAAAATGCACTTTTGTGGCTCCTACAGCCACATCATCATTAACACCATCATCATCGCCAGCACTCACTTCACATTACAGCGGTGTGTTACTGATAGAGACCAGGGGCTGTTTTCTTACATTAATCATGAGACTGGCGAGCCCACATTCCTCTCAGAGCGAACGATTGATGCATACATCTCTCATCAATAACACGAGGACATGAAACCAGGGAGTTATGGGAAGTTACGAGGAGGAGATAGGGACCGAGCATCCAATGGGATTCCCCAGGACCCGCTTCGAGGACCGTTCTCGCTCACGTACAGTAAAATATTGTGCATGTTTTCTTTTTCTCCCCCTCCCTCCTATTTCACCACCTCCAGTGTGATGTATCGTAAAACATATATGTTCCCTCGCTTCCCTCTCCAGCTGTGAAAATATTTTCTCTGTCAAACATCTGCTGGAGGAATGCGGGGACAGAGCCGAGCTGCTTCCTGTCAGTAAAGCTGCCGAGCGGTACCCCCCCATCCCCTCTGCTGGCTGCTTCCCACAGTGGGTTCCCAAACCTGCCCCCTACATTTCCCAGCGTCCTTACACTCACATATTTATTTAATTTACTTGTTTATGTTACCGTTTAACAATGTATACCTGCATGTAGTTTTATATGCGTATCATGTACTGTACAGTATTTTGAACCAGTCAGACCACAGTGTGTCTGATCTGATGAGGATCAGGAATATATGGAAGCAGAAAAATTTCCTTTCAAACATGGCCACTCGACAATTCTCTTTTTACAAAGGTTAAATTGGGATGTGTTGTATGAGGAGGCTCTATGGTTTTGGTTGGGGGTTCTGAAAGAATCATCCCTCGCGGAATCTTTTGATACAGTATAGGTATTGTGTTGCTACATATTTATTATGAGCATAAAGCATGTAAAATAGCAATATGTTTTGGTCTTTCATGAGTTGAAAGACCAAAACAGAAATATAAGAGAGAAAACATTCATTCGTCACATGACCAGAAACACAAACGTGTCTGCTGGATGTGTAAACCGGCAACTGTTTACTGACTAATTCACCATAGCAGCAGGTGATTATCAGTGTTGGGTTTTCAGCTAGTTCGACTTCACCCAAGTGCAAAAGGAAAACAGTGTGGCAGCCTCAAGGTTAATGGTTAAGTTGACACAACTACTTGGAAATACTGCTGTTGTACTCATATTACACACGTGTGGTTCCAGCACAGTGTTAGAGTGGCTAATGATACAGCGGGGGACTCCTGAATACAACCTTGAGCTGTCATACATTCCTGTAAACCTTCACAAACTGTAATACCATAATATTTTGTCACGACATTGTGTTGGTGAATTCCACTCACTGGGAGGGAAAAAGAACATTACAGGCAGTTACCGTAAATTACTATGTTTTCATGTGAAGACTTAGCTGAGATGTTGAAAGGGTAATTGCTTATGCCAATACGGCTTTAAAGGTAATGGCAAACAAAACTATGTTGTCACAATTACGTTAATATTTCCATCCTGGTTCAGCACAAATGATCTTAACTGAAAATGAATTCTTCAGGAGAAAATGAGTCTCCGTGCCCACCCACAACCTGCTGACTGCCTGTAGAACAGCCTGGTAATAATTAAAGACAATGTGTTCCTGACTTCCAGTATATTCAGTTGCTGTTAATCTGTCTATCGCACCTTAAGATATCAAGAAGTAAAGGTATACTATGTTATTAGGCATTATTCTGCAAATATTCTTCACTTAATAACCCTCAATTGCAGAACCGTCATTTAATCAGACTGTTTTGTAGCACAAGTCAATTTACTGCAAAACCTAAATAGCAAAATAAACCATAAACTTACAGCTTTGCTAGCAGCTCCGTTAGGTAGCATTACCTAAAACGCGTTACGCACAGCACTATGTCACAAAAGTCAGAGGAGGAAGTCATTGGGATTCATCTTCTGGGGACCATGAATGTCTACAAAATGTAATCTTAATCTATCCAATAGTTGAGATATTTCAGTCCGGACCAAAGTGGTGGAGCAGGGCTTAATACAGAGCAGAGCAGCTGTATGGCTCTGCTAAAATGTTAACCCCAACCAGTCAAATCATTTTTGTCTCCAAAGACATTGTATCACGGTGAGCCTGCTGACAGAATCTCGACCAGAGCTGCTGATCCCTGCAGGGATCAATAAAACATCACAAACTCTGTCACTCAGAGTTCAGATACACAGCTCTCCATCACAAGGATGACTGTGGCTCAGTGCTATAGCAGGGTCGTCCTTCAATCAGAGGATCGGTGGTTCGATCCCCAGCTCCACTAGTCCATGACCATGTGTCCTTGGGCAAGACAATTAACCCCAAATTGCTCCCGCATTCTGTTCCTGCTGTGTGTATGAATGGATATGAATGTTTAGACAGTCCTGAAGGGCAGGTGGCACCTTGCATGGTCGCCCCTGCCATCAGTGTATGAATGGCTGAATGAGTGTTAAAGCACATTGAGTGGTTGGAAGATTAGAAAAGAGCAATATAAAAAGTACTGGCCCCCGGGGTAAATAGTACAAGTCCATTTATTATTTGCCCCCGGCCTCAATATCTTGTGATTATTATTATCTTGTCATTTTCTCTCAACAGGGACTCAAATTGAAGCGTGATGCCTTGTTGATGTGCCATATATGCACTCTGCTGCCGTATACACACTCTCAATAGCCCTTGAGTCATGAGGCCAAGACAGTTTCTGTCAGTCGGTGCCGTTCACACACTGACAGCTCTTGGCCCTTCTATCACAGGAGGTCAATAGCTGTCATTTGACTGTCTACCCACACAACCAGGGTGGTTATTGTGGGTCTGGCTTTGCTTCTTATATATATATATATATATATATATATATACATACTAGTGATATACACTAGTTTAGTGTATAAGTCTTTATTTGTATGATGTCAAGGTCATACAAGAGGAAGGAAGGAAGGAAGGAAGGTGGTTGTAAGAGTACGTGAATGTAAAACAATGTTGTAAAATATGTATGAAGAGAATACACAGCTCTTGTGTGTATGTATGTATGCTTCACCGGCATAACCTGGAGTATGTTACAGCTGCCTGAATGGGACATGTTATGTTGGTTGTTTATGTGAAAAGGTTAGCTGTAGGCTGGTATCATTAGATGACATTAACCCTATATATTCAGGCTACTGAAAGCAGCACAAGCTTCTTTTCAGGAGATGCTGAAGACCAAAACAGAGCTAAAAGGAGAGCGGATTTTTAACTTAAACCCCCTTGCATTAAAATGTGTTTTGCGAGATCGGATTGCTATCGTAAAGTGCTTGACCACATGTATCAATGCACTCGAAACACATTGAGGACTGATTGTGATCTGATTGGCTAAAGGTACACCACATTAGGAATGCTCATTTTTTATTATTTTTCGGACCAATAGCTGACCCGTGTCAAACGATCATGAACTTTTAACCGACAGGATAAGTGCCTTACATGCAGGATAGTTGTGGGTGTAAGTTTTTTTCCGAATCAAGTTAACAAGTTAGTTCAGGACAATTGCTTTGAGATCAGAGCACTGACTTTGGGGAATACAATGGAAACTATACCCACAGCTATGGCGATAACACCCAGGTTTTAACAAACTATAGTTTTTATTTAAAGTGAGGCAGTCACACTTTAATCAGAGTACGATTCTGGTAAGGGTTGTGTCTTCTTCACATAATATTACAGAAAATAGTTTTTCATACATTTAGAGGTTATCCACTCGACGCCGTCGGCCTCATCCTTGGCCTTACATCCGTCTGTCTGAGTGACCTCCAAGGTCAGGCTGGCCAGGAAGCAGATGGGCAGGGGTCCTGAGATATCGCCACACGCTGTGGTCAGTTGTGATTGGCCGCGTTCCCATGTGGCTGAACGATGACAGAGTGTGTTATCAGAGCAGAGTGTGAGGAGGCCTGCTGTTTGGCTTTGGCTGGGGCTGGGGCCTGACAGGAGCAGCTGGGCTGCTGCACAGGGTTCCCATTATTCATGTGAGGTCCTGGCATTAGCACTCCTGCACGCTGCTGCGCTAGGGGAGCTGCACCAACTGCCACTTACTGTACAATCCGATCTGTGGAAGGACACGGCGAAGGAGAAGGCAGGGTTGAATGGCAGGGTTTTTCTTACCAAGACTCCTGAAAGACGGCCATGATACCGTACTGTGAAAAGTAATTATGCTGCATCACTCAATGCACTGAGGTTGTTTTATTTTTCTCCATATCCAACACAAAGGACACTCTTCTTGTCATGTCATTTTGTTTGCTAAATTGCTGCAAATGCCCTGCAAGAGGCAGGTGTTATGGATGGTGATGTTTGGTTGGACAGTCGCAACTAACACTTTGATCCAGAGCTAGACATCTCAATTGAATAAGTCTCCTGATTGTCATCAAGTTTGGTGTGGATGACTTCCGTTCTGACGAACGGCGGAGTAGGTTGCAAGCTGGAAGAGCTCTGTTGAAATCCTGTCTCAATTTGAAACATACATGTTAACAACCGCAGTTACCCTGTGCAGAACCTGGTGCGTCAGTATCAGAAGCCGAGGGGCACTGACCAGGCACTGGTGTTTGACGGGTTGGGACAGAGAGCCGGTTGTATCACCTTTAAAGTATCGAACTACAAATCCAGCAGACACAGAGCTATATTCATTTTGAGTTTTAATTTTAGTCCAATATTTACTCTCTTTTAGCTCTGTTTTTGGTCTCCGCCAAGGCAAACAATTTATCTGTCTCTATAGTTGCTAAATGCTCCACTATGCTCACCAGCTAGCCTCTAACTGTGTCTGTCTGCTGCTTGCTGCTGTACAGTGTCCTAAACAGTGGGTTTATCAGAGCTTTTCCACTGAAAACAGCTGCAGCTGCTGATGGAAACAAGCTTTGGTCACAGATGAGGGAAACTGCACAGTTGGTTGATGATTCTCTGTGGGTTCATTAGTGCGAGTCACACTTCACATTAAACATAGTCATATGACCAATTGTTTATATGGAAATGTTACATAATGCATCTTTGAGAATAATTAATTCATCAGTCTGTTGGTTCATATAGTGTAATGGATATGGCTCCCTCTGGCAGCCACTCCTTTTAGTGCTCAGCCTGATGTGTATCTTGGAGATGACAGTAATGACTGTGATTCGAAGGACTTTTAAAACAGACCACGTCTTAATTGTCCCTGTTACGCAACAGGCAACTTGCAAAGCCCAAGCACAGCTGCACCGTCCTCTATGCCACAGGGGCCCTGACAGATTACAGTTGTTGCGTCCCACTCTTCCTGTCTATTGAGCACCAGCAATCTACAAGCGGCTTGTCCTCCCTTTGGGGGTAGTTAGTGAGCACTTGTGGACACTAAGGATGTGACATTAAATCTGGGCTTATCACCACTGTCCCTCTCTTCTCTTCTCTGCACCTCAGCCCGGGATGATAACACATCCAGTTCATCTGAGCACACCTGTAAATAATCTCATTACAGGCTCACTGAGCACATGAATTGGTCGAGCGGGAGACCTTCACACTGTCAAATGTCAAGGGCAGCATGGTGGTGATCGTCCATGTCTGATGCCCCAGTAATGTCATTTTGCTCCAGTGGGCCGTGGCATTATTGGATTCAGGTGTTGTGGCACAGTCACAGTTGGTTGTGAAAGCTGCAGCGCTATGTCCTCAAAATGCAATTTACCGAAACGAAGTCAAATCGGTTTGTTTTGGGTTAGTGCTGTCGTAAACCAGTGTTACCTGTTTGATACGCTAAATACATCTCTCTGCGCCTCCAAAATTATTATTTCTGGAACTTCCACAAGTATAAAGCAGCAGTAGTGGTCATTTCGACAAAGATTGATGAAACAATGTTGGTGTCAACGTGGAGGTAAGCCTCGCCTCTTTTCAGAGTGTTTTTGTAATCTCGCGGCCAAACACGCGCAAGCTACATTAAAAAATCAACTCTACGTTTGGTGTGAACACAGCATAAAGCTAGTTGCTAACTAGCATGTTATACCTTGTTTGTCTAAAAAAGTGGAACAGGGCTAAAAAAAATGTTTTTTAAACAGCTCTGTGCGGTCAGCATGCTACAATGTTCAAACTGACAATGTTGACATGCTGATGGTTTTATCATTTTTCCCCTCTTAACTTAGCATTTTAGCATGCTAACATTTGCTAATTTGGACTAAAGGGAAATTACAGCTGATGCTGATGGGAATGTCATTATCTTTGCAGGTATTTGGATATAAATCAAAGTATTATAAGATAAATTCTCACTTTGACCTTCTGTCAGCTAGATGGGAAGTCAGAGTAGCTTCAGAGATGCTGACAGGCTGGTTTTCTTACCTTTGGACAGAGCCTTGTTAGATGTTTCCAATCTGTATGCCAAGCCAAGTTAACAGGCTGCTTGCAGTAGGTCCATAATTAATGAACAGCTGAGTGTCAAACCTTTCCTCTAACTCTCTGTAAGAAAGTTATAATTTCCAAAATGTGGAACAATACATTCTATACTTATGAAACAAAGTGGTGTGCTTCCGATGAAATGTTGCCACACAAGGATTTCGGTCAGCTGCTACCACGGTGAGCCATAACTTGTTACCGTGCATAACTGCAGGCGGTACTATTTTCAAATAACTTATTATGGAACGAAAACTCTTCATGCCATAAAACAGGGCTAATGTTTGTTCAGAGACCGAGGGGTTATAATCAGAAACAGCTGTGTGTGTGTTGACTGTGCCTCGTGTGTATAGAAAACTGCAGCGGCCTCTGGTCAGTCTGCGCAACAGCTGGCGGTACTGTATTCTTTACAGAGAGTGAAGGATTGGGATGATTGACAAGAACTTTATAGCATCATTCCTGATTGCTAACTCGCCCATGTTGTGTGTGGGAGTCTGAGATCTTTGCTGTTCAAGGTTACTTGATCAAAGCACTTTTTCGATCAAAGACCTTTTTTTGCAGTTTGGCAAAGAGATGTATTGAATATGTTTAATCATTTAAATGTCAGCAAAGACTTGAATTTATTGCACATTACATTGTCTGACAATGGATTTTTTTACATGAATAGCAGTAACAGTAAAGGTGAATGGATTTTCCATTCGAACTGGGGGAGAATGGAAAAAACGTGTCACATCTCTGGTGATTTACAGTGTAATATAATTTGTGCTGCCTTTGTACAAAAGCCAGTGTTGCACAAACTGAAGAGCTGGGGAGCAAGAGGCAGGTTGAGCCATCGCAGCAGGTTGAAGTGAACTGGCCTTGTTTCAAAACCTGCTTAATTTAATAATAGTTCCATAAATCTCTTTTTTGTGGGCTTTCTGTAGTATTACCAACACTGCACCAACCATATTTTACAGCCCGCCTCCTGGAGATTGGCACATTGGGGGCGGAACGAACTGCCGTACTGTCCCAACGGTACAAAGAGAATAAAAGGGACTGATGAATTCAGCATTCCTGTTGATTTTTCATTGCTTATAATAAACGTAAAAAGAGAAGGAAGGCTTATGCTATGTAGTAACTTTTGGTTGAAATTGCCTTTGGATGTATAACATGAAGTACATTTCTCTTCATCATGGTTGCAGGTGACATTGTTTAGCTAGCAGGTCATAGTCAGCAGGATCCCTTATTATTTGACAAAACCTCACATAACATAACAATACTTGGCATTACAGTGCGGCTCCAAAACCAACTTCAAAAGCAAACAACTTGTTTTCTCTCGATCGTTTCACAATAGGTAAAAATCAGCAGAGGAGAGAGACACAGCAGCAGATGGCGGAGAGCTAACATGTTTGATTGTGGGGAAATAAATCTGATTACGGGCTTTTTTTGCGGGGGACAATTGCAATGCCCAATAATGTAAATCATAACGTTTTATGGTGAAAGACTTGAGTTTAAATTGAGAATAAGTTTACGTTTAGGTTAAGGTTAGGATTAGGCTCTTAGGGTTAGGATTTATTGGGGGAGTTTTTCCTGATCCAATGTGAGGTCCCGGGACAGGGATGTTATGTGTACAGATTGTAAAGCCCTCGGAGGCAAACTTGTATTTGTGATGTTGGGCTATATAAAATAAACTAAATTGAATTGAATTGATACTTCTCCAGAAAAGGACATGACAAAATGTAAGGTCTCCAATAGTCATCACAACAGAGTGTGTGTGTGTGTGTGTGTGTGTGTGTGTGTGTGTGTGTGTGTGTGTGTGTGTGTGTGTGCGCGTGCGTTAGTATCCTGTTTCTACTCAACACTAATAATAAAACATTACAACATAACAATTCATAATTAATCTGGACATTAAAAAGAAATGTGGTACTCGGTTTTTCACAATCGATACAAAATGTTTTTGTCTGGAAGTACGGTTGGCTCTTAATGGATTAATGAATCCATTGTTTCCCCGAGGGGAATTGGGACATTGGAAGCAAGTTCAAGAGAGTGCCAAATTCAGACCCAGAACTCGTTAAGCAACTAAATACTGTGCGGGACAAAAGATGTGAAGCCTCTTTTAGTCCTCATCCTTAGGCATACGGTACCTTTTTGTCCCGAAGATAACGACATATTCAGGCCTTAGAGGGTGAGTGGATTTGCTGTGAACTAAATGTTTTGGTGCACTGGTCTCTCATGTGAGACACAGGGGCATGTCACATTTGCAGCAGGTTGCACGTTTGGTGTGAAAAAAAGGCGGGACCCCCACTAATTCTGGGAATTAGGGACAATTGGTAACATTAACAAGAGCTTTCAGTTGTGTAACATTGTAATGAATACACCGTGGCAGAACGTCCCAACTGCATAAGGAGAGGGAACGCCTCCAGTCCCCGAGAGAAAAACTAATCTTGTCTCACTCTTTAAAAAATTGGCTCGGCAGATGGAATAACCTGGAAATGTTCCAGACGGGTTCAAACAAAAACAGAGTTGAGATTCAGTGCGTGGCACACAATTGCTGCTTTTTCAAGGACCTCTGATTGACTGTTATTACTATGCAGTGCTGCACGGGCAATTATGACAAAGCAAATATTGCCTTATATTACGTGTGTGTGTGTGTGTGTGTGTGTGTGTGTGTGTGTGTGTGTGTGTGTAGGCTCACATAGGGATATGGAGCGATGGCAGCACTTGCGCGCCTATTATCAACGTGGCCGATTTTTACCGTGACCCCTGCAGTCTCCGGGGAGAGGTCGCTTCAGGGAGGAAGATTAAATCCTCTCTCACGCGTCCGACGCAGGAAGTGCAAATGTACACCGCAGTCAATTTGTTACGGGCGTGAGCGGCGGGTGATTAATCCCACAATGCTTTCTGCTGATGCTTATTTTTTCGTTTTTTTTGCACCAACGGTCCTCAACACATCTGTCTGAACATGACTGATGCTTCAGGTTTTGAGTATCCCAGTTTATATTTCATAGCTCTTGCTTTTCAAGTCAACCTTGACCTCTTCCCATTCTCCTTGCAAAGTAGTAGAATGCAGATGAGACTGGAGTGGCGCTGAGCGATGTATTTGTCATTACATGTCAGAGATGGGCGGCAGAGAGAGTTGCTCGCTGCAGAAAATGTCCACCTCTCTGAGTGGTTTTCAATAAATTGGAGTTTCACACTCTCTTTTTGCATTTTCTTCAGTGTGGGGTCTGTGACCTGGTGGAGCTTGATTTATAACTATGGAGATCGAGAAAGCTCACATACAAGATTGATTATATTGATAGCCCTACCCAACCAAACCATCGTCTCAGAGCATCTATCTGCATCCATCGCATAAACTAATGCAAATATACAGTGCAGTATATGCACAGGTGTCAATAGGTTGCACAGTTATTACAACTTGACCCACAACACAACTTGAACACACAAGATCTAAATATAACCTTTACATTTGGAGGCCCCCGAAATCTACAATACAACTTTACAGTCCTTCACACATGCACTGCAACCCTGAACTTATCCAGACATTACCAGGAGGAGCTGGATGTGAGATGTTGGAATCATTTGATCAGGACATTGAATATACTCCACCCTGCCGGCTCAAAGTCCATGTCATGTCCGATTGAGGCCATGTGTGAATGGAGCATTCACAGCGAGAGAGAGAGAGGGCGTGTTGGTGGCGTTTCTATTCCAGCTGGCGTGAAATCTGAAGAAAAGAGTGAAGAAGAACAATAGTCAACGAAACTGGGGAGATGATGAGGTTCTGGAACTTCTGCTTGTGAGGGTTGACGACGAAATCTTAAGAACTCAGGTAACAGCAAGAGACTCGGTTGTTAATGTGATCGCGCTGTAACCGTCATCATGTCCTGCCTACTGCAGGCTCTACCTAGGCGCCAGCCCTCGCCTCAAGCAAACTGAATATCTCAGTAGGTTAAAACACATCCGACATGGACAACCTCCTGATTTGAGCTACATGTGTAAAAAGGTCCTGACTCTCCGGAAACTGTTCAGAGTTAATATGAGAAAACAGCTAAAAAGAGTACTCTAAAATGAACCTCTAAACTACTTCTCACAACACCTCCAATATATAGATGCATATGCCACAGTACGCCTTTATGTCATTATGGATAAACAATACACCTTGACAGGCTCCCGGAATCTAGAAGAGACCTTTACAAATCTAAGTGAAACCGAATGAGCACTGCACTAGTTCTTCATGAATCCAAAATACATTGTCGTTGCTTTATCTCCAAACATAGGGAATCCGTGTTCATAAATTATCGAGAATCCAGTATAACAATCTGTAACTCTTTTCCATGATCCAAATAACACCTTTATGGTTCTTGTGGATCTCGTGGATCAACAATAAACCTTTACAGGACCCCCAAGTCCAGGTAAATACACCTCAACTGTCTTTCAGGAAACCAAATTAAACTCCACGTTCACCTAGAGTCAGTAGTACTTTATTGGTTCACAAAATCCGGCACCTTCATTGCTTTAATGTCTGAGCAAATCCGGAATACATGTTCACGAATTGTCAAGAATCCAGACAAATGCCCAGCTCCCTTAAGAGGATCCAGAATACATGTGTATAATTCATGCGGATCAATAACACATCTTAAGAGACAAGAAGAAATACAGCACACCTCAGCTGTCTTCCAGGATCCATAATTAACTTCCAGGATCTGTACATTCCTCATGAACCCAGAATACATCCTTGGAGGCCTTTTAAAATCTAGAACACACCCCTATAGTCCTCTGACTTTGCAGTCCTCCACGATCCAGATTTTACCACCAGAATGTGAAATCCACCTCCAAAGATCTCTCGGATCCAGCAAAGACCCCTACGGTGCTCAGAGGTCCACACGGACGTGTGGAAGAATACATTTGTTGTGTTTGGTTGTCATTTTGCTGTCTGCACAGGTGCAGCTACAGATAAGTTTATCCATTCTGACGCTTCAACCAAAACAGACACCTCAGGGGGAAATAATACATAATTCATAGTTTGAATACACTCGGCTGGACGTTGTTCAAGATTTGCCTCCCTGTGACTGAACGAAGCAGGTCCTCTGCTTCATCTCTCGTTCTTATGTTAAGCAGTAGCATGGCAGTTGACCTTAGTGTGCCTTGAAAGGAGATGAAACGCTTCACTTTATAGCTGTGTAGATCACAAATCTTGCAGATCTGCTCTGCCACACACTCTCTTTTTTTTCACCATTCAGTATTTCAGCGGGAGGCTGGCAGGGTCTCCGTCCTGCAGCAAAACAAAAGAGGAAGAGAGCCCCCTTCCTCCACGCTAGGCAGCCCCCGGGGAGACACTGCAGCTGGTTTTCTGCCTCTCCAATCTGAGAGCAACACTGCCCTCTAGAGTGTCTGCCATTGTAGCTGCAGCTTCAGGGAGGATGGTGGGGGAGGCTGGCAGACGATCGTCCGGGTGCATGCAGCCGTGGTGAGACAGAGGTGGGGGCTGCTGGTGATGACTAATCAGATTGTTTATCCCCCACTGGGTGTGATTCAGTGCTTTGTTTTCCCATGCAGATGTTGACTAAGCAGCAGCGACAGTGTCTTTGTGTTTGCATGTTTGGAGGGGAAGGTGGGGGGCATGTCCAGTGAGTATGTGTTGGTCCATTGTGCAAATGCCCTGTGTGATTTGTGTATAGCTGAAATGCTCGTTAGCAGAGAATCTGAGAGTTCTGCTGTCAGTTGTTAATTGAGGATATGATGACATACCGTGAAGCCGCTTCAGACCGTGTTTTGATCCCAGCTCTCCAGCTGATTATCTCTGGGTGGGTGAGGTTCTGCTGGAGGAACCAGTAGTGGAATCGCCTTGTCCTTGGTGTATGAGGATGATCTCTGGCAATAACTTAATAATAGTAATAATGTATTACATGGTAATATAGACACAGATCACTCAATGTCATGATAATGACCTATAAAGAGGTGATTCATGGGGGGAAATGATTTAACAAAAAGTCATTTTAGTTCTTAAAGACTTTTTTGTGGAAACACAGTATGAAAGCCATGGAATAATCCATTTTATCAAGACTGACTGACAGACTATTGAGAAACCTCAGTTTTCTGTTTTCCTGCGGTTTCAGCCTACGTCAGCTGAACTTCAGAGGAACCCTCTAATCCCCACAAACACTGTAGCCATGCTAAGTAAACTGTGATTCTCTCCAGCAAATATTTAGCCATTTTAATTGATGTCTGTCTTTGGTTTGAGCCACATCTCGGTTCTCATTTTCTCTCTCTGGCTCTCTTTTCTCTCCGTCTCTCTTACTTCTGGATTTCTCTCTCTGCCAGCTTGTCTCTATCCTTATTTCTCTTCAGTCTTTCTGACATTAATATGATTTCTTTCATAAATATATTTCTGTAGTGTTGTTGTTGTTTCATTCAGGTCTCATTTGTATTTGTGAACCTTTCTCAAAAGGAATAACGTTCAAGAATGAAACAGACTTTGCTGCTGTCAATAATCCTTAAATAGTCTCCAAACTAGTTTTGTAAGCATATATATATATATATATATATATATATATATATATATATATATATATATATATATACTTACTGTACATATTTCCGTTTGTTACAGTGACGCAGCCGTGGAGTTTGAACATTTTGAGCAGTGTTAAGATTACATAATAAAAAAGAAAAAAGATATAAATTATCCGTTAAAGAATATCTAGTAATACTGCAGGACATAAACAATGATGTCCTTAAAGCTGCATTAATAGAGATTATAGCCACTTGGGGGCAGCAGAAATAGCTGTAAAGACAATATTAACATAGTATGACCTTATAAAGTTGTCACAGCGAACATGTTAGCGTTGTCTATTTACACCTCCAGCAGGTACAAAGCTACATTTGATTTAGATTTGTGTTTCTGTCCACCTTATGAATTTAAGTCCAATATTCACACACTTCTTTTATCTCTGTTTTTGGTCTCCACCAACTCCTGATCTTGTATATTTGTATCTCTTTAGCTGCTCAAGGCTCCACTGTGTTCACAAGCTGGTCTCTCACTGTCTGTCTGCTGGTTGGTGCTGGGCAGGTCGTCTACAGCTAGTCTGTTGTTTTTAAACAGCTGCTTGTGGTGCCTGCTCACCATGGATTAGTGTGGTGGACATGTTCAAGACCAGACAGCAGGTGCAGGGTTTTACAGAGGTTGAGTATATCTGATCTCCTTGCGTCGTCATTTTGCTAAATCCATATATCATTATGTTAAAAAGCATGCTGATACAGTGGCTAAGGGAATATAGGGAATCAATTCCACTCTCTTGTTTGTGCTTTTAAAGGGTACTTTTATTTATTTTTCAGCCATTGGCCATTTTTCCCCATGTTTATGTGTGAATAATAAGAACAAGGTTTGAAACTGGTGGAGTATTGAGTGCAAGCACTGCAGCCGCTGCTCAACGGGCTGCAATGTAATCCTCGGGGCAACTTGTTTTTACCACTGACAGGCTCATATTGTTGTTATAAGTGTCTGACAACATTATGGAAAGGACCCTACAGAGAAACAAAAAAGTTTTCTTTCCCTCTCGCTTCGTCCGCTCTGTTTGTTATTGCCCAGAGCAATGCAATGCATCTTGTTTTAGTGGCTGCCGTTTGCAGTGTTCTCCCTTAATAATGGAGCAAATTCAGAAATTTTTGTTGTCCCCATTTGTCACTTGACACAAGAACATGGGAAAATATGGACCAGGTTGAAAAATACAAAAGTTACCCTGTAAGTATGAAGCTGGACGTGGTTATTGAGCATAAAGACAGATACGAGTCCCAGCTTTGTTTTTAAGCTTCTGTTTGTGTCAGCCTCAACAAATAAGATACAACGTTCTAATTAGTGACCTTTAGAAGTGCTGGTAGGAGCGTTTTCTTTTAACAAAGCCAAGCTGGCTGTTACCCCCCTGTTTCTTATCTATATGCTCGGCTAACCAGGCCCTGACTTCAGCTCTGTACTTAACGCACAGACATGTAAGTGGTATACATCTTCCTACCTTAATCATGGTGGGGGGAAAAACACTCACCGTATTGTCCTTTATATTTCACCACTGTATTCATTTAAAAGGCTCACAATTTGGAAAAAAACAGTGGATGAAAGGGATGCCTAGATGACTGTATTCATATTCTGCCTCTGTTGTTTGGTCCTCTCTTTATCTATGTAATGTCCTCCAGTCTGCATGTTCGAATCATATTGAAGTGTGTGATAATAATGAACTCGGAGTGAACTCAGACATGGAGCGCAGGTGTTTTCATTCGGCGGACAGAGAGGCCCTTGCTGCCCCGGAGGAGAGATAGAAAGCAATTTACCTCTTATGTGAGACTGGACGCTGACATCATCTGGCCTGAGCCTGCCAGCCATTAGTGAAGTGCATTTGTCAACCCAAATTCCTGCAGACCAGTCTGGCAACATAAAAAGGAAAGGGTCGAATGAAGCCTGTGGCAGAGATACAGAGCGAGGAAAAGTGAATGAATGTAATTTGTCTTCTTTTCTCCCTCCCAGTGACGTGGGTGGACGGGGAGGCGAGGCTGTCTCAGAGACATGGGTCTGTCAGACGGGGCGGGATGCTCCCTGCATTCCTCTCAGGGATTGTCTTATGTTCACAGCATCAAGGCAGCGAGGATGAACAGCAGGTAGACAGAGACCTCTCTGGAGACTAAAGCCCTCTGACGTGTTCGTCTGACTTATCTGCTGTGACCAAATCCTGTTCAGTCATGACACGACTCTTCTGCTCTTTTTCTTTGTTTCTCTTGTTTCTTTCACACTGAGCGTTTCTGTTTCACACCTAGAGTTTCTTCACAAATAGAATATCTGATTGGCACAAATAAAACATTAGCAAAATACCAATTGACCCTTTGTTAAGTCCCACCCCCTCCAACGCAGGTTAGCCAATCAAATTGTAGCTTCAGCTAGCTCCTATAACTATCCGGCTGTGCAGAGATGCAATGGTTTCAGGTGATACTTGTTCCCTCACTATCCATGGGATCTTGGTTATGATGGAGAAATTGCCCTGGAAATCTTGATATTATAAGCAAGGATAAAAATTCAGATTTTTTTCCATTATTGTATCTCCATTTACGGAATGGTTTTAGACATAGTTTTACTTTCAATGGATTAATATTCCTTAGCTTCTTGCCTTTCAAAGGAGGCTAGACATATGATCCATATACAGTAAATGCTTGAGGATTTCAGATGTTTTTTTTCCATCTACAATCAGGGCAAGGGCTTAACAGGTTAACATGTATCTGTATTAAAAAGCAACTAAAGTGCTGCTTTGAAATGAGTTGCCCTTCACTGTTTGGCCAGCAGGGTGCACTCATATTTACATTTTAGCTGGATTATAACATTACCACTGACAGTGTCTTATTCACAGATGTGTGTTCCCATTGTGTGAGTGAGTCCATGTGTTATGCAGTGTGTGTCTGTCAGTATGCACAGTGTGTCTGATAACAGGACACAGTTGTGTTCTTACAGTGGGGGCATTTCCTGTTCCCCTCAGCACTACACGTCTCTGCTCAGTATCCACACTGCTATCCGTCGGGTAGCTCTTAACACTGAGGTTGCAGCGGAACACTCAGCCGGCCGAGCACATCCTCTCTTACCTCGACATTTTGAGTGTTGTGCCGATGAACTGCATCCTGTTTTCTGAGTCCTTTCATAAAGCATAACATGCTGGGCAGGATTCTGGCCTTGAAGATGGGTGTGGGACTTACTAAATAGGCCTGTTGGGATTTACGTCTTTTAGGAAAACTCAATGTTAAGTCAGAGTCTAGTTAGTAACTTGTCTTTCCAACAAAAAAAATTATCATCACACCCACCTGTCAACAGGGAGGAGACGTGTAGAAACGTAAACGTCAACAGGAAATCCAAGGAAAAGACATGACAAGAACTAACTGACCACTTTATTATTGGAATGTGAATTCTTATTTGATTTTAAAATATTTTACAGGAATGTTTTACTCTATTCTTGGGATTTCTATAATTTGTTTGGCCCATACATTTTAAATGTGCGGATTACTGTATTCATAAAATGATGTTTATTAATCCGTATATTGTAACCTCAGCGATCCGTGTTGCAGTCATTCTGGAGTGTTGTTTGAGGAACAGGATCAAATTGGTTATTTGCCATGTTCAGGTGATCATCTGAACGCTGCTCTGTATTCTGATTGTTTCTGGATTGTTTGGACCAATTCAATTGTGGGGGTCTGGAAACTCACCTTCAAAGAAAAAGGCTGATGCAGAAAGGAACACAAGGGGCTAGCTTTGACTGTAGTTGTGTATGCACACAGTTTTCATGTGTTTCATCAGTTTCCTTATTCCTCAATCAGCTTAACCTAAAAATAAAACGGTTTAGACAATCTGGCTAAAGATTCAGTTTATTGCCCCATCAGCCCCCTTTTTTGGGATAATGTTGTATTCACAGATTTTAACAATTACTTCAGTGAGTATGATGTTGTCATGACCAATAGAAACAATGGCCAAAGTTTTAAAAAAGGACCCTCAAGTAAAGCATGCTTATTGTTGAATTGAATGTACAGTCAGAATATACGTAATGCAACCAGCGATGCTGCTACTCAATTTTTTTGGTCAGACCTGTGACCTGGCTTTTGAAGATTTGTACCTGCCTGTTTGGGCCTCTGCTTTTGGACTTTGGATTTCCTCGCCTTGCCAGGTGTTGACCCCTTTGACCATGATTCTGTAATGTCCAAATGCATCATTGTACTCTGACAGTCTTATCCCTGATACCCCGCACACACCAGCCGTGACGAGCGTGGGGGGAAATAACGGGAAAACTGGGTCCAGGTCCAAAACGGATGGAGTTATGATTTAAGCTGTGAGATGTGCTGCACTTAATTTATGTCACTGAATGCATGAGATAGAAATGTAAAACTTGTTAGTGAGTCCTCTGAGTCTCGGAGCAGCTGTATTTAGATGGAGTGTAATGTATATCACAGCTACGGCAAATTGTGTGGAGACACAGCAGCTGTAGTCGGCCCGGCCTGTGCTGCTGTAACTCAGCCTGTGTGGGCAGAGGATGCTGTATGAACGCTCTCATTCCCCGCTGCATCAACAGCTGGGTCAGGACGTTCAATCGTAAGTGTTGTATCCATGTAATAACACAAAATCCCTGTTAAATAAATCTAATTGTTAACCCTTATTCCAACTCGTCCTTCAATCTGAGGATCGGCGGTTGGATCCCCGGCTCCACTAGTCCATGTCGGTGGCACCTTAGCCCCTCCCATCAGTGTATGAATGGGTGAATGATGTCATGTAGTGTTAAAGTGCTTTGAGTGGTCGGAAGACTAAAAAAGAGATATACAAGTATAATCTATTTACCATCAGTAAACTATAATTCAATATTTGTATTTATTTTTCTGTGGTTGCCACAATCACATGCAAACTCTCGCAAAATGTGCATCATGGTTGATCATTACGTGACCTTGAACAAGTTTTTTACAATTTGCAAAATGTTTTTTCCCTATATAGACATTGTATATTGCTGTCCATTGTTGTTTTTAGATATATTTCTTTTATATATATATATATATATATATATATATATATACACACATTTTTTTCTTGTGATCGGAGTCAAATTGTAACTAAACACTAAAAGCTGATTCTGATTAGTTGTTACGAGGTCGTAAAGTAGAATTCCACAATGTATGACCGAATGGCATTTGTTTGTTCCAACGGTCCATCCAGTTGTGCTTGCCAGTAGACTGACGACATTAAATCTCAAATAAAAATTATATTGAAGTGTTTTTTGTTTTATTTCAACTGATCTGTTCCCTTGATATCTGGAATTTGGCAATCTGAGGTCCGCCTATTTTCATTTCTTGGCCTCAGGTTCCTGTTTTTCCATTAGTCGTCTTGGGAAGAGCCCGGACTGATGAGCTGAACTTACTTTATTTGGGGAAATACACAGCAACTCTCACAGGCCGTCTGCCAGCATTCACACGTATGATTTGTAGCACTCCAATCTGTCGGCTAGTTTCAATTTTCGGCAAGGACAGTTTACGTGAGGGGAGATTGAATCATTCCATTTTTCCCACCAAGTCAGACCTCTGCTCTACATTTTTTTTAAATCTCTCTCTCTCTCACACACCCACTCCTCCTTCCATCTGCTTCCAATCAACATTCACTGCCAAGACCGAGGTACGTTTCTCCCCGAAGAGCCCACTCACACACGGAGGAATTGTGAAGCAGTCTGTTAAGAGGACAGTAGGAGTAACCACATCCCACACCTCGAAAACAGTTGTTGAACACAGGAAATGATTCATTCTTTGCCACACTAGGTGCGTTCAATGTTTATCATCGTCTTTATCACCTTGTGGTTGACCTTTTTCTGCAGACATTTAGACTCGCCGTAGCAGGAGTAGGAGCAGGCGGAGTCACTCATTCCAGATTAGGGTGTTCTTTTCATTTGCAAGCGCGTGATTTTTGCGCCATCGGCGTATTTTGAGTTCTTATTCAATTAATTTCCGGCCGACTTGGCACAGGGAGTGCATTGCTGCCTCCCACCGGTTAAAAAACAACGACACATTTTGTCCTTGCGAACGGAAATGATGTACGTGTCTGTTCGCATGGAGACGAGTTTTAGTGCCCGGTATGAACTGGCGTTCTTGTTGCTTCCCACTTGTGATAGGATCGCCAAACACTCGTGTTGATGCCAGGTCTGAACACGGCCTTTGAGTTTGCTCACTCTTAGCTTTACCGCCACATAAAGAGCTTTAGTTCTGGCTCAACTGTTGGCTTGTTTACAACCTGTCTGAGGTTAATGTGTGTTGCTCAATTGGACATTGTTAAGTGACATCATTGTGTTCCCAGATTTCAGCAATTACTCTGACGTGTACTGTGTTTTTATAGCTAATAGAAATGCTGGCCAAAATAAGACCGGAGTTTACGTTTAGTTTTGCAGGGCATTATGCTGTCGCGCTTACCGCTTCAGTTTGGTCGCGCAAGTGAAACGAGGGTGTTCACACCAAACGCGACAAAGGGGGCGTGGCTTATCGTTGTCTCTTCTCTCCGTAAAAATAGTTATCTTTTCCGGTATCGACTATGGAATATGAAACGCCGTCGTGTTTGGGTTCATAGCACCATCCGTAGCCGCACACAGCTCGGTGAATTTCACCGACTCCTCCAGGAACTGCGTCTGGCTTATCTCCGTAAAACGGATACCGCTTCCACCATCCACCATGAAAATAACCACTAGTTCTGCTTTATACTTGTTGTGTAAACTCCACATACGTCGGAACATCAAACTCCATGATGTCTGGGTTCAATATTATCCGTAGTCCCACAACAGTGTCTGAGTGACGGCCGCTACCAGCGCTACTTCAGGCGTAGCAGCAGCAGTTTGATTCAGCAACTGCAAGACAGCGGTGGTGACAGACGGAGCTTCTCAACGCTGATTGGCTGACGCAACTATGACTCATGCGATTTTGTTGCCGGAGTTGGGAAATTTCAACTCTTGTCGCGTCGTGTCGCGTCCTTCGCTCTGTTCGCCCCGCGTCAAACGTTCTGTTTGCGCCGCCTCAAACGCGTCAGTCGCGTCGCCCGGCGGAAATGTCGCCCCTTCGCAACCTGTCGCGTCTGTGCATTGACTTTGCATGTAATCTGGACTCTACAAGTCATGCCATTTCCACAAATAATACTTCCTATTGTATCTTAATTTCTTAATTCAGAACTTCCATATATTGAAGGTGAGTTGTTGTTTGTTGTGATAGAGCGTATCGTTGGTATGCGTGGAGACTGAAAGGAGACACCGCGGGCCGAGGTCTGACCTGCTGTACTCTCTGACCCCCGGCCCTCTCAGGAGAGGCTGCCGGGCCTCTTTCCCTCTGCTCTGAGATGTGAGGAGGTGAATCCAAGCTACAGCACAGCAGGCATGCAATAGGGGTTCAGCTTTTCTCTCCACATGAGCTTGGCTAACCAGTGGGGTTGTTTATATCCTGATTATGTTACAGTCGGACTACACAAATAATATCCTAGTTGTAATACACAATTGTACGCAATTGTTCTTCAATGTGAGCCTATATGGGTTCCAAATGGCTTTTTCCTAAATTCTGAATCCTGGATAAAAAAAACTCACCCACCCTCAAAAACTGTGATTGAAAACCATAATTATTGTGTGTCTGCACAACATCAGCCCTTTCCCTTTAGGAGCCTTATGAGGAACCCTGTGGGGGGTTCGAACTGAATCCCTTGCAATATAAAAGGTTCCTCAGTAGAACCCCCTAACTTGGATGTAGATGAAACCCTTAGAATATGAAAGGGTTCTTGTCAGAACCCACTGGGTGAGTTCTAGATCCAACCCTTGGAATATGAAAGGGTTCACGGTAGAACCCCCCTGGTTAAGTTCTAGATCTAACCCTTGGAATATAAAATGGTTCTCAGTAGAACCCCCGGGGTGAGTTCTAGATGAAGCCCTTGGAATATGAAAAGGTTTTCAGTAGAACCCCCTAGGTGCGTTCTTGTTAGCAGACTTGGAAGGTGGAGATTTTCAGGATAGAACCTCCAGAGTGGGTTCTGGGTGGAACCATTACACCATATAATGTTCTCTATAGAACCTCACACAGGGAAATCTGGTTGGAACCTTTCAGAAGGTTCTGGGTGGAACCCCCCTGGGTGGGTTCTAGATGAAGCCCTTGGAATATGAAAAGGTTCTTGCTAGGTGGGTTCTTGTTCGCAGACTTGGATGGTGGAATGTTTCTGGATAGAACCCTCTCACAGGGGAATCTGAGGGGAACCTTTCAGAAGGTGGAATCTTTATAAGTACCCTATATGGTTTTAATGTATTGTTATTTCTAAGACTGTACAAACCCTTTTTATATTGACACCAGTGGCGGCTGGTGGCAATTTCCTTTGATAAGGCCGTCTAATCAATTTCAGCAAACATCCCCGTATGATTCAATGCAAAAAAAAAGGTATCACGCATTACTACTTTGCAGTTAAATATTTAACATTTATTCCAACACTTTGACATAATAAGGACATCTTATTCATACAATTCAGCGCAGCATAGACGTGCACGGGCAGAGAGCACAAGCAAGAAAAGCATATATATTTTGCACAGATATCCTATTTTACAAATATTACTGGGTATATTCCATATTTCAAAAACACAAATATTGACCATTTGTATAATTTATTAATATTATTATAATTTTATAATTAATAATATTATAAATATCTTTTCTTTTTCTTTCTTTTTTTGGTGGCTCAAAGTGGGGCCAGGCCCCATGGCCCTCTATTGGCCGGCTGCCACTGATTGACACCCTGTCGTCTTGGCGAAGTCTTGCTGTACTGTATTAAGTATGATCTTGTGATACTCACACTGCAGTGCTGCGGATGGATTTCTTCATGTTGCTTTTGGCTCAGAGGGCAGCGTTGCACTGTGCCAATGCCGCTGTATCACTCAGCTGCCAAACCCAGCAGTGGCCTTTGATCACGTGAATGGCCTTTGGCTGAATAGGTTGGCAAAGAAGACCACCCGGGACAAACCCGTCCCTTTGTAAAGACGTTAAGAATACAGTGCTGCTGCTGTGAAACCTCCTAGATTGTTGAATAGGACCCTGGCCTGTGAGTGATCTCTGGTGTTTACACAATGCGTGTGCCCGAGAATACCAATGTGCAGTTGGCAGAACATGGAGAAAGGAAAAGTCCTCTATGTCTCAGCGAGCTGGTGAAGTAAACAGATTGTGGTTCAGCAAAGCTTTCTGGTGTTTAGTGCTGCCTCTGTGTCATGTGCAATGCGTGAAAGTGTTATATAAAGGATGAAGTTGGACTCAGAAGTGCATAACTGGAGTCTACAGTTACTCCCAAGAGAGCAATTAATGTTGCTATGGTACCACAGTAGTTTCATACCATAAACGGGTAATATAAGGCTATGGAGACAAAATAAAAGAGGGTCGTACTTTCATTGGCCTATAGCAGGGGAAACTGCCAGCATTCAACGGTAACCTTTTGAGTTACATTAAAACAAAGATTGCCACAATTGGACCCCAAAAAAGAAAGACACCTCCTTTCTTCTGTATAATATGAGACGAACTAAACTGTGCAGGGGTTGCCCATAGTTGCATTTTTCATGCATATCTTCAATTTACACATTAAAAGAAAAACCAGGAGGAAACATTTCAAATAAAGTCAAAACATAGCAAAACACTTTTACACTTAGCTGAGGTGGAAAAGTTGCTGTGTCTATAATAGCAAAACACGACAAAGTGCAATGGAGACAACAAAAAAGCAAAATGTGGACGTCCATGAATCGTGTATGATAAACCCATGCTTAAAGGCAAGCTTACGTGTGTGCTGACGAGGAGTCTGTAACATTCCTCATATTAATTTGTGAAATAAACAGACATGGTTCTCCTCCAATTGAGGTTTGGCTGGCGTTCTTTTAACAATGACGTCTTGAATGACATCATGCCCGCTTCTTCTGTGTCTTAATGACACCCACTTGGTGTATAAGCATTTAAGGGGATCTATTGGCAGAAATGGATTATAATATTATTAATTATGTTTTCTTTAGTGTATCATTAACGCAAAATAAGAATTGTTTTGTTTTCATTAGCTAAAAATTAGCAATTTATCTACATAGGGAGCAAGTCCTCTTCATGTTTCTACAGTAGCCCAGAGAGGACAAACCAAACATTGGCTCTAGAAAAGGCCATTCGCGCTTTCGTGTCGGCCACCGTAGTTCTCTTACACTTTCAGTTGGTTGCAATCTGCAACCTTTTCACTAGATGCCGCCAAATCCTACACACTGGCCCTTCAATGTACCAAAGTCACATATTTTAGATTTGTATTATATTTGAATGGAAACTTGACTACAGGCTCAGCATGTGTTGAAATAACACGAACAAAAGAAACATCTTCTGGGACTCAACCAAGGGGAATACAAACATAATGGCACAATGAGTCTTCCCAGTGTTACATGTGGTAAAGGGACAGACATCTTAAATGAGGGGTGCATGACCAAGGATATGTGGGCTTGTCGAAAAAGGGGGTAAATATGTTCCAGTCGGTGGCGAACCGCAGAGGTTTACATCACCCATCAACACCAACTCTCACAATCAGTCAACTTCTTTCATGGGAAATGCCAACCAAGAACCTTGAAACTTCAACGCTGTTTCCACAAATCTGTTCAAAAGTGGTCTTATCCTCTTTTGAAAAGTGGAAAAGTTATTATAATATTTCCTTGCACAAAAGAGTTATAACCCAGGTTCTGTTCGGGATAGTAAAGATAGAGCTGCCTGAGGCCTTGTTTTGCTCTTGTATGACATCTCTGCCATACAAAACTGGAATGCGACAACCTGTTTATTAGTCACTTGAGACATATATCTTCCATATGGTCCTATGGGCTTACACGACATAACTTGGACGTATTTGGAACAGCTTACGACATGAGCTTCGTGGTGAAGCCACGACTGTCTGCGAACCTGTGTGTTAGCGTCATCCGGTTCAGCATGTGGCCTTGACAGTATCCAGCTCATCAGATCTTGGGGAACTACTGTTTTTAAGCCTCTGACAATATATCCTTTGTAGTGGTGGAAGTGTCCCGCTCAGACTCTTCCTGTTAAGGGCCTCACACAATATCCATGAATTCAGCCACTTTTGATGGTCTGACCTTGGAAAACAAACAGAGAGCTCATGTCTGGGCACTGTGAGGTGTAGCTGGGCCTTGGATATCAGAGCAGCTGTTTCTGTTCTGCCTGCGGAGTGCAGAGTGAGTGTTGAAGCTTTAGACCCCCTGGGAAAGGGGGGCAGAGGGAGGGGGGGATAGCCTGTTGAGCCCAAGGTGAAAGGGTGCCACTGACCTGCAAATGGAGACGAGGGGAGCTGACGCTTAATCTGACTCTGCCAGTCAGGGGGGTGGGGGGGAGATATGCAGTCTGGATGGGTGCACTGTCTGCCTGCCTTCTGCACAAGAGACAGAAACCCTCTGTTGCTCCGTTGTTTCGTCGTTCTTTCTCTCCTTCTCACTCCCCCTCTCACTCTTGCTCTCCGTTTCCAGCCTTCCCATCTGCATGTGATTTAGGCACAGGCTCAGGGGAGAGGCAAGTCCGCTAGGGGAGAGGAATCAGGGCAGGGAGGGAGGGCGTGAGGGAGAGGAAGGGAGGAAGTCCACACAAGTTTGTTTTACAGGACTCTGGCCGGGCCGGGAACTAGACGCGGTGCTGCATCTGGGGGTCGGCAGCAGTAGGAGAAGCCAACGGGTGCAGCCTGAGCAAGAGGAGCTGCCCAGAGACTTTCCTACGGCCAGGAGACACTGAAAGAGACCAGGACAGAGAGGGAGGATCAGTGCTCCACTGGGCAAACACACAAATATGGCTGCTGAATCTCTGACCGGCCTCTGCCTTCTCTGCATCCTATCAGGGATTGCTTATCCAGCTTCTGCCGCCAGGCTTGGGGAACAGCAACAGTCGCTGCTGAAAGTAAGACAGATTTGGTTTGATCTCATTTAGGCTGTTGAAACCGTGCATGCTATCACAGCTCTGTTTGGTTTCTGACCTTTTCTGCCCACTGCACATGTACTGCATGTTAATGAGGCTGATGATCTTGTCCACAAACGTGAAGGTGGAAACCGTAAAAGATGAGGCAGGTTTGGGGTGTGTTTTGGCAGTTATGGCAGTCTGGAGGGGTCTCTGCGGAGCTCACTACGGTCCCGCTTTGTGCTCACGCGTGTGTGTTTATGTCATCAGACGTACCCCGAGGCTAAAGCTCACATGGGCTCTGAGTTACTGTCTCCACCGCTGTCATGCCCCTCCTGCCCCTCCCTGGCAGTTCCCTAATGGAAACCAGCTGCCAAATGTTGAGCAACAGCCCAGAGAGAGAGAGAGAAAGAGAGAGCACAATAGACAGTAAGGGCATGAGAAGCCGCACAGGACAACTTGCCAATGTTCCCTTAGCTTAGCATGCTACGGAGGATATGAGCTCAGGGGCCAAACTTTCAGCTCGGCAGACAATTTGCTTTTTCTGTTTTGCTCTAAAGTTGTAATCGATAAGATTTCTCATCATATTAAATCCATTTTGGTCCTATTTATTGCCATTTTCTTTCCCTGCATCCTGATCATTTGATCATGATCATCACTGTTACCGTGAGATTGCGTGGCGATTCCTTGCAGCCAACTGTTTGTTTGTCCCCACTGTAAACGGATACAAGTGTGTGGAGGGTGCAGGGATGTTTGGGCGTGTAGGTCATCTCTAAGCAGGAAACTGGAGTTCTCGTCCTGTCACAGACCTGCACCTGGTTTTTGTTGTGCCGCCGCACCGGCGACAACCTTGGTCCATTCTCGTGAACACTCAGGAACACCTTGAGGTTATTTCTTAAAATATGGCACAAGCATCCACACTGATTAGATTTTTGAGGTCAAAGGTCACTGTGACTTCACGTCTGTCCCGTTTTGTGATATGGGGGAAAGCATTAAACATATTTCTTAAAATTTAGCACAAACGTCCACATGGCCTCAGTGATGATGAAACAAATGTGGTGGTTAAAGGTCACTGACACCTCACAAAACATAGTTTGGGCCTTAACTCAATATTCCATATGATAATTATGACAATTTCACACAAATGTCTCATGATGATGAAGTGATGATGTTTTGGACAGACATGGATTTCCTAGACGTAACCATGCCTATTAGTTGCCTAATAGTAACGTAACCATAATGTATTTGCCATAACCAGGTTCTTTCGCTAAAGTTTTGAGGGATTTTGTGGAAAGGAAAAACTTTAAATACACTGGCATTTGACGTAAAGAAAATATCTTAATCTGGGGTTCTGCAGAGTTGAACAGTATTAAAGTTATTGTCGCGTAAAAGTGTTGCTATCATCAACTCTATCTGAGCAAAACCATTCAAAATGCTTAACTTTCAAGCAAGATCTTGCTTGCCAGATTGTGTGATTGCATGGTTTTCGCAAAACTTTTTTGTTGCAGTGTTGAAGTCATCTCAGTCATCTGAGAACCTTGTATGATGTATGTGCTCGCTGCCAATGGCTACAAATGAGTAGAACAAGATGCCAGGCCGTAGATAAACTACAACTCTATCCTTTTACAGAAATGTTCCGTGGCACTGTGACTGTAATTATGTGGCTGCTTTGGATGCTTTTGGGGTTGATTTGTGTCCATTGGCCCCATAGGACTGAACCGGAGAGCCTTGATTCTTGGCTATATGGTGACTTTGTTCAAAGTTGATCTGTATTAAGAAACATCCTGGGAAAATAGAGAATGTAGAGGTATTCAATCCCCAAACTTGGCAGCGCAATTTAATCCTTTTTTAATTTATTTTTCTGTTGCACCGTGTTTATTTCTCAATGTCTGAGTTTTCTGAAGTTACGGTCCCCGGAGGGGAGGCCTCGCCCCCGCAGCCAGACTGTCTTTGTGCAGTTATTGAGTTAGGATGAAATTCTCATGACCCTGGATCTGTCCCATCTTGAGGATGTTCGGAGGAGTTAGCATGACTAAATCCAGCGTCTGAACCCCTCTTCAAGGTCAATATAAATACAGCAGCCAGTTGCGAGGCAAAGCGGAAATGAGATTCCAGCTTTACCACCTAATCCACTTAATTCTCCCTCTCTGGGAAAACTCTGTCGGCGGGCAGATGTACATAAACACACACACACACACACACACATTTAAAAGTAAACTTAATAAAACATCATTCTAGAGATACAACAGTCATAGAGACCCCACGCACACTGCAGAGAGAGGGCACGGCCACAGTTTTGGGAGCTCCATGACCAGAGGGTGTGTTGACTTTGGACAGCACTCAGCTGTAGAGCCAAATCCTGTTTTTGTGCTCGATTACCAGCTGCATTTTGTTGGGCTCTGTTTCGCAGAGATAGAGCCTTATGCTGTATCCCATAAGCATCCAGTCAACGCACAGGAAGTCCACTGACAAATGCTGAGAAGAGGCAGCTTCACATGGAAACAGAGAGTGGCTGTATATAATGTGTTGAATGTCATCTTTGTTCTCCCCTGTGGTGAGCATAGTGGGAGGGCCACAGAAATAGTTCACATTACTGAGTGTGCTCACAGTTGGCAGACGGCTGCAAATGTCAATTGTTTAAATTCCCATGATAGTTAAGGGTTTATTAAAGTAACCACTATGTTTTAAATCCCTATTCCGATTTCGTATTACAACTCTACCCCCCAAGGGAAATAGGTCTTAAATGAGTAGTTTAATGTTTTTGAGTAGGAACACTTGCTGACTGAGAAGAGAAGATTGATATCAAGCGTATGGCTGTGTGTTCAGTACCTGGCTGGAGTAGAGGCTAGTTAGCCTAGCTTACAAACTGAGGAGGAGCTCTGTTCAATGTTAAAGCAGAGACACATCAGAAAGGAGACACTGAGAGACAATCTTCTGTATTTGTGTGTCACTAAACCCTTTAGGAGACTAGCGTCAGCTCCTGAATCTGTTAACTTCAATGGAAGAAGTGAAGAGGATTATGTTGCCCTATAGCCACCAAAGTAAATATTGGACCCATTTTTCACAAACTCCCATATCTGAACATTCTGACACAAAAAATGACACGATGCAAGACAAGCTAAAAATGTTAACACCTTACAGTTTGTATAGCGAAACTTGTAAGGAAACATTATTAGCCTATGTTCGGTGTTAAGGTACATAGTAACATTAGCATTAACTTTGTATTGTTCCTTGGATACTCAAAGAACGCCAATTACTAGCTCTGTTTTGGTCTCCACCGACTCCTGAGACACATATCTTTTTCTTTAGCTGCTGAATGCTCCATTATGTTCATCAGCTAGCCTCTACTGTTTCTTTCTGCTCTCTGTTGCTGAGCATATAGCGTATTGTGGGTTTATCAGAGCTTTTCTACTAACAATGTAGCTGGAAAGTATTGGGTAGAGTATTGGGCTCCTAAAATTGTCCTTACATTCCGGTTTATGTTCAGGTTAAATGAATGAGATACCACATTAGTTTTAGAAGACTCTGAACTTAACTTTAGACAGAACCAGGCGAGTTGTTTATCCTTGCTCCCATACTGTATGCTATGCTAGGCGTTAGCCTAAGCTTCATACTAACTGGCAGACGTGAGATTGATATACATTTTCTCATCTCACTTTTGGAAAGTAAGAAACTAGGCGGATTTCTCCCAAAATGTTGACATATTACTTTTAGGTCTGGAGCAAAGGAAAAAGATTACTACATCAAGTCATCCAAACATGGGCAGAAAAATGTTATTCCACAAACTGCTGGGTTGTATATCTGAGATGCATGCCTCTCAATTTTGAGGACTCTAGTCTAAAGAGTCCATGTCCTGCCTCAAGACCATCTGCAGCGTCTCCCCTGACCTTAGCCCACTGCCCTGTGCTCCAGCAGCTGTTTTACCCATTACAGACTGTCACACAGCTAATAGTCCTGAAGCCATTCAAAACACTTTAAAGTGGCTTTACAAATGGTAAGTAGCTTGGGGTCTCAGTGCTTTTCCCATAAACTTGTGGTTTGGACTACCATTTGGGGCCAAAACTTGTATTTTTCTTTCCTGCGAGCACCAAACCCGTTTGCATCCTCAGCTGCCTTTTTTTAGGATGTGTTTACACGGAAAGGTTGACACATAAATGTTTATGTGGTAGTGATGTATGGGTCTGGTATCAGCGCATGTGAACTGTGGGTCAGGGGGAAAGCCACAGGGAGAGAGGGTCTGCAGGAAGAATCAGTGCTGCTGTTCACGGGTTGTTTTGCATTAGCTGACTACAGAAGCATGTCCTTGTCTAACAGTCCATCTGTGAATAAATCAAAGGAAAAATGTGAATCATAAGTCACAGTACTCTTGGTCTGTGGAATGTTCCGTCCTCTGGCCATCCTGGATGCAGCAATGTCCGGCTAACTGAGTGGAAATAAAAAGGTCAAGCTATGGAGTTCTTACAGACTGCTATTGTACGCATCATTGAATGGTGCTGCTTCAAACGTTAAAAGAGGTTCAAAGGGGTATGTGTGTGTGTGTGTGTGTGTGTGTGTGTGTGTGTGTGTGTGTGTGTGTGTGTTGTGGGGGGGTCGTCGCTGCTCTGAACCCTGACATAACACCATCACGAGAAACCGTGTTGAACAAACGTGAGACAGGATGCAGGTTTTGAAATGACATTCTGTAAATTGGAGGGAACTGCTGCCATTTCTTCACAACTCACGTCCGTGTTATCTTGAACATTACCCGTGTAAAATTATATTTACTCTGCTGTATTAGTGGTACTAGTGCAGCGCCTGTTTTCAACGTGTCTGTTTCTAACGGGCCGATTGCTTGGAATGTGGCGTTAAATTAGTTTTCAGAAGTAAAATCGCAAAAGAATGCAGCAATTTTCCCGCCGCTCTTGATACACGCAGCAGAGATAAGAAAAAACTGCTCTGTTTCAGTGAGTTGAAAAGCTTCATCAACTACCCTCTCTGCCAGACCAACCACTGGTTTGGTGACACCCAATTCGCACCACCACTGTGTTACCTCCTTTGGCGATAGATAGTGACTGGACAGATGTTTATATGAATGTAAATCTTTCTGATTATTACTTTTAACAGTGAGAATTTTCTGTTCCCCCTGCAGGTATGTGCAAAGGGATTTTTCCTGAGTGAGCAAAACATATGTTTGCCATGTAACTGCAAGGGCCACGCAAACTACTGCGAAGACATCACTGGCGTGTGTATAGTAAGTTTCCCCCACGTTCATTTTCTCCGTATCAGACTGAACAAATCACTTCTTCTCACTGCTTCTATCATCCTCCTTTTCAGAACTGCAAGGACCACAGTACAGGGGACTTCTGTGAAATGTGTGAAGATGGCTACATGCTGGCTCGCAGCCTGGAAGGACGCCACTCCTGCCGACCCTGCGCCTGCCCCCTCTCCGTCCCCTCCAACAAGTATGCCTGTCTGTTTTTGTTTCTGCAGCCGCAATACTGCGCGTTGGCAGGCGGTGGGCAATCTCTGACAATACTTTCCCCCTGTGTTTCCGGCCAGCTTCGCAGCGCGCTGTGACAAAGGAAGTGGCCTTCTGCGGTGCAAGTGCCAAGAGGGCTACGCTGGACATCTCTGTGAGAGGTCAGTGCTGACGAGGCGTTCAACAACCAATTAAGAAGTTATACAAAGCAAACGTCTGTGCACATTCAATGAAAACTACAGATTACTGACTGAGTGAGGTAAGATGAATTACGACAGTATTGAAAACATTCAAGCAGTCCAAGATGTCTTCCAGTAGGTTACAGGGCAAGCAGCCGTAGAATGGCTACAACATGTATCCAAACGTTAAAAGAGGTTCAAAGGGGTATGTGTGTACAGCAGAAATGTTGCCATTGTGTGCTTGGTGCTAGTGTCAGTCATGTCTCTCTGTACATCATCAATTTACTTTACACCGATGTTCAACAATAGTTTGAGTCAGAATGAGTATGTGAATGCAGAGATGGTGATTGGTTCTATAATGGCAGCCTCGGTCCCCCAGAATCCTTTGCTGCAAAATAACAGTTGTGTGTCCATGTGTAAGAGACAGCTGAACCAACAAGTTGCACCTTGTCTGTAGAACATTTTAAAGTGCCAAATTTGAAATTCATAGCATATCTACGATTGAGGGGTTGCCTCCACACGGCTCTCAACATGGCTAGAAGCTAACTGTGTGAGTACAGTGCAGAGTGGCGGCCATTAGCTTGCCAGTTGGGCCACACAAACCGGGACTCGCATGCACCAATGCACGGCCTGCCGGACCGGCTACGTAAACAAAGGACAGAGAAGCTCGGGTTACAGTTATACTCTGCTCAGGTAGACGTTACTCTACTATACCTTTACATAGTTGTTGGCTGCTATGTCGATGCTCAGAGTATTGAATTTAGAAGCTTTAAAGTCATAATGGAAAACAAAACAAAAAATTTTATTGAATGATTTTATCCCAAAAGAAATCCTGGGATGCATCGGAAATCAAAGAGAGTCTGCAAAGGTGGGTTTTTAATGACCCTGCCCATCATAGCAGGCAGAGGTATTGTCTCTCATCTGCTGTCTCTCTCTCCTCCAGGTGTGCTCCAGGCTTCTATGGCAACCCAATGGCGATCGGTAATTCCTGTAAGCGATGCAACTGCAACAGCAACTCCGACCCGAACCTGATCTTCAACGAGTGCCACAACGTGACGGGCCACTGCCAGCACTGCTGGGGAAACACCGGCGGCGCCAACTGCGAGAGGTGTGCCACAGGTTTCTACGGCGATGCCATCAGTGCCAAGAACTGCAGAGGTGGGAGCAACGAGTTGACTCGTTCGTCCAAGATATGTTTGATGTTAAGGGTAGTTTCCATGTTCATAGTTTCTGCTTCAGTGAAGGTATTGCAGTTGCTGAGTGTTCTATGAAAGCTGAGCAACTGCTGGCATGTAATGTCACAACATGTTGGGAGTGGGCATATGACCCTTATATTTACTTTTCTTCTTAGTTATATCAACATCTTTCCATATCATGTACTTTGTGGTGTGTGTGTCATCCTGAAGCCAAGGTGACAATTGAGGATCAAGGATTACCGTTTCCCTTTTTGGAGGCCTTGCAAGTCCTAAAATAACCCTTTCCGTCGCGCTCGTGACATCATCTGACCCTTAACGTTCTCATTCGGTGATTGTGCCCTGTGTCTGTCGCAGAGTGCGAGTGCAATGAATGTGGCACCTCTTCGTGCGACGACAGGAAAGGAGTGTGCCACTGCAAGCCGGGTGTCACCGGACGACTCTGTAACCAATGTGAGGTGAGAGGAACCGCGGGACTCTGGTCCAACTGGTAGCGTTACTTCTTCTGAGGTGAAAGATCTAGTACTGCAAGTTTTTTTGGTTTGTTCTTTTGATGGTTTTAGCTATCATGCATATCGGTAATAGTAACATTATCGCAGCAACATAGTTAAAAAGAAGATCAACGAGTCCAGAAAACACACAATCAGTCAGACCCAGGTTAGCCAAAATGATTAATTACTGCTTTTGTAGTTGAAGCACTCGAAAGCAAAATTAAGTGTTGGGTCCACCCTCTGGTCCCAAACAGTTGAACTCTCTCTTAAAGAGCATAAATGAAAGTCGTCGAAATGTCAGTTGACATGCAGTGGGTGAAAGCAGTTGAAGTGTCCGTTCCAGCCGAAGCAATAAAAGTCGTTGAAATTTCTACTGAAGTGGAAGTGCTTAAGGTAGCTGTAGTGTTTGCACTTCAAACAGCTGATGTGCATGTCATAAATGAAAGATGTTGTCACCTGGAAAACATTATTTGGAGGAGAAGACGGAGTGGTCTGATATCCTGCTTCAAATTTGATTCTGGGCCCTCACCGTATTTGGGCGTGCAGCCAGTTTTCCTGTGCAATGAGGGATTATCAACCAACATGGCAGGGTGCACTCGATTGATTTCCATCTCCAAATAGAATGGTCTAGATCATTTTCAGTGGTTTGTGAGTCTGATGGTCAGAGTGCCCGTATCTGTTTGCTGTAGCAGTGTTACTGTGTTCTCAGATCTCAGTGGTTACTTTAGCGAGAATGTTTTTGCATATGTTGTTGCATAACTGATGATGGCCTGAACTACCAAAATAAGACCCCAGCTGTCCTAGACCGGAATCATCCTTTCATTGATGCCGCAACAACATTGTTTCTAAATGAACATGAACAGCCAGGTAGCGGAATCTAATTGTGTTTTTTTCACTCATGTAATCTAGGAGGGCTACTTTGGTTTCTCCAGCTGTCAGGGCTGCCGGAGGTGTGAATGCGGGCCAGCTTCCATTCGCTCCACCTGCCATCCCCTCACCCACAGCTGCCCGTGCCGCCCGGGGGCCGGAGGTCGTTACTGCGAGCGCTGCCTCCCAGGCTACTGGGACTACAGCCCCGCCGGCTGCCAGAGTAAGTCATCCGTCCGTCATCCAGCATATCGAAATGATCTCTTGCTCTCGTAAAAAAAAAAAAACACATTCAATGCAGATAACACTTTCCCAGTGGAAAAGGCTGCGCTGAGTGCTCATGTTCCCACGACCACGGTAGTGCGCATGATGTCAGAGCAGCATCTGCCAAGAGCGGCGACCCTGTGGCCGGAGACTCTCTGCTGAGAGCTGGATGACATCACCAATCTATACACACACACACACACACACACACACACACACAGCTGCAAACACAATCCCACACAAGAGACGCCACAAGACAGATGCGCAGGCCTCAAGCCAAACTACCATCTGTGGGTCATACTGTATGCTTAATAACTGCCCTGACCTGTTTCCAGCTGATTAATTTAGGCTCTCTGATTTACACTCTGTGATGAATTGCATCTGTTTTGGGTATTTTTTCCACAGAGTGTGACTGTGAGAGCGGCCACTGTGATATGCATACAGGAGAGTGCCTGCTCGAGGCTGCAACAGTCAACCTGTGCAACATCAGTAAGTGGACTGAACAACCGTAGCAGAGACTCCACTGTGGCAGTTTTGAAAAGAAAAAAAAGAGTTATAGTTAAAAAGTTATAGCATAATGTCAACTCTGCTGCAATGCTGTAATGCATTTGCCTTTGGTTTTAGGTTGTGATGAGTGCATTTGGCATCTGATCGGGGACTTGCGAGTGTCCAATAAGACGCTGGACCAGCTGAAAGTCGGAGTGCTGAACATCTCCACCGGCGCTGCTGCCAACGACCGGCTCAAATACTACAACTACACTGCTCAACAACTGCAGGTACAGACACACATGCAAGAACAAATGCAGATGTAAATGCAAGAAGAATACAACATGCATTAAAAGACCAATCAGTATTTTTTATATGAAACTCGTGAAAGGTAAGAATTATCGCACACATTTCTTCTTAGCGCTACACAGATAGTTACCCTCTTTTAGCTCATTGTTTTGGTTTTCTGGCCCACAAATGTAATGTTTGGTCCAGTTCTTGTTTCCTGTCAGCATGCAGCAGTTTTCAGCAAAACAGCTCTGACTGTACATTACCTACCCAGCACCAAATGAGGGGGAATGTTAGTGACTAGCTAGTGGAGCTATACACAATCATTCTGGAAACATTCCTTTTCCTTGACATGTACTTCATACTACAAATGAGCTGGTCTGATCAATTAATTAATAATCTGCTTTGCTCCCAGACTCAGTTTCAAGGCTGGAGAAATGGGTCCTCTTTGATGAAGGCCCAGACTGGGGAGCTGGAGAAGGCCACAGACGCCGTGGTGGTGGACATCAAACAGCTCGGAGAAGCGGTCAGCAAAGCCATTATCTTTCATTTAAATCACTTTCACCATTTAAGGGAACTTTCTGGATTTAAAAGGCTAAAGAAGTTTAACAATTGTGCATTTTTATCGATTTGTTTAATCTCTTTGGGTGTGCATATGGCATACATTTTAGCAAAGGTGTGAGTTTTTTTTGGGCGGGGGGAGTCCAACCCCTGCTCCTATAATAAGTCTATAGAAAACATTGTTGCCAATATATTCCCATGTGCATCAGATAAACTATTGAATACTCATAATTCCACAAACTGCTTTTCCTCATATCCATACCCTTCTATACAGTATGCCAGTCAGATCCGATGCAATATTTAAACAACATTACATCGCCAACTAGGGCTGTAACTAAAGATCTTTAGAAGCAAGTGACTTCACCCGCTCATTGATGTGTCATTGATTTGTTTTTGTGGTGGTTTTCCAGGAGAGTGTGGTGAAGACTCTGGGGAACCAGCTGGATAACGACACGCTGGAGACCCTCACCCTGGCTGAGCAGCTCAGCACGAACCTCACTGATCTCAACCTCCGCATTGAAGGTACCAAACGGCTCTGGGCTTTAGTCCTATTAGCGTCTCATGCGTCGTCTGCAATCATGCAGTGGTCCAACTGGAGATAAATAAAAAGTTACTGACTGGGGGTGGATTTTGCAGACTTAAGTGCATAATGCAATCAGGGAGGACCAACTCCACCTTTGCTAGTTAAACAGCGCAATCTTGGGCGCAGAATATTGTTTGGATCACACAAGTTAGAAACAACTCAGGCAGCACTGGAATATAATTAGACAGATAGTATGATACGAATAATATTACCCTATGTTGCCTTATTTTTCTACTGCAACTATGCAGAAATACTTACTTTGAAGTAGCCGACATCGACACTCGCACACAGAAGGTTGACAAAAGAGGTCCACACAAGGCGTAAAAACAGCTTGTGTGGACTCATCACGACAGATTTTGTGGGGAAAAAAACACGTGGGGGAAGCCTCTGAGTGTGTAGGACATTAACAATTTTACTCTCAAAATGTCCATTGTGAACCCTCCTTACTATCTGAATAATGTGCTGTTTAAATAACAGGAAAATTCTGAGCCATTGTCTTTGAACCAGGTTTGTATTGGTCCATTGCACAATCTCTTTCTGCTACCTTAAAATAACAATATGCCAACAAAGCTCCTGACCACACCTCATTTTAAGACCATGGGTGTACAGATGGGTGCAAGTAAATGTGCTACTTATACAACTGCAACCGTCTGAAACTAACAGTTTGCGCCAGGCGTAAGATAGGGCCTTAAATATACAGTATCTCATTTTATAAAACCATCTGACCTCTTAGTCTACACTTGCAATCTGGGTCACTTGTGTATTTAGGTTCCTAACTCATCTGTGTGTGTGTTAACGTATGTGCACAGAGATGATCCATGACTGGGAGCTGTACAGTGTTAAGCAGGATGTGGATCCAGAGGTGGCCAGGCGGAACACTGAGCAGGCCCATGGAATGGTGACCTGGATGAGGACACTGGATCTGTCCCCACGGGGGCCCATCGCCACTGACGAGTCGACTGAAGCCCATGACTGTGAGGAGATACGCAGCAGTTCACAAAATCACAAGCGTGCAAACGCAGGCAGATACAGACTCCACATACAATGAGTAATGATGGCAATGAGTCGCACTCACAAAATTGTATCCAAAATGTCTCTTCAGTAAGCTGAGTGCATGTGAAGGAAAGAGATTGGAGATGCTAGCAGGTTTTTAAAGCTATACTTTAGCACAATGGCTCTTTTTAAGTAGCTCAGTATTCTCAACAAAAATCTTAACTGAACAGGTCATATTTCCCATGATTACCATCTTAGTTTAGCATGCTAGTTTACACATGGAACATGTCCCAATATTTTGGGAGGACAGAATTGTTCCGACCAAAGGAGGGGAGAGCTGATGTTATTTTGACTTTAAGTCCAAGGGGGTTGTACATTCTTTAAAATGTATTCATGTATCATTGAGGTGAATAGGTGCCACATGCACATTTAAAGAAAAGACACAAAAGAAGAGGGAAGAGTAAATCATGCCTACATTTGTACTGACCCAGCAGAGATAACATTAAAAGAGAGAAGTTGATCTACAGGAGAATACATATTTTAAAGAAATACAGATTGCTGCATTATATTCCATTCTATGTGTATATTGTGTCACCTGTATTTGGTGTTCCCCTTCCCATGAATAAAGATATTTCCAACATAAGTTGGTGCATGAAATTCACCATAATGCAGGAAATGAAGTGTTTGATACTCAAACGTTCCTGGGGGAGAACCCCCACAGTCAATATGGGTCTTCACCAAAGTTGGAACGCAACCAATTAGCACCTAAAGTAAATTACAGCAGACCAAACTAGTAATATTAGCGTAGTAATAATTAATTAATTTATTAATAATGTATTCATGCCTGGTGTTTCCGATTGTGTTTCCAGTGCTGAGGCGTATCCGTCAGATGGAGAAGAAGTTGATGAGCACAGACGGCCGCCTCCCACCTGTCAGGGAGATCCTGTCCCGCTTCTCCACCAAGCTGTTGGACGCTCAGGGCTTTCTGCAGAAAGCAGCCGGCACCGTCCAGGAGACGGAGGCCACGAACAGAGCCAGCATCCTCAAATTCCACAGGAATGAGGTGATTTCCCATTAACCCCCCCACCCCCTCAGGCTCCTGCTGAGCGTCTCTCTCATCTCTCTTCCAACACTCCCTCCTCTTTCTGCGTTTGTCAGTATGGATGGATGCATTAGTAGACAGTCCTGCTAAAGAGCTCACAGGCCTTCCTCCCCCCGCTGTGAGTGAGTGAGTGCTGGCACGGGGTTCCTCCTGGAAGTGCCGTCTGCTTTATCTCGTCTCCCAATGTTAAAAACAATGTTGAGTTTCGCTCAATTACAACGAGGCACCTCCCCGGCCTTAAAAGACACTGAGAGAGAGAGAGAGAGAGAGATCTGCTTGTTGTTTGCCAGGCGTGTCAGAGAAGTCTATTACTGGTGGTATTTAAGTGCCGAGAACAGAAACACAAAACCATCTGTGGGAGCTTTGGACTGTTACATTAAGAGGAGGCCCACACAGGGGAAAGCAGCAATGGTGCAATACAATTAAATTTTTTTCCCATGACAGAATTCAGAGCCTACACTACAGAAACATTACTTTATTCCCCTCTGATACAGTAGAATAATTACTGTACAGAGGAAATTCATCTTATCCGCACTCTGGGAGAGTGAACCAAAACACAAAAAAAGCTTTTACACTGCTCAGCAAACTCTATTCAGTATATAGAGATACGTCAGATATGTAATGGTGCGTTCACGCAGATACATCTAGAGGTGAGGCTTCATACTGCAACCAACTGAAACTTCTCCCATGTGCCAGGCTTTAAGGACACCCACGGTGGCCGACACAAAGACGTGTTAACGTGAATGGTCCTCTCTCGAGACAGTGTTTGGTTTGTCTATTTTGGGCTACTGTAGAAACATGGCGGCCGGCTCAGTGAAGAAGACCTGCTCCCTATGTAGATATAAATGGCTCGTTCGAAGCTAACGAAAGGTATACACAAGAACACATAGTTATGAATATAATATTCTGCCACTAGATTCCCCCCAAACGGCTGCACAGTGTTAATTTAAAATCCAACATCCCAGGCAGACGTTGTAAACATCTGGGGCTCAGCCCAAACCTATCGGGGTTTGAGATAATTTGAAACCAGGCATAATAATATGCCATAATTGCAAATCAAGGATCCCCAACAAGTAAAGTAAATTTGTTTTGCCGACAGCAGAACATTAATCAATTATCTTTGGTTACTTTTGGGAATAGCGTAGTAGTAGAACAAACCCACCAGGGTGGACATAGATGGCATTATTTCCACAGCCCTGTGTTTGTGTATTTTTGGTTGCGCGAATGTAATCAGGATTGGGGATCTCCATGACCAGGGTCCCTGCTGTAAATCTATGGCGTGAATGGTGCACTAACCAAACACGGAGCCTCTACTAATCCGAGGCTCCATCTAGCTTCAGCACAGACCGGTGGATACCAGCTGCAGCCACAGTGTGCACACTGCCGGGTCACCACCACAATCCAACGATCACACCATTGTGCCATACTCAGTCATGCAGTCACTTTAAAAGTGGGGTGTGGGTGCTGGAATCTATTAACAACCAGATACAATTTGTATTAAACACTATAAAATATGTAGCATGATAAAAGCTACTTAACGTATCTGGGCAGTTATAGCTGGTGTAATGGAAGTTTTTCCTAGTAGATCTGTTAAGAAGGAATGATGTCTCTCTTAATCAAAGTTGTCTTAAGTCCGTTTATTCCTGCAGGAAGGAAAAGTCTGTCACCGGTCATAGCAGCCTGTGACACAAGATTCAAAGAAGCACCGTCATCAGGCCCCTTTTAACACAATCAGGTCTCCGCCCCCAAACCCATCATGGAGGAAAACAGGGTGGCTTAGTCTGTTCGAGACCCGTGAACACCCCCGCTTCCCGTAGCCAGAGCAGGAAAAGATCTCCCTTTGAACTGGGAAGTCAGCCTCTTTTACGACCCCCCATATTCGAATGAAGGACAATCAACAGACCCTTGATCCCAGCCCCCATCAATTTGGTCTTCATCTCTGAGGGTCATTTAAGGTTCAATTTGGGCCCTCTCGTCCTTCAACAAGATAACACTATATTTTACCATTACATTCCACTCTTTTGATTACATCATAATCACACAGTATGCAAAAATATAGCTTGTACATCATATTACGGAATCCTATAAGGTACAAATTCATTCATGGTTTAAAATACTTAAAAATCACACAGTTTCAAAGAGAGGTATCTCTTGGTGCGTTGCAAGCATACATAAAACCCTTTTGTTTCACACAGGAGATTCGTCGTCAGAGGATGAGACCTCGTCAATGTCCTTAGAGTCGTCGTAGTAATCTGGACTAAGACATAAATCAGTCGTGTCGAGTCGTATGTCACTTGAGTCTGAGAGTTGTGTGTATTTCACCATCTGTATGCAAATGAGCTGTAATACGCAACGTTTCACCAAGGGAATAATACAGCATGTACAAACACAAACACACAGTAGAATGAGGGTGATAGGTAAACCAGAGCACAGGTTCCCGCCCATGCTGGAGTTAGCATCTGGAACCAGTGATCTCCACACAGCCAAACATGCCATGTGAGACTCCCTGTACCTTAATCAGCTGGCCAGTGAACTAAGTATTTATATGTGGAGTTAAGTAAACTTGCATTGGCTATACCTGGTTTCAGTGACACTAAACATTCGCTAATATTGAACGGAGCGTGACTACATGTTGCATTATGGGTCACAACACACCCAGTGGTTGTCCATAAATACCTCCTTTTAGTCTGTCTTAGTGTTATCTGTCATAATAAGGTCTGTGAAGGCACAGAGTGCCTGTGTCGCTGTGACTTAGGTTTGACAGGAGTCGTCTGTTTATGCGAGTGTGGGAAAAGGGAACAGACAAAACACGATTCATTATAGCCGGTGTCTTTGTGAATTTACTTATTGTCGCCATCCAAACGTTGGTGCTTAGGGACCCTTCATTATCAGCATATTGCACCCATGGAGCGATGTGTTTAAGTTGTTGGACTATCTGTGTCTGTGCGATCAGCTGAGTTTTACCCGTTTCCACTACATCAATGTAAAACGCGCCGCATGGATCGGTGTCCTCTAGATAAGCAAACACAATATAACAACCACTGTCAGATATCTTAGCATCCCTTAACATAAGCAAGACTACTGGGGCGTACGGTTATGTTTGGTTGGTTACTGTTATTATACTGAGTGCGGTGGTGTCATTCCTAAGTTCTAGTCAGAGTATCGTGTGGTGGAGTTAGTGATGCAGTTGTTTTGTTCAACAAGTCGGTCAGTCGAGTTGAGAAGTCTGGTTGTATGTGGGAACTGTACAAAAGCAAAAGCAAAATAACTGCACATGCTACAATAAACATTAAACATATACTCAGCCGTGTGCCACAAAAGAGACGGAAAGGATTTCACGGTCGATTCATTTCAGGCATGATGATGAGATGATGAAACAGTCAACCAACTGGTTTGTGTGAACAGTTATGTTTAACTTCATCATGTTGTCCAAGTAGAAGCCGTTTATACAGATCCATGTACTCGTCCATATCAGACTCAGACCGGTCCGGTGGCAGCTCTGGAGCAAAAGCCTCCGCTAGCTTCATCAGGTTCCACCTGCAGATAGCTTACTGTGCCTGTTAGGAGTATCGGCCAGAGTTGTCGGAGGTCACTACAGAGGCAGCTCTGGTGGTGGGGACACCCAGGAAGTGCATCACCTCGCTGCACAGGAACTCTATGCTGGAGCGCAGGACCTGTGGCTTCCTTCGGAAGTGCAGCTACTCAGCTACTTGTAGCTTCTTGGTCACGGTACGGACACGATGCCAGCACCACGGAGTGCAGGGATGAGATGCACCAGCACGGAGCCACAGCGGCCAGTCACCTTGCAGGGCACGGTGTGGGGCTTGCCGCTTGTCCAGGACCTTGGCAGCCTCACGGATACCACAGGCAAGACCATCGTGAATTAGTGCGGTCTTGAACCTGGTGCGCTGACCAGCCCTGGTCTGCTTCTGGACCCGTCCTTGGCAGTTGAGTTGGTGACACAGAACCGTACCAGTCCGTCACTCGGTGTCGGTTGGTTCAGCTGGAGCTGGGACGTGTTTGCAGTGGGTCGCTCGTTCCCAGGTGGCTCGTTCTGCCATCTTAGCTGCTGTGTGGGTCACCAACAAGATCTGGAATGGACCTCGCCACCGCTTCGCTTTCCAGTTCTTCCTTCTGAAGGCTGTCATCACCACCAAATCACCTAGTTGCAGTGAATGGAGTGACCTGAAACTGGAGTCGGTACAGCTGGTGCTACCTGTTTTCTGACACTGGATAGAGATATTAATGCAGTAGGTCAACATTGCATTTCATGTATCGTTGTTGAGGGAGGACGTTCCCTCGGACTTCCCACACCAATGTGGAGTGCAAAAAGGATTTTGGATGGACCCAAGTTGCTGCGTGTTTGTCCTCTCATCCTGATGTGCATCAAAGCAGTGAGCTGAGCCTTGGGGGAGAGCTGTGTCTTTACAACACTTAGCCAATCTACATAACAACAAACCTTTTGTTATCAGGGATGATCGTTAGTCTTGCAGTGGCAGTGGTTTTTTATACAATGTTGTGAGGCAAGAGGACACAACTGGATTGAAAAACAAAACTGTCAATTGCTCTGTTTGACTTAATTCATCTATTAAAATCTTGCAGGTCTCCTGACAATCTAAGCAGTAGAGTTAGAGCCAAGAGGAACTTGACTCACTCAGACCATATGTCTGCTATACTTAACAGTACTTTTATCTTCAGCATATGTTCAAACTATGGAACCTGTTGAGAAAATCTTTAGTGAATCAATTTGCTATCTATTAGACAACCTCTCCATCCCTTTGTCGCAAGGTGATCTAACCATGCGACAAACCCAACACATTGAGAAGAAAAAACATTTAGGGAGACAAGACCTCCCATAAGATCTGAGAAATCTAAAACGACCAAGTCAGCTGCCTATGCAGAGAAATGATGAGGAAGAGAATCATATACAAAAGTGGCCCAATCTTAATTAACATCAAAACCAATATGATCAGCTCCCATAGACAGATCACGTGATTTGGACTCATCCACCTAGAGAATGAAATCAAGGTTAGACAAATGAATATCAGAGAGGTTCAGACGAGGAGTTCACAGAACTTGGAGTTCTGCAAAACAGTTCCGCCATCCTCAGGTTCTGGAAAAAGAAATTTAGGGTTAAAAACATTGTAGCGTTTAACCGTGACATTCAGCATGTCAAAGAAACACGTGTGCCAACGCAGGTAACGTGCTGCGGAAAGGTGAGACGATTTCTGTTCGAGGAGAATCAACGAAACCGAATGTGGAACCAGTAAAGTTAGTGGAGCATAACCCACTATGTCACGAGAGGCCATGAGAGCCTTCTCTGCATCTGCCACTGCGCGGAGAAAATGTGGTAAACCTGCAACGACAGGATCGAGTTTTGCGGAGAAATATGCAACTGGTCGCAATGTATCGCCATGTGACCGTAAAAGAACCGATGTCATAAAGCCAGAACATCAGGCAGACCCAAAGTGGTCGGAGTCTGTAAGGCGCATTTCATGACTGTGAAAGTTTCTGAGGCTGCAGGGAGCCACTTAATTTTGTCATGAGCGTTAAGATTTTTACCGTGTATCAATGCGGACAGTTCAAGCTGAGAGTAATTTGGAATAAATGAACGATAGTAAGAACATATGCCCAAAAATGACATTTGTTTCGTTGGTTGAAGTTTTGGAAGCGTCACAATTGAGGCAATGCGTGTAGACGAGAGTGTTTTGCCTTTACCGGAAATATCGTGACCTAGGAAATGGACATTCTGTGAAACAAACTGTAGTTTAGACAGGCTTGCCTAATGTCCCTCTGCTGCCCTGTGTGTTACAGGGGTCACTGTACCCGTCTCCCACTGTTTCTGTGAGGGAGAGGCAATCAAAGGGTAATTAACATATGACACCCAGGAAGTGCCTTGAGTCAACACAAGAGGCTCCCACAACATCTCACAACAGCCCCAATGAGGCGAGCAGATGCACACAGTCCACTGTCAAAACCAAAGCAAATCAAAATTGCCACAAAAAAAAAATGTTGCATCCAATGATACTTGAGATTTAAAAAATTATGGTGTACGGATTTGGAAACAGTGACTTACAAATGGACTTCTGCATTAACTGCCTGTAAGTCCTTGACAAACCCCCACTCTTTTGGTGCTCCGTTATCTCTGATCTTCCTCAAAGGGAAAATGTAAGTACTGACAGGTGAGCTATTGCAGGGGATGATTACGCCTGCCTGCAAAAGAAAGTTAACACAGGAGTTATGCCATCAATAGCTTAGTGATGTTTTGCAAAGCCGAAACAAGAATTTAGGTGTGATGCCCACAGGTTGTGCATTTCTGTCCCACGTCATATTTACCCATCGCCCAGAGGGAAGGGGGAACTTCCTGTAAGGGTGGGGGAGACTGCAGGCGTCAGCAAGAAATGAGACAGTGTGTGGCTTATCATCATCAAACAAATACACAGAGCGTAAGGCAGATGTGCAGAATAGAAGTGTAGAATAGTTTTTTGTGAATACCTGTGCGCGGTGAATACATCACCTGAAAATCACCTGTTGCTTTCCAATCTGTGATAGACTGAAATTTCAGCACAAAATATCCCAAGTCTCTACATTGATCAGTCTGACACCTGAACAAGGAGACGTGTGGGTAGGAGGAGTCCACTTTGATCAGCTGTTTCCAGGGTCTGTGAGGATAACAGAAAACTGTACATCTCCAATTAGACCACACATAGTAGAACATTGGAGAATATAATTAAAATCCTAAAACAAATGTATTCATATGTAGCATATTTTCCCAAGGAAACATATGCTGTACACTGCATGTGTGTGGAGCTCATTACTTCAGTACAAGGATAAGCCTCTGATACACACATCAAAGTGTGATGGGCTATCTTGGACCATGGTCATGTTGGATGGAAGTGCGTACGACTTTTAAACCTTTCAGGTGTGGAAATCAAACTGATTACCATACTTCAGCTTCAAGTCTCTGCTGAAAAAAACTTACAGAAAAGATGCCTGAGCACCAAAAAAATTCATGCTTAGTCCTTTTCTTAAAAAAAAAAAAAAAACATACGCGAGTCGAACCGTAAATAATATCTTTTAACGTCAACCCTAAGGTTCCTACAAAATAGACATATTGTCCACTAAGTTTAGGGTGAGACAAAACATTTTGTTCCACAAATCTAAGTTTGTGGTTCTTGAATCTACAAGAAAAAAAACACCTTAAAATCCCCCTACTATCAAAATAGTTTCTGGTAATTTTTAAAAGGCTCAGTGGTATATTATATACATACATTCTGTCCCTGCAACTGACTTTGATGCCCGTTCTAAATATATGATTGTATCTGTGCATGTATGTGCGTGTATGTGCGTGTGTTTGCGGTTAGTAGAGCATGCTTTCCTTCATTTGCATGTGTGTGTGTGTCTTTCTCACCCCTCCTCTCTGCTATTCCAACAGAATTTCGCCCTTTCTCTCTTCATGCCCCCACCTCACGTCAGCCAGATTCCTGATGTCTTTGTGCTTTCTGGACATGGTTTTGTCCCACTGTGGACACTCAAAAGCCCAATGTCCTCTCTGGTAGCAGATACAGCATTCGTGTCTATCTGCCTGTGATGCCGGTATCCACGTCCACGTCCTCTGCCACGTCTGTTGAATCCTGTGTTCCAACGTGGAGCTTGGTCTCTTGTCATGCATTGATTTGAGCCAAGTGCAGTTGTTGTTCTTTTGACACAGTCTTTTGTTCTTGTCGGCTGTGTCTTGCTTCTCCGCATGAGGTCTGAGGTGAGCTTTTTCACAGCTGATGCAGCTCAATCTTACTGCTGCAGAGATGGCACTCCTGATTAGCTGGGACCTCACCTCTGGCTTTTGGTTCTTGAAGGCCGCTTGTTTGTTGAATACAGCGTGCAGCTTGGTGTAATATTCTGTCGCTTTCAGCAGCTTGTTGTCTGCAGGCTGTTGATTGGCTGGTGTGAATATGGTGGAGGGCATAAGTCTGAGATCAGGATCCATTCTGTGTGCAACAAGAGAGAAAAGGATTCCCGAGAAGCTTTGTCTGCTCCGGTCATGTTAGCATCTACTTCAGGCATCATTACACACATTACCTTCCTTTCCCTAAATTCTGCATTATCATTCCCCATTTTTAAACACCTTTTATGAACACACTATTTTGTTCAAACAGGTAAACAGTCTAAAGATTCATCCCCATATCTCATTATCCTTTATTTTCCCTTTTTCCCTCATCACATCCATTTCCTTTTTACTCTGTGAACCTCCTATTTTCCTTTAGGGTGGTCTAAGTATACTTATTTTTTAAAATACAATCGTCACTGTAAGTTCCAATTTCCTAACTGGAGAACCCAATCGGTCAAGAACCTGGAAATACGATCCTCAAGGACCTGAAGTTAGTCCTGTATTATCTCGCATTACTCATCCCTTTCTTCCTTGTCGGTCAAGAACCTGGAAATACGATCTTCATCGCATTACTCATTCCTTTCTTCCTTGTCGGTCAAGAACCTGGAAATACGATCTTCATCGCATTACTCATTCCTTTCTTCCTTGTCGGTCAAGAACCTGGAAATACGATCTTCAAGGCCCCTAATTGGGTCCTGTATTTTATCGCATTACTCAGTCCTGTCTTCCTTAGTAAAAACGGAATGGATGATGATGAATCAGGAACATTTTACAATTATTTTATGAATCAACACACATTTTAAGTAACAGGCTAAGACAAATTATCATCATTAGAGACCATATCTTTAAACAGAATTTGTTTAATTCTCCGGTTTTATCAATTATTTTACGAAGTTCTACGTCTTCGTAATCTCTAACTCAATTTTAAATTTGGAATATCAACTTCTTACCAGATTTGAAGAAAATTGCTTCCTTGTTTGATCGTTGTGAAGTAGATCTGACTCGTTGGGCACAGGACCCCTCTCTCTTTGTCTAATGAGGTATGGGGCAGAACCAGTTTTTTGGTTCTGAAGTGGCCACTACCCTGCACGCCATCAGAGTTCAGACGAAGCTTCAAACGACCCCACTTCTGACACCAAATGTAATGGAAGTTTTTCCTAGTAGATCTGTTAAGAAGGAATGATGTCTCTCTTAATCAAAGTTGTCTTAAGTCCGTTTATTCCTGCAGGAAGGGAAAGTCTGTCACCGGTCATAGCAGCCTGTGACACAAGATTCAAAGAAGCACCGTCATCAGGCCCCTTTTAACACAATCAGGTCTCCGCCCCCAAACCCATCATGGAGGAAAACAGGGTGGCTTAGTCTGTTCGAGACCCGTGAACACCCCCGCTTCCCGTAGCCAGAGCAGGAAAAGATCTCCCTTTGAACTGGGAAGTCAGCCTCTTTTACGACCCCCCATATTCGAATGAAGGACAATCAACAGACCCTTGATCCCAGCCCCCATCAATTTGGTCTTCATCTCTGAGGGTCATTTAAGGTTCAATTTGGGCCCTCTCGTCCTTCAACAAGATAACACTATATTTTACCATTACACTGGACATAGTTTACCTTTTTGGAATTGTTTCCTGTACAGAGCGAGAGGGATAAGGCATGCTGCAAAAGTCCCAGGCTGGAATCAAATCTATGAAGTTGCGGTGGTAGCATATGTGTTTTAACAACTAGGCAACGCTCCAATATCACAGTTTTTCCTCTGTCAATACCAATATGATGTGACAATGTGATCATATTACATCATGGGAATTAATTGGTAATACAAGTAAAATGTTAGCCCACAATTCAGCAGAAAAAGTTAAATACAAGCTTAAATTTAAAACTACAATTAGCCTAGCTTAACATAAAGACTGGGAAGCTGCATTCTCAAATACGTTTGAAGGGAACCGTATTTTTTCACTGATTACGGTCACAGTTTTAAACACATGACTAACAGTAATAATTAAACAGTACATTACTGTTTAATTACATGGGAACATACTTTATAGGAGACTATGCTGGTGTGTTAAATACAGAGCTGGAACCAGGAGGTGATTAGCCTAGCTTAGCATGAAGACTGGGAGGATGGGGATGGCAAAGCCAATGGGAAATAGCTGGCTATTTTACATTGCTGCCAATTTTCATGCTAAGCTAATCGCTCTCAGCTCTAGCTCCAACTCAACAGGCGTGAGAGTGGTACCGATCTTCTTATCTAACTCTTAGCAAAAAAGTAAAGGACAAACCGTTCCTTGGTCGGGCTGTTCCAAGGCCCTAAACATGTATTTGCAACTTGGAGATCCCCCTTCTCATTTCATATCAATCTCTCCTGTTTCCTAGTTCTGGAGCTTGAACTGTGGCTACATTTGATCATGTTTATTTCCACATGTCCCCAGGCGAAGCAGCAGAGGCTGACAGAGGACCACACCGCTGTCAACGATACGCTTGGAATAGCCATAGGCTCCATCTCTGAGACAGAGAGTACAGTGGCTGAGGTGGACGGCATGGTGCAGGTGAGGCCTGTATGACTGCGAGGACCTATGACAAGCAGAGGTCGGTTGTTATAATGGGACCAAATCTCTTGGTCCCTGCTGTCCAATGATGCTCAGGTTTTCTTAAGGGCTCACTGAATATGTGTGTGTGGGGGGGGCTATTATGTTTCATAATCTAATAGACTGTGAGTTAGGGCCGCAGTATCTCAGCGATTGCATTGAGTTTATTCATGAAATGGATTCCTGAGACGGAGCCTGTGTCGTATCTAAAACTGGGCAATTTGATTTGGAAGCAATTTGTGGAGGCCAGAGATCGAACAAGCTGTGTTCTCAAACAGCTCTCCCTTTTTACTCAAGTAGCTCTGTATTGAGTTACTCTGTGAATTATAATCATCCTGAGGTAACAATGTTAGCTTGGCTCTGAGGTAAAAATATATATCACTTTCTGAGGATGGAACTAAGAAAAGCACCTCTACAGAGATCGTTAGGGATTCTGAGAATGGGACATGAATGCAAAGCGATGGAACGCCCTCTCAAATAGTAAATTACATGTCTATGTGTCTGTGTGTTTGCACGTGTGCGTCTGCACAGAACGTGACCATGTACCATGCTGCGATCGATGGCGCCAGCCAAAGGCTGGAGGAGAAGACTGAGCGTCTCTCGCTGGCTGACAGAGATCTGGTACAGAGGGCCGACGATCACGCCGACGAGCTGGACAGACAGGCCAATGCATTGGAGGAGTGAGCCCCCCTTCTGAGTCAAACTTATTAGTTAGAAATAAATCAGACCCATGAAAAGCATGAGTCCATCTCCCAAGACTTCTCTGCCCTGTTTGTGGCACTAAATAATGTAAATCTTTGAAAATGAAATCGGTAAAAAAAAATTTTACCTACTATATGCAGTAACGCATATAGTGCATTTATGGGGGGAATATTTTCAGGCACAAATTACTACACTACTATTCCATGCAATAGTTAGTATGTACAATCAAATTAACATACTATACACCCAGTGCAACAACATCTGTGTTCTCATTGACGTAACCCTACGTGCATTTTGAAGTATTGCATTAGAAAAGCTGTATGGAAATTCCATCCTCAAATGCGCAAAAAAAGTGTTCACACATACTTTGGTTTTATTTTGCTCTAAATGGGTTGTGGAAACAGCTCTGCCAAATAAGTTCTGACCTACGGAGCAAATAACGTGTGAATGCCTGTCTTCCTCTCCAGACAACATGAAACATGGCCAATACTGGCTGGCATCAAACAACAGTTAAAACTTGGAAGAAGGTTGTTCGTGGCTGGTTAATACAAGCAACCCCTTTGGTCATTTGATCCATTGTTAATATAAAAATATAGATTGGTGGCGCTTTAATTTAATATGATTTCCATGAGCACTCTGAATTTTTCATGCTGTTATGCATAATACAGAAACACTCAGCCTAGACTGCAACATTCATCCCCCTGTCTCCACCAGGGATCTGAGAGAGAGTGACGCAAATGGCTTTGTGCAGAAAGCCATAAGTGCCGCCAACGTCTACAACAACATAGTGAAATACATCGACGATGCCAACATCACCTCGCTCACCACCCACAACTTATCCCAACGGGCTGAAGACGTATGTTATATTGCAGAAATAGACCATACACATCCACTGTAATATTTGTTTCTGTGGCTTTGTTTTCATGTGTTCTGCGTTTCAGGCCATCACTGGGATCAATATGCAGCTCGGGCACCTGGTAACGCAGAGCGACAATGTTTTCAAGGAGTCTGTTTCATTACATTCAGAACAAAAAGGTATGGGGCCGTAACAGAATGAGATATCTGTCTCTTTTTGTATTATTGTTAACATGTCAACTATCCGAAGTCCATTTGACTTTTACCGTATCTCCATGCAACAGAGGTTGAAGATGAAGTGATTGACAAGCTCAAATACATCGACGAGACCAAAGAGACCATGGATAAAAACACCAAGAAACTTACAGAAATAGTGGAGGATATCAGTGGAATTCATTCAGGTAAGACAATACTTGGTTATTACAAATAATTAGCTTAGCGCAAACACTGGAGGAAGATGGAAACTGCAAGTGTAATTCCTGTGAGAATGATCTTTATTTGTTTGAATTAAAAGATTGTTTCACCAACACGTTCTCCCTCCCAACTCGTCAAATACCGAGCCTTCAGTCAGTAGCCCTACACTTCAAACTATGACGCTCTAGGTACCCCCACTAGAATCAGTTTTGGACACAGGGCCAGAGTGTTGGTTTCTGCTTTTCACATGCATATTCTTTTCAAAACAAACTTCCAACGTTGGTTTACTTAGTTTTTAGGTTTGGTGCACAACAAACCACTTTTGGTTTGGGTTCAAATACGTTTTGTAACTGAATATTCACTATCAGATACGAACAATGGTCTCCAGGGTGAAAGTCATGCGTTTGTTTGACACAACCACCCTACCCTCCCACCCGCCCTACGTGGCCTAACTCTATACTACATCAGTTGCTCTGAGTTTCGAATACTGATGTGGATGGGATACCATTGGAGTAAGTTCAAATCCGGCTGTGTCTCATACAGATGCTAAAGGTTGCCTCGGTGTGTCGGTATCAGACGCCCAGGAGCACTGACCAAGCAGCGGTATTTGACGAGTTGGTAGTGAAGGGTTGGGTTCACCCAAATTGCAACAGGAAAATATTTTTTTTCTCACACATAGATTTGGTGTTATTTGCCCAGATTTTAAGATAAGCTATGTGTCTTGCAATGTGTTTTAATGACAGCAGGCCAGCTTTCCTATATGCCCATGATAAAAATAATGTAGACTTTGACATCAGAATTTACTCTCCGTCACTTTCCGCCTCCATTCCAGACAGAACACCACAGCGACTGGAGTTTACCCTGAATGTGGCTGAGGGGACTCTCAACCGCTCAGCAGAGGTCCTTCAAACCATCAACCCCATCAGCACCAAGGTGGAGGAGTGGGCCAACAACATGAGAAACCAGGAATATTCTACAGATGCGTATGAACTGGCCGTCCTGTCTGCTGGGGAAGCAGGTATCATTACTGTAGCAAGACGTACATATCTTGGATATTTTAGAAGTCCTCACCAGGAAATCACTATTTAACAATTTCATGTTGTTTTTCAGTTTCTTTTTTTGTAAATTTTACCCTGTTTAAATTATCTTGTTTTCCTCTCGTTCAATGCACTTTTTAGTGGAAAACCTGAATGTACTCGTCCCCAAGCTGCTAAAAAAGCTGAAGGTGGTCGAGGATAAGAAGCCTGTCAACAACGTGACCACCAACATCGTGAGGATCAGAGAGCTTATAGCTCAAGCCAGGAGTGTGGCCAAGAAAGTGAGTTCATCATTTGGAACATGCCTACAATGTGGTTAATTCAGGAGCAATGGTGGAGTACTATTTGTTTAAGTTAAAGAGAGCATTTTGAAGGCTGTGTTACCACTGCTCATATGGTGGCATGTTTACATAAATGTGTCAACTGTAAGTGACCACATGATCAAACGTTGGACAGACCTCATGAATAGTTTCATCATGTTACACACATATAAAAGAAAGGTATTGGTATTGTGACTGAAATATTCAGATTGGTGCATCGCTATTTTGAACACATTACCTTTGCGATGAAATTTGAAATTTATGGCATTCAAACTTATGTGGATGTCACCATAAACTCTAAGTTATTCTGTGTTTTTTTCTTCCCCAGGTCCAAGTGTCCATGAAATTCAACGGTCAGTCCTCAGTGGAGGTTCATCCTCCCAAAAACCTGGAAGACCTGAAGACAGTGACATCCATCAGCCTGTTCATCCGGGTGGACCCTGACAAAGATCCCATAGAGGACCGTTTCATCTTATACTTGGGAGACAGAAATGTGAGGAATCCAGAAAAAACGAATTTGGTTGCTTTGCCATTTTGGGTAACCAGTTATTATAAAACAAATGCCTACCTGGATGCTCTGTGGATAGAGATGAGGTACATTAAATCAAGTAAAATCACTTATGGGGAACTACAAGGCCTCTACATTTAGCTCCCAACTGTACACTCTAAGAAATAAACTAGGGCCAATAGGGTTTGTTGGTTTGTCCCCATAGGAGAACCCTTTAGATATATTTCATCGGGTTTCATAGGGTCTAACTAGAATCCAACATAAAGGGGTATACCTAGATCCATATGTGCAGAGTTTCACCCTGAATCCCCTATAGGGGGTTCTCTATAGTGTAACTGCACAACCCAGAACCTTCTGCGGAGGTTGTGTCCAGAACCTTCAAATGGTGCTAACAAGAACCCACCAAGAGAGTTATATAGAGTACCCTTATAAATATCATGGGTTTACCACCACCTGCTGGGTTCTACTAGAAACCCTTTTATATTCTGGAACCTAGGTTACTTCATGAGACTAAAGGGCCGACGATAATGCGGTGCAGGGCAACCCACAACAATCATGGTTCACAATCACAGTTGTTGTGCATGGGAGGATCTTTTAACACCCATGCTTTCAACAATCCTTGAAGAACTCTGTTTTATAAAAATGGTTCTTTCGATGAAAAGGGAACCCTCAATGGAACCTTTAGTCTTCCAAAGAAATACTTGAAAAACTCTTTCTTCAAAAAGATGAAATGGTTCTGGGTAAAACCTCAGTTCTTCAGGAGGAACCCTTTTGTAACTCTTATTACTAGTGTAAAAAAAGTGAACAACCAGGCCACTCTTCCGCATTATACTTTATGTGTTGAATAGTTAGCGAGGAGGTTTTAGGGTGGGTACGTGGCCCAGATCTGCTGCTAAAACTTCACAAACTTGCACCCAGAGGCCCAGGGCAAAGATGAAAGGCAGAGAGCTGCTTGTGGACATGAATAGTTTGTTGTGATCATGGAGGCAGGAATGACAGGCTTTGAAGGCGCACAGTTGCCCTTTCAAAAGGTCTCCAAGAGACACCCATTACAATAGTGCATGTGTGTGCCTTCAAAGTTGGAGTTCATTTACATAAATACCATTAGCCCCCGCCCAACGGGGCACAGTAACAGTGCAGCTAACCAATGTGAGGCCTCTCTGTTCTCTTTAACCACACTTCACCCTGGTGATTTCGATGCCACTGTAATCTATGCAGTCGTGTTTGTCTCCAGCTTTTCAGTGTGGAATAATGCCTTCAGCACGAGCTCGGTAGGTCTCAAATGAAGGATGTTTCTGTTTGTCAAACCATTATATTCCAAGGTTGAATAGTGTAAAATATGATAATTTCCCTGTTGGAAACTCATACAGCAGTGGTGAGTAGTTGTGAAATGATTAAACAAAGGCCATGGTGGAAAGATTAACAGGGTATGAACTCACCCTGAGATTGTTCTGCTTGTTTTGCTCACAGGGTAGGAAAGACTACATGGGACTGGCTATCAAGAATGACAACCTGGTGTACGTGTACAACCTAGGGGGGGAAGATGTTGAGATCCCATTGGGCTCAAAGCCTGTCAGCCAGTGGCCCGCAGTCTTCAACTACATCAAAGTGGAGAGGTATTATCCATTAATGAAAGTGTTTATACATGAATCCCTCAAACATACATGTGATTTAATAAATGTTGTCACAGGAACAAATATATACGACCAATTATGATTTCAAGGAATCTTTAATTTCAATATGTTAATGCAGTCAACAAAAAATTGCGGCAATTGGATGTTGAGCACATTTGTTCTGAAAACTGCTGTTCTGATACTGATAGAACCCTTTTTCATCAACAGTTTAACCAATTTATCCTAACTTAGGAGTGTGACTTAGCCTCTTTCCTGACGAGCTAGCGTCACACATTGTTGGTACCAGTGGCGGGCCGTGCGTTTTCGACCTAGGCCTTCAGTGCCGTATAATCCACATGAGGGGCAAACTGGGGGAAAAAAGTGTCCCGGCAGTTACTGTCAGACACTCAATACACGGCGCGTTCATACAGACCACCATGTGTGGACAGCAGGCACCCACTCCGCCGCACGGCACCACCACGAGCATAAAGGGAGGTCACACGGGGTGTGGGGACCGACCCGCGGAGCCGCTCCACCACTTTGACGAGAGAGAAAAAAGAGACAGCCGACACTCCCGTTGAGCAATGCGCGTTTACGGAGCGCCATTCTGTGCTCCGTAAACACTTAGTTATAACATGACAAAACAATCCATGAAAAAACAGCACCATAGACACATCAAGACAACACCGCAGAGGCACTGTTCAAAATACAGAAAGCAGGCAACTCACCAGATGCTGTTCACTTAACGACAAAGTCCATCTGCCTCTCCTTGTTAACAAAAAGTTCAACGACGGTGCGCTTCAGTTCAACAGGTGGCCATCACGCCGGTGAGGACAGCCGAGCCTCCCAGCCGCACCCCCGGAACACGCCTCCACACGTTCTAGGGCAGAAAATATCCGCTCGACAGCGACAGTCAACACCGGGGTCATCACCGCAAATATGCGTTGTCACCAAATCCGCCACCAAGTCCGCTTCTCCTCCTCCTTGAGCCACCGAGCGCTAAAACAAGCAAAACATGCAAACAAGCAAAACATGTCACAACTTTTCTCGCTTCAGCCCGAACCATTCCAGCTCCCACTGAGCTCCGCCCTGTTGACACACTGACCAATCACACCGCATGTTAATAGTCACGCTGGGTCACTGACCAATCACACGTCCACGCCATTTTGCAGGTGCTGCACGTCAACGAATACACCCAGCTCTGATTTGTTGAAGTCCATGACAATCAACGACAATGTCCACTCGCCGTGTACTTTAATCTGCAAAGGCCTGCTTAAACTGCTTTCCTTACATAGAGACACCGGAGAAAAAAATCTGATTGGATGAAAAACTCAGCTGCATTGAAAGCAGTGCTGCAGGATGAAGGCAGAGCAACAGAGGAAGACAGGAGCTGTGCAATGAGAAAATGAGCTGATAGGGAAAATATTTATAATACATGTATTTGTGAAAAACAATTAAATTATAAAATAGCTATAACTTTCTGATTCTGTTTAGGCCAGCAGTGAAGGCTTAGCAGGCCCTAACGGCCCACCACTGGTTGGTACCAATGAATGCCTAAGGGTCCTCTTGTAATATAAGATACAAGTATTATTCCCTCTAGCATTAAAACTGAGCCCATTACAGTCTGTGAAAGACAATATGTCAGCAGGTTATGGCTGTTAAAATGACTGAGTATTCATGTTTCTTTGTGCACTTTGCTTGCAGGCTAGGCAGACATGGAAAAGTCTTCTTGACCATCCCCAGCCAGAGCTTCACCGATGAGCAGAAGTTCATCCAGAAAGGCGAAGCTCCAGGCACCGACTCCCTGTTTGACATCGACCCCAAGAACCTAGTGTTCTTTGTCGGTGGCGTCCCAGCAGATGTCAGGGTAATGCCTATTTCAAGCGTTCCTTCGTACAGTCATTGATTAATCTGTTTTTTTTCTTAAATGATGACATGTATTTCATTTATTTTTAATGAACCAGCTTCCACCTCCTCTGAGTCTAGCTCCTTTTGTGGGCTGCGTCGAGTTGGGTTCTCTGAACAACGATGTAATCAGTCTATACAATTTCAAAGAGACTCACAAAATGGATGCTGTTACATCGGCGCCGTGCCCCAGGTACAGTACACTTGCAATGTATAGTACATTTGCATGACTAGGGCCCTGGGGAAAAAAATGTTCTGTTGGGCACCTACTTACTCCATTCTTGCCACCTACCCCTTTGATGGAGTAGGCAAAGAAGGCGAGTGATACAAAAAAAACACTCTTTACGCCTTTAAAACTACATTTTGCTGCCTAGTTTATAACTTTACTTTAGAGGTAAACCAATTTGCTATCCATCAAATTAACAAAACCAATTGGCATTCAGTAAACCTGCCAATTTCTGGGGCCTCGTAGGAGTTGCCAATTTTTCCCATTTGGTAATCCAGCCCTCTCACTTGATTCCGTGTTGAATTACAAATAATATACTGTATCTGAACACAGACTGTTTGGAAATACCATTTCTCCTTCTGCTCTCAGGTACAAGTTGGCATTTTCCCAGAGTCGCATTGCCAGCTACCTGTTTGATGGAACGGGCTACGCACTCATCAATAATATTGAGAGGAGGGGCAAATTTGGTGTTGTCACAAGATTTGATATCTCTGTGAGAACTGTCGCAAACAATGGTGTCCTTCTCCTCATGGTCAATGGGGTAGGTTGAAAGGCTCTGCAGCCTGAGCTTCTGAACACTGACAAATACCTTGTGTTGGCGAAACATAGTTAGTTTTCATTTCAATGTAACTGAAATGTCACAGGCAAATCCTAATGTATTTTAACGTCTTCTTTTCAGGATAATTTCTTCCTTTTAGAGTTAAAGAATGGCTTCCTGCGCCTAATGTACAACTTTGGCTTCAGCAAAGGGCCACAACTTATGGAGGATAACTCACCAAAGCTGCAAATAAATGACGCGCGATACCATGAGGTAGACTCCCTCTTCTCATTTAGCCTGTTAGACAATTTGAACAACTTGAGCTTGTGAATAAGTTATGTGTTGTTTTTAACTGTCGTGCTGGGCCGTTTGCACAGGTGTCAGTAATCTACCATCAGTCAAAGAAGGTCATCCTCCTGGTGGACAAGAGCCACGTTAAATCATTAGAGAATCCCAAAACCACCCTGCCGTTCTTCGATATCTACATCGGAGGGGCTCCCTCGAGCATTCTCAAATCCAGGTGAGTCAAATATACTTGCAACCAAACATTTTGCTCTCAGCAGCAACTGCATTTACAGTCTTGTGAAGACCAAAACATTCAACAGCTGAACTGGGCATCACCCTTTGGAAGCCCCAAGTGGCAGCTGAGAGCAAGAGCCCAACTTCTCTGGATGTGACAGTTGCTCACAGCTGTTAAAGCTGCAATTAATTGAGTAGGAACCAGCTGTGTTGATGTGCATATTGTATAACGTTGCTAACGCAAATGTGTTTAGCCAACGGTTGTCATTTACACATCCAGCAGACAGAGCAGTAGATGTGTATCTAACTCACCTGTTTAAATTGTATCAAAGCTTAAAGTTATGTATGATTATGGGTGTGGGCACTTTGAGTGACAGGTCACTACCATGGTGTCGCCACCACAACGTTGTTTTTCCGGTAGGAACATTTTGTTTTGCCTGTTTTTCAACCCAAATTAGAATGGTATCACAGTTAACGTAGATTATGGATGCACCTCACTGAACTAGTTAGCGTTAGCTGCTAACGGTACCTTGCCCTGCCAGTTCTTGCTCCTCTCCAGCTCCACCCGGGGAAACCGGGGTCCACCAACCAATGAGTGACGTCACAGTGACTACTTCCACTATCAACTAAAGAGCAAATATTTTTCCTCAGGGGTCGATAGAAACAAAACCAGAGCTAAAAGGGCGTTAACAGTCGACAGGTGGCCAGCGACACAGCTCCAAATGACTGGGAAGTGTCTGCTGGATGTAAATAGGCAACTGTTTGCTAACCTGTCAGCTATAACAACCTTACAGGCCTATTATCATCAGTTGTGTTTTTTTTGTGTTTCTTGTGGACTTCTGCCTCTAAGTGTTCAAAAAGTCAAAAATCACTACAACTTGAAAAAAAAGATCAGATTTCACTTAAAAGTTTCAATCTGTGACATTTCCTGTTTGTAAAGAGATTTCCTTGTTGTAACTATACCTACATTTGGGGAAGATAGGGGACTGAATATGAGTAACCATTATGCAATTTGCCAGCATAGGAAAGTCTTTTGACTTTTATATATAAATAACTTTACTAGCTCAACTAAGAAATTGACAATAAGATTGTGACAATATGTGTATCACCACAGGCCTGAGCTGTCTGCTGTCGTAGGCCTGAAAGGCTGTGTTAAAGGTTTCCAGTTCCAGAAAAAAGACTTCAATCTGCTGGAGGAGCCCGGCACCATTGGTATCAGTAGCGGCTGCCCTGAGGAGTCCTTTGTAAGTGCTCGAGAGTAGTCTAACAATCAGTAAAACACACATCTGCACACAAACTTTCAGTCTCAATTGAATAAAATATTCTGTAGTAATTGGTAAACAGCTTTCACGCAAACACTGTTCCCATTGGGGTGTTACTGAACTGTAAGCTGAACGAAGAGTGAAAGGTAATGGGTAATAAAAGTGTGATGTGTTCTTCTTGTGACAGATGTCCCGGAAAGCCTATTTCACCGGAGAGGGCTACCTGGGGTCCACAGCAAAGATTTCACCCTTCAACAAATTTGAGGGAGGACTCAACTTTAGAACGCTGCAGCCTGGTGGACTCCTGTTCTATCTGAGTGAAGGGGTATAAACAAATCTTAGTTTTTTATACACATGGGGGGAAAATATGTAAAGTTATATAATAGTTGGGTGGGAAAACATTTGTTGTGCAATTTCTAAGGACATGGGGTTCAAACAAAGATAAGCACAAGTATGATTTTGTCATAAAAAGACCAATCAAGAATTTTACCTGTGATGTTTTTGTAATAATTTGTAATTATGCTGCTATGTAATAACCTTATTTTCTCCCACTTCAGCCTGATGAGTTCAGTATCTCTCTGGAGAATGGAGCCGTGGTTCTGACCTGCAGAGGCACTCGAGTTAAATCGCACAAGAAACAATACAATGACGGAAGGACACACTTCTTAGTGGCCTCAGTAAACAATCAGAAGTAAGTATTCAAATTCGCAGCTGCAGTGTCCTGCCGATAGCTGCCTTTTGTCCACACTATGTTGGCTTTTGAGTTTAGCAGTCTCTACATCCTGTTTCCTCTCAACTGTATGACGTTCAACATAGATTTAGACACATGGAGAGTGTAAATTCTTCTTAGAGCCTCCATGTTAGAAATTCTATTTGAGAGGAATTTTATTTGGTTATAATATGTTTCTATTTGGTTTATTTGCCCTATACTATAGCAATATAACAATAAGTGCACAATTAACTGACTGGTGAACTGTTCACCTTAGGTGTTCACTATTGGTGGATGACAAAGACAAGCATGAGAAGGAACGACCGTTGGCCGCAAGATCCTCATCAGGTTCTGCTGTGATGACCTTCTACTACGGAGGGTCGCCAAGCAGCAGCTTCAAGAACTTCACAGGCTGCATCAGCTACGCCTACATCAACAGGTAGGTCCCCACTGAACAGTCACTACAGCCTGAAGTAAGAGGGGAGGCAACAGATTTATCCTTCAGATTACCCTTCCCTACATCCTCCCCTTCATGTCTCTCCACACTGCAACGCTGAGATCTTTCTAATCGAGGATTTGGCTAAAAGGGTTCCTCCTGCAGGGTTGAGGTTCTACCCTGCACCAGTTGCTTCTGAAGAAACTTTTTTTGGGAAAAGGACCATCAAGGGTTCTTTGTAAAACTAAAAGTTCCATTAAAACCTCCTGAGAATTTTTTTTTTTTTTATATATATATATTTTTTTATAAATTAAGTGGTGCACATTGCAAATATATATATTTTTTTAAGCATTACTTTATTACAATGTTATAACATGTGCACTGTAGTGTACAACAGGACTTCATTAAGGACAGATCATCGTCAACGTACTGCTGGAAAAGTACTGCTGTGGCTGCAGTCTCTACGGCTTATTTGGGTATCATCATGTGCAATTCTGTATTCTTCCAACATAGCATGAACCTGGGAGAAATACAAAGCACACTCTATAATTTAGTACAATTAACATGTTATGAAAAGGTCTGAATCTCCCTCAATGATTCGGTTAAGGATGCTCTCTGCCTCTGTCATGGAGCGCTCTACTAAAAAAATAGTACAAAGTCCTGACGTGCACTATAGTTACATTCATAAATTTGTTGTTTTTCCTATGACAATAAATAAGCTCAGCGCTAAAAACTCACTCCCTTACTCCTTAGATGTTTATTTACAAAAATAATCCAAATATAACGTAAAAAAAAAATATATATGAATATAATGCTTACCTTTCTTTTTTCCATAAAATGTGCTTGTTGTGGAGGCTGCCATTTTGAAAAGACCTGCCAAGGAAAGTTGGCAATGCCACACCCCCCACATGTGATGTCATTTTAAAACTACGGTTGTCAGCCCTAGGGTCCCCCAATAGGGATACCCGAGGGCTTCTACAGGTGTTCTACAGCTCATATGACCTTGATATGAATACCAGCCCCTATTGTCCTTGATCTCTAAAGAATCAGCAACTCCTTACCTTTTAAATAATTTTTTGCATAAATATGATCAAAAGTCAAGAGTCTGATCAAATAATTTGTCCTCGGTCGCTCCCCAAGTTTTTTTAATTGGATTTTTGGTGACTTCCCATCATGTCCCAGAGTAATACTGCACCTCTTTAGAAAGATTAAGACCTAAATCATCCAAATCATGTTTTTCGGTTCAGAAATAAAGAAATGAGCCATTTTTACCTAAATCTTCGTCGCACCATGAACAAACCCCCGCAAAATGACCGTCTGCTTCCGCGTGTGTCATCTGACGCGCTTTCAGATGCGTTTGAGGAACGATGAAACCGTAGGACCTCAAAACACGGAGAAAAAAATCGATGAAAAATAGCCGTTGCTTTCTCGCAGCTCGCGACGTCAATACTTTACACACAGGAAGATGCGCACAGTCTCTACGGTTACATACGTGGTACGTAAATCCGTCGTTGTTAGGGGTACTAAATTAGCTAAATAGTGAAACATTATAATCGCTCAGTCATGTTGAGGAGCTTTACTTTATAACGTAATTATACAAATATAACGATATTTTTTGTTAAATGTAGTCCATCGTTTCTCTTCTCACAAGGGTTTAGAGTACTTTAGCCGTTTAAATGTATTAAATCGGACCTGTGGTTGATGATTTAGAAGCGTTTGAGTAAAAAAAATAATCACTTCCTCATTATCGAAAAATCGGGGGGGGGGGGGGGGGGGGAACTCGGGCAGATGGGGTTAAGGAACATCAGGACTCAATAGAGTGGCATGTGTAGTATGCGAGGAATTAGCAAAAACATAATGTGCACTACAGTGTACAAAAATGAATTGCCGGGTCTCAGGAGGTTAAGAACCTTTTTCATCCAAAGAACCCTTTTTGAAGAAGAAGTTCTTTCAGGATTGTTGAAAGCATGGTTGTTAAAAGATCCTCCCAGTCCACTGTGCCCTTTAGGAACCTCATGTTATGCCCTGAGTGGGTTTAGATGAAACACTTGGACTATGAAATGGTTCTCGGTAGAAACCCCTGGGTGGGTACTTGTTAGCACCCCTAGAAGGTGGAAATATTCAGGATAGAACCTCCAAAGATGGTTCTGGGTGGAACCAATCACAGTTGGTGCTATGTACCTTTATTGTTGATTGTTGCTGTGTCGGGCCTTTACCCTCTTTCCCTCTATGAGAAGAAAAGACTCACAAATTAGGCTGTGATCTGAGTAGTTAAGGACATAGTGTTTGTTGCAATGGAGACATACTAGTGTGTTGAGAGCTCTCTTACATGTTCAGCACTCTTCCTCCTGTACTTCTGTAGACAGGACCGGGACATTGAGCCAGAGGACTTCCAGCGATACACAGAGAAGGTCCAGACATCCCTGCAGGACTGTCCAGTCCAGCGCCCCCCTGCTGCTCTGCTGTCAAGGCACAGGGAACACTTTTCTAGATCCAAACAGGGCCCATCACAAAAGGTAAAACGAAGAGTGCTGCAAAATCTTAATTTAGTTGCAATGATCTGCATCATCCTGACATTCAATAAATACTCCCATAGGTTAGCAGGGAGGAGTCCAGCCTCCCTCTGGGCCTGATGGAACTGAAGAGTGATGACCAGGAGCCATTAGAGCTAAAGGTCGAGCCATGCTACCTCTCCTCAAGTCCCAGAGCGACCCGCCAAGCCTTCCACTACGGCGGCGTCGCCAACAGCAGGCAGCACTACACGGACCTCCCAGACTCCCTCTCCGAGAGGTACGTCAAGCGAAGAACTCCTTACAAGTAACCTCAAGGTCAAGTGTGTTCGAAAGTGTCTTGTTGTTTTTTGCCTGCACGCATCACTTAATGCGCCGACCACTTTCCAGGTCCCACTTCTCCTTGTCCCTGAAGACCCACTCGTCCTTTGGCCTCATCTTTTATGTATCGGATGTCCAAGAGGACAACTTCATGGCTCTCTTCCTGGCCCACGGGAAGCTTGTATACACCTTCAACGTGGCCGACCAAAGAGTCAAAATCAGGAGCGAGGAGAAGTTCAACGATGGTGCGTGGCACAATGTAAGTTCACAAACTTATTCCATCTCTCAATACTGAGTGGATGCACGGGTGGATGCGCGTTCAGTTATGCGTCAACAATTTCTAAAGTGACGATTTCTTTCTCTTCTCCTGCTGAAGGTTGTTTTTATCCGTGATGGGAGTATGGGGCGGTTAATAATTGATGGACTCACGATGCTGGAAGACAGAGCTCAGGGAGGCAACGTCTCCTGGCATGTCAGCAGTCCCCTCTATGTAGGGGGAGTTCCTCCAGAGAGAGCCCAAAAGAATATTCAGGTATGGATTCAAGTTTATGTGAAGATTTAACAATTCAAACATACACAGCATGGGGTCATATGAAACACACGAATATTGTATCAAAGTCTGTAGCTCTGAATAAAAGTGTATCCTCTTACAAAGCTCTGTAATTTATGAGCAGTATTGATAGATGTTTTTGGCAACCTTTGCAAAAATCTGTACATGCGTAAAATGAAAAAAATTAGGAATTCTTTTCATTTCAAGAATAAAGTCAAAATTCTATTTTATTTCAACATTTTGACTGACTCAACATTTTATTCTTAGCGCAACGACTTAATTTTCAACATTTCAACATTACTCTCGAAATGGTATTTCTACTTTGTTCTCAACATTTGACTTGATGTAATTTGGTCTTTAAAAATCCTAACTTAAACTGAGCAATGATGTGTTTTATTGATTATGAATTCAACTTTTTCTTTTGTCAGAGGAATTGAATGTATTATTTTGCTTCTAAATCGGTCCTCACAAGAATGACCCAACAATGTTTATCTAACCTTCTGACACGTGTCCCTTTAGAAGAACTCTGCATACAGCTTCACCGGCTGCCTGAAGAACCTTCAGCTTGACGGGCAGTGGCTGTCCAACGTGGCGGAGAATTTTGGCGTCACCCCGTGCTTCGAGGGACTCTCCGAGGCGGGAACATACTTCTCAGAGGAAGGAGGATATGTCGAGCTGGGTATACATTTCTAGTAGTTCGTTAATGGGAGACAAAAGGAATCCTCCACTTTGGTTGAATGCAAATATTGCAGTGTTGATTCTGTGCAATCTTCCCATATGTCACATTGGGCAACTGTTTGCGAAATTGAACATCTGTTACATTACACGGATCATTAGATTCCCTTTTGGAAAAAACTCACAGGCCCCCGCTGGTCTCTCACCATCCCCATGTGCACGGAGAGAGTTTGTTGATACCCTCGGTGCAACTGTGGTGGAATCGTGTCTCAAGGAACGAGCGGAGTAATTTCACACGTGCGCGCACCGCAGAGAAAACGCGGCTGATTAATGTGGCAAAGAGGTGATGCCCAGAGCGGATGAGGTACCCACAACTCACTTCATCTCGCTCGCTCTGCTTCTCTCCTCAGATGAGACGTTCGACCTGGGGCTCAGGTTTGAGCTGGTGATGGAGGTGCGCCCCCGTGTGGCATCGGGGGTGCTGCTGAATGTGCGCACGGCGGAGGGCTACTTCACCATGTACATTCATCAAGGGGCGGTAAGTCATTGGCACAGAGGGAGAGAAAAAACATCCGCATTGGGGTCGGATGGTGTTGGTCAAACATGCAGCTTCCACTCAAAAGTATGAACGCAGCGTTGCCGTGTTTCCAGGTGGTGGTTCTCGTGAACGATGGGTCTCATGAGTTCTTCACGAAGGTGTCACCAAGACAGGGTCTGTGTGCCGGCAACTGGCACAGGATCACTGGTGAGACATTATTCACTAAAACTACTGTATCAAAAACGTTTTGTCTTATTTGCGTAGTATATTTTTATTAAAACAGTTCATAACATCTTCTGAAGTAAACTTTTAAATACAAAAATGTAACTTGGAACTGAGAATTTTTACAGTGTGGTTTTTCTACTTTTCTTGAGCAATGTATCTGAATACTTTAAATACTATTACTAATACTATTAAAAATGATAAAGACTCAGACAGTGCTTTGGTTTAATTCTAAAAACAACCATTCTCGGCAGCTTGTTTGTATTGTATTTTGGCTCATCCAATGCATTCCATCCACCTTAGTGATCCGGGACGCCAACGTCGTCCAGCTGGATGTGGACTCTGAGGTCAACCATGTGGTGGGTCCTCTGGACCACGGCTCCACAGACACCAGGAAGCCAGTGTTCGTTGGCGGAGCTCCAGGTGAACCCAGGAACACATTTCTGATGTTCCTCATGTCATACTCATCTATATCATCCCATCTCTTTAATCATGTGACATGCTCTTCCCCCCCTCTCAGACCTTTTCCTCCCAGAGAGCATCGCCACCAGGAAGCCCTACGTGGGCTGCATGAGGAACCTGACTGTCAATAACAGCCGAGTGAGCTTCAACAAAGCCGTTCTGGTCAGTGGGGCGGTCAGTGTTGGAACCTGTCCCGCAGCGTAGCCCTTCCTTCCGTCCATCCATCCCCATCCCCAATGCAGCACTGACCAAATACGTGACAAGACGCTCTTTCTGTCCAACATAACCGTTAAGAGAAGTATCGTCACTCTGTGTCCTCGTTTCTCTCATCTACTGTAATTCTTTTTTTTTTCATTTTTCATTTTCTATGTTTTTGTTTTTGTTTTCATGAAAATGTCTCATGCCAAGAATACAACCAAACTGTCAAAAATGTGACAATAACCAGAAAGATTTATAAGACAAAAATGTCAGGCTCACAACCATCCTGAGGAGCCGACAGTGTATCCATGATTTAGACTTTTTACATAATATTAAAGATGTTAATGCATTTTATGTTCTGCCATCCCACCTTATACTCACAATGACACTTTTTTTTGTACAAGCTCATCTTTCTTTTTGTACAGTTTTATTTCTGACGAATAAAACGTATGTTACAACGTATGTAAGGGTCTTTTATGCTAATTGCTCAATGCTGTCAGGTGGTGGTTCCCCTTGTTTTACAATTAACAGAGGCAGAAAACAAGGCTGCCCATTTCGCAATCTTTCCTCAGCGGAAACACTCAATTCTTCTAAAAGAAATTCAGATATTGAGCCTTTCAGAGTCTAGATTTAGTTTCAAAAGCATCTGGTTTATAACTGAACATGAACAACAGGGTGTGTTATTAGTTAAACATGACTGCCTCCTTGTGGCAGCACATGGTATACCCATTATATCAATAGAATAGGTGTGCACATTACAAAGCATGCAAAATTAAGAGAAACTTTGAATATATGGAACAAAACGGATGAACGCAAATCAAGAAGAGACAGATGGTCAATTAGAGATCTTTCTCTTTTTGGTCACATTTATATAACAAAGATGGAAAGTCTTTCAAGGTGCATTCTCATTCTCTTTCCATATCTAACAAATACCATCAACAAGTTCAACTTTGATATTTGGAAAAGAAAACCTCATTCTATAAAGAAAGCTACCATGGAAAAAGGTTAGGATGATGATGGTCTGCAGGCAATCGCCTTTGACTAGAAATGGAACCCTTAAAGAGCTAATAATAAAATCCTATCTTGGAAATACCAGCTTTTTGTATTGCTTCCCAGGGTTCTTTTTCCTTTTTAGACTGGCGGTCTTCTACGTTGTGACTTTTTGTTCAAAAATGACCTGTAAAATTATTCTCATTCAATTCACAATTTCACACCGCACCCACCTCGAATTGCAGATTCATTCTTTTTTATAAATGGGACGTTTTATTTGTTCCGTCACCAATTTACTAGATGAATGTAGCAACATCTTAACGTTTAAAGAATTCTGCAGCAGATGAATTTTTATTTCCAGTGCAACTGTAAACAACATGATGAGGTTACTAGAAGCATACTTACTTCTCGTATGGTTGCCCCCCTGCAACCTCCCTTCTCTGATGACTGATGGACATGATTTCTCAAATAAGATTTTTCCAAACAAAGTGATCCGTAGTCTCTTAACAAGTGTTTTATTCCCCCCAATTCAGCAGGAACTCAGCCACTCACACATTTTGTCAGTCTACATGAAATAAAGTATGCATTAACCTCTGTCAAGTTACCTTTACCTCCAAAAGCAAAAGAGGTTAATTTTCAAAGTATACAAATATACTGTGTATATTCTTCAGGAGAACTCTTTAGCCAAAGGTTCAACATTGATCACAATAACTGTATATTCTGTGATGAAGAAATAGTAATTAGGGAAACTTGTTAATAGTTTTTCTTATGTCAAAATATAAATACTTTCTGGTGCATGATTGGCTAGAATCAAAACTATTTTGTTCTCTCCTGTTTTACCAGAAGTTATTTGGAATCATAATGGAGGACAGTAAAACTGAGGTTCCAATGAATACCTAATTATTATTTTTTGGGTAATTAGTTTATCCATAAATGTAAATGTATGAAGTATGTGGAAAACAAAACACTTTAAACAGCATTAGCTATTTTTATTTTATTTATTTATTATTGCCTTTCATTAGGTTACAATTTTCTAAAGAGCCTGCTACTAATGTTATATCGCTTGTTGCTGAAGTCTAACTCAATTAATATATCATAATACATATTCTTTATTTAAATATGCATGAGCCAAAGAGATGAGATAAGTGATGAATGAATATTAAAATGTAAACCTACACTATACTATACTACACCGTTTCCATGGTAATACGTCATCAGCCCTCGACCAAACACAAGTGGAGGCGCGAGACACGAAACTTTCGAAAGTCTTCTCAAAGAAAATGTCGTCTTCATGGACAGTTATGGCCAAATGCTGACATGAAGTATGCCTGAGACCCGCGTTAGAAAGTGCTCTGCGTGTTGCTGCTGCCATGACACAGTCCGTTGTTGTCCAGGGTGAGTACAAACACAGACGTCGTGGACGTTAGCACCCAGGCTACGAGCTAACCGCTAGCTAGCTCAGCTGTCATCTACTGTGTAGCGTTAGCTACGTTAAAGCCCCGCTGCTAGCTGAGCGGTCGTAACTCTCATGTAAGCTCTTAGTTTGTTGAGTTGGTTTCCCTGCCGCTGGTTTAACGAGTGGTTTGTCGCACGGTACCGTTCCCCAGAGCTGCGCTGACTAAACGTTGTTGTAATCCGTGTTCTTCAGTGGGACAGTGTGGCAACCAGGTCGGCTGCAGGTTCTGGGATCTTGCTTTGCGAGAACACGCCCATGTCAATAAAGTAAGTAACGCGCTCACGGCAAAGGCTCTGAGCTCTCTTTAATTAACACAACACACTGGCATCTTGCATTACATCTGCTTATACTAGGCTTCCCCCACAACTGACATTTAACAATAATTATGGATAAGTTACATATTTAATTTTATGAATGGAGAGATGATACATTCATGTAATTACTTACACCTGTGCCTTTTCTGGTTACTGTAAGTGAAAAGGTAGTTACACCATGAAAGAAGACTGTCCACCAGTCATAGGGCGTACAGTTGTATGTTGTTGTTGAAATCAGGACCATGCTGCTTATGTATTTAATATACTGTGTATAAAGTATTATACACAGTACACACAGCAGATATATATTGAACTAGGATTTATCACACGCATTGTCCATCTAATGAAGTACCTGTAATGAGATGCACAGTTCTCACCAAAATAATTGTTGAGAACTGTGAACACAACGTCCTTGCTTTAAAAAAGTCAGACGGACAGGAAGGATGGCCATAACTACAGAAAATACAACCTTAAGGTAATAATAAAACCTGAACTAACCTTTGAGGGAAGCACATTGTTGTTGTGCCCTAAACTCATCAAACCGATATGTAGGTCGCTGACCACGACTTGTAAGGACATCCCTAACATCATATATTTTTTTCCCCATATTCAGAACGGATTGTATGATGAGGCACTCGGTAGCTTTTTCCGAAACGTAGACTCAAGGTAATCGCACCTTCTTTCACCGAGTAACAGCTACGTGGGTTGAGACATTAACCTTCTAGCAGTGCTCAGAATGTAGCCCTGTTATATTTGGTTTTCTTTTTCTAGGGAAAGTGATGGGGGAGCCTGTGCTGTTGGTGGGAGAATCCAGCGTCTGAAGGCCAGGGTGAGTATTTGCTCATTACTAGAAAAACAGCGTGAGAAAATTTTTGCCAAGGGACCACGGTCAGGGTTTGAGTCTGCATTTCAGGATTGAAAAACTGGTTCAAAGAGGAGTTGTGGAATGATGCTCAGCGTATAATGGCAACGTAATCTATGTGCTGTCCTCATATGCACATATTTGAATCCACAGGCGGTGCTGGTGGACATGGAGGAGGGGGTGGTCAACGAGATCCTGCAGGGCCCATTGAGAGAAGTGTTCGACAGCACTCAGCTCCTCACAGACGTGTCAGGTTCAGGCAACAACTGGTGAGAGACAGACTATCAACGGGGCTTCTGCCCATGGGGCTCACGTGTTCGGCAGCAACTGTTCTGAACCATCATTTTAACTGTTTCACGATCGTTTAAACCAGCGGTCCCCAACCACCGGGCCGTGGGTCCCTTGTTACCGGGCTGCGCAGAAAGAATGAATGAAAAAAAAAATATATATATAGATTGATTATCAAGGTCGGAAAGATGTTTTATTTTGTCTGTGCGTCTGAACCTCTTGACACATGTCAAGAGGTCGCGTTAACCGAAAAATGAAACTAAAATATACGTTCTGGATTAAAATCAAGGCAGAATATCCGGAGATCGCCAAAAAAGCTCTGAAAACCCGGCTTCCATTTCCAACATCCTGTCTTTGTATGCAGGTTTTAAGTTACGTTAGACAAACAGGCAGAGAAACAAGCTCAGGGCTCCCACTAATTCGGCGTAATGGTGAGCTGTATTTTTATGCACTTCATATTAGTTTTTATGCCGGTCGTATCATTTTATTTCGTCATATTTACTGCGCACAACGTGAAGGCCGGTTCGTGAAAATATTTTCTTACACAAAACCGGTCCGTGGCGCAAAAAAGGTTGGGGACCGCTGGTTTAAACCACAGAGTTGTATAATGATGTGTGTGGTGTTTAGGGATTGAGTCAATGAAACTGGATTACCAGTTATTTGCTAAAGTTTTAAATATTAATTGAAATAATTCAAACCTGCCTTCTTATACAGCCAAGTTTAGTAGTCTCAACAAGTGGGTGTAGTGTTGTACCCCCCCCCCCATTTGCCCTTATTCAAGCCTACGTAGCCTAATTTGGAGGAAAGGTCAGGGCCCGGTGCAAATACTCCCTCTGTGTGTATTAGCCCAACAGCCATCGTTAAAAACAAGCAACGCCTCTTTGCAACGACATGCTTATGCCAAGCAGACTTGTTCAAACACTGGGAGAGGACTTTGCAGCAGATTAAAAGGCAGTTCACAGAGAGACATGTGTTGTGGCTGAGTTATGTTGGAGCCGTGATTATCGCAGCATATCCATTTCCTTCCTCAACAAAGGCCTGGCCCAGCCTCTCATTCTGAAGTTCACGTGTATCGAAAACTGACTTTTTAAATTCCTCCAGTAATTGGTTGCATCTTCTGACATTTCTTTTTCTTTTTCTGGCCTTAACAAACCAAATTAGAGAAGTAACTCTTTGTTTGGTTTGTTTTAATTCGGCATTCATTATGAAGCAACTTTGCTGCTGTACATACCACACCAACTCAAAGTGTGTGAAAAAAAATTCCAGTCTCCATTTTGTCTTTCTCTATCGGACAAACTCATTCACTCACCGCTGCACTCAAGACTATCTAACACTACATTCAGAAACCTGCAGCCCATTCTTGCTTCATAAAACCAAACATTGTTTTTACAACTTTTGCACTTTAATCAAAATGCTTCTTCTTTCTCTCCAGGGCAGTCGGACACATGACGTATGGCTCGGCCTACAGGGAGCAGATAGTGGACAAGCTGAGGAAGGCAGCAGAACACTGCGACTGTCTGCAGTGCTTCTTTCTCATTCACTCTATGGGAGGAGGTGAGACGAGGACACTTTGACCACATCCACGCATTCCAGATCGGGATGAGTGGATGCTTTTTCCTCTCGTTTCACATTCAATCTCAGCTATAGATGATAGAAGACTCTGCTTCCTGATTTTGTTATTCAGGTATTTTGTGTGTGTATGCCAAATAATTTGGACTGACACATCTTCTGTTTTACAAATACCTTAGCATCTGTATACAGGCCCAAGAAAATGTGCTTTCTCTGGCGGAAATTGAGCTTGGGAAATCTGGCTTGTACAGTATTCCACACTATTACCAGACACCAGGTTTCTGGTTCACGTGACACTGAGGAAGTCTGGTTCCAGCAGAACGTTAATGCATCGATTCTGAACTTGAGGTACGGGCTCCGGCCTGGGCACCAGGGTGCTGGGCCTGCTAGAGGAGGAGTTCCCCGAGGTGTGCCGCATCGTCTCCTCCATCTATCCGTCTGCGGAGGACGATGTCGTCACCTCCCCCTACAACAGCGTCCTGGCCATGAGGGAGCTCACGGAGCACGCCGACTGTGTCCTGCCTGTCGAAAACCAAGTGTGTTTCACTGTCCTCCTCCTCCTGTGCACGAATCGCTGCAGCGTGTACAAGGTCGAAAACTGACGAGCATTTGTTTCTCCTCCAGTCGCTGGTCGACATTGTGAACAAGATCAGACAGATGTCTCACGGTGGGAAGCCAGGGTCGGCGATCAGGAGGGACAGCGCCGTCATCTCCGGGCAGGGCGGGCTCAGCGGGGCAGAGAAGCCCTTCGATGCCATGAATAATATCGTGGCTAACCTGCTGCTCAATATTACTAGGTATAGTATTTCTGTCTGCAGACCACTCCTGTCTCACTGTTTGTTTCACCACGAGACACGCTCCCACACTTTTGGCACTAGTGTTGTTTTTATACATGAACCTTTTTTTAGAAATGTTCAAAATAGTGCTACTATAACCAAAATATAATAAAAGTTAGAATACTTCCTAATATATCAGTGAGTGCTCCCAGTGTCCTAATTGTATCCATCAAAAGTTCCAGGCAAAAGTATCTTCACATTGACGTGGTTTATTAAACAAGAGCTGGTTGACTCTCTTGCATATGATCAGCCTATAATCATTAAGCCACTTTTTTTTTTTTTTACTTTTTAAAAATACAATTATTAGCGGAACACAAACTAAGCTCACCCTTAAACAGAGAGCATAGTGGAATGTTTTTAAGCAACAGTAAACCTCGGGCTCAGAGCTAGAGACTGTAAAAAGCAATAACATATGATTAACTTTTTTTTTTTTTTTTTAGCACATTGAACCACTCACTGGACCCTTGTGTCCTGTATGGAAGCATCTGTCTTTGTTTTGTTTCCTCATGTATTTATTTTTCCCCTCTTCAATCTGGCACCCACCTGTAGTTTCCAGTTCCAAGTTTAACCATATATGAGTGACAGAGAAGCATTCCGAGTATTTTATTAATAACACATTGCGTGCTGTACTCCACATTTTACTTCCTTCACTCAGTTGCTCTTTACAAATACTGTACCTCTCAGACACACACACACACACACACACACACACACTGTGAGCAGCAGTGCTCAGTCCTTGTCTCAGACCTCAGTCCTGAACATTTTGCTTTTATAATGCATAAAGTTGGTGGGTTGAGGCAGCATGTGCAAGGGTCGCCAAACGGAACCGACCTCTCGCTCCATAAAGGAACCTGGAAAGAAGACCGCTCTCACAAACGCACGAGAGGGCGAGACTCGAGTGCAGCGTTCATGCAGACAGGAGAGTGATCAAGTACACAAAGGAGAGGGAGGGAGAGAGAGAGGCACACATGAGGAGAGGCTGGAACTCCTGGAGGACGGAGAGCAAGATCCAAACATCTGGAATGATGCACCGACAGCCAGGGAAGGGAGGGAGAGGACAATAACTACTAGGAGTATGGAGGTTAATCAGACGCAGCCTGAAGTCTAATCTGACTAATTAATTACATCGTGAGACAAAACGAGACTTTTCCTGCTAAAGCACTTGATCCGTCTTTCTGTGCCCTTTTAGAAATAAATCCTGCTTATGCGTCACCTTTGTTCCAGCTCAGCTCGGTTCGACGGCTCCCTCAACATGGACCTGAACGAGATCGCCATGAACCTGGTCCCCTTCCCTCGTCTGCACTACCTGGTGCCCAGCCTGACTCCTCTCTACACGCTGGCCGATGTCAGCGTCCCCACCAGAAGGTCGGCTCTCTGGCTGTCACTGCGGCTATTTTTTACCTCACAGTTGTTGTTTTTAATCCCGGGTAATGAGCTCGCATGAACTCCATCACCCCCGTTCTACACGTGTTGACTGTTGTGATGAATGAGAAGGGAAGCCCTCCCTCTCCTGGATTGTGAGTCTGTAGAATGCCTTTTGAAACGTGATGAAACAATGCTAGTGATGTAGTGCGAGGCCTTAAAGGGGAACTACACCCATTTGTATACATGTTATTCCTTTAGTCTAAGACGGTCTAAGAATATTAGTAAACATGAACAACTTTCTCCCAAATACAAACTCCAGAGTGCTAAAACTAATTTTTGTATAATTAATTTAGATATTTTTACAAATGTCTTGTGATGTATTATGCCTTCAGATGTTAAAAACATTTACATTTGCACAACCATTTTTAAGCCCCATAGATGATAAAAAATAATCCATGGACTAGTTTTCTTTAGTTTTTCCCTTATGTTGTTAATTTAAAAACATTATATATATTTTATCTCATTTGTTCCATCCTTTTACACAAGAGGCATAGGGTTTTCAAACACCAGAACTGCCTTTCATTGTCTCAAGTGAGATGTTGGCAACTTCAAGTTTAGTTTAGTACCGCCCTCCGACCCTCCCACCTGCTTCCCAACAACAACCGCCATGAAAGTGGCCTTGTATGAGCCACGCAGACCTCAATTGCTTATGAGTCTAAAAGAGTGGAGGTGCTACTGGCCAAACCCCCAGAGGGGAATGTGTGTGTGAATGTAAAGCAGGGTGTTCCTTAAAACATATCTTGCATGCTCAGCAGAATTTGCCTGGACAAATAAAGGTACAAACATTCTCCTCTCTCAAATATTGCCCCATTGGCCCCCCGGGTCTATACAAGTCTACCTGAAATCCCTCCTCCGCCTTTCACCCGCTACAACCAGTAAATGGAGACTAGTGTTACTGTATTCCCCACCTTTGCCTCGGGGTGCGGCCCCCCAACGGAAACCACCCGCCTCCCCTTGAAGGGAATGAACAAAATATTTTGTGTACCCAATTCATGTTGTTTTATTTCAGCGCAGTGGGGAAAGTCTTACCTGCGTTTTACTGCCATGCTAGTTTCTGTCCTCTTCAGGGTGGAGGTGCTAAAGCCCACGACCAATATTAGCTGCTCTGTTTCATCAATGTGAAGTCGAAAAATATGCGTGCAAGTGACTTAAACCGAGAAGAGCTGTGAGGTAGTAAGCGTCCACTAATGTATGCAGCTTACAATGCAATGGGCTGAAGCTACTGTACTGAACAAGCAAACCACAAAGTGTTTGTCATATTTTTATTTATATTTCTCTCTCTCCTCTACCTGTGCCCTCTAGACTGGATCAGATGTTCAGCGACGCCTTCAGTAAAGACCACCAGCTGATCCGAGCCGACCCAAAGCGCTGCCTCTACCTGGCCTGCGCCCTCATGGTCAGGGGAAACGTGCAAGTGTCGGACCTCCGCAGGAACATCGAGAGGTCAGAGCAGCCGTCCTCCCGCACCGCAACCCTGATGGGCTCTAAATAGTGCCTCCATTTAGCCCCGACAGCGGTGATTCATGACTGGTCCATTCAGCCGGCCCTCTCTTCACTTCTCCCCCCGTAGACCTTGTTTTTCATGTGGCGTGTTGTCAAGAGAATCTTTGGCTGTGAGGGCACATATTTGTGCGTAACCATGGTTTAAAAAGGGAGGAGACTCTTGAAGGGCACACATTATCCCTGGACACATATTGCAGCATCTATCGTAAACGTCGGGTTACAAGCCGCTACTACCTTCGGTCAGTGTCCCCGACAGCTCCCCGCTGTAGCCAGCTGGGGCTCCTGCTAGCGCTCCGTCACTTCCCCGCTAACTTCCGCTAGCTCCCCGAAAACCACCGAAGGTAGCGGGACCAGGCTCGACACTCGACTTGGGCAGAGGGGACGCGGGCAGTAGCAGCGCTAGCTAGCATCGCTACTAGCTTGCTACAGCGGGGACACTGATCAGCCGTAGGAGCGGCTTGTAACCCGACGTTTACGGTATATTTCATAGAACAAATACAAACAGGATGATTTTACCTTAAACTTTGGAAGTGTTGCCATTTCTCAAACAAAAAGGCCAAACACGGTTTGTTCAAGATGCTCAGAGATGAAGAGTTGCTGTTTTTTTTTATTTTGAATCATTATAAACAGCTCCTCAACTTGGAATCTAGGAAACGCCACCATGTTTTGACATTTTATTACCTAATTATTGTAAAAAGAACATTCTAATGCAATTTTTCAAGATTTATTCTTGTAAATTTCTTAGAGAATTTCAGGTTTATTTCCTCGCAACTTTATAATCTGAGAGAATATATTTTTTTTTCTCATACATTGGTGAGTTTCTTCTTGTAAAATTATCACTTATATCCCAGAGAATATGCAATTTTTTTTTCTCCATGAAATTAAGACTTTAATCTGTGAAACTCTAAATTTATTCTTAGAATATTAACCCCTCCCTGTGGCTCCGTGACTTCTTTTCTTTTCTTTACCTACAATGGCCCTAATACACCGTCACTAAGACGTATGGATAGTTTTCCATCACTGAAATGTAGAATGTCCTGAGGTGCTACATGAACACTCTCACCCGTCTCCATTTCCTCCTCTCCTTGCGTTTGACACGTCATTCTCATCCCCGCTCTAGACTGAAGCCCTCGCTGCCTTTTGTCTCGTGGAACCAGGAGGGCTGGAAGACGGGCCTGTGCTCGGTGCCTCCTGTGGGCCACTCCCACTCCCTGCTGGCCCTGGCCAACAACACCTGTGTGAAGCTCACGTTCATGGAGCTAAAGGAACGTTTCACCAAGCTCTACAGGAAGAAGGTGCAACATTTATATATATATATTTTTACCAATACATTTAGTCAAGCAATGTGATGATGTAATGATTCATCAACTAAACCCATCAAGTATTTTCTCGGTACGTCTTGTTAAATGTGTGGATCACTAGTTTTTTTTTTCCTCCATTACTTGTAGAATATCTTTTGGGTTTTTGGACAATTGGTTTGACAGTTTAAGCAGATTGACGATACTGTAGCTTGTTGTAGTGTTTTGGACATATAAATGAAGAGTGAGAGGAATCTACATCCGATCGAAATAGCTTTCTCCGACTTTCTAACTTACCAGCTGTATCTGTATCTTTTTCAAGGCTCACCTACACCACTACCTGCACGTGGAAGGGATGGAGCAGAGCTTCTTCGCAGAGGCCGTGGGCTCTCTCAGCTCGCTGATTGAGGAGTACCAGCAGCTGGATGCCACCAAGGGGAGGCTGGTGCCCGACGCACCCAGACTGGGCATCGCCACATGAAGGTCCACTCTGTTGTAAATCTTCGTGGAGCAGTCGGTCTCTTTATCTCCTTCTACGGCAGAGATTATGTTTTCAATAAGGACTTCACACAACCAAATATTTTGTATATACCTTTATAAGTTATGTAACAATATTGTCTGATTTATGACCCGATTAAAATGTTCTGTCGAAGAGAGGGGCAGGAACAACAACAATTCAATCTGTAGTGTGACCTGATTTGCCATTTCTTGGCTCCCTGTCCGTGGTATCATGATGTTCTGTTAACGTGTCAGCAACACCCACTGACCATAGTCCTTGTTGTTATTGCACATACATGTCCTAAAGATAAGGTTCATAAAAGCTTTTATCATAACTATAAATCTTCCTTTATTCAATGAGCCCAGCCACTCGTCCTTATAAAAAGAGGTTTTGTAGTTTTCAGAGGCACGTCGCCGCTGCTGAGGAGAACGTAACGAGCAGAGTATGCATACGTGTCTGTCCTTAGTCCGCCACAGCAGGGATCACGTCCCGGTTGGATCCGTTAGAGTAACCGCAGGTCAGAAAACATGTCTTCTGGGTCGTTGCACTTCCTCTGGCACACGCAGGACGTGATCCACTGCATCTTCCACTGTGTGTTGGACCCCGCCTTGCACGTGAAGTTGACTTTGATCATGCTGGACTTGTTGGGGACACAGCAGCGCTTGTCCGTACAGACGCCGCAGTACATGGGCTTGAACTTCTTGGTGCTGGTGCAGCCCGAGAGTGTCAGCTTCTCCGCTTTCTTTGCTTGGAATTTAGGTCGGCATGTCTTTCCCTTTGGCACCTGAGAGGGTGGGCCAAAGATTTTTTTTATTAGTATATTGTTGGATTTTATATCAACACTTCAATATAATTTGACAAACGTGTCACCTTGACAGTCCTCATCACGCTCTTCTCACACGGCCGCAGCAGACACAGGCGTCGGTCCTTCCTCATCTCGCACTTGCCGTTGTCGTTGTTGACGCGCACAGAGATGCCCAGGCCGCAGGTTTTGGAGCAGGGGCTCCAGGGGGTGGTCTGGATCAGACAGTTCTTCTTCCAGGCTAAAGGAGGATCCCTGTAAGCTTTCAGTATTACAGTTAAAGGGCACTGTGTCAACAACACCCCTGCGCAAAGAACTAGTCTGTGTGCCACCGTTCTGCCGAGCAGTGCATTGACCCCAAATACCTCACCCGCCAATTGAAAATCCCTTTTGAGCTGTACTTCCACAAGTTAAGGAGTAGAGTAGAAAAGGGTATTTAGCAGCGCTGAAATTGTATTTCAGTTAAATCTGAACATTGTGCTCTGTTTATCCACAGTGAGAAATTGAATTTGTGTTTCCACGACAGATCGTCATATAGATACGTTTCATAAGTTTCATGCAAAGCAACTACACTGGTACATCAAAGCTGAATCAAAACATCAAAACGTGAGTCTACCCTCCTGCTGCTCATAACTGGAACCATCCATCGTTCTGTTTCTCGCCGTGAGGCGCTCACTGGTCACACCTCCAGAGTAATGAAATGCCCCCCCCCCAACCAGCTAACCCGGACATGCAATTAGCATTCGAGGCCAGAAGGGCCGGGCCCTCCTGCACTGGTTTGCTCCATAAACACACACCTGACATGTAGGTCGTTTCCTGCTGCTGCTTCTTTGCGCTCTGGCCACTGCGAAGGCCGGCTGGCATGTTGCCCATCAGCGGGGCCGGGCCCGAGAGAGCAGCAGGCTTCTGGATGAAAGCGGGGGTGCAGCCGATGGCTCCAGCAATGCATGTGCACTTATAGAGGGGGCTGGGCTGGAAACCCTCTCCGTTCTCATAGTGGGCCCCATTCAGGTCGCAGCCCACTGCCATCAGGTCTGAAAGAATGAGGGAAACGTGTCACAGCTGCGGCACTCTGTCGATGATGTTACTGTGAATCTTAAACGCTGTGTAAGATTTGTGCATAACTTCATTTTGTCTTTTTGTGACGATCCATGACTTTATCACAGAATTATGTTGACAAACTGAATGTTCAAAAATAACATCTGGCATTTAATTCTATACAGATATGTACTAATTCATAGAAAAAGTAAATACAAGTTTTGGAGTGTATATACAATAGTTAATACATTGACAAAGTTGGGCATTTCGGGGATTGACTTGCTTTTGCTACTAGAGGTATGAAACTTTAAGTAGGCTCCAGCTGCCTGGATGTACGTGATATTGCATAACTTTGACCTATCCCACCATGACTAACTCAGGAAAAGATGAGAGCCACTCACATGCGCACACTCCGACCTCGTATCTCGGCTGGTCGGCTGAGAAGTCACAGTACATGCTCTTGTGCGGGTCGCACACGTCCCGCTCGTTGCACGGATCTCTGATCTGCCTCGCGCAGCTCTTGCAGCAGCCGCACCCGTCCAGGACGGAGCTCACCCCCGGGGCGCAATGGGGTCTCTGCCGACACTTGCAGGGCCACTGGCAGAATTGCCGCCTCTCGGCCGCAGCCCGCCCGTCTCGAGGAGCCAGCTGCCCATTGTTCTGAGCCCAGCTGAAATACTGTGGGAGAAAGAGAGCCGACATCCATTAATTCTTTTTTTTTTTGCAAAACACCTTCTTCTGGTGGATTGAAGTGGGAGCTAAAGCATCCGGCAGCTTTGGAAATCATATCAAACGTGCTAAAAGTGACATTCCGAACTCCGCGCCTCTGTTTGTGACTCATTCAGAAAACACTTTAGCTCAGCACACCCACGCACCGCGGTGCCATCTTTTTGAATTTACCCTTGCAGAGCCGGCGCTCGGCATGCAGCAGGAAATGTTGAATGGACCACAGGAACGCCGTTGCGTTCATCAATGCACTCATTGAACATGAACGCAGCACTCGTCAGTCAATCTGCCTTCTGTTTGGTCTGTTCAGCACTTTGGTCAAGAGCAAGATATTTTGCCCTCTAATAACCCCGTCCCTCTTTCTGATGGACAGCTTCCTGTTCCACCTGTATGGTTAGAAAACGTATGACTGGGTCGGTCAGCAAATGCCAAGTGCGAGGTAGTTTGTTTGAACTACAGGATCTGTAACGGGGCATCACAGGATAATAAAGTACCCTCTCATACCAAGTTTTTTACTCACTTTGCCGGCCAAGGTTGATATTTTGTGTCAAATATTTGAGAGAGTAGGAAACAGGGGAGCGGGAGAGAGAGCGAACGCTACTACAAGTTACCTCGAGTTTGGAATGTTTCTATCAAGACTACGAAAGAATAACCAGCTCAGAGTAAGAGAATCGTTGCCAAAAGGCAATATCAGATTGCCTTTTTCTATCATTCCTAAAAATTAAGCCTATTGGTTAAACAAGAGATTTGTACAGATGTCAAAAAAGTCCCCCTGAGGAAACTAAAAGGTTGAAAGATTGATAGATAAATCTACATGATGTGTCAAAGTTGCCCCAGGAAATTTTGGGGAAATGTTTCCTTGCTTCGGCCTCTTTGAAAAAAAAGACTTAAACCAACAGTTCAAATCCAGATCAATCTTCTTCAACTGAGCCATAGAGCTCCATTGCTGTCCTGAAACTATTAAAAAGGCATCAATGAGCTGCACTGTTGCACTGGGTGACATGTTCCTTCATTAACATGAACACACACTGCAGTTTATTTTTGACTCAGTGCCTCATACAGTCCTGCTGTCCCAAATGCTCACTTGAACGCCGAATGTGGATTAATCCGCTGCTGAAAATAGTCCCCCCGCCCCAAAAAATGCACTTTATGTTTGAGCCATTTAAAAAAGACTAGTGAGTAGGGGTATGGTGGCCGACGTGAATGGCCCTCTCTAGAGCCAGTGTTTCGTTTTTCCATTCCTGGCTGCTGTAGAAACATGGCGGCCGGTTCGGTAAAGATACGTGTAGATACAAACGGCTCATTTTCGCCGCCATTTTGCATCGTCACTGACATTACGCGCCTATAAAATGTAACGTATTGGCTGTTGTGGGAATTCGTGAGGTTTATCTAACTTGCTATATTTCTTTTAGCAAGGAAAAAAAATGAGTGTCAGTTACAATTATTTTTAAAGTAAAAAAAAAAAAAATGCAAACGAGCCCTTTAAACCCAATCGGCTACAATCCCAACTTCTCCCTTTTCAACACCACCTCAGAGGACATGACGCTCTTTTGTAGCTTGTGATTAAATAGTTTCATCTCGTATGCTCACACAGCCCTACCTTCAGCCCTACCTTCAGCCCAGCTGCCCAACTGAGCAAGAAGGCAATATGGAAAACAACCGACGGCTCAGAGCGGTAACAGAGCGGTGACAGCCCGGCGGATTCCAGTCGTCCGGTCCTATAAAACTTGTTTCTTGCTATTCGCTATGATGCAATCTCTGCATGCTGCCAGTTGTGCTCCAATTCTCCTGACTGCTGCTCAAGGGTCACTGAGGGCTATGCCAAAAATCTGAAGCCTGTCTGCCAGGTTTACTGAATGAGCTCATTTCATGGTGTGAAAATGGGTCCACGGGAGCTTTAAATACAAAGAACTCAGACTTCACTGCCTTTTTCCTCTCTGAGAAGGAAGAGCAACTTTAAACCCAATAAAATTGAGAATACCATCGGAAACTAGTCAGTTTTTTTTAATTACTTATAAATTGCCAACTGATTAAAATTTCTGAATATTTATTCAACTAGTTATAGCAATTCAGATGGTGCCCTGAGGAGACCAAACTGAGGAGACCAAATAATTGTTGTTGTTTTTTGTCCAATCAAAACCCCCAGTCTATAGTGTGAAAAGAGAAGAAAAAGAATGCTCTTACCTGTTGAGCAAGGATGAGCAGGAGGGATCGGCAGAGAAGCGATAGCATCTCTTAAGTGAGAAGGTCTGTGTGAGCTCCCGGAGGGCGCAGCGGGACGAGGGGAGCTGGAAGGTGGGATTTAGGGAGGAAGACTGGCAGAGGGAGAGAGAGGAATAAGGGGGGGTAGAGGTTGGGAGTTCTGACCTGTCGGAGAAGGGGGACAAAGCAGCCCTCTGTCTCCTCTCCAAACACACCTTTTTGCCCCCGCCTTACTGATCCAGAGGGGAAATATTTGTCTTCATAACTGCCGGGCCACTCCGGGCCTTCAAGTCCTGCCCACGTGTGTTTATTCTTAGTCGGCCGAACCTCGGCGCACGCTTACCTGGTTTACGTTGACGGTTATGCGTGACAGGCCGCACTCGGCAAAGAACACACGGCCCGGTTCATTCTCTTTTTTTTTTTTATGGACAAAAAAAGAAAACGGGGTGGAGTTTGGATGTGTAAATGCATTCACTGTATATGTTGTTTGTTTAATGCGGTTCCTCAGCTGTATGGTCCCACTTAGTGCACACAGACATGTGTTTGAGGCCACATTCCATTATTATTTACACTGAGTAAAGAGGTCCCTCTCAGAGCCCTCCAACCTCCATCCACGTACAGCCGACGCCCCTTTGGGGAGATCACATGGACAGACCAGAATGAAACCCGCTTATTTCTTTGTGTTTTTACTACTGCCAATGTCTGCTATTACAGCTGCCCAACCAATACTGGATTTCTGAGGCTAATACTGATATTTGATAGTTCTGGTGACAATATATCAACCATTATTTGATTTTGTTTTACAAAAGAATAGCTCTACACCTGTTGGGTGGATTGCTATGAAATGTTGTGGAGACATTTGTGGTTCCCAAAGGATGAACCACAATCATTTTTGGAGATCCCCTGATGTTTCCTCTTGTGCCACCAGCAGGTTTTAATTATTATTATTTTTTTATTTTTTTCACATGAGTCTTGACAACTATTGAATTGCCATCCAATTTGATAGAGACGTTGATGATGCTGAGAGGATGAACCCATAAGTATTCTTTTTTTTCTTTCTTTTTTTTTAACAATTACTGGACCCCCTGGCGGGCCGGATGTTTGACACCCCTGATTTAGATGGTCAGTGATGGTATTTGGCCTTCATGTTAAAAGAAACTACAAACTGTGTAATATATAATTTCCAGGTACAGTGGCTGTTTAGTGGTACAGAGTTTATTTATGTTTGGTTGCCATGATTCTTTCTTTTTTTTTTGAGTGGCTGTTCCTAATTCACTTTCCAGTTTTCGGTCACGGAGCGTGCACTCGGATCAGGGTCTTTCTCTGCTTTCTATCACAGACAGAAGAGCGATATTTTGCCAATTCACAATCTCTTTTTCAAGCTAGAAACTGTTCTCATCTGGCCGTTCCAAAGAGGTTTCTTTTTATTGCGTTATTTGTTTTTCTCTGGCTGTGTGTATGGGAGAGAGAGAGGGGGGCAGCTAGCCTCAGCAGCAACTGACTTAGGGGCCTACTTTCTCTTGGGGTTTTGGATTAGAGGGTGTCTCTGGGGCTGGATTTAAGGAGATCAAACAAATGTTAGTGCTCTTGTTTGAATGTTAATTATCAGCGGGTAAATGCATCACTGAATCAATGAAACACTATAGTTGTAACACTTTTTATCTATTTATGTTTTTTTATTATTAAACTACTGTATACTACACTTCTATAATTAGCTATGCCATAATAATACATAAATGGATCCATATATGAATTTAATTAATTAATTAAAATTGCAATAGTCTAAACTACATTGGAGCTGCTTGATACAGTCCTAATCCACCGCTACAAAAGGTTTAAACCTCTATAACACCAGGGCTTCGTGCAAACAAAGAAGTGAGCGCACAGCCCCGGTCCACAGCAGCAGGCACATTGAAAGAATGCCTCGACAATGTCAATCCTTATCTGGAGCTTGTTTTTCGTTTTTGTCGTCACTATCATTGCACATTTCAATGCAGTTTGCAGGGAGTCCAGATGTCTTAAGCTCATGAGCAGACTCCCAGTTACAGTCAGGTCCATAAATATTTGGACATTGACACATTTTTCATTATTTTGGCTCTGTACACCACAACAATGGAGTTGAAATGAAAAAAATCAAGATGTGCTTTAAGTGCAGACTTTCAGCTTTAATTCGAGGGTATTTACATCCAAATCAGGTGAACGGTGTAGGAACTACAACAAATGTATAAGTGGCCACCCCATTTTTTAAGGGACCAAAAGTAATTGGACAAATTAATTGAGGTGATTGCCTGAGGGCGAGTGTCACACCTTTTTAAAGACCACGGTTATGCTCTTAAGTTTGTTCTTGCACCCCGCGTCCTTTCACACAGAGTCCTTTCACACAGAGCGTGAATACTTCACGCCGGAATTTTTTAGTTATTTCTCGAAGCTGTACCGTGAGTAAAGGCATGAACCGATCACATTGTGTGGAACGGACATATTCAAAACATACACTATAGTGTACAGCAGTATGGAGGCTCCCTTGTCCGAACCAAGATCGCAAACTTTATTAGTATTGTTCTTACCCTTCACAATAAAAGCTCTCAATATATACGCTGCATAACGGTTATGTAACTGTGTAACTCACACAAAATGGCTTACTATAAAGCTACGGTCGTACAACAATTTAGCTCAGACAGGCTGCCAGACGCAGCTCTGAGTCCGTGTGAATCTATCTCCACTCCATATCCTCTTACGGAATGGTTTTAGATCGTCTTCATTTTCAGGATGTTTTCCGTGGAAACGGAGCTAGTCGTTATAGTGATACTCGTTACTAGAGAAGTTGGAAGGAGATATACATTCAGGGGAGTTACAGCCTGTCCCTGCTTCCCGCTGAAATGGCGTTTTTCATTATTCCCAAATGTAGATGATACTTATTCAGGGAGTGCAGTTAGTGGCAGTGTGTACTATTGGCCGGTGAGTTGATTTAACCACAAGATGGTGCAACAACGTGTAAAGCAAGGAAGCGTAACAATACAGGTGTTTGAAAATGCATATTATTGGTTTTCAACCCTTTTTTTTTCTGCATGGCCTTTGATGTGAGCTGAAACATTGGGTTTGAAAGAATAAAAGAATAAAAAACGAATACAGCAAGTAGTCCTCCTGCTTCGAGCAACAACAACAAATATGTCCAGCTTGTATTTCCATCAGAGCCCATGAGAGTGTGTGTGTGTGTGTGTATGTGTGTGTGTGTGTGTGTGTGTGTGTATATATATATATATATATATATATATATATATCTCTATCTCATGCACCAGTCACTCTCTACTGTTTTGTCCACTTGGCACTGAATGGGAGGTCTTGTTTTCGAGTTGCCTGAGTCAATTTCTCATAAACTGCGACTCTTCTCTGATGTGTTCTTGCTTTGGAAACACGAACACCGTGAATAGGACTTCCCCTGCGTGGACCGCTCACAGTGCGAGACGGCGTCGGCCCTCTCAGATTACCCCGGGAGCTCTGTTCCAGGTTTTGTTGTATGGTTTTGACAGCGCGGTCCGCTTTGAGCCACGTAATAGTGGGAGGCTGACTTTCCTGGAGGAAGAATTGACCCACGATGAGGTCAAACTATGGGACGGTAGCTGATGCCAGCAACCGTCCCTGATAACCGACCTGATAAGACGGAGAAATGGGAGCTGGTGATGAGGGCGTAGTACTAATCCCTCCCTGCTGTATTTATCTACTTCTTTTGTGTCCCCAGCTTAGAAACCCAGCCCGACCTGGCGTCCCATGTCGAATGAAACCCTGAATACCCCTTGGAATGCACATGTCTTTCAGCCGGCCTTAATGTCCCGCTGAGAACAATTGAACAAGTTTGTCAGCTGAACCACAAACGCCATACGAAAAACAATGTCAACATGAGAAGTTTAGTAGTGCAAAGGTGCTTTTACGCTCATTTGTTACTGCAGTCCGTACAACTTCCACTGAGTGAGGTTTGTCTAACTCCTGGCGCACGGTCCACACTGGTTGAATAAGAAGAAAAAACTGATGTTACAAAACCTTTTGAGCGAGAGGAGGGAGGGACAGAGGGGGTGAGCAGCAGCTCCTCCCTCTGAGAGCAGACGGCCTCCCTCCTGCTTTAGTTCACTCCCGTCGCTCCCATGAGAGGTTAAGTCACTCTCAGATAGGCACAGGTTGCACTCACTGCAGCACAACAAGTGTGACAGCACACTCGCTCCACCTGTTGATCATCTGTCTGCTTGTGCATCTTTGGCCACTTTTTTTTTTTTACCTTCTGAATCCGAGCCCATGTCAAGTGTGCATCTTCAAGAAAAAATGAACTTCGATGGCATTCTCTGTCTCATTGGCGGCTTCGGGAAGTTCCAGAAGACCTTGTTTGTGTGGATCTGCCTGCCTCAGATCTTTCTGGCGTTCCACATGCTGGTCTCCGTCTTCACTGGGGCCGTCCCACCGCATTTGTGCCGCTCCTCGTGGCCCTCGGCGGGCGCTCCGGCCGCTTCGAACTTCAACTTCAGCCATCTGGCCGACCCCGATGGCCGGCCTGAGCTGTCCTGCGCGGCTCCCTTGAACCACAGCGGCGCTGTAGCTCTTGGCGATGGATCCCCCACTGGGAGCTGCCAGGGGGGCTGGGAGTACAGCACAGAGACCTTCCAAAGCACCACAGTGACTGAGGTGAGTGGAAAAAGCAACCGGCTGCCTGGCAGCCTCTCAATTCAGGATTTGAATTTATTTCATATCTACGTTTTCACCTGATGTGTTTAACATGAGGACTCCATGTAGCTGAGGAATGCGGACGGTCCATTTTATCACAGTGGGCCCCGGTGACACCTGAGACGGGGTTAAACCGAGTGGGGTTTGAGAGATGGACTCCTGTAGAGCAGGCATCTTCTGGCCTACCCTGCCATGTTTTGTAACCTCAGGGTTGGGCAGGCGGACAGATTTTATCACCAAAATGATGCGATTGGACAGAAGAGCGTCACATGTGGCAAAGTGACGGGTCAGCTGCAGTCGGACATTGACTCAGACAAATCTGCAATTGATTTGAAGTTGGCCGGACCTCTACCTTGGCCCTCGATGAGAAGATGTCCAGGACTCTGTGGATAATATAAGGACCCTGAGCGGGATAAGCTGTAAATGCATCTCCAACAGAGTACAGAAATCTAGTTATCTGTTAATGGTGGTGCAAAAATAAATGTCAGGGGAGAACCAAACCATTAAGATTCATCCTCTGAGGAACATGAATGTTCACACTGTTGAGCAGTGTAGGCCAGCAGTTTTTGGGAGTTTGGACTATTCCTGGACCTCTAAGTAAGGTCTGGAAGGGGGGGGGGATGAATAGGATTCACCCTCTGGGTAACATGAATATACAGAATATCTCATATTTCTGTGCTTCTTGCAGTGGGACCTGGTTTGTGATAGTGCAAGCCTGAACAATATGGCCTCCTCCATATACATGTTTGGCCTTCTAGTAGGAGCTGTTGTGTTTGGGAGCTTAGCAGATAAGTAAGTTTGATCACACCCATCCATCCTCAGAGCACTATTCAATTAATAATGTCACTCCTTCTCCCACGATCTGCCCTCTGCATTACTATTTCATGACGCGCTGTCTTAGAATTATGCATTCGTACAATTTTCAAGTATTGCTTACACAGAATGACAAGAGTTCTGAAATGTCTTGTCTTGTTGCAGGTACGGTCGCAGGAACATCATTCTCGTCAACCTGGCTACCCAGGCTGTCTTTGGGGTCGGGGCTGCTTTCGCCCCCAATTTCTTCGTCTACATTGCCCTTCGCTTTGTGGTTGGAACATCCATCTCTGGAGTCATCATGAATGCCTTTGTCCTCGGTCAGTGTCTCATGGAAAGTTAAAGAGATTTTTGTCTCTGCATCCCCCCCCCCAACAATAGCAACATGTCTCCAGAGAGAATGTTGCGGGTACTCAAGATAATTCACAGGCCTCACTGGGGAAAGGTTTCATGAGCAATTAGGAAACCATTTACAGATTTACAGTTTCACTGAAGAAAAGGTTGAGACAGGAGCAGGTGATAGCTGCGGGTATTTCAAATCTTAGGCCAAATAAGACAAATTTGGCAGCATAGATAAAAGTCAATAAGGATAAAAAATCTGTTAATTAGGGTGAACTGGTCCGTTTTCCACCTTCAGGCTGTTTTGTTTGTTTCCTATCGTACATTTTGAAAGAAGACAGTATTTGTGTTTACAGTATAAATACGAGCAATGTCAAGTATGAGGAAAAAACCCTGATGATAGCTTATGGAATGACCTGGGTCGATGCACTTATTTTTAGTAGTTATTATATGTACACAGTATATGTGATTGTATGTAATTCATGTGTCTCTGCCCTGTTTGTGTCTCATCCAGGCACAGAATGGACGGGATCTAAGCAGCGGATGTTGGCAGGTATAATCACTGACTACTTCTTCGGCTTTGGCTATATTCTTCTGGCCGGAGTGGCGTACCTCATAAGAGACTGGCGTAAACTGCAGCTGGCTATCTCAGCGCCTGGTTTTCTCTTCATCTTTTACATATGGTGAGTGGGAAGCAGTGTGTACTGTTCTCCAGTATTTTCAAACTCAAAAAACAGACTGCCAGGGTGGTGTTGGGCTTTGTTAATGATGAAGGAGATCCCTTTTCAGACCCTTTGATTGAAAACGAAATGTGTAGCGAATGCTCGATGTCATGCGCGATTGGTGCCAAATTCCTCTCATACTTTGAGTGTAGCAGTACAGGGAAATGCAAAGGCCTGTGTGCCTCTTGCAAAAGATCTTACTCAATCAAGTACGATTTTATCAAATCACCTTTTTAAAACAAAGTTACAAAGTGCTTCCCAGGACACAGTTACAGAACAATAACAAACACAACAGCTATATACAGAAAGGACACTTCTAAAAATACAAAGGACTGGTGATGTTCCAGAGTTTGATGCAGGGTTTTATGTCAGAGGCAAACTTATCGAGACCAATAAGAAGAAGCTTGAATTTAGCAAAGGAAATGAAGTGACATCCATTCCTTAATAGCAGCCAGGCAATCATGGTGGGCAACACTATATGAGTGGTGAGAGAGTTTCCTTTAAGTCAGTATTTATCAAACTGGGGCGGTATTTATTACAGGTGTAATATCTTTATTACAGGTGGGGCGCAAGAGGAAATGCTGATTTTAAATGTTCACAGTCCGCCGTTAACAGGTTACGCTTGCGCATGCGCCGATTCTTGGCATTTCGCCAAAAGCCGATCTTTATGAGATCTCAGTGAAGTCGGCTTTCTGCTGTTGTGTCTCTATCATGGAGCATGAACTGAGAGCCGTATCAAATCTACAACCCTGTTTTAAAAAGATGTGTAGAGGAAAGCAGCTCACTGCAGCCACTAATACTGATACAACCTGATGCTCACTCATCTGCACTCATTCCGTTTTGTTTTGCAATATCTTATTGTTTTCCACAATAAGATATTTAGTAGTAACTAAATATTAGTTATTTTTTGCATAACTTTATTTTCATTTTTCTAACAAAGTGATAACACTTTTTTTTTGTCTGATGGAGCAATCTGGTTTACTTGAAACACTGAATACTCTTCCATGCCAGTAGGTAGCGCAATAATGAGCTACCATATATGCTGTATTATGCTACAATGTGACATTTTGTAACTTTTTAGGTTGTTGGTGTGCCGCGGGATTTTTTTATTGTAGAAAATGTGCCGCGGCTCAAAAAAGGTTGAAAAACACTGGAATAGAATGTCATTGTCACTCTTAGTAGTGCTGTTTCTGTGCTGTAATGGTGATGAAAGCTGGAAATTATTGATACTATTTTGTCCTTCAATGACCTCAAGGAACTGCTGTGCAATGAGTTTCGAAATATGTTTGTAGACATTTAGTTGGGTTCAATCAAGGGCAGATTTTTATTTTATAGATTGGATGCTAGAGGCAAGAGGTTACATAGAATAGTTATGAGTAGGCTGGGGCCACGTTAGGCAGCTCTTTGGAGGGGATTACATCTAAAGAGTACTGAGTACTGCTCACATGCACCTGTCCTACTTACATGTAGGACAGGTGCATGTGGGAAACAATATCAATAGGACTCTGCAGAGAGATAGGCGTGAACTCAGACAAGAGAGTAGGACAGTAGACTGGTGAGTCAGGAGAAATGGTAGCTTTTTTTTTTGGGATGGTGTTATTGATTGTGTCAACAAAGAAAGACAAAAAGCTTTCACAATCTTCTGGGGAGGAGGCAGATACAGCAGGGTAGACAGGGTTTACAAGATGGTATTGATCAGGAACTGAGGATTCTATTAGTTGTTACTGATGATGCCTGCAAAGTAGGCATCATCTCTTTGATGGTTGAGCATGAACAGCAATTCCTTCAAACAGAGGAGATGGGCCCTGTGGTTGGATTTCTTTCCTCTACGCTGCATAATAACAAATCGTAGAGAACCGCTGACGTCAAATATTCCTCCATTTAAAAAGTTTTTTTTTAAGTTTGGGTGGTTGGAAGACAATCAAGCAACATTCTGGGAATTCACAATAAATTAGGAATCACAGCAGTAGAAGGAATCCTTCAATGCACCCATCACGACCTGTGAGCCTTGGCACTTTTAGGACAAGAGGAGAAGTAGAGTGTTGTATCATGACAGAGGGAGAGCCAGAAAGACACAGGATAGATGCATGGTCTTCTAGCGTTAGCAACATTCCATGTCCTTTTTCTTGCCATAACAAATCCATTATCCACAGTGTGACTGTCAAAGTGCCCCCTGCAGCACAGTGGGCCGAGCGCAAGTGTTTGTAAGTAGGTCACCCAAACAGTTTGCCTTTACATCTTTAGGGTGTTGCCGAAATCAGCTCGTTGGTTAATGGCCAATGACAGAAAAGAGGAAGCTTGGGAACTGATCCGGAAAGCAGCGCAGATGAATGGGAGGCCCCTCAGCAAAGATTTAGAGATGTGGCAGGTAGAGATGCAAAATGTTTTATTCTTTTTTTATTCTGTAGATATTTTTTACATACTGGGATTTTAGTTAGCGTTAGGACATAGCGTTAGGACGTAGCGTAACGGCGTAGCGCAACGGCAACTAGCGTAAATATGAACTGCTTTTAGCAGACTTTCTTACATGACTTTCACACTTTACACATGTCATACCGTGTCATTTTGAATAACGGCCCCACTGACATGGTTACTGGCGATTGGGCTGAAATGACACAAAGACAAGAGAGCAACATGTGGCATTTGTAAACAATATCAAGATCTTGAGTGAGAGTGCACTAACTATATGACAGGTACTCCAGTATCACTATGGGGCAGCCATTATTACTTTGCATGACTGTCATTATCATTTACACATGCAAACTACTCAAACAGTAGCGCTCTGCCACCTTTTCACCCTGCCTCCAAAGTCTTACTCGCTTTTTTTCCAGGTCCATAACGTTGAAGAGAAAACCGGGGTGAAGAAAAAACACTCCTTCATAGACCTCGTTCGAACCCCCAAAATGAGGAAGCAGTCTTTGATTGTTTTTTATCTCTGGTGAGTATGAGCAGAGCATTCCCCTTTTCTTTGTCGGAATATGTATCTGGATATGAAGACGCATCCTTCTCTCCCCAGCATGTTTCTCTTGTCAAAGCTCATTCCTCCCGAGCAATATTTCAAACTGGTCTTATGTCTGTCCGTCTGTCCGTCTGTCTGTATGTCACTCAAATAGATGTATTAATAATTCAAGCGAAAGGTTTGACACACCAGAGACTGAAGAGAAGCATAAAGTTACTTAACTAAGCATTCTACGTAAAACATAACATATTATATACATACATTAAATAAATAGATAAATTAAAAATTACATTTGTAATAAATGTAAAAATATTATAGACGTCCCAGTGTCGCCCACCGGGACGTCTGGAAGCGTCACGGGCCGCGTCAAGCCCTGTCTCTCCACCTCACTCGACCCCGCCAGGATGCGTATCGTCCCTACGGCTCCTCAGCCCTCCACCTGGCCCTGCGTCGCACCTGGAGGACAAAAACACCCGTGGGAGAGTGCAGAGTTCGATTGATTTCAGTTTAGCATTCGACAATCATCCCCACAGAAGCCGGTATGGAAGTTGGCCTCCCCTTGTAACTGGATTCTGAACCTTCTCCGCCAACAAAACCCCGGGGATGTGCTCTGTGCTGTTCGTTCGCCAAACATGGCTCCAATCATAATCGTCAAGTTCGCGGGCGACACGACGCTCGTGGGAACAACCTCAACGGCGACAAGGCGAAAGGGATGACAGTTGACTTTAGGAAGACCGACGCCGCCCCGCCTCCCTCCCTCCTCAGCGACTCGCTCCTTTGCGGGACAAGTGAGAAGCAGCAGGTTTCTTGGTGTTCCCATTTTTCGATGACCTCAACTGACTCTCCTTCTACAGAGGGGCCACAGAAAGCGTCCTGACTAGCTCACTGTCTGGACTGCAGCGACTCAGACAGCAAGTCTGCAGGACCATAAATGTCTTGTCTGATTACCTCTCAACCCAAATATCCTCAGGCACCCACAATCCGCATTTAGGACATGTTTTTTTCATTGCACTACGTGTTTGTACCTGTTTGTGCAGATTGCCGTTGCCACCTTGTGTGAACAGACGGAGCACAACATGTTTTTTCTCACCTCATATGAAAGCCACAGCAGGATTTGGGATTGTCTTACTTAAGCGCCATCCGGTGGTAGTATCAAGAACAGGATGGTGGAGTTTTTTTTTTTAAGGGATCAGTTTGGGTGTTTTGAAGTGTGGGTGTATGATGTACATAGTCGGTGTGCTACCTGCAGTAGATGTAGGCTTTGGCAGGTACAGTAGATGATGGTCAGGGTTCTCTGACATCAGCGTCTCTAACCTCATGGTTCTCTGACTTCAGGGTTCTAGCTCTGATCTCAGGGTTATATGTTCTGATCTCAGGGTATATTCTCTGATCTCAAGGTTCTGTGCTCTGATCTCAAGGTTCTATGCTCTGACCTCAGGGTTCTATGCTCTGACCTCAAGGTTCTATGCTCTGATCTCAAGGTTCTATGCTCTGATCTCAAGGCAGTAATTTCACGTCACAGAACACAGGAGTTGCTGGTCTACCTCTGCGAGGTGAAATTACTGCTTTTTTTCAATGGAGTCTTGTGGCTTTGGCGAGAGCATGGATGGATATGTCTGCTCCTGGGGGCTTGCGGACCGTCATCTACTGCTGGTAACACACCGGCTAGGAGTAAGTACCTCGTACAACCCCACTTTAAAAACACCCAAACTATCCCTTTAATTTCCCATGGCTCGTGTCCTAAATATTCCACAAACTAAAAATGTACTCCATTATTTGAATGATCCCACACATTCCATGCAGTCTCGTCGTACACGACGCCCTCCAGAAGTGACGCTGTATTTCTACTCCCCCGTCTCAGGTTTGCCAACGTGTTTGTGTACTACGGCCTGTCCCTCAACATTTCTGACTTTGGAATGAACATCTATCTGACCCAGATGATCTTTGGCCTGGTGGAGATGCCGGCGCGCACCATCACCCTGTTCACCCTCAACCGCTCCCGCAAGTTCTCCCAGCTAGCTTTCCTGGCCGTGGGCGGCACGGCCTGCCTGCTGACCATCTTCATCCCCAGTGGTGTGTATGGACACACTCGGCTGCTTCCTGTCCTCCTCACAGACGGTCCACACAGAGAACAGCTAACATACTCCATCTGTTAGCGCTATGACCAAAAGTCATTTCACGGTCTGTTTCTTTGTTGCATTTATATAGGTTTATAGTGGCTTAGTTTACAGCCAGGAGTAAATAAATTTTTACTAATCTCATCATGTATAAACTGAAGGCCACACAAAATGATACAAATCAGCGTGCGTGAAACAGTTGCAGAATGTTGTGCAAAGTTGTCAATTCAATGTTGCTTTTTTGGGATGACTTTTCACTCAACTCTAACATAACAATTATATTTTTCTATAATAATATACTGTGTATACTACATAGTTTGTATATCACTGTTGTAGAAAATGTAAATTTGTTTCAAATGGTTTATGTGCCACAAACTGATGGGTGCCATGGTGTTTTACCCGGCTAAAAAGAGTCCGTTATTAACGGCAGTGCTACAAAGTTCTAACCATGAGTGAGAAACCCCCCTCACTTCTCTTTGACCTCTCCTCCAGAGCTGTCCGTCATCAGAACGGTGCTGGCCATGATCGGGAAGTTTGGCATCACGGCTTCTCTCTCCATCATTTACGTCTACTCAGCCGAGGTGTTCCCGACCGTTATCAGGTGAGCGTTTCCCTCCCAAACACTATATAAAAGAAACGAGGTCACTGAGCCACATTAGCTTACACTGAAACCAGACCTGTTCTGGTTGTAAGACATTAGACAGGTTGTCCCATGTCCAGCGGTCTATGGCGCATGTGTGGTGATCACTTTGAAATGCACCCAGCTGAGGTCACGGTATGTCATAATCAAGGTGTGACGCCATAAAAAGCCACGTGACACAAAGCACTCAGCCTTCCATACTTAGATCACGTTTCTGGCAGCTTGTCTCCGGTGTGATTTTACGATGACGTCCGTCCTCTAAAGTCTCTGTCTTGCTGTGTTACTCTGACCCATTCGTGGTCCTCGGGCGCAAAGGAGGCCGTCTGCATAGCTGAGCAGCAGCAGCCGCCGTTAAAGGCACAGCGCCAAAGAATATGACTCCAATATCGGCCAATACCAGAGAATAGACGAGACGTTGTTTCACCTTTTGGGGCTCTGACACGGCTTGTGCGTCTCCCACAGACAGAATGGGATCGGCATGGGCTCCATGTGTGCTCGGACCGGAGGGGTCCTGGCTCCCATGATGTACCTCCTGAAGGGCATCAGTCCGCAGGCCCCCATGGTCCTGTGCGGCCTCTGTCCTCTGCTGGGCTCCGCCCTCACCCTGCTGCTGCCCGAGACGGCCAATAAGCCGCTGCCTGACACCATCGAAGACGTGGAGGGATCCGACCTCAGGTTTGACGCCGCCGCTTTAAGACCATTCTTTTTTTGTAAAGGCTCACCTAAATAACGAAGAAGAAAAGAAAAGAAAAGGATTGGTAGAACCAGGACCAAGCGGACTGTCGGACCCATGCTGCGGTAAAATCAGAGGTTCTTCTAAAGGGACTCTAAAGAGCTGCAGATCTTCGCTATGCTGCTGCTGATGCTGCTCATGGAAACACTACCGCCTTCCTCCACAAGGGGGAGCCAAAATCAACACAAAATCCAAGTCCCCTGTAGTAACTTCAAATAATTGAATGTTTATGAATTGGGCAATGAAGATAGTAGAGATGTGGAGTTGCACCTTGACTTTGACTTCCTCACCAATGATTTCTGATTTACTTTACTGACCCACATTCAGAGCGTTGTCACTCAAAGTCACCCCTGAAAAGCTGCAGCTGGAATATCTGATGTATTCTGGGATGCAGACAGGAGGGATGCCGTTGCTCTGGGTTTTTTTGTTCTCTCTTCTAAAAGAAGTCACATTTTCAGATTCAGTACCAGACTGTTCCGTTTTTCATCCAAACTCTGCCGTTGTTTCACAGCTGCACCGAGGCTCGAAGCAAAGCTTCCATCACATGTCTCCATCTTTTCTTTTTCAGCGAGGAGGGTGACGGTCGTCTTTGAGACCTCTCCGAGGAAAGCGGATATCTGCGGCGACGACAGTGGCACCGGGGTGGATTTTTGAACAACCGCGCCGCATCCTGCAGACAGTCATTATTTTTCAGGATTGTTCCAAAAGGCAAACTTCAAAGCTTCCAGTCGGAATCAAGATTAGACTTTGTTTTGGGGGAGTCTTTGCAAGATTCTGAACACTATGTTTGTAAGTAAAAAAAAATGTTTTATGCAATCTTTGCTTTTGTTCCAGTGTATCAAAGATCATCAGATTATATTTTAAAAAATGTTGTCAGTGGAGGGAAATTACTCCCTTTTATGTATTGTTATTACTGAAGTATGCTGCTGCATTAACACATGGGAATTCTCAAAGTCAAAAGGAGCCATTATAGCCCAATAAAGCACTTATTTAAAGAGACAGCGTCCTCCTCTTGCACGGCACCTGCTTTGCTGCAGTAACTTCTCACACCAGGAAGTCCAGGAAATGCATTCTCGTACACTTTTTTTTCCGGTTGAACATGACGTGCCGTCCTGGAAACTTATTTCAACGTTCTCCTTTTTTCCTTCCGGCTGAGAATGACATTCTCTTTAGTAAAAGGCTGTTATCGTGTGTAAACTCTGGGAACGCCCCCTTCTAACCCATGTCCCTTTCGGTCACAACTTAGGGATAGTTCACCTTAAAAATCCCAAATACATCTTTTTTTCCTCTTGGCGCTATCGTACCAGTCTATAAAACAGGAAAGTCTCTCTCTGGAATACGTGTCTCTGAATATTTTTGACACGTATGCCGTATTTCTGTCATAACATTTTGAGAATTGTAAACGAGCTGCAGAGACAAAGCGGCTACTGTGTGTCACCTGGCAGCTTAGGACAGCCGGTGGAAGCCCATAAAACTGAATCGCTCCCGGAACGCGTATTATCAGTATTCTATGCAAAACCCTTTACGCTCAGTGTGTTTAGACGATAAGAACAGAAAGTATTTGAAGGTCAGTCAGTGATGCAGGTGAAGTTCATCGCTGCTTCCTGGTTCTCTGTGACAACGCAAGTCTTCACGAGTTGTGGTACGAGTTGTGTTTAAAATGCTGGGGGAAAAGAAACTGTTCAAGCAGTAAAAACACATGTTTCTCTTGATGTTGTGGAATATGATCGTATTGATGGGCCTCTATACTTTTACATTTATGTCCCAGAGATTCTGCGGCACCAAAGTCTGTGACTCAAGTTGTTGCTGTGAAAAGTATTTTTATCGACTTGATTTGTACAATAAAGATTGTCTGTAGCGCTCGTCTGTTAAATGCTAAAGGTTTTCCTTTTTTTATTTGTTATTGTGATCTAATGTGGTTATTTGCATTAAAACAAACTATTCAAATTATTGGGAAATTAATTAGTTTTTTTTATCTTGTCATTAGTAGTTTTAATGATAATGCAGTATAAGATGTTTAGAGCTAGTGTTATAAGTAAGTTAATTAAACAGGCCATAATCCTCACTCTTATATCTATTTTATATTGCTGTATAAACATATCCTTCAAACAACTGGATTTGTTTAAGTTTCTCACTTTACAAGATTACATTTGAACGCATCATGATAGTGTTCAAAACTATCATAAATTCCTTGGGGAGGAACAAGTTGTTTGTTGTTGTAATATTCCTTTTGGCCACAGGAGGCAGAAGTGCACGTTACCCCATGTTCCAGGAGGAGAAGCAGTTCCGCGTGCAGACAGAAGATGGCGCCTTGACGTCAAGTAGAAAAGTAAACATGCTCTGCAGCTCATGCAGCTGTTTGTCACTTCATCAGAAGTCGAACAGAGTTGCAGCATCACCTGTAATAAATAGCACATTTAAACTTCTCATAAATGTAACTATCAAAATATTAAAACGAAGCTGTTTATGTAGTTTATATGTTACTATAGTTCTATTGAGACGTAGACATACTATTTGTTTTATCCCAGATGTCATTAAGTTTCTCAAATGTAATAAAAGTCTAGTATCGTTTAGTTCTGGTGTGACATCTGTCCACGTTTACTAGATTTCTTAATCAAATAAATATGTTTACACACATTCACGCTCACCATCCCCGTCCCAATGCCCGCCCCCTCGCTGTCCTCTGATTGGAGGGGCGTCCTCTCAGTCAAAGGAGGTCCCGTTAGGTCTCCTTCACTTGCTTCTGAAAAGCTCTGGATTCTGAATCTCTTGACAATCAATTGTGGTAATAAAAGCCAAACAACAATTAATAATGAGTGAAAAAGTACGTGATATAGTTTATTTATTTCTAATAAATGCAGTTTATTTTTTTTTAAACACACACCATAAGAGAGACATTTAATGAGACCAATCCTTGTCAGAGGGAATACCAATAATATGGGCTGCAGTTAAACAAAAAAATCAGCCACCAAATCATACCGGGGCCTTTGTGTCCTTTAAACATCCCACCCGACCGCTCGGCTACGAAGAACAATCCCCGCCTCACGTTTCCTCGGAAAATGCGTCCATGCAACCCGCACGCGCCGCAGTATTGGTTCCCCGTAGGTCCGCTTCTCTTCTCTCCTTTCCCAGCGTGATACTTCCGACGGCCCGTGAAGGCGGCGCCGCTTTCATCGTGGGCCCTGCAGCGCTAACGCCATCACACGCAGAGGCGACGAGGAGCGACGAGCACGGCGACACCGGGGGCCACCGCAGCAGCGCAGCCTCGTCTCTCCGTCAAACCACTTCACCACCACGGCAATGGAGTCCAGAGCTGCGGGATACTAGACGCGTCTGACAGGTAAGACACACCGCTTCCCTTTTTTTAACTCCTCATTCGGCTGGCTCTGTATCTCTGAAGCGGTATGACTTACTTTGATTTTTTTCCTCTCTCTCTATTTCTCTCTCTCTCCTTGTAGTATTAATAATATTGACATTTCTTGAACATCAACGGCTTTAGCATGTTAGCTAGCTTGCGTTTCTCCCGCTCCTCTACATTGGAGGGGGGGGGGGGGGGGGGGGGGGGGCTGCTGCTGCACGCGACGGCTGTTTTTTAAATGACACCCGGTGTTGTATTCGGTGAAATGTTCACAGCAGCGCCCGTGTTGCTGTAGAGGCGAAAGAAACGGGGTGTGTGTGTGTGTGTGTGTGTGTGTGTGTGTGTGTGTGTGTAATAGATTAATTATTAACGTATATTAACGTAATAATTAATAAATTAACGTCCGACGAGTGGGTCTGTGGCGAAACACACGGAATACGGTGCGTGTGTTTGTTCTTTGCACGGGAGGCTTTTAGCCCCTGAAGGCATCTTGACGCATTGGTTTCAGGGTCCTCTGCTCGGGTTATTTACCATGCTTACACCCTCACCACCTTCATCAGCATCTCCCTATAGATGCTCAGTGGAGAGTCAGATGAAGGACACAACCTCAAGTGATTAGCAGTCGCACTCTCTCTCTCTCTCTTTTATTTATATATATATATATATATATATATATATATATATATATATATATATATATATATATATATATATATATATATATATATATAAATCTGGGAGGCGTTTAGGGGCTCCTGCGTGCGTAAGGGAAACCGTAGCGCTCAGCTGACTGAAAGACCGGTTCGCATTCCTCCGCGTGCAGCGAGGGGTGTGCGGTGATGCGGGCGATGCGTGTCGGCGTCACTTGGAAATAAAAATAAATAAAAAATATGTCTTGGCATTCCCCCTACTTTAGCATTCATCCAGTCGGGTGCGTTGCCTCTTCCTTTAACTCCTCTCATCACCTATTTTTTTAAACAATGAATGGAATCCCTCAATCCTTTTATTTGTCCCATAAAGTCTCACCACGGCCATTTTCTCCCCTTCAGAAGTGTCTCCTAATGAAGCAGCCTGTATTTACAACACGTGCCACTTGGAATGAGTTTTATTTGTAGGTGGCTCTCAAAGTGTGGGGGGACACCTCACAAATCTGGAAGTGGTACAACTAGACTTGCAGTTGTAATTTCCCCCGGCTTTCTTCTGCTGTGGAAGTGTTATTATGCCTATTTTCAGAACGCCGGCTTCCTTGGGCCATGCAGCTGGCAGACAGCTCGCTTACTCTACCTAAGTGTAAGATTTCTGCACCAAGAAAGCAAAAGCTGTTTCTTTTTTCTTTTTACAAGCATGTGATGTTGTGGCATGCAGGTGCTGCAAGTGCAGCGTATGGAAACCCAGTAGGATGGATCAGTCCCAAGGGTTGCCAGCATAATCTCTGCCTAGAGTGGTGGTAGTCTTGGAAACCAAGCACAGAAACCAGAGGCTCTTTATTAAAAAAAAATATATATATATATATATATATATATATATATATATATATATTCTGTAGAAGCTGTTGTATCACGGTCTGAAGATCTTAAAGATTTTAAAGACAATGAACCAAAACAAAACTTTCTGTCCACGTTTGTGTTAAATCTGCTATTTCTGGAGGGAAGGTCTGTATCGCAGAGATCCCGAGATATACCGCTCTTGTCAGGATGAGTTATGAGTTAAGGGCTGCTCCTCTCTTTCTTTTCTTTTTTTCTTTCCATTATCGGTGCCGTACAATAGGATGAAGCGTTGCTCGCCATCGCTGATGAAAGTCCCCTGTGTTTAGCACGCAAGCCCAGTTAGACAGACGGCTTTAAACGGCTTGTCATCCTCTTAACGCGGCTGGTGAGACGCTGCCAAAGCGCTGTGTTCTTAATCACCGCTCACCCCGTCACTCCACTGATGCTGGCCACTTAGTTTTTTGGCAGGAGAGACCTGATCAGGTGGGCGAGGCCCGTAGAACACAGGAAGGCTAAAGCTGTAGTAGATCTTTACTTGTCGCTCTCGTACGTCTGCAATCTGTCAGATGATGTCATGGTTTTAGGATTTTTTTTGGTCGTGATTTAAAGTCTGACCTGATGGCACCGATGACGAGCATAAGAATAGACAATCTTTTCGCTGAGGGTCTTGTATATTTTTGGCGGTCATATATCACTACTACATTTAGACTTTTTCATAACCAGTTAATACAATATTTAATGCTGAAATGACAATTTTATTGGCTAAAAGTGATTGGATATGTTATGGTTATCTTGGTCTTAATTTAAGTGAATGTATTTTTATTTGACACTGATGGTCTGGAGAAAAAACATCAGTATGTCCACTTTACTGGGGAATAACGCTATGCATTTTTCAGTATTTTGTGCTATTTCTTTTAAGCCAAATTATGAATTCTTTGAACAAATGGATTGGTATATGAATCCATAATACTGAATAGCGGTAATCATTTCACCTTTACACAGCGAGGACTACAAGTGTGCCAGATGACAGAATCAAGATGACAAATTAAGTTGAATTTAGGAAAAATAAACAACAGCAGCAGAGTATTTATGAAACTGTTCAATTGATATTGTACACAAGTAGTACAAGGGCAGTTCCAGGAATACTAATATAATAGTTGAGTATACTTTATGTGTAGTGTATGCAGCTTTCTTAGTTGTACAGTTGATAGTTAAGAGGATATTAAATGTTATTGCAAACACCAGAATACTGTGAAAACCAGCAAGACTGATTAAATGCTTGTGGAGTTCAAGTTTGCGAGTCTCTTTCAGTAAAAAAAAAAAGAAAACTGATTAAATCAAACCCAATGTTTTCACGCGATAGATTAAATATGACTCATTAGTTAAAGTTGGGGGGGGAGAGAAGAAAAAAGCCCTCTCCTCTGCGGGAGAATCCAGTGGAGCAGTTGATGACATCACACAGCGCTTGCGGTGGGTCAGATGGCCCCGGCTCATACGTCTGGGTGCAGTCAGCTGGTCAGAAAGACATCACAACAGCGCCATCCTTTGTGTCACGCTCCCGGAGGAGAAGGATGAACTGTGTGTGTGTGTGTGTGTCTCTCTCTCTCTCTCCCCTCCCCTGCTGGGGCTGAGTCGTGACATAGCTATTGTTACAGATGAGTAAATGTTGAACTACAGATCGGGGATGGAGGTTAAAGAGGAACTGTGCACTTAAACATGTTTTTTAAGCTTTAAACTAAATTATGTGAAACACACACACATTGGTGGTGTCAATATTGGCATTTCTTACCAAATTTAATAGAAACTGTGATGTAAAAAGCCATATTCTGTTTTATATCAACCCTAATCCCACAGGGCCAGGTCTGAAATATAGAGTCAACCTTTTGGGACTTGTTTACTTCATGAAATATATAAATGTTAACGCCCTCTGGCGTCTATAATGTTTTACTTCTGCAGTAACCACTGTGTACGCAAACTGTAAACCCTTCTGTCTGCTTCTCTCTAAAATCGCTTTGTTGCTTTTCCCAAAGATGTGATTATATGTATTCAGGGAGTGAAGTTAGTGACAGTGTGGGCTCCAACGTAGCTCTGACAGCTTTACGGAGTAGCGACTCACAAAAAAACCTCTTAATTCTTTTGTGACATTGCAATCCCTCCAGCATCTCCACATCACAACTACTAGTTTTCTTTTCACTCTACTAATTAAAACCCCCAAAAGGTTTTTTCCGCCACGCGCTTCTTTTTTCCCTCCTAGCTTTCTACACGATCCATCAGCTTCAGACAAATCTGAACGTCTGCGAGCCGGGCATATGTCTCTGGGTTATCGCTGCAGCGAAATCAAGGGAGGAAATTATGCGTGAAAGCGACACACTTCGCATGAAAGCTCGTCAAAACGGGACCCCCCGCGGAGACGTCCGTCCTCGGGGTGTTTCCTTCAAAGGGATTCGATTAGCGGGAGTTGTTTGTCTCCCTCCGAGGGGCAGGTGTAACCGACGCCGTGGAGCTGATATGGCGTCGCACGCACACAATCCCTCATCAACCCACCACTTCCACCTCGTCAGTCGCCGGACGTCAAGCGTGGCTTCATTTCCCTCTGAAGAGACTCACGTTTGCTCATTTACATCTGGGGTGGCGCGTGGCGCTCTCACTCTCACTCTCTCACTCTCACTCTCTCGCTGTCTCTCATATATCCTGCTCAACATTTTCCATTTTTAATCTCCTTCTTGTTCTTAATCTCTCCGATTCCATTTAGCTCTCACGTCCGTTTATCCTTTTATTCAGTAGTTCAATAGTGCACTGGAGCGCCTCGGTCTATATTTAAAACCTTACCGCTGAATAAAATGGAGCAAGTATCTTTTAATTCTGCCACGGCCCCAGCGGAAAGTTTGTGCTGCTGCTGGAGCAGTGGAATGGCAATGGTAGGTTACTATAACAGGTTTCATGTGCGGGTGTCTGAGCAGCTCGCCACAGATCCAAAGCATCATGTGGTGGTTAGGAGAGCAGCTGAGTGAGCTTACTGACTCCCTGCTTCATGCCATCCAAGATTTAGTAGTTAACACGGCACAAAATGCGGTTTTCTTGCAATTATAAGACATCGTCTTATATATCATTCGTCAAAATAATTTGTTGGTTGTTCTTTTGATTAAGTGTATGAAATGCCAGAAATGGTTGGAAAATGCCCAGCACACCGTTCCGTCTTCGTCACATTCTATATTTTGTCCGACCAAAAGTCCAAATTCCACACCTTAAAAGCTATTCCTTAATTTTGGCGGCCTCTGTGGACAACATCGGTAGTATTTTACAAGTCCCTTTTTTAAAGGCCTCTCATTTTACTGCGGCAGGGTCCGACCCGTTGAGTCCTGGTTCCGGTTCTCCCGTGCCTCCCTTCCCTCCAGCGGGGCCCAGCGGGGCCCAGCAGTGCGGCCTGGGACTCCTGGCCCTGTGGTGTGGGATGAACTGATTCGATTTTGGTGATTTTAAAAAGGTCAAAAATAATAATAATGCATTTTATTTGTAACGCAAAGTCACCGTGACCCCACAAAACATGCTAATTATAACCATTAGATGAAATGATGAAGTAATGCTGTGTCTAAGAAAATTAATTTAAATAGATGATAAACAAAAAGTTGATTTGGGGAATTAATTAAAGACAGTTGTTGCCTGGACGATGGGGGAAAACCCTGATAATAATGTTGTGTGTGTGTGTGTGTGTGTATGTATATATATATATATATATATATATATATATATATATATATATATATATATATATATATATATATATATATATATATATATATGTATATGTATATATATATATATATATATATATATATATATATATATATATATATATATATATATATATATGTATATATATATATATATATATATATATGGTATGTCGTGACTGGGATGAAACATACTGTATATTGTCATGTATATTCATGCTGACATACTCTATTGCCAGTGGAGTGTCAAACGTTAACATTGACTAATGGTATGAGCTTCTATGGCATGAGATATTCTTAGAGGCAGCTCTACCTTACTCACAGTAGCGTCAATAGACCAGCATGCAATGCAGCATGCCTCGCAGGTTATGGGATGTGTGTTACTGATAGTGTCTGAAAAGAAAAGTCCCCCTTCAATGGCTTTTTGTTTGAAGAATTCTGCAAAGCACATGACAGCATATTGGCGTCACTCACTCGAAAAGTAAAACCCTTCGACCGTTTTGTTTTTCCCGCACCAGCCCCGATTTATGTTAAAACACAAAACGCCTCCAACCAATTCTCGAGGAGACGGAGAGAAAGCGGGTATCGAATGCCAGCCCAGCGTCATGGCAGCTCGTGAGACGCAGACAATTCGTGTCTCTGTCCACAAACCAATGAGTTGAATTTCTTTCTTTCACTGGCTGCTGTGAGTCTGTGTTGCAAACACATACATCAAGTACTTTCACCGCAAAATAACTCTCAGAATGCATCAAACAAATCACAAATGCATGATTTTGCTATTAACAGTGAAAGTTCAAAGGAATCCAAACGGAAACAAAACATTTTGACAAATCAGTATTTTGTAGGATGTCGACTGAACAGCTACCAACTAACTAGCTCGCTGCCCGTTTTCCAGCTGTGTCCCGTGTCGCGTGTGTGAGCGACAGAGGCTGCATTCTGCCACCAACAAAGCCTCCCTGTGCTGCACGTGGACGATGCGGTTAGAAGATCCGCATCGCAAAGAGGCCATTGTGTTTTATGGTGTTCTATGAATTTCAATGTGTGCATATTTCAGGATTCAGCCTTTTTTTTTTGTACTTCTTCGTGCACACAGATGTCCACACAGAGCACAGTGGGAGTGTGTACGCGTAGAATTCCGGCTCCTGAGCATGCTTGAGTATTGGGAGCTCCTATCATGGCCCACTTTCCACTGCAGTGCACCGTCTGCTGAACTCCGCCGGGTGTCTTGCCCTCTGCGTAACGCTGCGCCTTTCTCCGCTTCGCCGACGCAGCCGTGAGACGCCGACAAAAAGGAGACGATTGCGCGTTCGATCGCACACCAGACCTGGAGGCCTTCGACGTCACAGGACTTCGTCTTCTGGATGCTCTTCGTCACGTGTTCAATTACCCCCCAAGGCCAGAGAAGGCGTGGCCATTTTTGGATATTAAGTGTTTCCACTGGTAACGTTTTTTTGCGTTATTACATTAGGCGTCATGATAAACAAAAGTTTTTGTATCACTTCTACACTTATTCTGTCGTCGATTTAAATACTGTACACGTTGCCGTTTTATCGGTGGGATTTTCCATGTTGTGGCCAAATTGCTGATATTCTGCTGACTCGGGCTAACGCTCCACTCTCAGCTAGCACCTGTCCCGATCGGTACCGCACATGTGCAGCAAGAAAGAAGCGAAGACTGCCCCATCGTTAGCTACCTCCATCTTCGTAAAAAAAAAAATGTAACGCAATCTCGCTTTCTCCTCATCTCTATTGAGAGCTGCACGTGCGCAATACGGATGAGGCGGCCAATTTACAAACACGTTCGTGAGCTGGAGCGCAAGCGAGCATTTCAGTCGTTTAGTTATCTGCCGGAGTTTTACAGCATGTGCGTGAAACGCCAAATGTGTATTGGGCTGTTTTCTGCAAGTTTGAGGGCAATGTGGATATAACATGGTCGTTTATTGGTCACTGTAATTACTCTCCATATCGATACCGGCTGTGAAGTGTTCCCTTCTCACCGTCATCACAATATAAGACACGGGGGACTCATTCCACTGTCCTCGGGTCTCAGAAGTGTCTATCTGGAGGTTCCCCAATTTCAAAAGAGCTTCTAAATGTTTTTTTGCTTCATTCGAGTGGAATAAACTGCATCAGGAAATCGAAGATGGATCTGATGAATTCTGTCGATGAAGGACACAACCTCACGTGATTGGCAGTCTCTCTCTTTCTCTTTCTCTTTCTCGTTCTAGTAGTGTAGGCCTCTGTTGCAGACAGCCAGTGCAGATAGAGTACAGAATCCATTTTAATCCACTCCTCAGCAGCGTCTGTCAGTCAGCCTCTCGGTGAGGGCTCGCAGCCCACCGGCCGTCCGGACCTGCCAATCAAATCACAACTGCCAGGGCTCATGGGAACGAGGATGAAACATTCTGGATTTAATTAGCGTTCTGACATGTCAAATCTTTGCCACGAACCCTATGACAATGTTTCATAAACAAAAAAACACAAGCAGCTGAATATATTCTCATTACCGAGCTACCCCACAGTCTGCCAGGTTGCTTTAAATCCATGCAAAGGCTGCAGCCCGCAGCTGTAAGCTTTGCAAATGCAGCTATTATTGAAACGGCAAAGTGCCCTACTTACCCTTCAGAGACTAGCCCTGAAATGAACCAGAAGTGGGCGGCTGACGGCGGATTTTGTGTTAAACCGTCTGAGCGGCGCGGAGTGGAAAGCAGTCGCCCACCAGAGACTTGGGTTCACTTCCCGGCATGGGGCACCTTCAGAGAGTGGCCCCGGGGGCCCACTCAGATGTCGGGTGGCTGAGGTGGGAAGTCGGTGAGGGAGCGTGACGATGTCTCTGAGATCGTGGCTTCTGCAGACCCGTTCAGAGAGGCTCTCTGCTTGTCACCTCTCCTCCGGCACTACCGCTTGTCTTCCATCAGGAGCAACCGGCCCTTTTGCAAGTTTTGTCACGTCCTTTTTTGTGTATATTGAATTGGAAGCTACCTGGTGAGACCTATGAAGCATATAGAGACAATACCTTTATGTTTTTATTCTCAATTTAATTTTTTGGTGTCAAGAGGGAGCTGTGTGAAGTCTTGATGAATGTCCTCAAGTGATGTCATTTGAGTCGTTGGGGGTGAGGACTTGGCGTTACAAAGAAGTGAGCTCTCCAGCTCATCGCTGCTGGAGGCTCCAGGCTACATTAGCCTACTAGCATAACGCACCATTAATGGTTGAGTTCCATTGGAGGTAATGCAGTTGCCAGGTCTTTGACCATGAAGAATGATGAATGCCATAAAAAAACGACAACATCTCTGTCAGCGCTGTTAGAAATGTTTGGCACTGTTTAGCACTGCTGGAGCCATGAGCACGACGGATGCTGTCAGCTTTGCAGAAGTTAGCGTAGCTGTCACTGCTATCATTAGCTCGCTACCTTTTACTTTTCATATGTGCAGTGTGTCTTTGGCCTACATTCAGTGATTTTATAAATGTTTATATTGATTAAAAACAATACCTTCACTGAATACAATATACACTCCCGTTTTATTTAATGAAAGACTAGAAACGTGGACTATTTTAATAATTTTGGCTGCTAACAATCCCGGTCGGCACGTGGGTCCATGAGGTAAATAGTGGAAAATGTAATGAAAAAAATCAACACAAAGCCTGATTTATTTTCTTGACCTCTGGCTGCCCTGCGGAGCACATGCAGTGCCTGCCTTCCTGCCCACTGTCGCTCACATAAGTGTCTTCTCTGTGGCTCCTGCTGTGTGTCTTTCACTCCAGTAGCCCACTCATCTGTCCCAGTAGCCGAGCCGCAGAATGACTGAGTCCGTTGTGTCGGTCATGTGACGGCTCCACGTCGCTGAATGACTTTACCCCCGCAGCCTGAGCGCCATTATGTTTTATTGGGAGGGAGCTGCCGATGAAAAGAGAGAGTCAGCTATCCCACCGGGTGCCAGGGGCTCCGCGGAACTCGCAGCAAAGCCTGCTGGGAGCCTCGTCGCCATGACTGCATCAGGCGACAGGGAGAGAGAGAGGGAGGGAGGGAGGGAGGGAAGGGAAGGAAGGGGGCCACAGAGCGGACGCAGACATGCAGAGCAGCCAAATGGCAATTTTCTGCTGGTAAAGAAGACTTAAATCACATGTTCCACTCACACACACACTGAGGTCAGCGTGAGTATTTTGGGTAACCCCGGTTCTTGAGCACAGAAACCCCAAAATAGAATCCTACAAGTAAAAAAGCAGTTGTGTTTCTGGCTGAGCATTTGAGCACTACTGAATACCTACTCGTTTTTTTTTTTTTAAAAAGGGCTTTCCGCCCTGCTGAATTGAATTCTCTGAAAAAAGTAGACTTGAGTGGAAAAGAGTGTCGCATCCTGTTGTCCTCATTATCTTTCTATCTTACTCATTTCCGCTGTTTCTCTTCTTCTGACATGTTTCTTTTTTTTTTCTTGTGTATTCCGTTGTGAAACGAAGAGGCCGAAGCAGTCCCCACCTCACTGCATACACCCACTAATGTACATTGTTCAGCTCGTTACCCATCATGCCCCATGCATTGATCTTTTGATTACAAAATGCTTTTTGAATGAATCGTTTGATCTGTGGTGGCCTAATTCAAACCAATAACAGGAAGCGATTGCATAATAGACCCTGACACACACAAACCACCACCTGCTGCAGCATCTTTCCACGTGGGCGTCCGCTGCTGCTGCTGCTGAGCAGATTTGCGACACATCGCGAAGCCCCGTGTGCACTCGCAGCACCGCGTCCTCCGCTCTGCTCCGGCAATCAGCAGAAACCACAGAGACAGATTAGATTAGATTAGATTAGCGGGGCTGAGCTCTAGAAGTCACATCAGAAGCTAATGGAGCTCTAATGTATCTGGCAGCATCTTTTGTAAATAAAGGGGCGGCCCCCCCGCTGCCGCTCAATGACCGCGTTGTGTGTTTCCTCCATCGGCTCGAAGAGTCGTTAAAGTTTGTCCACACCGGGGGGGGAGATTTGTCTTGAGCGTGTCAGAGACGTCCTTTAATGGTTTAGCTTTGCACTTTTTTTCTCCTCACAGTTGTATATTTACATTTATTGTGTTGTAGAGAGTTAAGTTAGAGAATATTAGATAGAACGGATATATGCTTTCAACAACAACAAAATAGGAGGAACTTTTCTTATTCCTTCTTTTCTTACAATTACAATATTTTTTTTACCACTCCCCCAAGTTGATTTTAATGATGAAACAAGAATAAGTCACGTTAATAAAAATGAGCGCTGAAGATACAAATACAAACTAGAGACCGACCATCTTGAGATTGGATCGCCACGGCGGCGAATCCCAGTGTGATTCTGTGCGTTGAAATGAAAAGATTAATTGTCGAGTCCACTACCAGATGGCATTGAATGTTTGTTTTTTTGCCAACCCTGCTTGTGATGCCCTACATTTAATCGCGTCTCCTCATTCACACCTGGAGAGGTGAGCGACTGGTTTTTCTAAAAAAGCCCCCTGCCTGCTGGTGAGGCAGTGAAACAGGGCCGTCGCTCAGGCTGTTTGATTCGAGCTGGCAGCTCCTGCGTTCTTTGCAGCAACCTGTTGTTTACTTGTCAAATGTTTCGGCCACAATGGCGACATGTTTCTGTGTGGATGTGTGTGTGGGGGTAATTTATGCCAGCTGGACAAATCTGTGTGTATCGAACCTCGTCCTCTTCTTTTTAATCTACTTTTACTAGGTGAAAAAAACAAACGATAAAAAGCTTCACCGTTAGCAGTTCAGGGTGTCAGTCCCTTGGCGTCGTCCCAAAGCATTGTGGGAGAAGTTTGACCCATTTTCGCAAAGAAGTGTGAATGGCGGCGGCTGCCACGTGCGGGTTGGTATGTTCATGTTTTATTGAATGCGACGATGAATAATTGAGCGTCTCTGTGTCCCCCCCCCCTCCCTCCCCGCAGGGCCTCTGTTTTGGCGGCACACGAAGCAATGTGGAGGAAATAGGAGAAAAAAATCCTGATACGCTGAAAAAAACAGAGGTATGACTCGTCACACTCTGCTGGACTCCCACACTCATTTGTAACCTCACACAACGTCTCTCGAATTCAGGGCGCGTTTGTGCCGGCGCGTTGCGATAACCTCGCGTGGACAGCAGACAGACTGCAAGACATGCTCATTCTGGAGTATGTCCAGAGCTGGCAGAGCAGACACACACATACATATGCATTAAACCACGCACGGGTACCCTCCATGCTGGGAGGCCAACCTGCTGTCCCAAGCCAACATAAACTGCTATGAAAGGTTCCACCCAGAACCCCCTTTGAGACATTTTACAGAAACCCCTTACATGGCGTTATGGCTCTACCCTGGACCCTCTCTTCTATGCAGAACCTTTTCATCTTCTAAGGGTGCTACCAAGAACCCACCGAGTGGTTTCCACCCGAGGGCCCTTTCATATTCCAAGGTGTTTCATCGAGGGTCCCTCATGAAGCTCGTAAAGGGCCAGGGTTGATTTGGTGCAGCACAACCCACAACAATCACAGTTCTTAATTTTAGTTTGTTGGGGGGTTCTGGGCAGGGCTTTACAAACTGGGAACATTTTATATATATATATTTATATATATAATTCTCACGTCAATATATTGTTTCAAACTGTTGTTTTTGTCCTGAATACTTTCATACAGAAAGTGAATACTTTTAGTCAATCTGCATCCTTAACCTTCACCTGTCTCCCAGTCGTGCATCAAACTCAAACCCCTGGCAGCCGGGCCTCGTCACATAGTTCAGCTGTGAGGTTGAGCCTAAGTCAAGAACCTTTTCATTGTGCACAGCAGCCATTTGTCGGCTTCACTTGTTCTGCGACCTGCTTTGAAGCCAAAGAGATGTCCATGTCTGACCTCGTCAGAGGTATTCTGTAGCTTCCTCCTCTTGACTGTGAGCCGAGCTTCCGACAGTCCAAACCCAGCCTGCTGACAAAGGAGACACATTGTAAAAAAAGAAGAAGAAAAAACTGCGGAGCATCCAACAAAACAGCTCTAAATGGAGAGGAGGGTTGTTTCTTCTTTGTTTTTGTTTTTGGGTAGAATCCGTCAATGGGTTAGTGGAAACGAGCTGAACAAGGGTTCCTTCCAGGAAACCAGAGTCGGCCGGGTATCCGACATTCATAGCAAGTGTATTCATTACGCAGGCTCAGTCATCGCTGTGCTAATAGCTGCTCAGAGATTAGATGTAGAACAGCGGGCGCGGAGTTCCTCGCGTGGCTCTTTTTTTGTTGTTTTTTAAGATATCAAGAAGGAGAGCCGTGATGTGATGGTTGCGTGTGTACGTGTCAGTGCTCCTGCTGGGTAGGTGGTGAGAAACCACACATGAGTCACCGGGTCCAGATCATGATTTCATGCTGGAGAGTTTCTTCATTGTGCACATAAACGGCACAGTGCGAATCATCCTCACATTATCCCAGACATTGATATCAGAATCGTATGCAGCCGTGAGACAAACGCGTACTTTCGGTCCGACCTCTCGCCCCCCCCCCCTACCAGCTCGTCACCTCCAACGACGACGGCGTGGGCCGTGCAGCTATTTCGCCGAAATGTCAGCGACGCCCTCGGACTGATGCTCCGTTGTGGTTCTCAGTTTGCCTGATTGTAAGGAGGCGCAGAAGTGGTGCCGCTAATGAACCCCTAGTTAGGCTCCGCTCCGGTACGTTGACACGTCTGGTGGCGTCAGGTTTTTCTTCTTCTTGTCTTCAGCATGCTTTCCTGTCGCCCAATTAAGTCATCTGGAAGGAGGTACCGTGCTGTGTGTTGCCCTCTGTAACCTCCACCAGACACAGCGCACGCCGTCACCAGCAGGTTCTCACCATAGAACGTTGTCTTCCTCTGGCCACTTTGATGGCTGGTAAGTATCCGGCCTTGTAGTCGTTCGGTTGGTTGGTCCATCTAGAGTTGAAACAGTCCACAGAAAATGAACCTGCAGTTATTATTATTTTATCTGGTTCCAGGCCTTCTGTGACTACAAAACTGTGATTGTAAGTCGGCCCTATTGTCTGACCTTTTTATAAACCCAATAATTAATAAAGTAATTGAGGGAAAATAAATCTGCGTAATGGATGATTTAATTTAATTGTTAGTTTCAGCCCTGAAGCATTCAGTGAGCCTTGTTACCGGAACGAACGCATCTGCATTGGTTCTGTTTAAGTTATCAAGGTTTTTCCATTTGGTTTGTCACCCGTCTTTAATTCAAGTTCCGTCAGCGAAACCTCTGAGTGTTTGCTTCTCCTGTAACGAGTTATTCCCGTGCATGATTGCGGAACAATGTGCTAGAAATATCCCAAGATAAAAATATGTGCCCCCGAGCAGCAAAATGGGCCCAAAAATGCTGGTTTGTTTGCCAGTAGCGTTTGTTTTTTTTTAAAGGTTTTTTGTTTTCCGTAGTGGTCGGGTAGAATTATGCGTTGGGGTTTGAGCTTGTGTTCGTTTGCGCTGCGACATAGTAGTAGTAAATCTAGAAGCGGTGGAGAGGAAAAAGAGCAAAGAAGAGGTGTTCTCCTCCGTCCCTCCACTTTGCTTCAGAGAAAAGGGGCCAGCATGGGCGTGGGGAGCTCATTGGCTGGAGGGGTTTTCAACCACAGCACTTTAACGATCCGTCCCCTAAACCCCCTCATCTGTTGCCTGTAATAGCGGTCGGCTGGGTGGGTGGAGGCCACGTGCGGGAGCCTGACGTTTTTGGCTGTCTGTTTGAAAACACACGGCTTGGCTTCTGGGTTTGTTTGCCCGGCGAAAGCAACATGGTTTTCAAGTTCATGAACCGTCTCCGTTCGATGTGTGTGTGCGCGTGTGTGTGTGTGTGTGTGTGTGTGTGTGTGTGCTGTGCAGACGGTACAGCAGCGTAACCTCATCCTGTTGTTCCTGACTCGCCACTTTCAACACGTCTGCTGCAGCACTCTACTGACTTGCTTTCGAATCTGTTTCAGCATTTTTCTGTTTTTTTTTTATGCCTCAGAAAAGTTCTCCCCCATGTCCTGCAAGTCGACTCCAATCTACATGTGGGATCAAAGGTGCTGTCATTATGTCCCTGCACCCTTTTTTGTCTTTCCTGTGTTGCAGAAAGGCCCCTTTCAGAGCGAGCTCCCTGTCCATAATGCATGCAGATTAAGCGTGGAGGCGGCCATATGGTACGGGAGTAGAGAATGAGCCCTGATTTATTTATTTTTTTGCCGGGTTTTGCAAAAAAGAAGGTGTGTGTGGGGGGGGGGAATCAGATGGCTGAACAACACCAACAACAACAGCAGCCGTAACTCCTCTTCGATTGAAGCTTCAGACTCACTTCAAGCTGTGACGGGTACACAAGGCTTCAAGTGCTCCCGGCCTGCCGAGTGGCTTCCCCCTCTGCAGGGCCGGTTTGCCGGACACGGACGCACAGAGGCCAACAATGGAGTCTTTTCACTTGGAAACGATTCTGGTTTGCAAATGAGCGCTAATCTCGACCGTCCCCGGAGGCTAGACGCAATCGAATCGCACAAAAGGAAAAACCCTCTGGAGCCGAATCGCCGTGAAATCCCACGGGGGGGTTCCAGTTATCTCAGTGACCGACCACGCTTTTGATTCCCCTCAGTGTCCCCGCTCAGCTGTTGTCATCGCGTCTTATTTAGGGTTGTCGAAGCGGTTGAGCGCGGCCTCGACGGCGGCAACGCCGAGTTGAGAGGACTTTTGATGTCTGCACTGGCTTCCTCCGCTCAGGGCAGTCTGGCTCGTCAATAATCAGCCGCGGTTTCCATCAGCGCTCCACATGTTGGCGGTTTAGCTGTGACGTGGTTTTAATTATAATGTGGAGGGGGGGGAGGGGTGCGAGGGCGGCCGTTGGGCTGCCTCCATATGCCGGCCTCAGGCCCCCAGGGACTAAGCTAGCGGCTTAATGAGCAGCCCCGCAGGAATTAGTGCTACTTTAACCTCGGTGTTTTGACTGCTGGGAGAAGCCCGCTGCTCAGATGATTTACAGCCACTGACAGAGGAGGGGTCTACAATGTGCTGTGGTAGACGGGGGCAGCAGTAAAAATCAATGTCAGTTTAAGTGTACTCTATTTTTAGAATATTTTCAATGCTTAATCTGGCCGTCAGACAGATCGGTTTGTTGGTTTGAATGTACTAACCGATCGAGGTGGCAAACGACCGGCGACCCCTGTTTTCTCTGAAGTAAAATAACAATTTTTTTTCCCCAAGGGAGTCTGGCAGCTTTAGCAAGAACATAGATGTATATAACGGCTCCGGCCCCCCCGTTAGAAACATAGACTGTGTAGCTGTCTAAGGTCAAAGGTAAACCGGCAAAATCTGTATAGAGCGTACACTTTAAACTGATATTTCATCTTTATTTTAAGTTTTGCTGTTGCCCCCCGTCTACATCCGTACATTGCTTTGCTCCTGTGCTGCTACTCCCGACTGCCATCTACTGTAAAGTATCACACTGACTATGGATAAGTACCTTTTATACAACCCCACTTGAAAACATCTGAACAATACCTTTTTAAAAACTACAATCTTCGATTGCTACGGCTGGGAATGGTTAGAAACACTAGTGCCAATACAATTAGCCAGGTATTCAGTACTGAGTATTCAGTACTGGTTAATCGTGGTATTAAACCTGGTATTGAAATAATTGCTTCAGGCCGGCCTCTCTCGCATGATATTACCGAAAGTCGTACTCGTTCGTATTCAAGTGTAAAATACAGACTCGCAGCTCCCATCGGACAGGGCGCGTCGAGTTTGAAGAGTTGTCACAGCGACCTCCGATGTTCTAATCTTATGTGTCATATTTATTTATAGCTGTACGTGTGGTCGGGCCTGGTTGTCTTTGACGTTGACTCCACCTGAGGCCAGAGAGCTCTTCTGTCACATGATTGACGGGCTGTGTTTTGTGTCCCGCCGTGATTGAACCACTGACTGGTGGTTCAAGTCGATCACACAGGAAGTTCATACACATTTTGCCAAAAATAAACCGTTTGCACTAACCAGACCCCATAAAAGCTAATTTAACTCTGGGCTCCTCGGCTCAACTGAGGACAAAACAGTCACATGACAAAGACATTTTGACTGAACTGCAGGCTGGAGGAGACTGGGGGGAGGGGGATAGAAGTTGTGAAAATGTAAATAGTTCAATATGTAGAGCATGTGGAGGCCCCATTGCCTTCCTCCCTAATAATGGTAACACTTGTTGGCAGTTGAAAAACTGTTGCATGTATAAACTCCATTATTTCATGACTTGCTTTTTTATATTGCATTCTTTGTTCATTTCAGTGATGATGAAGAAACAACAAAAACAGCTCTATTCATTTGACATTTCAGTCCCTTTGGGAATACTGGTATTCTCGCCTGTAGGGCCGCGTGGCTTTATTATTTATTTGACATGCATATGCGTGCGTCCTCGTTAGGACAAAGAACGATGAGTCTTAAAGATGATGCCCCGGCCGGAACACAATCCTCTTTGGAGGTTCTGAGGAGTGTTTTTTTTTTTCTTCTTTTTTTTCTTCCTGAGTCTGTCTAGACGCTCACAGCTCCGTGTGCGGGAACGCGCTGTACTGAGCCAGGCACAGCTGCACACACTCCTCTCTTCGGAGGCACAGCACATCCTGATGTCGCACAGTCACAAGACACACACACACACACACACACACACACACACACACACACAGAAACAAAGATGTATAGTTTTCATTCCAGAGACGTGTTTTGAAGCAGCGCTCTCTAAGGAGGGAGTGATGTTGCGCCGGTCTCTCCATCGCTCACAGGATCTGCCATCGTCATGGCTACTGCATCAGTCCCATTTGCCATAAGCACACTGTGCTCAGGAATGTGGTAACCTAGCAACAGGTGGGGTGGCTGAAGACAGATCAGCGTGTCGGGGGCGATGATGGGAGACCATGCCTCGTTCTCTTCGAGGTAGATCTTGCTCCTGTGACATCCGCCTCTGATGATAGTCAGCTGTCCCTCAGGTACTTGAATGTGGCCCTCATGCACTCTTAGCACTTTTTTGAAAATAGAATATACAAAATAAATCAATCAAAAGCGTAGAATGCAAGCTGCGTGTGGTCATCCTGACGGCATGGTGGGTAAGATGCATACCATACATCCCTAGTTTGATTCCAGCTGTGGATCTCTCTCTCTCTCTTTCTCTCTCTCTTGTTAACCTGCATCACCCCTTCTCAAGATGTAAGTTGGGGGAGTAAAAGCTGTTATGAGATGCGAGTCTGAAAGTTTGAGGAAGTGAGTTTAAAAAAGTTAGAAATGTATTGCAGCACTTAAAATCGATGGACCACATGGTCTTATTTACACCCTAAAAAAAAACACACTTCTGTGGGTGCTGAAATTAGTAGTGACAGGAAAACAGAAGAAAGGTGAAAAGTATGAAGATACTTTTCTGGCACTTCCTTTCCATCTGCAAGGTGGAGGATGTGTGGCTGCCGGGGTGATAATACACTTCTGCTGTAGAAAGTGGATGACATGAGCCAGAGTCAACCCCCATCCCCTAAGACCTTGTTCGGCCCCCTGCTTCGGAAAGTGAAACTGCGAAGATGAAAAGCAAGAGAGCTTTTTTCTGATGAGGCACTTCATCAGCAAAACTGTCTTCCTCCTGAATGGAAGAACCGAGCGGTTATTTTCAGCGTTTTGTGTTTTTTCTTTCTTTTGGGTGAGGGGTTGGCAGAGCTGATGTTCTCTGAGAGTTTAATGGAAACGTAACGCCCTTTCAAGGTGTATTTCAGGCTTTTTTCAACCACATCCCGTCGCACGGTGGTGAGGCCGAGATAAGTGTTGCACCCATTGCACCTCTGCTGGAAAACGCAGCGCCTGAAGAGCTGAAGCGCGCAGTTGCTACAGCTTTTTGGTTTGTAGTTTTTGTTTGATAAAGGTGTTCCCATTGTAAACCTGTGTGCCCCAGTAAGAAGCAAAGCCCCAAGCCAGTACCAGTGAAATACTTTGTTCTCGGCTGCCCTGATTTATTGAGGAGCCGGGGAGAAACCGAAGCGAATCGTTCCACAGTTTCCTGTGGATTCTACAATCATACCAACCAAAGCTTTATTTTTATTTATTTTTCTAAATACACACCATTTTGTCGATCCAAAATGACTTGTTGTGAAACGCTGTTGTTAGGTCTATGAGATGTCTGGTGCGTTTTCAGTTCGTAACATTTGTATTGAAGTTAAAAAAGTCTCTTTCAGTGATCGGAGCTCTTAGCTCTTAGCTCCACCCTCTCATGCCAAAACAAAGATTGGGACGACCAAAGTGCCAAAAGTGGAGGCTTCAAAAGCGCAGGCCACAAACCAGTGTGTGACGTCAGTGTCCACTTGTACAGTCAACAACGACGTCGTCATCATTAGCTTAGACACTGGTTACTTAGCACTGTAGTCAGACTGAATGCTTCTAAAGAAACTCTCTTCTGTGCGATCCGAAGGACGAAATGTGAAAACCTCTCTGTTCCCCCAGCGTGAAGCGCGCCTTGTGAAGACAAACAAGCATCGAAAAATGTCAAGCTGTCCCTCTGAGGGTGTTTATATAGTTACTCTGAAGGTGTCTTCTCTATTCTGTGCTCGTGTGCTACTTTGCTCCTGAGCCGAAGCCCAGTGCTGCATACGCGGGTCAAGTCCTGGACACGGCTGCATTATTAACAGAAGGTCAGCTGTCAGCGCACGTCTGCAGGGCTCGCGTCAAGCGGCAGCACTCCTTTTTTATATTTTCTTGCGCTTCACGAGCCTTCTCTTCTAGCTTCTGCGTTTTTTTTTCTTTTTTTCTTGTTCCAATAAAACAGCCAGAGCACATAGCACACGGAGCATCTGGAGCAAGATTTATTACCTCCACCGTAAAAAAGATGGATAAGATATATTGGGTGAGAGGCTGCACATATTGACTAGAAAAACATTAAAGGTCTCTTTAATTGAGGTTACTGTGAGGAACTTTCAGCTGGTTTTGAAACGGTCTAAATTTAGCATCGAAGCCTTTATATGAAGTAAACGAGACCATCAAAGAGAACGGTTGGCTGATTCTATATAGATCTTCTTAACGCCTATCATCTTGTCCGATTCCCTGCGGGGCCAGACGCAACGATTTACGACACGCAGGTTCATCCGATACGGCTTCAGCTCAGACTCCGACCTGCAGATCTGCAGCAGCTGCCTCCCTGGCCATGAGCAGAGCCTTGCCTCGCCGCTGGAGGAACCGGAACAGACCGTCAGACCCCGATTCAGCAAAATGAGGGCAGTGTTTCCCCTAGGTTTACAGCTTCAGGGGGGCGGGGGGGCGGCCGGGGGGGGGGGGGGTCGGCGACGTTGGGACATTGGGAGCGACGTTGGGAGCGTTTAAAAAACGCAGATATATCTGTTTTCTTTCCACGCGACATTATTGGACGCTCTCTGCCGGCTGATGAAAGTGTGCTCTCTGCCCACCTGTGCGCGCGCACGAGTCTGTGGGCATCGGGGCGGATCTCCGCGGTGCGCGTTACCGAGAGCAAAGTAGAGTTGTAAACGCGACCATGACAGAAATAGACAGAAATACGATCAATAAAATAAGAACATTGAGTTTGTTTAATAAAAGAACAAGGTGTAGACCTGTTTATAGGAAAGGGAACCTTAAATCACGTCTGTGATCTGGCGCGACGGAGAAAATTACAGGGGGGCGGAGGGTTTTTTCAGGGGGGCGCCCCGCCCCCCTATTCTAACGGTAGGGGAAACCCTGGAGGGGTTCTTCTTTACCACCCAATGCGGTGGTGCTCATTGAAACCATGTTTGTCCACAGGGGCCGCCAAAATCAACACAGAATTTAATTTAAATAAATGTGAGAAATAAAGATGATGCATGTTGAAATATTAAGAATACTAAATACTATAATAGTTCATAATATTAATAAGCTCATCGCCATCAGTTTATTTAAATTTTTTGTGAATGCAGTAGTAGTCCACACTCGGCAGCTGTAGCGCTGAGTCGCTGTCTGCCATCTCCATCTCCACCTTCACCTCCACCTCGGAGGACCGCTAGGCGCCCGCTGTCATCCCTCCGCCAGCTCTGACCAGCGCTGCTGTCGTCCCTGCCGCCGCTGACACTGAGCCGCCCTGACACAATGGTGTCACCGCTGGTCCCGCCCAGCTTGTGTTTGACTGAGGCTTGTTCCTGCCACGCAGTACAGAGAGAGAGAGAGAGAGAGAGAGAGAGAGAGAGAGAAGCCAGCAGGAAGAGATGTAGACAAGCATGTGGCCTCTCCGCTTCCCCCACAGACAGCAGCATGAGGAAGGGCCATTTCCAGTTTTGACACCTCCTAATCCCCAACCGGAGAGAGGAGACGAACCATGAACAGCAGTGTATTCAACAAATTGAAAACTGTAGATCCCTGCCTCCCTCCCGTCTTCTCTGTGCTTTATGGCCGTCTGCAAGCTCAGGTGGCAGAGACGGGCCTCGTATCGAGGCGACCTGCTGGCTTTGAAGGGGCTCACACTGAGAGGGATGAAAGCGGGATGGAGTCTGTGTTTCGGTGGTCGGTGCATCCTCAGGCGACCTCCTGCGGGGATGTGTGCTGTTAAAAAATAAAAAAAGCTGTGAAAACGACATAATCAACCCCAGATCCTTCGCTTTATTGACTCTAGTCGGCCTCTTTGAAATACACGAGCTACAGCCTCTGAATGCTTGAGGCTTTCATGTTGACCTCGGGGAAGCCCTTGGCAGCTATTCGTGTCTTATTAACTATCTTTCTAAATTGGGAGGAATGTATTTATTTTTTATTTATTTTTTCGCTCTACTTATTTGAACGTTTTCTTCTTTACTGACATTGTCCCAAGGTTGTAAATCCTGTCCTCCTGTTGCCGCTTGGTGAGTGTCTCTGCGTTCCTGTCGCCCATCACAGCGGAGCCTGGATCCCTGGAGAGACGGGGGGGCCTCTGTCTCCTTTTGGTCAGCATGCCGCGATGGAGGGTCGCCCTGGAGGCAGCGGGAGTGTTTTTTTGGGAGGCAGGGTCGCAGCAGTGTGTTGTGTCGGCGGCATTTTTCCTCTGTGATGTGCCAGGTGACCCTCAGGGAACCCCCGCGGCGCGAAGCCAGGGCTGCCCTCAGAAGGGCGAAGCCAGAACATTGGTCGAGGTCGTTAGTCTAGACGGGTCTCTGTTCTATTTAATACCAAGCAAATAACCCGTAAACTTTTTTTATTTATTTTGATTTTGAGATGTCTGAGTATTGCACTATTCTGACGGTCCATCATTTTATATTTTTTGCATATGAGTTATAGTAAAAACAGTCCCACAGTTAGTGTGGCTAACTCTGTCAAAGCCACTTAGTTAACATCACATATGCAGTGTAAACATGATATAATTTTTTACTTCTCAAAATTGGTGGATTTATTTTTAAACAAGGGCCCAATTCCAATCTGGCCCCTCCACACTTCCACTCTGTCTGATGGCGGCTCCGTCATATTAGGTGCCGTCCCAAACCAATAAGCGGGTAGCGGAAGAGGGTTATAATGCGCTCCAACAGCGAGTCTGCAGCCATGCTGAGCTTAACCGGTCGTCCTTAATGCCCACGCACAACGGCGTTTTGTGACTCGTGAGCTGCTCAAACTAAGACCGACACTGAATATTGTCATAAAGACGTCACCGACTTAAAGGTAAGGACCCCTGTCCCGTCTAGAAAACGGTAGATGTGTTCATTTGATTGTCAAGCGCAAAAAACAAGCAGCTCATGAACACCGGAGCGAAAATCGAGAAAGGAGTTTACATAAAAGGAGAAATATTTTTCTCCACAGGCCTATGTCGCTTCTTCCGGCAGACGCTGATACGAAACCATGGTTTTGACAGTGTCAACACGGACAGAGCTGCTGGCGTTAGCGTTGCCCTCCTCTGTAAGAACACCAGTTAACCAGGCGTGCCGGCCTCAGGGTTCCTGATTGACCTTTTCCTTGATACCTCTCAGCGCCTCTGTTCCTCCCTCCTCTTCGGTGAACGGTGATTAATGACGTCCCCTCACGCCAGGCTGCAAATATGACGAGAGGTGAGGAGGAAGAGTAACTGGACAGGAATAAACGTTGCGGTTGAACCGGCGGCCCGGCTTTCCGTAAACAGGCTGCCGCGAGTGGGCCCAGATCTGGCGCCGGCGGTGACTCGTGATAATGGAGGGGGGTGAAGCTGGCTGCATGCATGGGCCACCTCCTCGCTCTCGCTCTCGCTCTCTCTGCACACCACCGGCTTGCTGGAAGTGCGGAGACGAGGGCCTTCCCCTGCACAGCATGTGACAACCCGGAGGCCGCCATTATCCCGCTCCCTGTGACAAGACTCAGGAGGGGGCAGCGCCCACTCCTGAGTCTGTTCGATTCAATCTAATTCAATTCAATCTAATTCAATCTTACTGTTCAAGATTGAATTAGATTTTGTTGACATGCTTGCAGTGTGAACGCTGGTGTGACGGATCCGCAGCTGCAGCAGCGTAGCAGTGGGCTGCAGTCGTGTCACTCTGCATGAACTCAAGGTGACATTTGAACGGAAGCAGCTCGGGGAAAAGGACCGTTCCAAGCACTGCCACGTTGGGTTATACCATGTTAAATTACAGCTGTCAGCACAGTTTTTGTCTGTGCTGCAGAACAATAATGACGACTGCTTTTTCTATAAACGGTAACATGAAACTGCACTGACTAAGAAGTACAGTTTAATATTTGAAGCTGCACCAAACCATATTTTTATATCATCAGCAGTGGACATCGTCGCTGTTATGTCACCCATTGATTTGTGGACTATGGTTTTGAAGCCTCGACTTCATCTTGGTTTTTATGGCTGTCGGCATAATTTTTTGTGTTTTAGTGACACGCGAGGATGGAGCCGAGTAGAACTCAACACTGAAAAATAAATTTTTAGGAAACCAAAATGTTGCACTTAACTTTCAAGAACTTAAATCACACTGAAAGGGGTACAGTTGTAAAACTCCCAGATAGACGTGGTAGCAACCTGTCAATCACAAGGTAGCCCGCCCTAAAGCATACCCTGCTTTATGGTCTATTTTACTCTAAATGGACAATAATTTACTAAATAAAAATCATGCTGTATTGAAGTAGACTTAAAACAGTGTTTACTGAGGTAATAAATCAAGAGAGAAGTAGTCATTCTCTCATAGACTTCTATACAATCTGACAGATCTTTTTGTAGTCGGTCGCCCCAGACTGCAACTTTAAGGCACTTCCTCATTGGCTTCACTCTCCAAACAGATAGCTTTCCCTTTGTGTGTCATGTGAAAGATTTTGCTCATCATGACAAACCCACAAAATCACTCTGTACTGCCTCGTCAGAGATGGGGCCATTTTGGAATTTTGTTTGCTGAAATTATTTTAAAAATGTTGTTCTGTTGTGCTAACTTTAAGCATAGCTAGCTAACGTGAGCAAACTCATGAGATTAGTGCAAATTATTTACTGCTCAATGATGCATTACCATACTCATATAAAGTTACAGTTACATTGAAATATTATGGATGTACTGTTTGCGTTATTGCTGGCAGTCGTGATGCAAGGTATTAAATATTCACTCTGTGGGCTAATTTATCTATTGATGGTCAACACAATCAAGCAATACACTATGCATTATAATACAGCAGCATGTAAATGTTATTTATTGACCTTAAAACACGTGATGACTCGGGGTTGTTTTTTTCCCCCCCATTGGTCCTGGTGATGGAGATGAGTCCCGCGCCTAGAGCTCTGTCTCCACCGCACCGTTTAAAATTGTGAAGCGTTGTATAATAATAAACTTTTTCCCACATGCATGTCCCAGGCCGTGCAAAAAAAACAAATTAGTTAGCACCTCTCCAGCCTCCACCCACCCTGTTTCAACTCTCCTGGAGCCGGAGGCGTTTTCATTCACTCGGACGTGATCCCGCCATAGGTTCACTTCATACCTCCAAGGACCGATGGGGCGGGAAAAAAAACCTCAAACGTGAAAGTCAGTCTTCCCATCCACAACCACCCAGAGCCCCATCACCTCTCCATCAAATGTAAATTCAAGTCCCCGGAGGGCTGCCCCCGAACACATACCCTCAGCTCCCATGAATTATTCCCTCAGAGTGACATGTGCCCCCCAACACGCTTCTTTATTCCCATGGAACACTGTTGGACGCCACTTTGTTTCATGTTGAGTTAATCAATTGTCTCCCCATTCACTCTTTAAATCCCTCTCTTTACACGTTCAGATGCTTTCAGTCTTTGGCACCAATTAAAGCTCCTAATGAATTTTGTCCATCCAGTGTTGCATGAATAGCCTCTTGCGTTAGATAATTATAGATCCGACTCCACCCCTGGTCACGTAATGCCCTGAAATTGGATTTTTTTTTATTTTCCCCGGAGGTTTCATCGATTTCATGTTGAAAGTGGCTGAACCACTGGAGGAGGTGCTTGGCCTGATAGCAATCATGACGGCATACTGAAAGCCGGAAGCCAACAAAATGAGAATAATTCATGCTTTCCTTTTATGAAAGTATATACTGGGGGGGTGCACGGCAAAAAAAACAGCACCTAAGGCAAGCAGGTGGCGGCTTCTTTTCTTTTTTCTGCGAAGGAGGAATAATTAATCAGCAGCAAGAGAGCTGCCTAAAAAGGACGCAAGCAAGAGGGAAATAAAGAGATGAAAGAGCCTTCAGTTCAAAGAGAGCAATCGGCGATGAGCTCGGCCCTCGCAGGGCCTGCAGAAAGCTCTGCGGAGGAAGGCGTTGGACAAACGGAGGGTTATTGCTGCAGCGGCTGTCTTTAGACTGAAGCGGATTGCTTTCAGCATGAATCTGAATCATTGGATTATTGGAGGGAGGGAAGACATTTTGGAGTGCCATGTTGGACGGTGTTCTCCATCACCATCATAAACATCAAAACACCCACTGATGGTATAAGAATGCTCTTCATCCCTTGGGAAATTTGCCATAGGGATCTATCTGGGAGCAGACCAACACTTTGCTTTACACATTGCGGTGGTGAGAGAGGATCCTCCCCAAATCAGAAACCGTCACCTACATGACGGCTCTGCTACCAGCTGTGACGCTAAGCCACACCTATTCCCCGAGAAGAAATATTTAGAGTTCAACCGCTGCACAGGTACAGCCGTCCATCCGGCTCTGTAGGGATCAATACATTTGTACCGCTTCCCCAAAGCTGACTCAGCCTGCCTCTGCCGGTCACGGTGGGGTCACGTAAAGAGTCCGAACGCACTGCCAGCGTCTGCTGTGAGACACACACACACACACACACACACACACGATTAGAGACGCTCGCGCCGTCAAGGCAATCTCATTGTAACTCCTGAAAGAGACTGACATTGAAAACGAGGCACGGCATGAACAGATAGGAGAGAAGACACGGGCGTTCAGTTTGAAAAGGCTCGTCCTCTTGTTTTTGGTTTGAGAGGAGGAAAAAATCTAAACAAGAAAAACCCAAATAATACGGCCATTTCTCTCACTTCCTGTAACAGCCTCTGATCGTTGCCGACGGGCGTTTCGGGGCACCCCGTGCACCAGCAGTGACGTCTGAGGGGCCGGCCTGTAATCGTGTTGAAACAGAGCGGTCACAGTGTGTCAGCCGGTGTGAGGCTCTCGCTCTAAGTGGGTGGAGGGGAGAGGGCGGCTCCACAAAGACCAGCGGCTGTCGAGGGGTTGAAGACCTGCTAGCTGGATCCTAGACGTTGATGGTGTTTATTACCGTTATCAGAATGGAAATCCCGGATGGAGAGAACCACATGTAAATAATTAGGTGAATTAAGTCTGGAGTGATACCGAGTACCGGGTACTTTAACACGCACAAGTGTTTTGATCCGGTTTTCAGTGATGGAAGAATTATTGTGACATTTGTCACTGAAAGGGTAACTTTTCAACCCTGTTCCCATGCTTTTGGAGTCTATAACAGTATACACACAAACTGCATTGCCTGGGGCTTCCCGTGCAAATCTGCTATGTCAAGTAATATTTCCACAGCAAATGACCTCCCGTATATGGTCATAACATTAGTCGATAGATTATATCGATAGATAACGTTAGAAGAGATTGTGTCATGTGTGTGTTTAGTTTTTTGGGGCTCTATGCCCCCAGCAAAAAACAACAACGTATGGAGCATCCTCTGGCAGATTTCACTGTGCTGGATAATGGATATTGTGCGCTGGCATTGCTGTTCGCTTATTGTTCAGTTCGCCCTTTCAACCTTTCAGCCTCTCCCCTCCGGCAGCTTTCCGGTAGATCGGGGTGTGATTGTCTCGTTTCAGAGTGCTTTATTGTTTTGTCGGCGACACAGAGGAGTGAGATTCTTCTCTGTGGTCCTCCACTTGTTTACCGCCGGCTCCGACCAGAAGGGGGGAAGCCCTCGCTCCTCATTCGTCGCTCCTCTCTCTCTGTCCTCACCGTGTGTCACGAGGGAATGCTGCCTCTCGCCGCAGTCAGATGAGGCGACTGAGGGCGGGAGGGAAATATATTCTCAAGTGATTCTGAGGACAGACTGGCTGAAGGCCAGACCGACACTTTGTCTTCAGAGGAGAGTCTGGATTTATGGCCCGTTGTGTGTCCATCCCCGCCGCTGGTATTTTTGTCCTTGTTTTTGCAGAGAAACAATTGGATTGGCGTTAATTCCTCTGGGAGCACGCAACATCGCCCAAGGGCAATCTTGTGCCCCCGCTGTCAGCAATTCATTCTGCTGAGGGAAAGGCCATCACAGTGTGGTCGTAAATAAACGATTGAGAAAGTATTTCAAGATGTTTTTTTAAGGCCGTTTTTTAAGGAGCTGTATCAACATCATTTTTTTTTTTGGCCTGCAAACACACGTCTGTTACAAAAGCAACGTTCAAACCTTTCTGTTCTGAACGAGCCAAAAAATCAAGAGACTTCCTTAGTTTGTGTCAAGCTCCACAAACGCTGGATCCTTCAATTCCCATAATGCAATTCCATCTCCAAACGCGAGCCGATGTACCCCGGTGACTCTCTGTCATTTCTCCGACTTGACAAAGTTGCTGCTGAGCCACGTCGCACGTTTACGAGAGTGTTTCCACAGGTTCAGTCCTACTCTGCGTGACTGATGAATAGACTTTGGCAGTGCTCCTTTTTATATATACTGTATCTAGTACCACAAATCGCTGCTGAGACCTGGCTCATAATAATATCACACGCTGTATTATTTTTGTCAAAACAAGATCGATCATTTTTTATCCTCGAAAGCTTATTTCACTTCTCTTAAAGGGACAGTGTGTAGGATTTCCAGTGGCGGCTAACATGATATAGTCAGTGTGTATAGGAGAACTTGCAGCTTAACGTGTGATGCAAGAGAACTTTTATTTCAGTAGAATGATGATACACAGTAAAGAATGGAGTCGAATGCTTCGTCGATTGTCCGTCCTCCGACCACTCTCCATCAGGGGTGACGCTGACGGCACGAATCGCCGGAGCCGGAGCCCCCCACCCCCGCCCCAACTGACTGAGAAAGAGACACACTTGTTGTTTGTGTGAGTCATCCAGGGAGTCTGTCTCTGTGTGCCTGAGGAAGCAGTGCGAGAGGGAGAACCTTGAACGGAGCGATGAGTTCAGCTCGGTTCGGGTGTGCTGAGGCGGCCGAGTGCAGCCAGACAGAATGTTTTTCATCTCATCGATCCAACCGTCCAGCTCCTAGTACACAAGTTAAATTCATTGCCTGCATTAATGCTGTTTTGCCCTGTTTGTGTTTTTTGCTCCCTTTTATCATGCGCAATCTTCCTGCTGTCTTTCACAAACCAACCCGGTGTCCTTTTTTCCCCTCTTCCTGTCGTCCACAGATTATAGATAATGGGCTGTGTGCAATGCAAGGAAAAGGAAGCAACCAAACTCACGGACGACCGAGACGCCAGCATCTCCCAGGGAGCGGGCTACCGCTATGGCGCCGACCCCACGCCGCAGCACTACCCCAGCTTCGGGGTCACCGCCATCCCCAACTACAACAACTTCCACGCCCCCGCCGGACAGGGGATGACCGTCTTCGGGGGGGTCAGCACCTCCGCTCACACTGGAACCCTGAGGACCCGCGGCGGGACAGGTGAGGGGTGGGTGGGTGTGTGTGTGTGAGAGAGAGATATATATATATATATATATATATATGTTATTTTATTTAAATTAAATAAATATCGTTCACATGTCAGCTGACTGGGAGAGAGTGGCCCTGTCATGTTTGTGATTGACAGCTGCTGGCTCCGCCTACCGAAATACAGAATACACATATCTTTTTTGCGACCTTTCAAACGTTGACTTTACTTAAAATACGCCTGATAATTGACTTTAAACACAGCTCATGTCTACGCAGGATGCGTTCAGGCACAGTATTGAGTGTAGGTCACCCTCGTTCCAACTCCCATCCACTGTAGTTATACGTGTAAAAAAAATGAAAAATATCTCAAAGAGAAAGTCAAGGCTCAGGGGAGACTATCAGTATTTTAGAAAGAACAAAGGAGGAGGGAAGTAATTCATTGGAAGGGTACGTCTTTATTGTTTTGTCAGAACAGGGAAAACATCTGCTGAGTGTGAAGGCCATTTCTTTTGACTGCATTCCCACACACACACACACACACACAGCTTCGTTTTCAAAACTCTTTAAGGTGCTTTATGCGGTTAAAGACCCCAAACTCTTGACAATCCTTACCTCACAGCCCCTCGTGCGGCTCCACCGCCGACCCCACCCCGACCCCAGCCAGCCCGGCCCCCGTCAGGAACGTCCGGCTGGCATTAGCGCTGGGGCTTTGTGCGCCCGGGATCCCTGTTTATGTAGGGAAATATTCCTACTCAGGATATCCTTTATGTTTCCACGACTGAGCCATGGGCCGGCTCTGCAGAGGAACTCTGCGCTTCCACTCGACCTAGCAGGCGTCCTCTCCCTCAAAGTGCGGATTATTTTCCGCGCCGCGTAATCCAAATCCACTCGGCGGGCAGAGGAGCAGAAAGGGGGGGGGTTTAGCTTTTTAATTTTCTCCTGATGGAGGAAAATGTGGCCATAAGCCGGCCCTTCCCTCTCAACGCCTGTTATAACACACAGCTGCCTCACTTGTTTGCTCCGACAGCCACAATCAACCCCCCCATCGCACTGCAGAGGACCCCAAATTGCGGTTGGCATCGGGAATCTTATCGAGTATCAGTTGATCTTTTGCTAATGTCCGTTTGCCAAATGGAAATTCCCAGCTGGCCCTATGACCTTGTGTAGCGTATTGAGTGTGATCCCCGCAGACAGCTCCGGGACGAATCAATACACCAGTTTGTACCTAACGCCCACCTCTGCTGACCTAATGGAACATTCGAGCAGTGCAAAACCACAGCGCTGACGCATTCAGGGTCTTGTTGCCTTTTCAATCAGACACTCTCTTTTGAACAGTGCCCCTTCTCTCCGCTCCTCTCGATCAACGGCCCTAACGGTTTCCCAGAAAGCCTCAGTCCCGTGAGAGCGTCTGAAGTAAAGCGACTTGAGAGAAAACAATGCGAGTTTAAGTGGACTTTGAAGAAGTGCACATTCCACTTCCATTTGTCAAACACTCAGAGGCATGAAACGGCTTAATAGCTGCCGTCGCCTCAGACCTGAGCAAAACGCTCTTGAGTGCTGCTGTTGTCTGATCACCGCACTCGTCTGCTGTTATGAGGCAAATCAAACTGAGACAGTGAGCGAGACAAACCTCTTAAAGGAGAACTCCAGTTCCATCACATTGTTCATAATTTCATAATGTTTGGTCATAATAACACTGTCGCCTGCTCACTAAATCAATTGTTAAAATATGACAATCCATCCAAGTGTGGGTGTATCTCAAGAAGCGTTCGTCCAATCTACTTCACACTTGGCGGGCGTGTTGCTGATTTGGCGCAGTTTAGACACGTCCAATAAAGTCGGTGCCCAGCACAGTCCTTCTTGGGCTAAATAACAAAGCTAACATTAACGGGGAGGCACCATTGATTTACTCTATTTAGTAAAAAGTGAACATTAGGAAAATTCATAGGGTAATTGTGACGTGTTCAAATGTAATCTTGTAAAATGTAGTTTTTGCGAATAAACTTACAAATATATATATTATTATATATAATTGTTTGAAGGAGATGTTTTCACTGCGATCTAAAGTAGATACATGAGAGGGAACTTCCCAACAAAGAACAGTATGCAAATGGTAAAAACGCCTCGTGGGGCTCAAACGTGAGGCACCTCCAAATCCCAAATTATGGCTCTACCCTGGATTCACAGACGAGGAAAAGTAATGTGAATTTTTCGTCGGGATTTTGCTGATGCTTTTAAAGAGAAACGCACAACAAGTCAACCGGCAAAGAGCTCAGCGTCTTATTCAGTTGTTAGAAAGTGAATCCACTCGCAGGCGGAGCTCTCAAACTACTATGTGACCCTGTAACCCCAATTAAAAGTAAGCCAGAATGAATGATTCATCTTTTCAGAGTGTAATTTTACATTTTTGTGTTCACTCAATTGAAGCCGTAATGAGATGAGACCCGTATTATCTGGTTTAGTTCGTCCCCGGGGATCCTGCGAGTGTGTATATATCTTTACAAAACGTTTCCCCCTGCTGTTTCTCTGTCGTCTCCTAATCATGGACTATTTGTTCTATTTTGATGTTCTACCCGGGCACCCCTAAAAGGGCAGTTTAACAGTTTGAGTGTTTCTCCACCTCCCATCTTCATTTGTATTGTTAACCTCCCGCTGCGATCTGCTAACGCGTCCTCCAACCAGCCGGAATTCCTTCCGTCGCATTTACCACAAGCGAGCGATGAGCACGTGAGGCTGTGAGAGAAGGGCCGCTGAGAGAGAAGGGCCACTGAGAGACCTCGCTGGGATGAAGGCAAAATCAGGAGGATTAACGGAGGGAGATGTAGGAGAGGAGATAAGACTCTGTGGTGGAGGGGAAGGTGACTTCAGGTTACTTTGTGAGAACGATTCTGCAAAGGTTCTTCTGCTGAGGCCAGGTTCAACCGCAGGAAAGCCCACCAGACAACTTTCCCCCTAATTTCTCCTCTGTTCCGCACACATGCTACTCTTATACCGACGTCACATGTGAACACATGGATTGCACTTGAACCCCCGGCCTTGGCATGAAACCCTTGGCGAAGCATTTTAGTTTTCTTCATCTACGCTTGTTCTGGGCGGGTCAGGGGCCAATGGCCCCTTGGACCCCCGACTTCTGTCGCCCTTCTGATCAAACATCTTGGACGGACGTGGGCTCTAAGAAGAAACATACTGACATGCTGCTGGTACCAGATAAAAAGTTAGGGAGCGTCTTACGCTTTATCCTGTGGGGACCATAAAAAAACATTTGTAAATGTCATTGCAATTCAAGCAATATGGTGATTGATCGTCATTCACCGTAACTCCGAGCTTTTTTTCTCTCCCGCTGACGCTGTGTCTCCCCCCCTGCAGGAGTCACCCTCTTCGTGGCACTTTACGACTACGAGGCGCGGACGGAGGACGACCTCACCTTCAGGAAAGGAGAGCGGTTCCAGATCATCAACAGCACGTGAGTCAGCTCTGGGTGAAAGCGGCAGCTCGTAAGTGGGAGAACAAAATAAGTGTTTGGGTTTCTTACTCTGGAGCAAAATAAATCAACCAACCAGGGAGCCCCAACATTGCCAACTGAATTCATTTACACATGAAAGAAAAGTGCAGAGGGTGCAAAGCATTTGAAATGAGGCAAAAGCGGTGGCTCGAGCATGCAGCGTGACAACGAGCAGTAAACACCGTTTATTTAAGGGGAGCAGTGGTGTTCCTTGAAGACGTCCCTCTGAGCTTGCCTGGAAGGGCCCACAGTGCTGGCTGATCTGTCTTTCCAGCTCAGCAGAAATGCAGATGTACAGGGTGTGTGTGTGTGTGTGTGTGTGTGTGTGTGTGTGTGTGTGTGTGTGCGTGTCTGTCCGTGCATTCCAGCTCTTAACCATCGTGGCCTCGGCTTGCAGATTCATATTTTGTTTCCGTCTGCATGAGGCTGCTTGGAGCTGCCTCTGTTTGGGTTTTCTGGAGCGCTGCAGTGACACATGGGTGGGGTGCTCTGACACTATTCTCCATTAGATTTCGTGGTGATTATGCTGCTCTCTGCGTGCACGGCGCACCACTGCGCTGCAGAATTAAGCTGATCGACTGATACGTACTGCGGGTTCACCCTCTCACTGGACGGCTCACTCGTTAGCTGATTGATTTCGGACGCAGCAACTTTTCATTTTCCGGAGCGGAAGTAGATAATAGTAGCGAAGTAATAATGTTGGAAAAAAAACTTTAACAAAAAAATTATATATTTGTTGGACATTGATACTTTGCTTACATTAGCTGATTCCACTATCATTATCTATATATCTGTCTATCTACTATATGTAGATAGATAGATAGATAGATAGATAGATAGATAGATAGATAGATAATGAAAAGCAAATGACATGATAAAGAGGAAATGACATGTCAAGCAACACAATTCAACGTGTATGAAGAAAAAACAAATGATCCACAATAATAGATGAAAAATGAATAAATAATTGCCATTGCATGTGATAATAGTGCATTCACTTTTGTTTTCCTCTAAACAAGCACAAACTGTTCTTTCACACCAAAATACTGTCATTTCAACTATAAAAATATGAATGCCGTTATGGCTCGCTACCGTACATGGCTGCCTTATCACCTCAGCCTTTGGTCCAGAGGGCCGGCCTTCCTCCTCACCGCCACACCCAGTCAGCATCCTGTCTCAGCCGCCGTCTCACACATTCCACCACACACCTCGAGGCCCCTGCCGGGCCTCAGCCGCGAGCAGGACGACACCCTCTTCCTCTCCTCTCTCCTCCTCCCTATGCTCCTCAGCAGGGGCCAGACATCTTCACCCTCTCCTCCATCTCTTCCTCGCCACCTCCCTCGTCCGCCCACCTCTCTCTGCTTCCACCACCCTGGAGCATTTTGGACTGGGCTCCTTCTTCTTCCAGCCGGCCGCACTGACCCCTGCTGGACAAAGGCGGTAAAGGGCTGGGGGGGAAATCCTCCTGTCAGAGCTTTGCAGGAAGTGGTTGACAGATGCCCACGAGCAGGAGGCGGGAGGGGGGGCGGCATCATAGATCCCAGCCTCGGCTGACAAAAGGCCCTCTTTTTTTGTTTGTTTCATGAGTGTGCGAGCGGCCCTTGTTTTTACCAAACGCCCAAATGAATGTACCGTCGTTCTTGTGCAGCTGCAGAACGTGAATAGACAACACTGCGGCCTCTTGCAGCGCTGTGCAACTCAGTCGACACGGCCCCTGCGTTTAATTATTCTTTCATCAGCAGTCACCACAGGGAGAGAGGATCTGGAGACGGGAGGGAGGCTCTTTGTTTACTCTTTGTCATAGTTTTTTCTGTGTGTGTGGCAGAGCAGAGTTGGTTTCGTGGAGGTTTGTTTCTGGCAGCGGGACGGGTCGTGGCCCCGCCCCCGTCTGTTTATGTCTCTCCCATGGCTCCATGATAACACACATGCCCACGCAAAACACATCCTCTCGCTCCAGCATACTTTTCCCCGAAGAAGAAGCAGGCCGATATTCGGGACTCCATCTCCCCTCCTCCCTCCTGAGGAATATCCTCCACAAACAAAAGGAAGCGGACGGGTTTCTGCCTGGGATGTCGTCCCTAGGCGATCTCCCCCCCATCATGGCTTTATTCAGCACAAATAAAGGCACACCTCCTCTCCTCCCCCCTTCCTCTACTCCCCTGTCTCTTTCTCCGTCTTTAGCAACCCTCTCGAATCCCCTTTTTGGTGCGTAAAGGATGGGATTGAATCGTGCACAATGTGCCAGAGAGACATTGTCAAAGCACGGGGAAGTGGTGGGGGGAGAGTACATGAGTTATTGTGCATTCACGTGTAAGCATCTGTAATGACGGCGAACCACTACCGCTATCTGTCCCTTAAGACAGCCAGAGACTGATGTGTGTGTGTGTGAAGAAGAGAATGGAGGAAAGAAGAAGGAAACATGGGGTTTGTAGGACTGTGATAAAACATAAATGGATGGAAAAACTCCCTCAGCTTGACTACTGCCTTATCCACTTCTACTTTACCGAAGGGATATTATTTATGATCCATATTTTGTTTAGTTTTTTTTTGTCAGGGAATCCCATGGAAAGATCAAAACCAATAAAGCATTTCTCTCGATACTTTCCCATTTTCCATCTGTGGCACTCAGACCCATAAATTGCCAAAGAAGATGTTTTTACAATTATATAGCTTATTTTGTTCCTAGTTATTTTCTGAAGCTGCTGGCCACTGTAGTTCTTAGCAAATTGTTCTCAAACAGGAGGATATAGTGCATTTGTCTGGGACTAGTTTCAGCTGCGGATTAATACACAATTCCCTGTATTTCCAGCAGCGGAGCAGGACAGTTCATATTTTCAATTTGCAGAAAAGGAAAACTTATGTGGAAATGGCAGAGATACAATTTAATAAAATGTAGGCTTGGCTGAGGTGGAAAAGTTGGTGTGTCGATGAATGCAAAGTGTGCAATAGAAACTCCTAATATTTTAAGATAAAATAATTTAGGAAGGAGGAGGTGTGGTGAATAGCGTGGGAATATGAAAGGAAGAAAAGATGAAATATGAGAAATGTGAGGTGGAGGGGGGAGAGTAGTGAATGAACAAATGAAAGGAGTCTGAGGCGCAGTGAGGGTCGGGCGGGTTAGAGAGGAAGAGATGCACAGAGGACATCAGAGAGACAGTACTGGCTGTGTGGATGTCTAGGCTGAGAGGTCTCTAAGGAGCCTCTCCTCCTCTTCCTTACTTTTCACCTCCTAGACATCTAGCAGCTCAAACAGCACACACCAGCAGTTGAATGCAGAGGCTGAAACTCTGAAATCTTTTTATTCAGTCAGGCTGTTGTTAGCCTAGCTTAGCAGTCTAGGGAGTAGCCTCTAGCAGGCAAAAGTTCAATTTTCATTCAAGCTTATTCATTTTGTCCAATCATTTCATCTCTCTAATATTTTCCATCAATTCCCATAGACTTGACTAGTACAGAGTACAACGTACAGGGCTGGAGTCAAGGCGTGTTTAGCCTAGCTTAGCATAAAGACTGGAAGCGGGGGCAAACGGCTAGCTTAGCTTTCCCCGAAATCAATGAATACCACTTCCAGGGCCTCTGAGGGTTACGGTACAGTAGATAAGATTTTATCTTTTCAATAATTCATTTTTAGAGAACAGTTTGTTTTATGTTGAAAGTAAACACTGAAGACGATATATGAAAGCAAATCATAAGTATTCCTGCAACAACTTAAGTTCCTCCTGACTGTTCCTTCTTGATTCCTCTCAACTCTTACAGTGTTGACATTTGTTCCTACGTTTTTATTACGGATGGCTGCCGGGCTTTTCTACCGCCACTTTCCTCCCTACGGACACACTTGACCTATATGTTTCCCACATGGAGCAGCATTAAGGGAGCAGGTCGAACTCAAGCTGTGCTTTGATTGTTCAGTGGCACGGAGACCATGCCCACTCATATGAAATCAAGTGTATTAATGTACTGTTTCTTCTCTTCTACTTTGTTCCCGCTCCTTTCTCCCAATCCTGTCTCTCTCTCGCTCTCTTTTTTTAGTGAAGGGGACTGGTGGGATGCTCGCTCGCTCACCACCGGTGGCAGTGGCTACATTCCCAGTAATTACGTGGCTCCGGTGGACTCCATCCAGGCAGAGGAGTAAGTTGTGTGTGTGAGTGTGAGTGTGAGTGTGAGAGTGTGTGTATGCTCCCCAGAGAGCCACTGGTCCAGGACGAGTGACTTTCATCTCGAATGTGCTCTGAAGTAGCTGGAGATTAGTGTACGCAGGGCCTGCCGACTGACTGCCGCGCACGTGCAGACTTTAATCTGACATATGACGGCAAGGACATAAAAGTATTCTTAAACTCCCTCACAGCTGTAAACTAATAAGAAAGGGAGTATTAGAATAACTGCTGTGCATGTGTTAGGGCGAAGCAGGGAGCAGGAAAAAGCTTTCCAACATCTGCAGCTTTGAGCAGCTTTCTTTTGCACGTGTGGATTTTTCTCAGGGCTTTCAGGTAACAACCTCAACAAAGTTCTTGCACACCATTAAGTCTCAATGATAACATGTCCTCTCCTGCGTTTGCAGCTGGTACTTTGGTAAACTGGGCCGCAAGGACGCGGAGAGGCAGCTGCAGTCCACTGGCAACCCTCGAGGAACCTATCTCATCCGGGAGAGTGAAACCACAAAAGGTAAAACCACTCCGAGTCACACAGGCTGATGTGTGTTTATAAAACAAAAAAAGGAGGGGAAAAACACAGAACCGTAATGCTTTTTGAGTGGCAACCGAATTGTTTCAAGTCCTTAAAGTAAGCGCTGAATGCTTGGTCGGATTCTTGTTAGATTATTCTTTTGCTGATTTACACCATCAACTGGTTCGTGATGTTTAGCGACTCCAACCCTGTACTGTGTGTCTCTCTCTCCCTGCACTCCCTCCAGGTGCCTTCTCCTTGTCCATACGGGACTGGGACGATGTGAAAGGTGACCACGTCAAGCATTATAAGATCCGCAAGCTGGACAGTGGCGGCTACTACATCACCACAAGGGCTCAGTTTGACACGCTGCAGCAGCTGGTCCAGCACTACTCAGGTACAAAACACTTGGACTGCTTTTATATCCAGATGCTTGATTTTAGGACTTCCACCTTAGCAGTGTTATACAATACTACTATTTCAGTTTGTAGAGGTAAATGCGATACATTCCAGTTTATGTTCGGACTTATTCTGATTAATTTTTTAGTAACCTGTGATTTTAAGGACTTAATTTTAGGATGCATTCCTATTGTGTACTGTCATTTACTTTTGGGTGCATCCTTGTTACCGTTTAGGACATATTCTGGTTCATTTAAGGACATATTCCAGTTAATGTAATCGTGTTCACTTCATGACTTATCCGTGTTATTTTTCAGGATGTATTCTGGTTAATTATAGGATGCATTTGGGTAATTTTTATTCTGGAAAGGAGCAGAGGAAAAACTACAGAAATTGCAGACATAAAGGCTGAGTAAATATCCAGCAGTAAAGATACAGACATCATGTCTGCAAATTTAATAAACGCAAAGCCTCAAAACATGTGATGTTTACTTGTGATTTACACAAAGTTGTTGCTTGGAGCAGCTTATAACCTGCAGCACTGAAATAATATGGTATGCACATTAGCCTAAAAACCACCAAGGCTGCCCCTCAGTGGTCGGGCTGCCATACGGCCCATGAAGCGTCGCCCACTTTCCATTCACAGAGGGAAACAGACGGACGTTGCCATGGAGAGACGCGTTAACGCCGCGGGCCCCTTTTGCACGAGCCCAAATAGCAACGTCAAAGTCTTCTCCTCTGCCCAGTGTCCGTTTCCTTGAATCGATCCAGAATGCATTTGGCAGACACCGTTACACCGTAATTGCATCTGGCCTGCCAGCACATTTTTTAACACAGAGGAATAAAAGGTGGCACTTAAACCCCGGGGTGCAAGTCGGACGAAATGGAAACCTACTCGACGTCACATTCGTTATTTATATAGATCCGCCACAGTGTTATGTAGAAACATGATGTCATCGTGAAAAGGGCACTTATTTAGAGACTCGTGCGCATCACGTTATCCAGATGTGCCGCTGACACGCATACATTCGATAATCTGATTTACAGGATGAGATGTGATTATTGCCCCTAGCTTTTCTTCTATTGCCTAGTGTTTTTCCTCTTGGTTCCCTCTGTTCTCATTTGCTTACTCTAGGGAGTAACAATGATGATGTGTTCCGTGTTCTCATTCGCCGCCATGTTCCGTTTCACAGCTCTCATCCTGTGTCCCGCTCACTGAGAAACGAATATTCCCATCCCCCCCCGCCAAGCTCTGATTGGCTCATTAACGTATCAACGTTTAAGCCCTAAAATCAACACCGTGTTGTTGTTTTTTGTGCGTTTGTGTCCGTCGACATCCCCGCCATTTATTCACCAAAGTCCCAGATGGAGTACGGCGCCGCCGACGCGCCTTCGCTCATAACCTTGACTCTTTTCAGGCCGTGTGCTTTCATTGCTTCCTGCTTTCCTCTGCTTTCCTCTCTCTTTAAAGCGCTAAAGAGCATATCTGGGAAAAATGTGCTGTACCTGTTTGTCAGATGCGACTGAAGCGACGAGAAAGGCCTTGAGAATCGAGATTATGTAATATTAGAAAGAACAAGTAGCCCATACATCCTCTTACAAATAAAAGGTTGAATTCATAGGCAATAGAGCAGCCTTGCTGAAGTCAAATAGATGATAAAGTAGACATGGTAACAATTACTTAAAGAAGCTTAAAGAACTTTTAAAGAAGTCAAAATGTAATAAAAATGTTCACTCATTTTCTCATAATGTCTTACTAAATCTAGTTTAGGAGATAGGAAGTAAAAAATGTTAGAAAGCAATTGCACATCAAAATGTTCACAATTTATCTCCTAAATTGACCGACGTTGAATTAGTAAATCCTGGTGAAAACTGGTCAGGTCTTTGTCCCCGGGTTGGATCAGTGGTTGTTGTTAAACTACCACTTGGCGGCGCCAAAGTTAGAAACGTCAGACAAAATCTGGTTTAGCGAGTTGAATAATTGCACCCTCGCTGACAGATTCTTGCCTTTTTAAAAAGAATAATAATAATAAAAAGCTTTCATCGTGGGCTAATGGATGGAATGTATTGACTGATCAAAGGCATCATTTGAAGCTTCCAAGCCTTTCTTGGAAATGCTGCCTGTCTGGATGTGTGCTGTGCGGCTACATCGACAGCATTTACGACGGCCAGCAGGGCGAACATCGAGCTGTATTGACGTCTGAGTGGAGCCGCTGAGGCAGCAGCCGGGCGGCCCAGATGGGCTTTGATGGTCAAGTTGTAGGTTGAACACCCTCACGGGAGGGGGGACGCGGGCCTTTATCTCGTATTTACTGTCTCGTGCAAACAACCTGGGGCCTTATCGCTGGCAGCGGAGGGGAGGTACCAATGGAAACTCTGCCCGTAATCCACTGGCTTAATCAATCGCAGGCAAACATGAGAGCTTCCTCCAGAGTAAGAGTTGTTTGATTTCGTGACACAGGGAACACGGTGTCATCGGCTAAAGTGGCAAGCATTCACGGCCGCAGAGGATCGAAATGGGAGCAGCTGGAGCGCCACTCGGTGACCTAAACAAGCACGGCCCTCCCCGTGTTTAACCACAACTGTGATGTCCATTTCCCAGATGAGGGACCAGCGATCTCTTTGCGCAAATTACCGTCATTATCGTAAAGTGTACGCGAGTCGTAGATGCCATTAGCCAAAGTGGGCCTAACACAGGGCCGTGCTTTCTCTATGACTCTCCAGTTTAACAGTAATATGAGTTATTGGTGAGGAAGCTTATACATCTAGCACTGAAATTGTCAGAATTTCTCTTTTTTTACTTTTTTATTAAGCCACTGAAGCAATTTTGTGTTTTACAGTCAATAGGGTCTCGCCAGGGTCCGATTAAAAAAATCGGTCTAAATCTGTGCAGAAAAGAACTTTCTAAAATCAAAAAATACTGGATCCTACACTTCCCATAATAATGCAACTCAATAGTGCATCCCTGTCTGAAAAATACCCATACTATGTTTTTAAACCCCCAGTTTTTAACGCAGGCTTTCCTTAAGAGATTTGTAGATTCCAAGCCCCAAAAAAACAAACATGACATCATTAAAATAATCCTGATGACATCACTAAGGATCATGGAGACCACATTAGACTGATTTCTGCTGGATGGCCTGACCTGAGAGCAGCCTGATGTTCAGCTGGCTCTTCGTCCTCCTCGTGTCCATCTAGCTCTTGTGTTGCTTTGAGGATTTCTCCGCTCTCCTGCAGAACGCTCTGCTAACGCTCTCCACGTCTCTGTCTATGCTCTTATCTGTGCATCGCCTTGTGGGGGGGCGCGTGCAGACCGAGCCGCCGGGCTCTGCTGTCGCTTGGTGGTTCCCTGCCACAAAGGGATGCCACGCCTCGCCGACCTGTCCGTTAAAACCAAAGACGTGTGGGAGATCCCGCGGGAGTCGCTGCAGCTCATCAAGCGGCTCGGGAACGGGCAGTTTGGGGAGGTCTGGATGGGTACGGATCCAGTCGCCTCCAGAAGATGAGGGCCGACTGGAAGGGGCCGAGCCGAGCCAGCAGAGACACCAGACTGAGTCCATAACACCAAGCAAATAATCTGGCCTGGGGATGAAATCTGAAAATGGGGCAGGAAATTACGATAATTCTCAGTTTGGGGCTTTTGCAGGGAAATGCTTTTGGTTTTTGACCCCTCCCTTCCAAAATCATCTGTAAAAAGCATCCAATGTGTCAGGAGACTCTGCTCTCACGGTCTGGAGATGGCTCCCTTCCATGTCCCTCACTGCATGTTACTCTCCCCAGTAGTTAACCCTGTGTGCCTTGCCTTCCCTCCCCATGTAGAGAGTGCGGATGGTTTGTGCTTTAATTTAACGGGCGTGTGTGTGAACGACATCCCTGACACTATGGGCTTGAGTCATGATGCCTGGGAGATCAGCAGAGACACACTTGAGTTGGAAGTAAAGCTGGGGACGGGATGTTTTGCTGATGTGTTTTACGGTAAGGAAAATCCCACCACGCCCCCTTCCAAAAAGTACCCTATTTTGAATGTTCACCTTGGGCCAACCTGGAAATACATGTAAAGATTTCTATTTATCTTTTCACCTGCATTCTTAAATGCGGCCAGAAATTATTTGACATTTCGTGAACCAATTGGAGATGAAAGCAGCTACTTTCTTATCCTTTTCCAGCATTCCTGCAGGATTTGTTTTGCGAAACATAATCCATAAAATAAACTTTTGAAAATCAGTTCTTATGCATAAATACAAATTTCTATGTTTCTGTTATTTCCAGTAATTAATTTGAGTGCAGCATTGAGGGCGGTATGGAACTCCAAAATGGTCAATATAAAGACTGTGTTTTTTCCTTTTCACAAAGGTCTAACATGTTAGCAATGGAAACACTGTCAGAGTAACCAAAACAATCAGCCGGCATGTCGTTAACATGTGCTCTTGACTTTGATGCCATGTCAAACTCTTAGCTAGCTAGGTAGCATGAGCCGCCTCGTCGAGCTAAAAGACTTTAAACTGTTTATTTACAGCAACCGTCAGTTGGTTGCTTCTAAATGACTTTGCGTCGTTACTCTTGTGAACAAAAGCTAACTGATTGAAGGCCAACTTAAGGAGAAAAGAAAATCTTCTGCTCTAGCTAACATATCTGTTTTGTAAATTATGTATCCTGTGACCTCTTTGTGAAAAACAAAGTATTTTAGTATTTGGTTTCATGGCATTACAAGCGATAGTGTTCTTCTTATCGAGGGTATATATCTTGTCCTGCTCTTAGGCTTGCAAAATAAACTAGCAAACAAGGCTACACTGCTGATGAGCTAGTGAGCTGTAGCACTTGGAAACGGCTAAACACAGTGGTTCTTATGCTTAAACACTACTGCTAACAAAACACTGACATTAGCTTGTTGGTTTCTGGCACAGGTTTGTCTACATTATGTCCCCAGGCTCCTGTCAATCAAACACAATACTTTGTCCCTGGTGTGTAGAAGATCATTATGTATATTTATTCTGTTCAGTAACGAACAAAATCTTCATTCACCGCAAAGGTTTTAGGAATTAGTTAAATTTTGTTTGACTATTTACATGTTTAACTCTTCGTTTATTTAATATCCTGTTATTTAGTTTGGGCCATTTTGGACATCCATACTGCAGAACATGAGGGTGCGCATTCTTATCATATTCTAGCTGGACAGATACTGAGCACAGGGCTTCTCCCAGATGACTCCCAGCCTCTGGGATCCTATAACCAGCCACCAGGTGACCGTCCCCTGCTCAGCTGCATCACCAAAGAAGCCCATAGCCCCCCAAACACACGGACAGTAGACCACATGTCAGTTGATGTGCTCTGCGCTCCCTTTGGGTCACTACTAATATTCTTTTACCCAGTACTGTCACAGAATGAGATAATGGAGTACCACTTTATTGGAGTGATTACAGTGATCCGTATATCTTATGATGCCCGCTCTGACACGGAGGCAGTGCACATTGGTGGCATGGCCGTGCTGCGTTGCAGTAACTGGCTTAGGGGCTCGCCTTTTGTTAATCATCCTACAAAGGATTATGTGCTCCCGTGTTGGCGCATTGTGGCTCTCAAAGCCCCGCTGGATCCCTCTCCTGGCTTTTAAAAGCCATTTCACATCGAGGTCCAGTCTAAATCTAAACCCATTTAATTATCCTCCAGCACAACCTCCGTGCATGAGAATTACAGACGAGCGGATTCTCTTATTGTCTCCTGATCTCATTCTGTGCTGCATGTTGAGCACGTTGTAATTTCGAAGCAAGACTCGACTCCTCAGCCACCGATCTTCTCTTCAGGTCAGCCGGCGGGGTTGGCAAGTCTGACTTTGACGTGATGTGATTTGAATATGAATCGATGTTGCCCCTTGCGCTGACACCAGCTTATGTGCGCGTGTGCCAGGAACGTGGAACGGCACCACCAAGGTGGCGGTGAAGACTCTGAAGCCCGGCACCATGTCCCCCGAGTCCTTCCTGGAGGAGGCTCAGATCATGAAGAAACTCCGCCACGACAAGCTGGTGCAGCTCTACGCCGTGGTGTCCGAGGAGCCCATTTACATCGTCACAGAGTACATGGGCCAAGGTACACACACACACACACACACACACACACACACACACACACACACACACACATACATAACAGGCATGAACACAGGTCTTTGCTCAAGCATTCAGCCCCAATAACAGAACCGTGGCAAGTCGTATCAAACTAAAATTAAAACAAGACCCAATTTGTAAGCAGTCCTGTGAGGTAGCACTCAATTACACAAAAGAGTCTTGAGCTGAGACCTGAACCTGCACCTTTAAGACCCAAACTCGATAAGTCCCAACTGGTCCAGCTAAATTTGAGACCTGAATCTGACTTTGGGTCCTGAAGCTATGTGTTTGCTTTCTGTATATAGCTCTTCAGGCTAATGCAACACTTTGGATACACTCTGTTTCTCCCTGTATTTGACTACGGGCTTTATGTATCCACTGACAGCACATGGATACAGGCAGAGAGGAAGACATGCATTGCCTCCGATGGTTTTAGGTGGAATGTTTCACATATGGTTCTAGATACAACCATTTATGTTGGGTTCTAGGTAGAACCCTCTGAAATGGTCCCAGGAAGCAAAAAGGGTCCCCTATGGGGACAAGCCGAAGAACCCAATATGTTTCTACTAAGCACCTTTAATGGTCTACAATGCCTCTCTGTCTGTCACATTGAGTTAGACCAGTGGGAGAGGAAAGGTTGTTCATTTAGATGTAAGGGATTCATCCTTCTGGTAAGCATTTATAAAGGTAAACCTCATGAAATGTTGAAAATGGAAAGGGTTCAGCCTCTTGTAAGCATGAATGTGCTTCGTAAATTTAGCAAAGAATTCCAATCTACACATTAGATGTTAATGTTTGTGTCCGAAAACATTTGTAATCATCCTCTGAAGACCATGAATGTGCTCATGAATGAAGTGTTTTTACACAGACTGACAGCCCTGCTGCTTGTGGAGCATAAAAATGAACAGGCTTGGTCTCTTTGTTTTTGAGTGGCCACAAAAGCAAAAATAACATACAATAGCCCAGTAAAATGTAAGAAATGGTTTAAATCTACAGCACTATACTATATTTATGTACCGGATTTGGTCCTAGTATGTATTTAAGCATATGGCACTTTTATATTTTGACCAAAGGGGTTTTTGTTTCATTCCAGTCAGAATAATGGAGATGGTAGACTCTTTGTTTCAAAGAGACTGGAGATGATTACGGCCTTCGAAACAATCCTCCAAAAAAACACTGCAATTCAGAAAGCCCACAAGAAAGAGCTGTGGACGCATATTAAACACCAGAGAACACAAGGATGGAAACTTTAATGAGCATCGCTGTGTCTGTTGCATGCAGAGGCTGTCACATCTGAGTCAGCTCATTGAGTTGAGGAAGGGAATGCGTTTTCAAAAAGCAGACCCAGAGGGAAATCTCACGAATGTCAAAAGTATTTGTGGTGGTTTCCCAATCCTGTGTTTTCCTTCTAACGTCAACTTATTGTTGTTAACGTATACGGCGGAGGTGAACGGACAAATTACAAGACAGCTGTCAGATTATTGCTCGTGGTTGGTAATTTGCCAAATAAATTTGCCGACGCAATAGGGCCACCACTGATGGGTCTAAGACGTGTAGTTTGCTTCTTCAGTGTTGTATGTATTCTTGGACTGACGGCAGACGTGTGTTTGTGTCGGCTGTAGGAAGCATGCTGGAATTCTTGAAGGACGGAGAAGGACGAGGGTTGAAGCTGCCGAACCTGGTGGACATGGCGTCACAGGTACACAAAAAAAACAAGAAAACAAAAGACCGGTTTCTGGTGCACGACAGTAACGGGAATAGTGGACAGAAAAAACAATTCAAACCTTTGGAAACATACTTAAATGTACTTTTAACACCTCAGCTCAGACAACCAGGCTTTCATTTGAAACAGGCTTGTATTAGAGACCAGCAGTAAATTTCATTACATTTAGTTAGATGCCTCCCTGTTTTTTATATTTGGTGCAGTATTAATTTGCTAGGGCTGCAACAAACCATTATTTTTATTAATAATAATAATTTACAGTTTATTTTCTCTATTATGGGATATGTTGAAAAATCTGAAAATGTCTCTTAGAATTTCCTACAACCCAAGGTGACGTATCCATAATTCTTGTGTCAGGCTAGGTGGCCAAAGCCCAAATATTCAACATTTTCAAAAATATTTTATATAAAATCATATATGACAAAATGTAAAATCAAAAAAATTAATCTTCTGTTTATCAACTCATTGATTAGTCTGCTATTTGCTTCAGATCTGCCCACAACAAATGAACAGACATTTGAATTTGGCGCATTTAATTCAACTGGTTTGGAGATATTAAAACGAAATGTTCGCTACGTCAGAACTCATGAGGCAAAAAGAGTTTCCAATTTAGTGCTTCGACTCTTTTTTGACAAAAGGAAAAACACACCTCGAGTGACCTTAAAAACGTAATTGCGCAATTGAAGTATTAATTCAATGTAACTGTTTGTGAACAAAAATACATGAATGGAAACACGGCTTGTGTCTCCTCTTGAACGAAAATGCTGACCTGAAGAAGAAATTACTTTTGGTTGCCTTAACTGCCATCAATGAAAGACAACACAGATATTTATATTAAGAGCCTTCCAGCACCTCAAAAGACATCATACTGAACTTGTCTGGTAGGCTTTTAATTTAAAACATGTGCTAAGAAAACACACATTTCTACCTTTTTAGGTAATATATTAAGTCCATAGCAGAGCATCCTATTTTGACCCCAAAATGTTCAGCAGGTAATAAATCTACTGTAATAGGAATTAAACTTTCATGAACATGATTTTCAGTTTTCTGCATAAAAACCACAGAGAGGTATTTATTATGTATGCATGTTGAATGGGAAATACCTGTCTGAGCTATAACTGCCATCAACTATTTCTAAAGCCCATGGGCATACGGGAGGTTTTTATTCCTCAACATAACCTCTTTTAGCTCTTCTCCTGCTCTGAATCATTTCTTTGTTGGATTGACATGTTTTCTCTCCCAACCAACATGTATCCACATTTTTTTAATGCGCTTCAAAGTTGCACACAAAGTAGTACTTTTCTCTCCACGAAGAGGCAAAGTCCCATTCAGCAGTAAACAATCCCACGCTGCCGTTCTCGGCTCCAGGTGGCGGCGGGCATGGCCTACATCGAGAGGATGAACTACATCCACAGAGACCTGCGCTCCGCCAACATCCTGGTGGGAGACAGCCAGGTGTGCAAGATCGCCGACTTCGGCCTGGCCAGGCTCATCGAGGACAACGAATACACGGCTCGGCAAGGTAAGGCTTCCCACACACACAATGTTAATAAATGCACGTGGTGCCGCTCGCGCACATTCACGGGCCGCGTGACTGCATTAGGTCATGGAGGAAATTCTGAGCAGGGGAGAACGGCCAAATATGCAAAAAACGCCCACATGAAAATGACCCGGCAAACAGTCAGTCAGCTGTGAAGCGGTCTGAGTCAGCTCCAAATGATTTGCTCACTGTAACAGAAAGGAGACAGAGTTGAGAAGGCAGATATGAATGTTATTCTACTATCGAGTGTTTCTGGTCTGATAAGCCGACCAGATGAGCTGTTTTCTGTTCGGTCCATCTTATCATTATTTTGGTCATTAAGTCGGCTGAAGAGATATACAGAGTTCAAAGGTTCATTCATAACCTTGGAAATAGGATAACATTTTCTGTGCGCACTTCCAGGATGTCTTTGAGGGCTTTGCTGCTACATCTTGTGGGCTTTGAGTTGCTCGGTTGTCATGACGATTCCGTTTGCTGATGATGAAATCTTGTAGAAAGTGAGATGTGTTTACTGATTTAAAAAAACAGATATAGGTGCAATGTAAATACTGTGAAAGTATCCCAAATAAAACACGGCCCGTATTCAGAAACCCTTCTCTTAAAGAGACATGCACCTAAAACGGAGTGTTTCAGACCAAGAGTGAAGACAGTTGAATTCAGACAGACGGTAAGAGGAAAATAATGTGTTTTTTGAACAGTAAATCGTCTAAATATGTTCAAATTGGAAGCCAAAATGCAAGACCTGGGAGGTTTAAGAGGCTGCCTCATTAGTGCAATATGTTTGAGTTCAGCCGGGGACCTTGATCGCTCCCCTTATGCTGTCTTAAGTCGCCAACACCGAGTTCTGTTTCTTGTCTGGATCATTTATTTAATCGAGCGCACACTGGTTTCTCCAGCGTTCCCCAGTACACCGTGAAGCTTGAGGTCGCAACAGCTGTTCCTGTTGATGCAGTTTGTCTGTGCTCATAAAAAATATTTTTTAAGAATTGTTCTTCTCCCTTTGACACATGAAGTCATTTTGCCGCGCAGATGTTTTTTAAGCTGTGCTTTGAAAAGTAAAACCATTTTCACAGCTGGCAGATGCTGAAAGTTGTCATTCAGCCTCTCATGACCCAACGTTAGAGTGGTCAGAATGTATTTTAGGTACTGCAGGCACACCGAGCCGCCATAGTTTTGTCAGTTATTGCACAATATATAGACGTGACCTCGATCGACAGTTGGACTCGTTGACGGGCCGATACAGTACCTGAAAGGACACAGCTGATATCAGAGTCCTCAGATTCAGGGATCATTTAGTTTTTTTGTGGTGTGAAATTTTATGGAAATATAAAGGGGAAACTGACATAAATCTGCTTCCCCGTATATGTCATTACATTTGATTTACAGGTTTGACAGCAAAACTGTTGCACTGTTTATTTGTCACAAGGCCTTGACACTTCCCCACTGGGTGTAACTTATCACAGCAGGCAGCACGAGGCCACAGCTCTTTACCGAACACGAGTGTTATCACAAGAGAAGAGACCATGGCGTGCGTCAGGAGGTGACGGGTCAGGTGGTGACGGGTCAGGTGACACTTCTTTTATTTCTGCTCTCCTGCAGGCGCAAAGTTCCCCATCAAGTGGACCGCCCCGGAGGCTGCGCTGTACGGGAAGTTCACCATCAAGTCGGACGTGTGGTCGTTCGGCATCTTGCTGACGGAGCTGGTCACCAAGGGGCGGGTGCCTTACCCAGGTGAGTGGAGTGGAGTTGGGGGGGGGGGGGGGGGGGGGGGGGGGTAAACAGACCAGAGGCTCGGCAAGGGCGTCGCTTTCACCTTGAGATCATTTGGGACACGTCGATAAAGAGGCCTGATAAGAACAGACCTCTCCTGTGTGTAACCGGGAGTCGTTAACAAAACAAACACAGCTTTTCTTTCCATGGCAACAGGCCCCTCATGCAGTTTATTGAATTAAAAGGTTAATGCTTGGGTAACCTTGCTTTCTCTGCCAGAGTGTGAGACAACACTTAATTGCTGCTCGCCTGTGGGACAACTGCATTTCAGACAGAAACTTATACTGAAAGCAGAAGGCGGGGGGCAGTGTACTCAGAGCTCTACGCACGGAGGGAAACACATGTTAGTCCAGATGGGGCTGGTGGGCTGAGGAAGGGTTAGCACGCAATGAGCTGAGGGGAGCGGCAGCCTGCTGACAGATGTGTTGGCATGCTGCAGACCCCCACCATCCACTGACTGTAGATCAGTACAATCCAACAAGCCAACAAAAAAAACACCCAAACGATGGGTTCAGGAAACCATTTGTCCCAAAAGGTCACCGAGGCCCAGGGGAAAGCAGCCGGTTTCATATGGATCCGTTTCAGGGTCAGCACTTTCCGTCACCTTGCGCGTGTGTTTTCTCCTCCAGGCATGAACAACCGCGAGGTGCTGGAGCAGGTGGAGCGGGGCTACCGGATGCCGTGCCCGCAGGACTGCCCCATCTCGCTGCACGAGCTGATGCTGCAGTGCTGGAAGAAGGACGCCGAGGAGCGGCCCACCTTCGAGTACCTACAAGCCTTCCTGGAGGACTACTTCACGGCCACCGAGCCTCAATACCAACCCGGGGACAACCTCTAGACCCCTCCCCCCTTGGGCTGGGGCCAGGACTGGCCAGATCAGCGCTGTTACAAAACTCTGGAGCCTTCCCAGCCAGGCCTTTTTTTTCTCTTCTTTTTTTTTTTTTTTTCGAGATCTGTACAGCTTCCTCCAGCTCAAAAACAAAACCCCCTCCGTCTCTGACACGCCCTCTAGTGTGTGAACTCGGCGAATGCCATAATTTGGGAGGTTACGGACAGAGTTAACCGGGATCGTGATAATGCAATGTATTCAATGTAAATAAGAAAGGCTTGTTTTTAGTTCATTTGTTTGCTTTAAGATTTTTATTTTCTCCTGCACAAAAGTAATATGAAAATAATGCAAATGATGAAGGCAAACGAAGAGAACCATTTCCGAGCAGGAACACTTCATCTGCACGTGTAATATACCGTAGCTCCTGTATTATTTTCTAGAGATCGGATCGGAAGCCTCCATATATATTTTTTTCTAATTTTCCATAATGTGTAAAAAAACAGATCTAACCCAGATTATTGCTTTATTCTTAGTAGTATTCCAGCAACTTGAGACGAGCATGACGCAGTCCTCCATCAGCCTTTTCTTTCTTTTTCTGCCCATGCACCCCACAGAGCTTTCTCAGAGTTGTTAGGCTGCTGCTGCCGTACAGCTCTTTTAAAGGTTCTTTTACAAATGATATATGTCACATGTTTTTGTAAATTACAGCCGAGCGTGTAAGGATTTTTTAAACATAACCCTCCTCGCTTCTAATTTTGAGAAAAAAACGTGTTGCTTAAAGTTCATTTAAGAAGAGTATGTGTCTTATTTGAGCCGTCGACTCGTCGGCACGGTGGTTTTCGTGGATGGCGGACATTTTTTATTTTTTATCCACTCGAGCACACCGTCGACCTGCAGCTGAACCTGGACCAGTTTACTTCCTTCTTCTTTTATGTTTTCCTGACACGGTTCTAGTCGATCAGTATTTGAGTCTTCACAGAGGGTTTTTAACCTTTTTTTTTTTTTTATAAGTGATCCCTTAAGAAGTCCGAACTGTATGATCAGAGGAAGCTTTGGGGCCAACTCATGTTGCAATTTGGGATGAGATGTGAAAGATTTTAATCCAGAAAATCTGAAATCCAGCCCTGATCAGGTTTCGTGGCCAATGGAAAAATGTTTTAGTCGTACAGATAATTGCTTTTACGTGTCGCTAGCTTCCCTTCTTTCTATTTTTACGTTCTCATTTTTTTTTTTTACATAAGTTGTTTTGTTTATTCAGTGACTTGGCGTTTGGAATTCAGAAAAGTACAATAAACATTTTACACTCTTTCCAAGACACTTCCTTTTCCTCATGCCAGTGTTTGTACGCTTCAGCTAGTGTGTGTGTGTGTGTGTGTGTGTGTGTGTGTGTGTGTGTGTGTGTGTGTGTGTGTGTGTGTGTGTGTGTGTGTGTGTGTGAGAATGGTGTGTTAAAGTACATTTTGAATCCTAAGTATTACATTAATAATGTCGGACTCCCTTTAGTTGATATTGTACTTTAGTGGTGCAAATACCTTAATGATGAACCTGGGACTTTTGGGGGTCAGGGGCCCCTCAGTGTAGTAGATCAGTAATCATCCACGGTGTTTTCCGATGCAGTACAATATCGTGAAGCATTATCGTTTCCCAACAGCTGGAAGATTTGTAACACAAACCTTTCAGTGTTTATTTATTTTACTTTACAGAATCGATAGGCGGCGGCTCGCTGGCTAGAAGCCCTGTAAAACTGATGAGTTTGAACTTTGCACCACAAATGATTGCTTCAACTTTAGGAGTGAAGAAACATCGCCAAAAAGAAAAGCTCAAACAACTTGTGTTAATTTCTGTTTCTTTCTGTGCTAACTTGTAGTCATCACTGAGTATCTCAAGACCAGCTGTAGGTCAGGTGGTGTGACTCCCTCCTCCTGAGGCAGCAGCTGGAGCCGTCTCATCCACCCCTCCTCATATCGCTCATAGTCTCGTCCTTGAGGAGACACAACTTCTGTGTGACACCTTCATATAGAGTTCATATAGAACACAGCACGGAGGATCTACAGACACCAGGTATGTCTGATTTTATCCGTTTGTTCTGTTGACCTGTATCGGACCAGATTTTTTTCAAGTTTAGCTTTCCTTCAGAAAAGGTTATTAATGATAAGTAAGCCTCAATAAAAACAAGCATTAGACGAGAGAGCTATAGGGATATGTGTGTGATCAACAATGGATTAGTGTACTGTCGTTTTTATGTGGTTAGAGATAATAAAAAAGGAAACACCTTTTGTACAGAACCCTCCACTCCTTCCTTCTCTTCAGCGACACCCCGGTGAGACCCGCCCTAAAGCAGGCCGATCAGCTTTCATCCGCCGTTTATTGTGAGTCATGAATGGCTCACTTTTGACCTGAATCAAGGTATTTTGACTAGTTGAACCAAAAAAATAAAATAAAACCATGAGGTGTGCAAACAAATAAGCGGTATAATGGCATGATTTACAACCAGAAGAAAATAAAATACTATTTATAGTTTGAATCCATATCCAAAGTTAAATTCATAATGTTGTCGTAGGTTTTCTTTTTCTCCCCGACTTCACATTGCACATTTGAGTTGTTGCGGTGATAATTGTAATCACAGCATTGCATTCATGAAGCTGACATTTAAATTCATCCCACTTTCACCTACATACACTCACCTAAAGGATTATTAGGAACACCATACTAATACTGTGTTTGACCCCCTTTCGCCTTCAGAACTGCCTTAATTCTACGTGGCATTGATTCAACAAGGTGCTGAAAGCATTCTTTAGAAATGTTGGCCCATATTGATAGGATAGCATCTTGCAGTTGATGGAGATTTGTGGGATGCACATCCAGGGCACGAAGCTCCCGTTCCACCACATCCCAAAGATGCTCTATTGGGTTGAGATCTGGTGACTGTGGGGGCCATTTTAGTACAGTGAACTCATTGTCATGTTCAAGAAACCAATTTGAAATGATTCGAGCTTTGTGACATGGTGCATTATCCTGCTGGAAGTAGCCATCAGAGGATGGGTACATGGTGGCCATAAAGGGATGGACATGGTCAGAAACAATGCTCAGGTAGGCCGTGGCATTTAAACGATGCCCAATTGGCACTACGGGGCCTAAAGTGTGCCAAGAAAACATCCCCCACTCCATTACACCACCACCACCAGCCTGCACAGTGGTAACAAGGCATGATGGATCCATGTTCTCATTCTGTTTACGCCAAATTCTGACTCGAACATCTGAATGTCTCAACAGAAATCGAGACTCATCAGACCAGGCAACATTTTTCCAGTCTTCAACTGTCCAATTTTGGTGAGCTCTTGCAAATTGTAGCCTCTTTTTCCTATTTGTAGTGGAGATGAGTGGTACCCGGTGGGGTCTTCTGCTGTTGTAGCCCATCCGCCTCAAGGTTGTGCGTGTTGTGGCTTCACAAATGCTTTGCTGCATACCTCGGTTGTAACGAGTGGTTATTTCAGTGAAAGTTGCTCTTCTATCAGCTTGAATCAGTCGGCCCATTCTCCTCTGACCTCTAGCATCAACAAGGCATTTTCGCCCACAGGACTGCCGCATACTGGATGTTTTTCCCTTTTCACACCATTCTTTGTAAACCCTAGAAATGGTTGTGCGTGAAAATCCCAGTAACTGAGCAGATAGTGAAATACTCAGACCGGCCCGTCTGGCACCAACAACCATGCCACGCTCAAAATTGCTTAAATTACCTTTCTTTCCCATTCTGACATTCAGTTTGGAGTTCAGGAGATTGTCTTGACCAGGACCACACCCCTAAATGCATTGAAGCAACTGCCATGTGATTGGTTGATTAGATAATTGCATTAATGAGAAATTGAACAGGTGTTCCTAATAATCCTTTAGGTGAGTGTAGGTCGTAAGTAGTTCAAAGTAATAAAAGCTCTACAGCTCCAGTGCTTTAAAGCGTTAAAAAAAAGCTCTAATCTGCGACAAAGCCCCTCACCTGTGTTTGTCTACTGTCACTCCTCTTATCCTCCACCTCTCTAATGGCTTTATTGCAGTTATTAGCATGTGAGCCGTTGCCTGGCTGTGAATGAACTATGGAGGGAGCCAACGTCACCGTCTTCTCCACCGTCCTCATCACCATCCAGAAGATCTACTACCCTTTGCTTTGCGTCATGGGCATTCCAGGTTTGTATCTTCTCCCCCATCTTTGGCCGGACAACACTTGCATCGGCTTAATCAGGACATGCGTCATGCGTTTACAGGTTATTAATGACATTATTGTTTATTAATTAGTCCCCTTTTGCTCATATGGGATACACACTGACATTAAAACCTCATCAGCCCATCCCTAGGGCTTCTACAGGTGTTCTACAGCTCATATGACCTTGATATGAATACCAGCCCCTATTGTCCTTGATCTCTAAAGAATCAGCAAGTCAAGAGTCTGATAAAAAAATGTGTCCTTGGTCGCTCCCAGAGTTTTTTGAATTGTATTTGTGCCTTCCCATCATGCCCCAGAGTAATACTGCACCTCTTTAGAAAGATTAAGACCTAAAGCATCCAAATCTGCAATAATAATCACAATAAACACAAGCAATGACATGTTTTCAAGCCTTTCCATTCCAAAAATCATGTTTTTCGGTTCAGAAATAAAGAAATGAGCCATTTTTACCTAAATCTTTGTCGCACCATAAACTAACGGTACTTAAAATGACCGTCTGCTTCCGCTTGTGTCATCTGACACGCTTTCAGATGCGTTTGTGGAACAATGAGACCTTAGGAACTCGAAAAACGGAGAAAAAAATCGAGAAAAATAGCCGTTGCTTTCTCGCAGCTAGCGACGTCAATACTTTACACACAGTGATCCCACTACTACGGGAAGATTCGTACAGTCTCTACGGTTACATACGTGGTACTTTGAGCGACGTTGTTAGGGCTACTAAATTAGTTAAATAGTGAAACGTTATAATCGCTCAGTAATGTTGAGGAGCTTTCGTAATTACGTAATTATACAAATATAACTATAATTTTTTTCAAATGTAGTCCATCATTTCTCTTCTCACAAGGGTTTACAGTACTTTAGCCATTTAAATTTATAAAATCTGACCTGTGGTTGATGATCTAGAAGCATTTGAGTAAAAAAGGAATCACTTCCTCATTGTTGAAAAATCAGTAAAAAAAAAGCTTCGGGCGGATCAGATTTAAAACCCACATTCAGAGAATAAGGTTGATGTTCTTTGCAGATGTAGGAAAGCCGCAAGTGTTTAGCCTAGTTTAGCTAAACCACTGGAAGAAGGGAAACTGTTAGCCTAACTCTGACGAGCTAAAAATACACTTCCAAAAACAAACACGGTCTTAGTTACACATTGTATGTTTTTAACATTTACAACTGGAAATAAAGAAGCATTACATTATGGTTTTGTCATTTTTGACCGAGCTTGCCTAGCGGTTTCCTCCTGTTTCGGGTGTTTGAGCTAAACTAGGCTAAACATTCTGGCAAAACCCCAAATGTCCTGTAATTTACACACTGAAACCGATTATTACTGATTCATTAGGCATTAAAATACTTTGTTGGCGATAGCCAATATTCTTTTTATAATTTTTTTTTATCTATGTCTAATTTGAAAGTGTCAATCATAGGGCTACATTCTGTTTTAGCATGTTATTAGCATCTTATTTGTTTAGCTATGTGGCTAAGTTGCTAACCTAGCTAAGTGGTTGTGTTAACAAAACCACCTTAGCTAGGTCAAGGAATAATCATTATGGTTGGGCTTAGCATGAGAATATAAACTAAGTGAAACATAAACTACATCATTTTAGTACAGAAAACAAAGTAACTTAATAGCTCAACTATACTTTGGAACATGATCACTTGTGTCAACCACCGATCTTTCCCGTACAGAGCATATTCTCTGATTATCTAATAATGGTGAAGATGGGTTTACATTGTAGTTACTTGAAAGCCTTGTGCGTCGGTATCAGACGCCAATGACCGTGACAAAGGGTCGGTATTTTCCGACACCCTGGGAACGAGAAGAGCTTTCAACTTATGTTTCTGCTGCGCCCAAGTGGCCAGAACGCAATCAATGAATTAATTTATAAAATCTGTTGTATAAAATACCACCAGGCGGGCAAATGTATCCATCTGAGAATCAGTGTTCCTGTCTTCCAGCCAACCTCTTCACATTCTACATGATCTGCTTCCATAAATGTGGGATGTCCAACACAGCCATCATTTACCTGAGCTGTCTGGCCCTTGTGGACACCTTCTACCTGGTGTGGGTGATCCTCGTTGACCTGACCCTCACCTTCTGGCTACTGCAGCCCTTCTGGCACTCCCATCCCTGGTGTGGCATCCTGGGCTTCCTGCAGTATGGATCGCTCTACAGCTCCTCCTGGATCGTGGTGGTGTTTACCATCGAGCGCTACCTCGTTCTTCGCAGCACGGCGGCCAAGCAGCACTTCTCCCAGACCCGGGTCACTAAACTGACCTGTGTTGCCATCGTCCTGGTTTCGCACCTCGTCTCCGTGCCGCTGGGCTGGATCAACACCGTCACACTGGTCAACCTCACCGTGGACGGGGTGAATATGACGTTGCCCAGGTGTCACTACCACGATGAGGTGTACACTACAGTTATTGTGTGGATAACTTCCTTCCTCTCAGGGGGAATCCCCATCGTGTTGGTGATCATCTTCAACTACCTCATCGGGCACCATCTGTACCGCGCCACAAACCTCTTCACCAAGGAAGAGCGTCGCGTCATGCATGGGAGGAGCACCAGGGGCATGCTGAGGAGGACCATCCTGCTGCTGGGCACCGTCTCTGTGTCCTTCGTCGTCCTCAGCCTGCCTCGCTTTGTCACGTACTGCTTCCTGAGGACCAAGCACAACGACGAGAATTTCAACAGGAACGACTACAGCATCCCCATCAATGTGGCCGGAGACTTGGCCAACATGCTGCAGAACCTCAACTCAGCCACCAACTTCCTGCTCTACTGCATGGTCAGCCAGAGCTTTCGGCAGGAGCTGGTCCAGATGGTGACGTGTAAGGCGAAGGCCCTCGAGCTGGGCTCCGTCCTCACCCACACCACCATGAAAGTCTTCTCAGTCGCAGATCACAAGGCCTCGCCATCCAGTGACCCTGTGACTGTGGTGCTCACCAATCTCAAACCGACAGTAGAAAGGACCTGGAAGAATGGACAAGGATCAGACTACCTTCGAAGAGTAAACATCCATCCTTGACCTTGGAAAGTGTAGTTTGACAAAATAATCTTAGATAAGATAAATTCCCCCCGGGTAAACACTGTTAGGTCTGTCACCACTGTTTCTGTTTTTTGCACTGTTCGTACCGTTAGCGAACAATCACAGATATGCTCTGAATTTAGAATTTAGTGTTTGTTATCAGCCACCGAGCTGAGTAGCTATAGGGTCGGCTAAGATGGTCAGTCCATTCCTTTTATTCCAAACTGAAGTATCTCAAAAACCTTGTGATGTGTTTCCATGAAGTTTTGAAGTTCATGGACACCCAGAGGATGAATCCGGATGACTCTGGTGTTCCGGCTGATGTCCTCCCTCGTGACACAGTTTCCAACATTCATGGGTTGGCACGAATGTCGATACAGGCGTTCATGGTTCCCAGATGATATATCTTCATGACATGATCTTTTATTCTTCCTCTAGTGCTACCATTGGGTGAACATTTTAATGAATCCAGTACTTGTTGGTTTGTGATGAAATACCTGCTGAATTAATGACTCGTCACTTTGTGTTTAGTGTTGATTAGCATGCTAGCATCAGGGAAAATGGTAAACCTTACACCTGCTAAACATCTGCATGTTAGCATTTGTCATCGTGAGTGTGTTAGCCAGTGGCAGCTGGTGACTTTTTTTTTGGGGGGGGGGCGCAGTTGGGCGGCGCGGTTTAAATAGCACTCCACAAGGAGAAGAAAAGAGGTTTGGAGTAGAATATTCTAAAAAACAAAGCTTTATTTCAAGAAAACACAGTGCTCAACACTGTCCAATAACAACTATCAACAAACTGTAACTTTGGGCATGAGAGGTTCAGAGCAGAATGGTTTAAGAAACATTCAATGTGGTGGCCAGAGCAACTTCAGGGAATACATTGACGTAGCATTCAAACTGGGGGCCCTGCAGTAAGGTGGCACTGGTGAGGTGGTCTTTGAAGGCAAAGCGTTCCCTGGTGTGTCCAAGTATGGTGTCACAAACCTACAGATAAATATATAGAGAGAGACAGAGACAGTAAGATAAGTTGTGGGGAAATATCTACTACAAACAGGCTTCATACTAAAGACAAAAAACTATGTTTTGTGTGTCTTGATGGCTCAGCAACATAGACAAAAGGCCAGGAGCCACCTTGATGGCTGTAGCTATGACACACACACACACACACACACACACACACACACACACACACACTAACTTGTTGGGGGTTGAATTGGTATTTTAGATAAAGTTATAGCCTGATATGATATCCACCCAAATCTAGCAATGTCCAACATGTGTTCTGCTGTGGGAAAGATAAAACATTAAACTCTAACACAGGCATCTGCTGATTTTGACACTCACTTCTGCAGCAATCCTTCAAGCTCATCTTCCTTCACAGCCCGGCGCTTCCTCGGCTGCTCAGAGCCACTGCACACGGAGCCTCCAGCTAGCAGCTCCGGTTAGCATGTAGCTTGGTGCATGTAGCTTCACTGCTTTGCTGCTGAATATTTAAATCCGGACGTTCGGGTCCCAACTCTTTCAGCCTCTTCTTGTCAACATCTGATCGTGGATTGAAAGGTGTTTCGCGTAGAGATACCACAGAGTTTTCAGTCGCCATACTAACATAATCAAAGTCTCTGCTAGCTGTGTTGCTCGCGTAGCTACGTGGGAGCTATATTGGATGTGAGGGAATGATAAAGGTCTCTGATTGGACGAATAGTCCAACCACGTTGCAATAAGAAACGATGTCGTTGGCTAGGGCGCAGATTCGTGCGCCCGAAGATTCACGTTTCATCCGCCAATGAGAAGCTGTCCTTGCCGTCACGAGGGTGAAATGTTTCATGGCTTTCCATAGACACACATTTGGCCGGCGCCCCGAGAGGGGAGGGGCTTTTCTCAGTAATGATGAATGGCGATATATTATATTTAACTTAAGTGGTTGTTGACAGGGGCTTACGGTCTCCCACACACATTTAGCGCGTCAACACGGTATATTTCTTATTTAAATTATTTGATATATAATGTTTTTTGACAGTATATATTATTTTATTTTTTTCTTCTTTTTTTTTTTTCATGCAAAATTTTAGGAGGGGCGGCGCCCTAGCGCCCTCTATTGACGCACCGCCACTGGTGTTAGCGCTATAACGTTAGCATGTTTCGCAAACTACAACCTCCCGGAGTTGCTCACCTGACTGTGTCCATCATACCGCAGGTGAAATATACAAATTGAATGCGACCGAACCTGTTTTATAGCCTTGGAAATGTCATCCCAAACTTGCCACAAGACATGAAATAGCTCAATGATTTGTTCCAAATAAAAAATTTGAATACATATGAGCAGCGCTGCGGTGCTATTTATGTACACGTTAAATCAATTGTGTACTTACTGACGGATGTGAATGTGTTGCTTGAAGATTTACATGTGCTCGTTTATAGGGCTGGATGTAAATCCGACCCGCCACCTCTCAAAGTTACAGTTAACCCTGTCAGGATGCAGAAAGCCAGTTGCAATCTTTAATGCCCTGCATAATTTGCATAAATGGGTCACGAGGCCTCTCTGCTTTGCATAGTGGGATTATTTCCTGTTTCCCTCAGAACAGGTTTGTGCTGGGCTGAAGGATAAGCAGACCTAAGAGGAGGTAGGTGTGGTAACCCAGAGTTCTGCTTTATTCCCTACATGTAAATGTGTACGGAAAATACACTGGAAACTTTTAAAGTGTTTTTTGTTAAAGAGACATACTCGGCATACCTTTTTAGATCCGGGATTTTGACCTTTGTACTAGTTTGCAGCGACCGTGTTGATGTGTTACACTCAAACGCACCTCTAAAGGTAAAGTGTGTCACACCTATTCCGAGAGGAAGAAACAGGAATGTGTCATACGACTCCTGAGAACTTTTTATACTTGATCATGCTCATTCACTTTTCTATCACTTATTTACTCTGTAAGAGTGCATTTTCAATCGTGATCATGTTTTTTACTTCTTGGTAGCGACTTTAAAAGTGGACTTTGAATCTCTCAGTTGAAACAACACGTTTGTGCACATGTAAGGTACTGTCTCTTTAAGTTGTCGCGCTCTATTACATTCCTTTAATGTTTTCATGTTCAACTTCACCAGAGGCAACAGACACTTTTTCCTCAGTGACAAGATGGACTCTTCTAAAGGTAAGACAATACACCTCACCAGACAGCGGTCATGAATCCGATCAAAGAGTCTTTCCGAGTGAACCACTTTTTTTCTGTTGGCTCTCTTTCTCAGGGCCCTGCCCGCACCAGAGGGCTCCTGTTGAGACGGATGAGAGCATGACATCCTCCAATCTGGACTTGACCTGGCCTCCCGCTTGCAATCAGTGCAGTGGCCTTACAGAGACCAGCCCGCAGAAACTAAGCTATGGGCAAGCCAGGGGGCCAGCGCACAACGACGGCCAGTGGAGACTCCCTGGGGGCCAGCACCAGCAGGATCCCGAAGCCGCCTGTCACGTTGCCCCCAAACGTTTTTCTGTCACCCCTCCACGCCCGGGACAGACGAACAGCCTCCTCCCTGCAGACGTTTGGCTTCATGGTCTCAGAGAGCAGGCGCCGCTGTATGAACGGGGCCCCGTGGGGGACCACAGCAGAGGCTTCGCTGGCCCTTCAGACTGGCCCCATGGTCACACTGTGCAGGAGGTGGAACACTTGGAGCCTCCTTTCTCACTCAAGTCTGAAGGGAACTGCCCCCACTATGTCCCACCACAATACCCAGCAGCATGCATGAACGGTCAGTGTCAGTGTTATTGAAATATTATGTGACTAAAACCACAGACTTGGTGTGCAAAGGCCTTTACTGTCAGTGTTGGGGAACATGAATATGTCCTTTTTTATTTTTACTCTTAAACACAGCAGATAAATAATATCTTTGAATATAAGATTATTCTGTTTGGTTGGTGGCTGACGTGTCTGCTAATATTTCATTTTTATTTCAGATTGTATTAATGAGGGGCCAATAACTAAACTAATTATAGGGTCAAATTACACAAAGACATGTTTTCTCTCTTACTTTTTGTAGCATTTATATCCCTGCATATTTTTTTATTTTTTTATTTGTCTCAAAGATTTCTGCCCCACTACAATGACGATTAAGGGAATTTTGTCGATGGTGTTCACGTTTCAGGTCTGTGGATTATCCACATAAATAAGATATTATTGTGCGTCTATGTTCCCGGCGTCCCACGTTGACCAGCTCAGCATTCTCTTCATAGGACGCGTCATAAAAACTAATATTTTAGAGGAAAGCTTTTCTTTCCCCCATTGGTCAAATGTTCAATGTATGTCTTTGTCTTTTTGACCTGCAGTGATGGTCCTTACCGATCTCTTACAACGAGGATCCTGACATGAGGAGGACCCCTCTATGTAATAACTAGTGTCAGTAGTAGTAGTAGGTCCTTTTGGAATAGTATTGACTAATATTGGCCTACAGGAAAGTAAATCTGCTGTGTTAGAAAAGTAGGACAAACGATACCATGCCATGCACAGATCCCGTACGTCTGTGATAGATTTTGTTATAAAAGTTGCCTCCCCGACCCTGTTTCTGGTGAGTCTGCATGACCTCATTACTGCTTTTTTTAACGTCTGCTTCTCCTCTCTGCAGGCCCCAATCCAATGCAGGGGGGTCGTGTCCGGCAGTGTGCGTGCTGCCCTCCAGCAAATGTGCCACGTCACAATGATAATTATCATTATCAATATAAGCGCGACTACCCGGGGGATCCATGCGACGAGCCTCAACGCTACCAACAGTCACGGTACGACGGGTCCATTCCTGTCCCGTTTGCCAGAAATAATCAGATATTGTCAACATGTTCCATTTTCCACAAACATTTCTGATTACAACCCTCCCACAGGAATCCCCCCCACGATCGGCTGCAACCTAAATATGCTCCAAATACCCACTACGGGTCTGTGCCTCAGCGCGTGGGCCCTCCTCGAGAAGTGATGCACGAGGTCGCCGTGAACCGCTCCCTCCAGGCCGCTCCGTGGCCGGCCACGAAGGAGATCCGGAGGACCATCAGCCTGTCTGAGGAGTACAGTACGTTGTGTCGGTGTCCCTGCATGCACCTGGGCTCTTGATCTTAGGAAGTGTAACGACGTAGATAAAGATGTTTCACTGACTTTCTCGTTGACAGGGAATGTTTTCATCACGTATTCAGTGGACACAGCTGCAGAAATCCTTCCTTTCACCAGATTTCTGACTGAACAGGGGTTCAACCCAGCAGTAAGTCATGTCTTTGTCACCTTTTTTGCCTCTCTGTGACTTTCCGTACAAACACTCACACGTAACGCGCCTGTCTGCTGACAGATCGACATCTTTGACAATCCGACCCGAAGAATGGGCATCAACAAATGGATGGACAGCTTTCTGAATGACGTAAGTCGAGCCGTCGAGTCTGAATCCAAACTTTGTCACGGAGGTCTTCTGCAAACGGCCGACAGTGAGCTGTCATTTCACAGAAATCGGTGCTCATCATCGTGGTCATCAGCCCCAAGTACAGGGAGGACGTGGAGGGAGATGGAGACGACGAGCACGGCCTGCACACCAAGTACATTTACAATCAGGTGAGCAGCTGTCAACAGCTGAGGATTGTGGGAAATGTCACCCTCTGGTGGCAGGTTTGTGTAATTAAACACCCTCCTCCTAATCATTGTCCCCACAGTGTTGGTGTGACACAGTGCTGAAGCAACCTGGCCCGGCTGCTCAATGATGCTTACGGCAACTCTCTGTTGTGTATTTTCAAAGTGCATGTGCGCGTGCCTGTGTGTGTGTGCCTGTGTGTGTGTGTGTGTGTGTGTGTGTGTGTGTGTGTGTGTGTGTGTGTGTGTGTGTGTGTGTGTGTGTGTGTGTGTGTGTGTGTGTGTGTGTGTTTTGTGCACCTCTGTGTCTGTCTCAAGTGCTGCTTGACCCATCGGCTGAATATTGTTTGTGCACGTCTGACTGTGTGCTCAAGAAGCTCTCGTGTTTGTAGCGTTTCACGATTAGAAAAGAAGAAAAAAGTATTCTTTTGACCTCATATTTAATCGACAGTTTTTATTAACTCTCTACTCCTGACCCGCCGGTGAGCTTATGGAGAACCATACGCTCTGATAATCATGTGTTCCTGTCGGCGCAGATCCAAAATGAATTCATCCAACAAGGCTGCCTGAACTTCAGACTGGTACCCGTGTTGTTTCCAAACGCATTCAAGGCAAGTGACGAGCAATGAAGAGCAAACACACAGAAAACATACAGACCCACGTGCGATAAGAGGCCTCTCCATTAAAGTCCAGGAATTGTAGCAGTAGGGTTCTTAATGTGGGAAGAACATTACAAACAGAAGATGTTGTCCTTCGGCCTGATTCTACGTGGATGCAGAATTATGGGAGATGTAGTTGTTGGATTCCAACAATCGTCGTTGTACTCTTGGTTGCTCACATCTCACTTTTTGGGTACATTAGGTTTTAGCGCTGTCTGTCCGTCTGTTTGCAGAGACACGTCCCCAACTGGCTCCAGAGCACCAGGATCTACCACTGGCCCCGGGACATCCAGGACCTGCTGCTGCGCCTTCTCAGGGAGGAGCGCTACATCATCCCCCAGCGGGGGGCGAGCCTCACCCTCACTGTCCGTCCCCTCTGAGAAAATCTGAAAAAGGACAGAACTCTGTTTCATCCGCCTCGAGGAGGACGGTTAATACGGCAGCAGTTTAGTTGTTATGTGTTTTCCTTTTGGTGCTTGTTGGTGTTTTTTATTTAGATTTATGATTCATTTTGACAGTGTTTCTAATCCCAGTGCATACTCTGAATACCGATCAATCCTCTTCCTTGATGATAACTTTGAAATGTGAAAGAAAAGTTTGATTTGCGGCAGCTTCGCATTAACACATCACTCTACAAAGTGCCCTATTTATTTCTCTGTGGGTTTGTCACTCTGAGCGAGCCTTTTCACATTCAACCCACATTATTAATAATAATAATAATAATACTTTTATATAGTGCTTTTCTAAGTACTCAACACTGTTCACATGAAAATATGTGTCAGTGCAGCTTTAAAGAGAGACGTTTAACTTTAACCTTTAATTACAGCGACTATGCTCAACGCAGAAGACGAATGTATCGCGGAACGGAAAATAATAAGCAGAAAAAAATCATTCTGTGATATTATTTTGTTGAAATTCTTATGAGGCTACATCCCGACAGCAATTAGTTAAATCAAACGCTCTGACAAAAAATAGCTGCTTTCATTGGAAAAGAGTAATTTTGCAACGCCACTTTAAAATGTCATTTCAAAATCATCATTACAGACTTTGATTTAACATTATTGATTTAATTATCTACATCTACATTTTATTTGTATCATATTATTATACTATAGTATAATAATATGATACAAATCAAATGCATTATTTATATTTGCTTATTATTGAATAGATCATAGTAAACACTGTAAAAGCCTATAGTTATTCCAATGGCATACTATGGGATACATATTGTATTTCCTGAGCCTATATCTCTCACCAGAAGGGGGCAGCATATGACAAATAATAACTCCCAACCTTGGTTATCTCTGCATGGACACTTCCATCCAATATTCCATTATATTATTAACATTCTGTTTTCATGTTACTTTTGAATAAATGCCATTGTTTTAACGAGCCGGTGAGTAAATCAAATATATTTTTTAAAAGGAGTTCTTGAGGATCACAATAGCCACATCGTGAGAAAAGACCTGTTGACGGGGAACAGGAAGTATTGCAACCGAAACATATGTTGAACACTTACTCCCTACTAAATGTGTCGGACCCCTCCAACTGTCCGGCATCCCCTGAATTTCCTCATCAGAGCACAGACGATGGTACAAGTGTTCCTCATATCAGCTCTAGCAGGACGGTTCTGTCTGTAAACACCAGGGCCGCCAGCGCCAATAAATCCACTGTTTGTTATTGTTCCAGGACTTTCACGCCACTTGAGTCGGCCTTATCTGGTGAGTCCAAAGCAACCAGACACAGATACCCCCCGAAAAAAAGGCCCTGGGTCCCTCCTGCTCGTAAAAATACTCTCCGTCGCTGCAGTGCGAGTATGGAGTTCATCAGCTGTCAGACCCAAACAGCCACCGCTGTGGGAGGAGGTCAAAAGGTCATTGAGGCCTGGTTACCATATCCCTCCCATGTGCGGCCCGCCGTCATCACACGACCAGAGTTCCACGGTTTGACATTGTCATCGTCATTCTTCCGACAATTACGCAAAGTCCTCTGGGTAAGCGTACGATGGTGGTCATAGAGTAGACTGTAAAATATGGAGTGATTGCACAGCCGAACTCCAAAGGTGGTCAAAGAGGCGGGTCGTTGATGGAGCTGTCAAATCTGCCACACCCTCGATTATGCATAACGTCAAGCCTTAATATGATCTTAACAGGTGAGTAATGTAATAAATGTACTTCCTGTACAGTTTCCCTGAACGAGTTTATTATCAATAGAGACCAAAACTGTTCTTTGTACCAGGTTGTAAACGTGTTTATTTCTGCAGTAATGTTAGGCATTTATAAAGGCCAATGTGATTTTTTTCCATTCGATTTTGGATTATTGCAGAAAATAAGCCCCGTGGCAATCAAATATTTATGACACTCGCACGTTTTATTCAGCAAGATACTCGTCACAAATGACGTTGGGCCATAAACCAACTACTCCGCGGTCACATGACTTCACGTCTCCACACACAAAACTAAGTCTGCGTTGGCGTTCGTGGTCGCGATGAGCCACTTGTTAGCAACCGCCTTTTTTAACACGTACAAAAGCTTCAAACTCACGAGTGAGATGTTTACGTTGAAGTATTTTGAATCGCAAAACAAAACGCTGAAATCTTTGAAGCCTGTGTTAACCACGGACCTTACTTTAAGGCCTTTAAGGCCTTTGACCAAAAGTGAATTCCCGCTATTGACTCTCTTCTGGAGCCAGCCTCAAGTGGCCATTTGAGGAACTGCAGTTTGGGGCACTTAAGCGTTGTTGGCTTCATTTTGCCGCTTGCAGCTCATGGAAAAACTATGTAAGAGGACCTTGAGTTTGGATTTTGTTTGTTTTGTTTTTGGTCAAACTGATCGGTCACGCTGAATACGCTGGGATTTTGTCTGGACATTAATAGTTAGTGGGATGAGACCTCTATCAGTTTTCACTGGACTGACATGACGTGGTATACTTGTGTATTTCTGGGCGATCCTTTGAGTACTTACTTTACTTCAGGGAACACAGATGGATTTTCATGATGGAAGTGAGCATAAAATATCACTTTCCCCCCTCAGATTGAGGACATCCACACTAAAGATGTATGCGCTCAATGTACTGTAAAGCACTTTAGACCAAACACTGCATTAAATAGGGCATATACAATAAGTCGGAGAGTTTTTGATGCACTCCTAGACCTCAGGCGTGCTTGCTGGCAAACGTAAGCAGATGCCTGCTGATGGGCTCATTAAGAGGGTCAGGCTCTCGCTCAAGGTCGGCACACACTCAAGCAGACAGAGGTTCCCCATCCATCTCGATGAAAAAGGCTAATGAGACATTTTTCATCCACGACTGCGATGTCCCCGGCGTGAACCGGATCGAACCAGCTGTTTGGAGAGGGGTTATGGCTCCTTCAGTGGAGAGGAGAGACACTGCCGCTCCGCCATGTATGGGCCATTACAGGAATCTGAGTGGAATACTGAGCAGAGCGGAGATGTGTGGGAGGCAGACGGGCGTCACCAACGGATGCTGGGGAGAAAGAAAACAGAGTGCTTTGGAGGTTCTGACAGATTTTGGGGGGGAAAAGCCCAAAGTTGTGACTTTCAGCTAAAGTCTGACTTTAACCCACATAGACATGTCTGTCTTTTGGTAAAAGGGGGAGAGGGGATGTGAGGAGGAGACAGCAGCTTCACGGTACATGCCACATAGAAGTGGTGTGCATCATCTGAAAGATGGTAGTTTCTCGAGCCATCAATGTGTAATAACCATTGTGTTTATGTAGGGCTAAGAAAGGGCTAAGAAACATTATAATGGAAGTAGATGACGGCCATTCCCATGCCCTATTGGGTCTGGGAAAAATGTTGCAGCAATTTATTTTGGTTTGCCATTTGTTACACATATTTGGTGTGTAATTTAACCATGTTTGAGCACTCCTTTTTTTTTTTATGGTCAGAAATGCCTCCAGAGACACACCAAGAACACCAAGACCTCGAAAAAAACACAGAAAACAAACATGCCATGATTTTGGCATCATTTTTTAATTTTTTTAATTTGTGAGAGATCTGCGGTCGAACGCTTCAGTTCTGGAATCTGCTCAGAAGCCCCTTTTATTGTCCACGTACCTATTAAAGTCATGGGTCCCTTTTTGAATGTCCTGGGTCTCTAGTTTGTGGTTGTAAAGTTTCACGAGGTCGCGATTATCCCAGAGGTCATAACAGGTCATTTTATTCAGCGACGTCCAGTTCCACAAAATGTTCTTACGATAGTGAAAACGCATCACACACGAGTACTCGGTACTCAACGGTGGCTTCGACCCTGAAGAGGAGATACAGGATAACACTGTGTTGACTTGAAATATTAATGCTTGTGCTGTCTATAGAAGCTGTCTTCATTAAAAATCACTAAAGCACTCGTCAATAATAAATATAGATTATATAATTATTTCAGAAGTTAGGCTGTGGTGGCCTCATATTCATCTCAATGTATCTGATGGTAATTGCATCCTTTTGTATCAATGTAATATCCCCATATAATATCCCCGTGCTAAAGTAACCCAATTGCTCATGACGACATTATATACCTAAATTATGTGTATATATGTTTCCTTGTGTGCTATCCTTTTTGTTAGATGTATTGTATCCCCCACACTCCCCTCCCCAATTTACAGGAAACACATCAGCCAATGAGAAACACGCTCCTCGCCAATGGGGAAATGATGCTTTCCAGCTCCTTGCTCTGATCTGATCCTTATTTTTGCTGCTGCAGTGGCAAATGAGGTGAAATGTCGTCAAGTTTCGCGGGAAGTCCCACAATGCTGTTTCCTGTTTCCCCTTGGAAGCGCATTTAGGTACAAAATAAAGGTCCACCACTGGCATCGGTTTGAAACTGTGGCTTGCTGCAGCATTGCTTGATGTTCACTAAATTGTAATTACTGTCATTGTTGAAAATGACTCCATCAGACATATCCCTTTTTTAAATGTTATTATTAATGATCTCAAAGCACTTTCCCACCAGGCGTGCATGAGTGGGAGTTAGGCATAGTATCATATTACACACATAGGAAGTTAGGTCTGCAGAGCCTATGCTTCCTGTGCATGTTTAATTTGATACATAGCATAACGAATGGATCAATAACTAGGCTTTCATGGTGGTTTAAAGGACACTGAGGGGAGGTTCTGACCGGCTCTGACTTTTCTTTTCCATGATGAACAAGAAGTGTGATTGTGTACATACATGAGTGGTGTGCTCTTTGTTTTCATACTTTGGCACTTCATGTTTCGTCTTAAAAAAATGTCCCTTAGCTTTCGAGTGAACATTTGCACATTCCGTCCTCATCTTTTAATTAAAAACAGATGTATATTTTAACCCGTTTCTTTGTGGATTTCTTTTTTATAAATATAAGAGTCTCGACTTGCAGTACTTGTTTTGTTTTTCTTCTTTTATCTTACTGTGTGTATTGTGACCGTTAACCCTCGAACTGTCAATACAAAATTCCTTTGTATGTGAGCCGTGAAAACCTACAACCTGTTTGTGACTTAATGAATATTTACGCTTCATTGTTCAAATTTGTATGCTTTTATTTTGAAATACCAAACACTTACAATTCCGGATATTACTGGTAATTTTGACTTTTTAGCGGACACCAAAAAATACAACCTGTTTATTCCGCCCTACCCTTTCAGCAACAATGTCGAAGGAATACATGCAAGAAGAATATAAACGGCCTCTTTGCTGCTGAAACAGATGTCAGCGCACTGAAGTCACCGTTGTTATCCGGCTGAGGCAATCAATAAAGTCACATTCTATAACTGCTGGCCATAAACAAACGTGCCAGACGCGGAAGTCTTTTCAAAATAAACTCGTCGTTTTCATTTCCCTATATGCTTTTGCGTTACTCTGCCGGGGACGCTTCGACGGCGCTTTTATTTTGAAAAACCAAAAAAAAGCAGTTGGAAGTGCTACCAGTGTGCCTTCCAGCCAGCTTAACCCGCCTCATATGTCGGCTAACGCGGGCTAGCCTGTTATGGAAGCAGAGGGAGCACATCGGAGGGGTTGTCTGATACAGCGGGACTGGCTGGGACTAGTTCTGAGGCGTGATTTGGACAGATAACGCCACATACCGGAAGCCCGGGGAACGTCTTCCCGGCTGATAAACAAAAACACCAGAGAGAGAGAGCGAGAGCTAAAAGCACGGGACGGCTATAATTACAAGTACAACATGGACCTGACAACTGCGGAGCGTCCGGTAATTCCTCGTCGCGGCTGAACCCTCAGACGGCGGCACCTCGGGGCGCGCGCTGGAGCCGCGGGGAATCTTTGTTCACGTCTGTTTTTCATGGGACACAACCGGGCTTCCCCTCCGCTTTTTGTCCTCGTCCCTACCGCCGTGACAGCGCTCCCCTCGGCCGCCGTCGGCTGGCCGCAGAGGCGCCCTTGTCGCATGGACTCCTAACGGTAGTTTTGGGGCTCTTCTGGCGGACGCGGCAGTCATGTTCGCCCTGCGTATCGTCACCGCGGACTTCTATCTGGCGAGTCCCATTAAAGACCTGGACGTCTGCCATTCTGAATTCAGGGAGAGCGGCGTGAAGAAAGTGCCGGTGGTCCGGATATTTGGAGCAACACCTGCAGGTGAGCCGCCTTTCTCCTGTCTGTCTGTCTGTGTTTTTTTTTTTTTTACTTCATGATTTAAAGCAAGCTAATGGTGGCTGTGCTTCTTGCAGCACGCGGCATGTTAAACGTGCTGCTGTTTGGACGCGCGCGTGCACACACAGACACACACACACACACGTATTGTTTATAGATGAAACCTAACGGGTCTCGTATGCAAAATGTCAACAGGAAGATGATCTAGGGTGTTGACACATTGTACTAACGCGGTTTGCACCGCTGTTGCTTTGCATACGGGTCTGCCCGCAGTGGTGGGAGTCCTTCCTCTGCTGCTCCCTCCTCCTCCTCCTCCACACACGGCTCTGCTTTGTTTTCGCTCCATCGTGGCATGGTGGTGGAGGAGAAGGTGGAGGCGGGAGGACACAGCTCTGCTCTGTGAGGGCTCGACTTGTGTCCCTACCTGCCACATGTGGCGTTCAGGGACAGTTCGTGCATACCTCCCTTTTTTTTAATGCCGGTTCTATTGTGTTTACAGCACAACCTGTGGAGTGTGGACAGTCTAGACTGCATCGTGCTGCCCCCTCTCAGAGCTTTATTTTGATTCGTTATTTTTTTTCTTTCTCTAGTAAAAACGACCGTCATGGCGAAACTTTGCCGTGTGCTCGCGGGGGGGGGGGGGGGGGGGGGGGGGGGGGGGGTTACTGGAGGGACTGCAGCACGATTCAAGCTGAATAAATGGCGAGATATATGCCGGTGGTGGGGGGGTTCTATAACACAGTACAGTATGAGAGGACATCATGACGGCACATTAATATGCAGGATGGGAGTCCTTCAATGTGTGGCAATGAATGTTGACAGTACAGGACCTAAATATGGAGAGAGATTACTGGTGTAATTTTTTTTTTTTATATATATATACATGAAAGAATAGATTTGTGTTTTTCTTTGAGATCTGGCACATGCACTGCTCTCTAATAAACCCATTACAGCCGAGCACTCTGGGTACCTTAATCCCCACGGCTCTAAACAATAGAATAATTTCCTGCACAATGGTAGGGCATTAAAACCCAGCCAAATCCTCCTGCGACTGCTGTGCCCTCTCCTCAACCCGGCTTGCCAGGTGAAAACACCATTGTAGTACAGTGACCGTGTGTATTTAAAAAAAGAAAAGAAAAAAGAAGCAGACTTGCCAGTCCGCTGGTGGTGGTAGTAGTGGTGGTGGTGTATGGGAGGCAAACTCGTCCCCCTTCCAGGGCTGTGGTGGCGCTCCTCCCCGGGACGACCCGGAGCAGCGTCCAACAGGGTGTAGCTCAGTGAGGATTAAAGGATTTGGAGCAGAGAAATGAAGGGGACTGTGGGTCGGGGTTAGGGTGTCAGGTCTAATTTAGGTCTGTCATAAACTTGCACGTTCGCATGCGGTTGTGCAGATATGAGGCGCACACACACACACACACACACACACACACACACACACACACACACACACACACACACACACACACACACACACCCCGGCTGCCTCTGCTGCAGAGTGTGTATCTCATCAATGAATACATGTCGAGGAGCAGTTCATCAACGCTGATTCAAGTACAAAAAAGCCAGTGAACACGCCGTTTCCTTCGAGGCTCCAGAGTGTGGAGCTCCACCTGTACCTGTACTTATTACATTTGGTCAGTCGGTCACTTCATAATGTAGTCGATCGTCTGAATCCTGAGTCATCTTCAAGCAAAAATGGCAAACCGTTTCTGTTTTTTTTGCCATCTAAAACATGAGGACTTGGTGTCTTTCTTTTGTGTGATAACAGAAGAACTTGAAACCATGAAAACAATTAGAGAATGTCACCTTGGGCTGTAGGAAATTGTGTTGGAATTACAGACTAAACCCCAAATATCATTGGAATTTACAAAAATATAAAGGCTGATTCATGACTATTGTGATTACCTGTCTGCCCATTAAATAGTTGATTAATATCAACATGATTTCATCCCCTGTCCACTTTAAAGGAAGATTCGTCTCATAATTGTACTGGTTTAGACTCTGGGTCCTGGTGACTTTGCATTTAGGGCGGCTGGTTGCCCTTTGTTAGTTCCAATAGTTTATCCAATAACCATCTCTAACATCTGACATCAAAAATGCCACATCATCGATAACGTATTTGTTTGATTTCACCAACCCTACCCAGCTTGGTCCGCCTCGTTATATCCGCCATTTTCCTTGCTTCCTGCCCAAAGTTTCATGCCCAGAAACACTCCGACCACAGCAAAATAGGAAACTACGGTCAGAGGGCAGGGCCTCTACAGATACTGACACCGCTGCACAATTCTAGCGGGTCATAAGAGATGATTGGGTCCATGTATAGTGTACCTTTTTAAAAAGAAAAAAAGATAATAATGAGCCAGCGTGCACGATACAGGACGAGTATGTACACAAACACAGTAGTTGGCATTGTTCCTTTGGTATAAATGTGGTTTAAATCAGACTTTGGGTTGCAGTAATGATAAAGTAGTGTGTCTGTGTGTGCTCCTTGCAGGTCCTCGCCGTTTTGACTCTGCTCTCGCTCAGCTCACGTATCACTCGGGGCGAGCCAGGGTCCCGAGTTAGCTCCGCGTTTCCAGAAATAAAATTACATCACCATCTGGAACACATTGAGGCATACTTTTTTTTCCCTCTCTCTGGAGCTCAGGAACAGACCACGCCCACTCAAAAGGAGTTACTTAGCAATATTCCCCGTTCGCCCTCCACAGTCATTTCCATTGTCTGCCCCGAGGGCAGGAACTCTCGAGCAGCTCTGCTTAATGTGCGTCTGCTCTTATCTCGTCACTGCGTTCACCCCGGTCAGCGGCGCATCTGCGCCATGTGGCTGTGCCTGCAACCCCAGGCCTCATAGTCCCTGTCCTTCTCTGACCCAAGCCATGCACACTCCCACCAATCAGCCTTGTGTAATTCTAAACCGAGCTTCCTGCCTCTCCCCCCTCTCCTCTCTTTGTTAGCATTCAGTGGCTGGCCTTGCCTGTGCTGCACACATTACTGTACATGCATCCAGCTCTGCAATAAGAGGGGAGGGGATCCCTTTGTTGTGAAAATCTCCCTCGTGATCAGCATCTAATAACAGACTGTATTTGTGGTGGGGAGAAATCTCCCAGGGAGTTCAACTTTTGGCTTTTTTTCCCCTCGCACTGCTAAGAGTTGCGCTCGAGGTGGCTGCAACCCTTTTTGAGGTTTTGACAGCATTGATCTCCACCCGCTGTCCCCGACAAGCTTTGGCCCCCCCGGGTGCACTGACAGTTTCCCCTCTGGGACCCCGCGGCAGCGGGAGCCGCACCAATGTTGGTTCCATCGCTCGGACATGTGCACTCGAGTGTTCATTGAGGGAGGAAGGAAGTGCATGACCAATTGACCTGAATGAGAGGGGGCCGGGCATGAAGTGTATGGAGGAGTTAAAGCAGAGGGGCCTCTTTCTCTCCCCCGCTACCCCCCCCCACCCCCCAGGTTGAGCTCTCTCCAGGGGAGCCCTTAATGCCATCTGAAGGAATTTCTCCCGGATCCATTAATAGGATAATAGGCGGATTCAAAAGGACTCTGTGGCTCATTAGACAGAAGGTCATTGTCCCCTTAACTGTTTACTCTCCTCTCTCTCTCTCTCCCCCAGTCTGCTACTCCGGCTGCTTCTAATCACACTGGAATCGAGTGAGATGCCGATTTGTTGATATGACGACTCCGGAGTTGCTTTTTGTTTATAACGTAAAAAAAAAAAAGAAGTAATATAGTTTTGTTCCAGAGAGTGTTTGTTTGGTGTCATCTGACGAGTTTTTGGCGACGTCCAGGTTTACCAGACTGAGGCAGAGCCACATTGGCGATAGTTGCTCCACGCTAATCCTCATCCTGTGGTGGTTTTCCACACTTCTTGTCTGGGCTTTTTAGAAGTAAAATGGGAGGAAGAGATGTGCGACAGGATTTTGCCTGTGGTGGCTCTGAGGCTTCCGTTGTCACGAGATGTTGGTGAGGGACATGAAGGCAGGGGACACGGGAAGAGGTGGTTTCACTGCTGTAGACACCAGTATACTGACAGCTCTGTTTTACCTGGAGGTTGGGACTGAAAATGGGATTTAAAAAAATACAGGATTTTCTAAAGGGGTCCATTGTTTGAATTTCACACAAAAAATAAGATGCGTCTTATCTGACAATCCACCTTCCCCCACTCAGTTTCTGACATTATTAGCTCCAGTACATCTTGGAATTAGTATCCGATGCCAGTTTGTCAGTTGTCCGTAAACGGCCGGCACACAGGGGCCGAGCGGGAGGCACCTCGCACCTCTCGGGTGCCCGCCGTGCTGGCAACGGTACCGTTTCCGTCACGTCTGGTTTCAGAGGGGCCTGTAAGAGACACGGTCAGGGCAGCCACAGCGAAGAGCTTTAACACAGGCCTGTGTGAACTAAGTGGCAGGAGGCTTTGTCTCTCTCTGAATACCTTAATGCCACAGGTGCATTACAGTCAGAGGCGGAAGGGCCTGAGCAAAGTGTAGCCAAAGGGGATGTATTCGTCCCCACTGCTGATTTATCTGACATCTTTACTATCAGGAGTCCACCAGGAATTTGTAATTTGTCGTGTTGTCGAACTGTCATTGATTCAGCGCTGCAAGCAATCGCCAGCATGCTAATTACAACTCAAAGCCGTATGGAGGTGATTGCGAGGCTGCAGATATCTGCGACTTTTCATCCAACCTGCTCAATGTGGCGCTTTTTAAAATCTTTTTAACATTCCTTTAATATTTAAAACAACTCCACTGGATGGGGGAGGGGGGGGGAGCACTGACACTGTTTTATCTTGTTGTGCTCATGAAGGTATCCTACTGGTGGAGGCCCGTACCAATAATAATAATAATAAGTCTCAGGTTACCAGCCAAAGGCGTTTGGTTGTGTGTCTTACCCCGCTCTCATCTCCCTTGGTTTCCTCTCATCCTCTTGAAACAAACCTCCACATCGTTTGCCAATAGAAAGCCTTTGAACGTGACACTGGGACGGGAAGCATTTGAATGCATTAGGAGCTTTCTGCAGCCACTGCAGGCAAGGATTCCATTCAAAATCCCCCCTCAATTGAGAAGCTATGATTGATTTCGACCTCGGCTGGCGGTTGCTTTGTGCCATAACCGCTTCCGCTCCTTGGCGTTTACGAGAGCAGACCAGGACGTTACAGCCACTACCTGTCTTGAAGCAGCTATGAGTTCACAGCCGCTGCCTAGGTGTCCTTGCTGCTGCAGTTGGTATGATTGATGGCTATAATGGCTCCCTCAGGCTCCTCGGTGGGTATCCGAAGGCGTGACTGGCGTGACACTGCAGCAGTCCTCGCCCCCCCGCCCCTCCCCCCCACTGCATTTCCTGTCGCCGTCAGGTGCGACGAGTGACCCTCACCGTAACTATTTGGTTAGTTTTTTTTCCCACTATTGAAAGCGAAGCTGCATTGACTGTCCTCTGAACTGGCCCGTCCTTTCAGCTGCCGAGCTTCCGTTCACAGGGCCGACCAGGCTTTTGAGGGCGCGCTGCTAACTCATTTTAAGAAACTCAACATTCTTGGCTTTGCGAAAGAGAGGGACTTGTTGGCTGCACCCTGGATGTCAGACTCATTACCGTCGGCATTGTTATCGAGTTATAAGTAGACACACACACACACACACACACACACACACACACACACACACAGAGGACCATAGATTGGTTGTTCGGGTGACATATTTTTTGCAGTCCAGAGTGAGCCCTCCATCAGTGTGATTGGAAATAAGGGGGCGGGGGGGGTTAGTGGCGGATTGACACAGTTTTGATTCATGGGTGGGATCAGCAGGAGGAAAGAAATATAAATCTAACTTTTAGAGATGCCCAATCGTGTGTTTTTTACCTCCGAAACCAATTGCGGACCGTATAGATGAGCCATATCAGTCGACACCGATCATTTTAGTTTTTCCCCTTTTTTTTAAATTGGGTGATGTCAAATGTAATTACAATTGCCTTTTTTATAATGTGCCATCAAGGAACAAAGACGGGTATTTACTTTTTTATTTATTATAAAGAAGTGGGCTGGACACGAGAAATAAGCATACACAAACCGGCAGGGAAACGAGCAAAGCTGGACAGCAACGACAACACAGCGGTGAGCGTGTTCGGCAGCACATTAATGTTGTTCCTATACTCTCCAAAGCAAAACAATAACCACGAAAACGGAAAATTAAAAGAGTAGATCCAAAAAAATGTGACCTGTAAGGATCAACTACGGCCCGTTAAACCGCTGCAGTATGAACAGCGTCTGCAACTCAGGTGAGGTGGTATTGTCAACCTGCCATTTCAATCTATAAGTTTCTTTTTCTTTAAGACAAAGGGCTAAAGGGCCACTCATTTAAAAGGCAGTGCCGGCCCAGTGTGTATCATAATCCCTTTAGGACATTCGGGTCGTGACTGAGTGAGACTTGGAGCCTTGGAGTTGCTGTCTCTGGCAGCTGTATGCCAGGTGGTGTTGCCAATCAGGTGATATGATTTAATTCATCGCCATGGTGAGATGGACGGATGAGGAGGGAGGAGGGGATGACAGGAAGTATTTATCTTTTGATGCAGCTGTATAAAAAAAGCCAGTCTTTGAAGTGAAGTGCCCGCTAGAGATGTGCCCTCCATTCATTCCCACTCCCCCCACAACCATGAATCAGGCTTCTGCAATGTGGTTCTGTGTGGTCTGAAGAGGGAGGGGCCCGCGTTGGCACGTGGTGCCGGGTCATTTCAGGTCCCTTCCCCGCTCTGTGTCGGGGCTCCTCCCCTCTCCTCCTGCGCCATTGTCCCCACAGAGAAGAAGAAGAAGAAGAAGAAGAAGAAGAGGAGGAGGAGGAGGAGGGGGCCACCACTTTGTCCGGCGAGAGAGGGAGACTTCCCACTCCGCGTTCCCCCCAGGGCCACTAGCAGTGCTGCAGGAGAACTCTGCAGTGTTTCAAAGCAGATTAAGACCTTGTTTAAAAAGAATGAAAGGATTTGGCAGGCCGAGGAAAGCTTGAATCGCTGCTGGAGGGAGAGAACGCTTTGAACCTGCCATTCAGCATGGATGTTAATGAGGCGTGTGCGTGTATCGGGTGTTGGGTGTCGGGTGCACACAAAGACAAACAAAGCGATTACGTTTTCATCTGTGGCATCTCCAAATTAGGGTGGAGTAGTGCTGCTTCCTGTTATTATAGGAATGCACTAATGCTCCAGCACACAAGCTTTGTGATTAATGCATTGTTGCGCAATAATTGGATGTGTAGGATTCTTGCCTCTGCATGTGAAGTCTTGCTATTTTGCCTTTGACATGATACCCGGGCTTCCTAGTCTTGGCTTGACCTTTTTTGTAAAGTCAGAGATCAGACCTGATCCAACGTGTTGGAGGACTTTGCATACTTTTGTCCCAATTCAGGGACTGACGCGCGCGAGACTGCTATCAACGTCCGCCGTTAGCAGCCGATGGGCAGCGTGGCCCTATCTTGCTCAATGTCGTAGCTGATGGCTAACAACGGAGGCTGCGTTGAGTTACATTGCGATGCGTTCAAGGTTTTATTCAGTAAAAGTGAGTGTTCGGCAAAGGTAAATTGTAACGTTATCGTGATATATAGTTTATTTTTATTTATTTTTATAGCTGCTACGATGTGCTAGCTCAAGTTATATGCTTGATTGCTAACACATTGTTCACATGCGGCAAGAAACAATATGCATGAACTCAATACACTCCGTTACATTGGAGCGTGTGCCAAACAAGCCCATGTACCAAAAGTACAACCGTTTATCACTTCCTTGTGTCTTCCTTTGTGACGCTGGGCAGAATGACACCGCACATATGAAAGACAGCTGATGGAACCATCCACCGTGTCTAATAATGACCAGGGACACGGTTCAGCTGTTTAGAAGGGCAACGGCAGCGCTGCGAGCCTCCCAAAGAGGGAGCAACTGGACTTCAGAACGGTTTCCAAAAACGTGTCCGGGGCATGTTCTGGTATGCACCCGGCGGACTGATTGTCCAGTTAAAGATGCATTTCCTGACTCTGTTCTGTCACCCAGTTGTGCCCAACTGAAGCTGTCGGGAGCTACTACCGTGGAGCCCACACTGTCACTAACTGCACTCCCTGAAACAAAATGGGATCTGCGCCTTTTAAGGTCTCTGGTGACTCCTCGTTTCAAACCCTTTTTGGTTGTCTCGTTTTTTTATGTTTTGGTCCAGGATCTCTCATTTATTAGTTCATTCAAGGATTGTTAATCACATAAAACACAGGCTTGGGTGTCTTTTTATAAGCTCCGGGTTTCACGCGAGCTTTCTTCACGCTTTCAGCCGTGCAGTCGGATACATTCCTTCACGTGGGCAAAAACCTTTTTTCTTTTCAAAAGCTGCAGACTCTTCACTCTTTCTGTATGCTGTTTTTATTACATTTTTATTCCTTTGAATCTGAGACTGCAGTGGGAACCAAGTCTTTTTTTCGCCTTTTTATCAATATTTAATTCGGAAGCAGCGTACAGTCAGTTGTGAGGGCCGGCTTATTAAAAAGGGGAGGGAGGGATATTCTGGAAGCCCAGCTCTAAAAATAGCGTGTGTGTGTGTGTGTGTGTGTTTGCGCGTGGTGGCTGGTTGGGTTATTATTGCCGCTACTCAACAGACCACCGGCTCTTGAAAACGGTCTGATTAGCATTTCCAGTCAGTGGAATGTTTATTTTTATTTTTGGGAGACATTTACCACCTCTGACGTCAGAACTAAAGGAAAAAAAACACCTTTTTATTCTGTCTAGACATGATCGTTTCTCACCACACACACACACACACACACACTGTAATCTGCTCCAGTCACAGCAATATCTCAGCTGCGTTTGCGGTCGTCCCTGTGTTGGATTGAGAGCGCATGATTTTTTTTTTGGGGGGGGGGGGTTGCCGGGGAGAAGAAGAGCGAGCACGTGTGTGTGCGCGAGTGAGTCTCGCTCGCCCCAATGCACCAGCAGAGCCGCCGTCCCCCGCTCCTTGTGATGTGCGGGACGCGCCGTGAATATCAAATGTTATAGAGAGCTTCTGGAGAGCTCAGAAGGAGAGCGGCAGAGCTCGGAGATCTCTCCTTCTGTTATTCCTTAATGCCAACCAGTGCAGCTCACCCTCATTATGTAATATGTCATGTTTATTTTCATTATGGGCATTTCCTTTTTTCCTTTTATGATTATTTTTTTTGCTCTATTCGATCATTCCTGTTAAACGAACATCTTTCTTTGTGCTATTTTATCCTCATATTCTTTGTTTGTTATTGACTCCTGTCCCCCCCCCACCCCCCCCCCCCCCCCCATCAGCCTCACTCCTTCTTTCACCCCCTTTACTCCCCCTCTTCCTCTCAATGTGCCCCATATTAGATCTGCCAGTCCCACTGATATAAATCTGCAGTAACCGAGGCATTCATTAAGCATCTTTAAAAAAATGGGGTCGCACGTTACCGCACTAAATTTCCCCCATAACAAGTAGGAGAGTTTTACATCACGCGTTACATAAGGGAGCGCAACGTCTTGCACGTCCTCCGTGTGTGTGTGTGTGTGTGTGTGTGTGTGTGTGTGTGTGTGTGAATATATCAGCGAGGTGCTGCAGGCACTCTGAGGTTTTCTACTCTGCTGGTCACAGTCTGTGTCTCTTGCTCCGCTGGTCTGAGCCTCCTCCTCCTGTCTTCCACATTCCTTTGTTTTCCTCAACATGCCGTTCCAGTTTCGAGGGTTTTTCACTTTTCTCTTCCCTGAATCAAATCGGCGTTTCCTTTCATCTCACCCCGCCCACCCTCCTCTTCTTCCTCCTCCTCCTCCTCCTCCTGCCCTCAGATTGTCCTGGACCGCCTTCACGGAGAGCTGCCGCATAGCACGCAGAGAGGGAGAGAGAGTTTACAACCAGAGCAAGTCACCCTGTTGACTCCCCGTCCCCCTCAACTTAAAGCCTCACACTCCCTTTGAACCCCTCTCGGCCCTCCACACCCCGCCTCTTCTTCTTATCTCAGAGACCCACACACTCGCATGCCTGCACTTTAACATGGGGGCCGTCATTAGTGGGGGCAAATAGAGAGTGGCCAAATCCTTTTGTGGGGATGGGGGAAGTCCGGGGTTAATTGTTTTGTCTGCTGACCGCTGGGATAAGGAACCTCTTTTATTTTGTGGGCTGTTTGAACTCCACTTGCACCTTTTTTTTTTCCTGTGTGTATTTTTTGTGTGTGTGCATTTCTGTTTGCCTTCGCTAGACGTTGGAAACGTGGAGATCGATACAGGAAACAAGGGTACATGGCGAGAGGGGGCGGGACGAGCAGAAAAGGTCCTACACGAGTATCGAGGCACCAAAAGGCTGTGATGCATTTCTTCGGGGAAAACCTGTGAATGTATTTTGAAAAAACTATTTCTGAACGAAGTGACTCATCGGGGGGGAAAAGAAAACTGTCTTCCTCCTATAGAAGTTCGCGAGGGGTCAACCGACGCACTTGACCCTTCGTTAAGTCCCGCCCCCCCAGACACAGACTTGCTAATCACAGCGCAGCAACGGCGAACAACTACCCGGCTCCACTTCACACAGATGAAATCAAGGTATCGAAACAGGCCAGTCTGTCGTTTCGTTATGTGCAGCAAACCCACCTTTTTCTTTTTTTCACTGCATCTGCACTACTCTCTTGCCCTCGCCCTTGTAGTCTTTGTCTCTCTTCCTCCTCCTCATGCCTTGCTGCACGAGCGATGTGCGTTACCCGGTCCCTGTCCTTGTCCCTTCCCCTGTCTACTCCGAGTTCAGCCCAGGTTATGTGGGAATAAAGCGTCCTAGTTCGCAGGGTTCTTCCTGTAAACTCTTATGCTAATTGCACTCTCACTGGATGGACTGCTCCTTTCAGCGCCTCTCTCTCTTGCTTTTTCTCTCCTCCTCTTCTCTGCTCGGCTTATCCCTCCCTGTTCCCTGTTTTTCTGTACGCATCGTAGCGAAAGCCAATCATCTGTCTTTCAGACCGATTGCTTCCCGTCTCTTTGCGCTCTACCCGCTGTTTCCACCCAAAACATTGTTCAAAACAAAACGCAGGACACTTTGTACCATAACTCTGTATACAGAGAAGTGTTTCCGTTACGTAGCCCGCCTTCATTGAAGTACACGGGGTGGACCAAATAATAGAAACACCTGCCGGTATAGTGCATGCAATTCAATACGACTTGAAATACTCCTGAGTTTCAGCAGTAACTGCCTTCATTGCTGCTCCTTGTTACGCAGTAGATGGACCAACATCTGCAATGTTTAATCCTGAAATGTTTTGCATCTCCACCGAGATTTAGATGTACATATTTCGATGCACATCGAAAGGGTGATGGAACGGGACGACTGACTCACCGTCACCCCCTTCTGATTGTGCACGCGTCTCGTTATGGTGTCCGGTTGCACACCGTGGGAAAATCAGGTGGAGGAGAGCAGGAGCGGTCGGAGAATACACAGACATGGGTTTGAGGAGAGCCCTAAGTCACCGTGGAAACGGTTTGTGTTCGTCTCTCCACCTCCTGCTCATCCCTCTGCATCGACTGTGAGAGATTCCTATCTCGTCTGCCCTTCCTCTGACTCTGCCGCTCAGGTGACTGGAGGCTTTTGATCTCTTCGCCGTGATAACGCCTTCTTTTTCTAGCCTCATTTTTTTTAAATTATTTTTATTCTTTTCTCGCCGGATGCATGACCGCTTGGAAGACGGGACGCGCCTTGCTCGAGGGCGCCTCGATGGTTGTCGAGCGGTGGAAGGGCATTCGTCAGCAGGTGGATGTGAGATTGAAGAAAGCAAAGCTCATACTCGTGTCCCTCGAATGGAAAACAGTCTCTTTGTGTCGTCTTGGAGAGACTTGGCCGCTCAAACTGTGAACACATCGTATGCGTAAAGGATCATTCTGGTTCCTTCCAACCTGAATTTACCAGGAAACCAACTCGACGAGCGCCGTGTGCCTCTTCTTCTTCCCGCCTCTACTAAAACTCAACCCTTTTCATGTTGCAGGCCGTGGCCCGGCAGTAAATGCTCACCGCCTTTCAGACACCAGTGGCTCCGTTTCTCCGCTTGCAAGCACGTTATCACGTTGTCATACTGCTTTTTACTGACTCAATAGATTGCTGAAAGGATAACTAATGTTTGAAGGCCAACCTGGAAGTGAGCATTGTACTGTTTCCATTGGCTTTTGGATTAATGCAGAAAATAAGCTCTCTGGCCAACAAATGTTTGATATTTACACGTTTAGTTCAGCAAGACAAATCTGAACTTTTACAAAAAAAATGTAAACGTTAATGCCAACACACACACACACGAATAGTGGCCCCAGTAACAGTGGATCTAGGTTGGACCATGTTCCTCTCAGGAGACTCAATCCTGCAAACAGATGACTGGATGATCCCTTGGTTGGATTGGACGTTTAACAAAACCTTTTTCTTTTCTTTTTCTGATCCTCAGCCCTGGTCTCACATCTGCCCCAGCAGAGACGGCACTGTTGTCTGTCTGCCCGAAAAGATGACGGATTACTGCCTTCCTTTTTAAATTATTATTTTGAACTGTTTTTTTTATTTATTTTTACTTCTACGAAATGGTGGCTGAATGTCGAAGTCGCCGTGGTTTAATATCAGATCTGTTAAATATTTCAAGACAGTTGTTTTAAAATTCTAATGATGCAACAAGTTATAGTCTTTGATTCATTGCCAGAAGAGGGGACCAGATTTGAGTACGCTGCCTCCGTCTGCGCTCCATCCTCAAGTCTTACCCACAAAGTAACGACAAGAAGACCGCCACGCACAATCGTGGACGTTGGGCCGCGGGCCAACCTCGATTTTGGCATTTTGCTTTCATGAAGATTGTTACTTTGTCTGCTTCACGAAGAAGGTTCTGGCACGGAGCGCCTTCCATCTGGTCCGCCTCGTCCTGTCTGACTCAGATGACTGGCTCCGCTGTGCCGTCTGTCTCCTCAGCCAGGGAGACGTCTAGGTTTGTGGGTGGATAGCTGGCACCGAGGCACAGCCATGCCTGTCCACCAGCAGGCTCAGCTTGAGCGGCGGGGACATGCTGGCGACAAAGCGGTCATTAAGGAAAAGTGTGGGAGCTGATTCCGTTCCACGTCATAAAAACCAGGGCAGGGAGACGATGTATTGGTCGCCGTTCACCTGCCTGCTGCCATCACAGCTCTTAGGATGGACGCAGGTGACTGGATTCGGATGAAACTCTAAGTGACACTGAGTTGACTTGAGGCTGGTTGGGCTCGTGCAGGTCGAACCAAAGGAACTGGTCCTCGATGTGGCCTTGATCACTACTGTTTCCTTGTTGAAGTCGAGACTGGGGACAAAGCAGGCTGTGAAGTGGAGTGCGTCTGTAGCTTCTATTCTGTGGCGAGATGAAAGGGGTGAGGGGGGGTTCGATGGCTGATTGTTCGTGTTCTGATTGAATACATAAATGCTGCGCTCAACAGGCTGCAATTCATTTTCAATGGGAGATGGTGATGCAACGCTAACAAACTAGAGCCCGATGAGGCTACAAATCAAAGCTGGTCTCTACGTTTTTTTTCAGCGCTCCGATGGCCTATGTTTTGGCTCCAGCCCGTACCGTAGCATTGTTTTTGAGAAATGAAAACGTTTTTCTGCACGTATATATCTTTTTATATCTGGTTTCCCAAAGTCTCATTGGATTGGATGACGTTTTATAAACTCCCTTGAGTGCAGGATGAGTCATCAAACATTTGGAGAAAAACATTTGGGGTGCATATTGTATTACAAGGAGGATTCAGAGCACGGTTTGCTTTGCATTACCAATTGAATAATTAATACCGAGTCAGATATGTTGGAAGTCATTTTTGCATTCATGCACTTCCCCAAATATCGCACCTGTCATTGCAAGCAGTCACGACTGTGATGTGTCGGCGTTTGCTCAGACTGCAATAAACACTTTTTGCCTGGAGCGCTTCTTCTATCCAGGTCACTCCGGCTGCTGCGTCTTTTACCTCGCCTCCCTTGAAATATTTAAAGCGTCTTGTGAAATTCCCTCTTCCCAGCTCCAGAACGAACCAAACTAACTAAATAGATGCGGGACGAGAGATTGTTTTGTCCACCGCCGTGGCACAGAGTTCAAGAAATGAACCCGAACCTCACCTTTTTTAAGAACGAGAAGTCCCTTTTTTGAAGTGCTCCGAAAAATGGAAAACGAGACCTGATCAAAGGCCATCTGCTGTTTGACGCGGCCAAAAGCTCCGGAACTTCGTCACATTAGACTTTGTCATTCATAAGGCGTGTTTAGATGCCTCAGGGCTCTGTTTATAGATTGGTGGAGTGCAAAAGATGAGGGACTGCTGTTTAGAGCAAAGTGGACTCTCATACATGCATATAGTGGTTTCTCCAATGACAATTGTACTACTAAAATATATAATAACAAAAATTAGATTACAAAAATTACAATATCTCTTTGCCTCCAGTGTCGCAATATACGGCAATGTATTGAATCGTAGTCCCCGTATCATGATGCGTATCGTATCGCCACAATTCTTGCTAATACACAGGTCCACTAAAGTGCGTTTGATTCCGGCTCTGTTGCATGTCATCCCCCTCTCTTTCGCCCCTAACTTCATGTCAACTCTCTACTTCTTTCTCACCTCTAAATGAAGGCAAAAATACCTCCTGTCCACTAAGGTTTAATTTCTAGTACATGGTCGATGGTGCGCATATGATCTGCTATAGAAGGTTCAATGGCACAAGTATCATTCCCACCAGAATCAAAGTGGTTTCCACCTCAGCAAAGTGTGGTTTGCTGACCACTTGAATTCAAATACAGTACTTGAATTGCTACACACTGGGCACCTGGATTGTTTTTTTTTGTCTCATAACTTGTTAGTCCCAGGATTGATCCCACAATAGGCACTTCGTAGCCATATTTACATTTTTCTTTCAAAGTCATCATCGCTGCTCTTTATTTGGCCTCCATTGGAGTCGCCGTTTGCTCTCCGACACTGTAGTGAGCTCTGTAGACAGTTAAGACTTTTCCGCAGCCTTCGTTGTACATCACAACTGTTGTTTTCTTAGATTATCATTCTTCTTTTCCTTGGAAATACACCGGCTAACTGATTGCCGGCGTGCTTTGGAAGCACGGGGCTACCACAGGCCAACAAGCTGGTGCAACTCCTCCACAGAGATGGTGGCACACAATGCTGTCCCTGTGTAATCAGTTTACAAAGCAGCGGGCATAAAGTCCTCTCTGGCTCTCATTCATACGCCAACTGCTCATCTGTATCCTCCATTCCCCCCCGCCAGCAGTTAATTTAAAAAGAAGATGAGAAGAGTGAATCCATTAGAAAGAGTGTGATTTAGAGGGTGTCAACTTCCTCTGCTCCCTTCCTCCCCATTACACTCGCTCTGTTCTCTCTGGAACGTGACTCATCGTGTGGATGTGTGTCTCTTACGTTCGCCTGTTCCTCAGTGAACCTACGAAGCATCTTAATGCAAGAGCTGTACACCGCAAGCATTTGCCGGAATCCGGACGGAGAGACATCAGCGCACGCACGGCCAGCGACTCATTAGGCCAGTGGCAGCGAACACGGAGAGCGGTGCCAGCGTTGCTACCCGAGCTGAGGAGGTATCGATCGACTGGTCTCATCGCGGCCATTACTTATTTCTGTGTGTGGAATTGACTGTATTCATACATTTGCTGGGTAAAGCACAAAAACACACACAAGCACTTCCAATTTCGTAGCGAAGTTCCTCCTCTCTCTCTCTTCCTCTGACCTTTTATTGCACCTCATAACCGTCTATCTCACCCCTTATATTTTCTGTCGATATTCACAGTGTAAGCTGTCCTTTTTTAAAAGGCAAAATGGAACTAAATCAAAAGATTTAAATGGAATAATATATTGGCTCTATAATCATGTGGGCTCAAATCTGGCCCGGGTCCTTCTCTAAAAGAATATTGAGAACTGGCATGAATGCTCTGCACGTCCATATATTTTGGAAAAGTAGCTCATATCATATCCTTTTCATAATTTATATCCAGATGTGGTCCGATACCATTTGTTTTCCTTCCCGATACCTATTAACTTGCACATCGGCCGATACCGACCCGATACCAGTGCATGACATAATATATATTTTATTTTTAACTCAACGCAAACTCCGTTAAAGTTATACATTGTCTCAGTCACATGGCCAAGGGGGACTGTGCTGCTCACGCTAACTAGCTCTCCTCCTGCCTAATCGACCCAAATGAGTTGTTCACATGGTAACATTATCAGGGAATGAATAGGGTGCACGACGGTGTTAAACCACAGGTGTGTAGTCCTACCGGTCAGCAAGATGTACGGATTGGATCGGGTAGCGCGTGACACGTGTTGGTTTAAGACACATTTACGCTCAGCGTTTAAAAGGTGTTGATGCACCGTTCTCTCAAGGCGCACATGTAATCTTTGTGTGCGATTACATCAGCAAGCGATCTTTTGGAAGAAGCCACTCACAGCATTTTGCTCCCCCGAGATTAAAGGCAGCTAAAGTGACACTGAAATCGACCATCTGTCTCATCGGAGAGAGAGCGAGGCTCCGGCAACTTTAACACAATATACTGCTGTAGTGCTTATCTGATCCCTGATCAGTGCAAACATTTAAGGATTTATCTTGGGCAGAAGAGCAAAACGATTGTCACGTGTTTACGTGTTTGTTGGTTCAAGTAAATAGCCTGAACAACTATGTGGTTAATTGTTTCTAATAATCGGCCGATTTAAATCTTTTAAAAAACCTAAACGCATAACTTAACGCTATCTTGATATGGATCAAAGTGTATTGTTGACTTGACGATTTGTCAAAGTAATCAACGTGATCGATTACAAGTCCGGGATCCTTTTTTAAAGTGTGGAAGTATTTTAGACAGGGACATAAATAAATAAAAAATTATAGTTTGTTTAATTGATCAGCCTGAACATATTATTGTTCTTCAATAAAAATATATCGCAACAGATCTTTATGAAATTGCTTCCTGAAACATGGAGATACTTTGTACCATGGAGTTGCTTTGCCATGCCTGTCAGCATCCTCCTCCTCCAGACCCCTCGCTGCGTCTCATGGCGCTCTGCCAGGCTGCTCAGTGAGATACAAACTGAATCTTGCAGTGTGTGAGCTCTCTGAGTGCGATCACCTCTCGTCTCTACAGTGAACGTGTGCCCTCATTCTGTAGATCTGACGTCACCTTCTCCAGACTGGCCCACTTGTCTGTGAATGTTTTGCTTGGACACGAACAATTGCGTCATGTTTTCAGGCAATTTAACGGTGTCAATGTTTGTCCTTGAACAAGAAATTCTTTGTCGACTAACGCATACAACTAATAATTTAGCTTATTTCATCGCCAGATCTGTAAAACACAGAATCACCACTTTGAATCTTATGTTTACCAAAGATGTGTTCATATGTTTTCCTTTAAAAAATAAGTCATTCTAGCTGGAAAAAGCATAAAAGATGACTATTCAACAAATCTTAGTAGACTTGGACCAAAACTAGGGATAGACCAATACCTCCTTATAGACCAAGTAGTAGTACTTACTTAAATTTGAGTACTCCCAGATACTAAGTACCAGGAGTACTTAATAATACCATTACTTTTCGAACATTGACATTTAAATCATCCCGAGTTGTTGCTAACTTCAGGGCTAACCCACTTCAATCAGCAGCTAGCTGGCAAGCAAGACGCGGGAACGAGGAGTTGTAGCATTTATTTACGGGCAAATTAACTTTCCACCGCCGTCCACACGTCGTCCGTGTGCTGGTAGCACACACTCCTGACTTTCCCTCTCCAGCCGGTGGGAATGCTCGCTCCTACATTTCACGCAGCTCTCCCAGGGCCTTTTTCTTAATTAATACCAACACTGGATTTTATTAACGTCCTCATTCACTCTTCCCCGTGGCAGCTGTCTATCAGATCACAGAGGGAGTCTGACTGCTCCCCCGAACCTCTGAGAGAGAAAAGGAGGGAGAAGGGAAGAAAAATGAACTCAATGCACTCGACTCAAATGTACAGGAGAGCACACACTCAGTAATGTATTTTTGTTCATTTCGCTGCAGTTCAGCACACAGTGTGAGTTTGAGGATAATTGGTGTCCTCAAATGCCGTGTGTGTGCGTGTGTGTGTGCGTGCGCGCATATGGAAAAGAGCATTTGTACTCTGCAAACCTGCCTTGGACCAATCAAGGTCTGTGCCTGGGTTTTCCAGTGGGCAGTCATGTATGTTGAGCTCAGAAGTAACGCTGGCATCAGGAATGAGGATTTACTGCTTCAACAACTTCCGGTCATTTGCATATTTCATATGTCTGCCGACGGATTTTTAGCGTTCTCCAGGAAATGTGACCGTTCCCCCTCTCATAGCAAGTCGGGCTCCCAAACTGTGTTGACGTTTTTAAAACCCTGGCTTGTTACCAGGCAGAGCGGCTGATGGAGTAAACTGCCAAGGAAAAAGTTACCAACATGGCCGCCGACCGATTAGCCACCGCCGACTCTCTGGTCCTCGTCCCAAGGGAACCCTGCTTCTTCAGACAGTGTGTCGCGTCCACATAAACACACTTTAAACCTTTTTTTTAAAGGGCCCTGCACACCACGTGGGTCACTTAATCCGCCCGATTATACCTCTGCTTAAGTTGAAGGTGACTGGAGAAATGGTGGGGATCACGTAAAGTCACTGAACTCCACGTGCTAATACAGAGGATGAAGCTGTAATTTACAGTCCTGAGATGAGGTCTTATCAGCTGAGATAATTAGCTAATGAATAAATCACCAGTGTGGGTGTGTCATGTGCCTGCAGGCTGAAGCCCAAAGGCCTTGAAAGTTGATAAGGCAGAAATATGGCCACCAACGGACATGCAAGTACGACCACAAGGCGTACATTTGTTGACTCGGCTCTCCGTTCAGCTGTCATTTGTTCTCCGAACCATCGGCGATGTCGGCAACACAGACTGGTGCCTTTGCTGCGACGCTCACCGAGTTGGTTTCTTTGATTAAATCCAGACTGGTCTCGTTCTCACGGCCAGGAGACCCAGAGTCGGCTGACACATCAATTTTTAATCTTACTTCTTATTTTAAACCAAAATGCAAAAATCTTTCTCTGTCTTTCTTAATTTCGTCATGGCTAACAGGTTAGCGGCGTTGTGGCTGACATTCTGCTCGACAGACTCGCTCACTGGCTGTTTTTATGACTAAGCTGCCAGCGTTCACGGCCTGACTGACCCAGTAGTGTTGTGGGGCTTCTGAGTCATGGAGCTGTCCCGCAGATGACAATGAGGGAGAGGAGGGAGGGGAGAGGAGGGAGGGGAGGGGAGGGGGGGGGGGGGGATCCTCATTCACAAATCCTCCAGTAGTGAGCTAGACAGGAAACTGCACATGTGGCAGGGGAATAGTGAGGAAAGCAATCAGGGCCCAAAACACACAATTGTTAAATTGTTGTCGAGTCATTTTCTTTGAAGTCATTTCTCTAGTAAAAATGTTTCCATCTTCTCACATGTGACTATTTGCTCTTACAACTAAATAATTAATGAATCACCATAAAATAACATTATTTGCTTATGAAAATAATAATGTAATTTATAGCCTTGTAAAACATTTATGATTCTTCAGGGTGAGATTTTCTTTTTTTGGGGATAGTAGTCTTTCAAAATGTTCAATAAAATACTGGTTTCACTGCTGCACGCTGCTTTCTGGTTTAGCTCAATGCTAACTTGAACGGGGATAAAACAATTCAATTATTGGACTAAATTGACCTCAAAACTAGTCATTTTGCCACAATAGAAGAAGAAGAAGAAGAACTCAAGGACACTTCAAGACTGGGGATCGAACCGGCTACCTTGTGGTCACACTCTCCCCGCCCCCCAATATTGTAGAACAAAAAAATTTACATTTCTCAAGCTTTGTTTTTAACCACAGACCTTATTTCAGGCGTCAAACTAAAAATAGTACGCATTTAAAAATAAAATAAAAAATAATGCTGACTCGTCCAGGCTTAGGCGCTCATTCCTGCAGCACCCTATTGCTCCCCAGTCCCACGTTTGACTACATCCCAGTAATGAGGCGATATCCAGCTGAAGCAGCAGATGCTCCTTCTATCTGACACACACAGTCCTGGCCAGACAGTCCACCGGCGTCCCCTCTCTCACATTACAAATAGGCTGCACACACTGTCGGTATCACTCTCCACTCTCCGTATTTTCATCTGTCCCCGTTCTCGTTTACATGCAGACACACACTCACACTTTCTCTCTCGTTACAATTCTTCTCTTACTTTGACTCTCTTGCTTTCTCTCTCTCTCTGTTGCCTGACCGGCTCGGTGGAAAGAATCACTTGTTTATCTCCCCCCGCTGTCCGTCAGGGGGCTTTTGCTTTGCCGTTGCTTAGCAACTGCAGCCGAAGCAGACATTGGTTGCTTGCGGTGTGTGTGTGTGTGTGTGTGTGTGACTCCATGTTGACACGGCAGGCTGAGGACAGACAGACTCGTGCCCGTCCTCGACCCTCCCCACCGCCGGAGTGCCTGCCAGCCTTTGTGAGGCCGGCAGTGGCACTACACACACCGTGGCATTGTTCATGGAGAGGGGGGAGAGGGGGAGAGAGAGAGAGAGAGAGAGAGAGGGGGGGGAGAGAGAGAGAGAGAGAGAGACTCCAGACTTGACAGAGACCCACTGATCCCCCCGCTCCTCTGCGTGTCAGTGGCTGCAATACCATAATCCGTTCATTATTATTTTATTTTTTCAATTCGCTATGTAGTTATGAAGGCTTTCTGAACAACCAAAGTTGTTGCTGTTTGAATGAAGAATTATTGATTGCATTTACAATTTCTGACAAATTACAGGTATTGAAAATGTAGGTGCACCTTCACAGTTCTAATAAATGTGACTGCTCATTAGTAGGAGTGCAACGTCACGTCGATTTGGACCGATATATGGACTCAGTGATCCATTATCTTTGATGCAAAGTGAGCACATTGATACATCATCATCATCATCATCGTCATCTTTAAGATATGCATTTATTTGGAAATCCCCGTGGCATATCTGTGTCACCATTTCCGTCCAACAGAGTCTTGTGATAAAATTGTTAAATCATTTCGGTGAATTCAAATTTTTATCACGGCAGACTTTGTAATATCAGCCGATTATCATATTTCTGTCCAAAGAATCTATACAGTATCATATCGCGTTGCAACCGCCTAATGACCATTCTAAAAACATCAAAACAAATAGTCACACAACCTTCAGTCAAACCTTCCTGGCTTCTGGCTTCCCGGGATGAAGAAAACACAGAGAGACAATTGTCTATTGTAAATAGTAAAAAAAAAAAAAGAGTCTTCAAGACCAGACTAGTGTTAAAATATCATCATATCAGAACATTGTGCGCTCAATTGTTCACAGTGCGGCCTTACAGTCTTTCATTTCCCGCTTTATCTCAAAATGATAGTCCAAATCTGGTCACGCTCGTTGTCGTCTCAACATCACGTTCTCCTCTCGCATCGCCCTCCCATTCCGGTTGAAGGGGCAGTCGAACGTGTCGCCGTGCCGAGGGAATACCGGGGAATATTTCACTTCCTCTTTTGGAAGCTTCACTTTAGGTCAAGCAATCTCAACAATCGGGGCCCAGGGGACTGCGGCATCGTCTGTCATGCCATAGTATGGCGGCTGGAGAAGTGTGTGTGTGTGTGTGTGTGTGTGTGTGTGTGTGTGTGTGTGTGTGTGTGTGTGTGTGTGTGTGTTGGAGGAACAGTTCCAAAGCACTCCTCTCTCTCCCCTGAAGCCCTGCTACCTGCGATGAGGGGTTGGGCAGGCATGTCTCGGGGGCATGTGCGGACACGTCCTGGGCTAGAGTCGATCCTCCAGCTCGACACTGCCTCCTCCTGTCCAGCACTCACTGGTGGAGAGAGTCAGGAGCCCAGCTTTCTGTGAGCCTCAGCAAGCCTCAGCCTTTTTATTGTCTTCATTTTTACACCGCCGTTATTATCCCTTATGTAACCCGATTAAACCCCCCCCTCCTCCGCCGGCCCGGGCTTATAATGAATGGGAGCGCGCCGTCTGCAGAGCAGCCTCACCTCAGATGACTCTCAGCAGTGTGCGTGCCGTGGGGAGTGATGACGTCACGCCGCCCCCTGTTGTAAATATTGCATCTCTCTCGCTCTTCCTCGGTGCCGGCTGACCTCACTTCACACCGCTCAAGACGAAAATCTGCTCCATCCCCCATGATCTCTCCCTCTCTCTGTTTCTATGTAGTTATTCAGCTAATGGGCAGCTTTATGGCGTTACGGGCTTGTTGTCGCACTCATCCATCTGTTTTGCCGGTGCCTTGCAGCGATTGGTCAGAAAGTGTACGGGAGGAAGGGAGGTGGGGAGAAAACGGTTTACTGGACCCTCTGCACACTTCATCCATCTCACTTTCACCCTGTCAGTAGATGTGCTAGTTTCTGTCGGAGAAGTCCCATCAAAGGCTCCAGCTGCTCGTGTGTGTGTGTCTCGCTGCATGCTGGGAATAACTCAATACAGTGAGTTCATTCATATTGTCCTGTAACACTGGGAACAGGGCCTGGATCGGTACTTGATACCGTTTTAAGGTATCGATCGAGATAACCCAATGCCAGTAGTATAGAAGCCTGCAATCCATCCCTTGTTGTTCCCAGAAAAAAAAACTATTTGTAGGTTGTAGGAGCTCATTTACTGTATGAGAATACACAGATGTTTTCTAACTTTTGGCTCCGTGAAGTCACACCAGTTTGGCTATCGGGTTCCCAAAAAAACTTGAAGCAGAGGGAGACGGAAATTCCGCCTTATTGTAGCGTGGCACCAGTGTAAGGTGTGGGACTCTGTGGAGGCCCTGATGTTAATGGATTTGTTGTTGTGTTTCAGGCCAGAAAACGTGTCTCCACCTCCACGGCGTGTTCCCCTACATCTACGTACCGTACGATGGCCACGGCCAGCAGCCGGAGCGCTACCTGCGGCAGGTGGCCTTCAGCATCGACAGGGCCCTCAACGTTGCCATGGGAAACCCCGCCTCCGGCGCCCAGCACGTGTTCAAGGTGGTGCTGGTCTCTGGCATGTAAGTTACTCTGGATTTTCTGGTCTTACCAACACAACCGAGTGGATGCAAGCCAGAGCCGCGTGAGACCGGACTGCAGAGCGCCTTTTAGTCAAATTCATTAAATGACAAAGAGGTACTTCCTTATAACATTGATCCAGGTTCACATGTTAATGTGGTCCGTCTCTTGTCTTTCAGGCCTTTCTATGGCTACCACGCGAAGGAGAAGCACTTCATGAAGATCTATCTGTACAATCCTCAGATGGTCAAAAGGTAAGGTTACGCCGGATCGATGTGCGAATGGAGATCATCCCGAGCTTGTTCAATGTCGCCTGAACGGGGCGTGTGTCCACGACTCACTAAACGGGAATCAATTGGTGTGTGTGTGTTTTTTAAATGTGCACGGCGACGACGGTGAATTATTTGCCAGAGCGATCGGCTTTAGTGGCGACAAGGTGAGTGGAGTTGTGCAGCTGGATGGTTGCCTGGCAGAGAGCCGAGTGACTCATAGGGAGGGAGAGACAGTGAAGGGATAGAGAAGCTGAAGGAGAGGACGAGATATACCATGATGAGATGGGAGAGAGAGAGAGAGAGAGAGAGAGAGAGAGATGAGAAGGAACAATTGACCATGGTAACGAGCAATGAAGAGAGATTTAGGGAGGCGAGAAGGAAGCAGAGGGGGGTGAGAAGAGGATGAAGGAGCCGAGAAGGAAGAGAAAAAGAGGAGACTTGGAGTGGCAGGTCTGGCGTCCCCTCCTCAGCCCCTTGTCTCTGATCAGCCAGTCAGGGATCTGACCTTTTAAAGGGGGCCATGACTCCGGGAGACGCAGCTTAAACAGCCACACAGCGAGCTGCTCTTCGTCTATCAAACCACCACTGTAACTGCTGTGGTTGAGGAGGGTTCTGGTTTTTCTTCCTGCAAGGACGTTCAACATGAATTTGAATGAAAGGTCTACCTTTTTTATATATTTGAAGAAGCGCTCTGCGGATTCTAAATGTCAAAGGCAATTTGATGACGTCTGAGCCCGTAAAGGCAGTTGTATAAATGTCTTTGCCTTTCTTGATTGGCCAATGCTGCTTCTTGCCAGATGACAACGCATTCCCATTCGGGTCTCGGCAGTGTGTTAAAGTTGCATCGCAGAAATGCGTGGAAAGCCATCGACCTTAGCGTTAGTGCAGACTAACCGCCATGCATTGATTTCAAAGGAACAAACTGATCTTCCTCTATTCCATCGCGGCCACACCTCAAAAACAACCAGTCATTGTGTAAGCTGAGGAAAAACAACTGCTAGATTTGTGTAGTTGTCTTTTAATGAGTAAGCGTGTGCGAGGTGACAGTGTTTCATGATGGAATATCTTGTGTGCTGCAGGGTGTGCGAGCTGTTACAGAGCGGAGCGGTGATGAACAAGAGCTACCAGCCTCACGAAGGCCACATCCCCTACCTGCTGCAGCTCTTCATAGACTACAACCTGTACGGCATGAACCTGCTTAACTTGGGGGCTGTCAAGTTCCGCAGGGGCCCGAGCAAAGGTAAGGGACAAAAGGCGCCCACTTGGCCTTCAACTCGAGGATAGCTTGTTTTCCCATCATGCAACACAGGGATGAAATGCGGTTTTAGCCAATTTGCTACACAATAGACAAAACAAACACAGTAGTGCATGTTTTTGAACACCAGCAACAAAACCATTCAATCAGCCTTTTTTTCCTTCAATTTATGACTTTAGATTCAACAAAATCACACTAACTCAAACAAATTACAAAAATAAGTAAGGAGGACATGGATGTTCCTGATCTGAAATGACCGTCCCCCAGTGGAGCTATTCTAAATATAGCGAACACTGGCAATGATTACATTTTGATCAGTCATAATCAGCCGAGCCATGGTCAAGAGCTGACCATGTGGTTGAAGTTCCATGAGGTAGGTGCGTTAGGAACCCTCCCAGCATGCACTGGGGCAGTAGATTTCCGGACAAATGGCTCCTTTTGTGCGTGTTCCTGCATTTTTACGGGTGGCATACTCGTGACCTGCTTCCGCTGTCATTTAGGGACACACCGCTATCTCTTGTCTCTTGCTGGACGGTGTAGGGACAGCCGGGTTTCTCCCTGCTCACTGCGTTGTCCCCCCCTCCCCCAACAGGGGATGGAGAGCAGGCCAGGGGACACGCCATGCCTCCTCGTGTCATATCCGATTAGGCCTGAGCTCACCGCAGCCTCTGTTGTCTTTTGGCAGCTCTCTCTCTTCTCATCCATTGTTGCCCCCCCCCCCTTCTCTCTCTCTCTTTCTCTCTCTCTTTCTTTCAGGTCTCTCTTTCTCTCTCTGTGGGCTCTCTCTCTCTCTCTCTCTCTCGTCCGTTTTCTGCTCACCAAGGAGGCAAAAGTCACATTGAGTGGAAGCACACTGCCTCCTGGAAATCAGTCCAGGGAGCTTCTACAGAAACATGAGATTGTTTAAAACACACAGCTACTGTGTGTGTGTGTGTGTGTGTGTGTGTGTGTGTGTGTAGCAGGCACTCTGTCTTGTGTCTGCCTGAGTGACTAGAAGTCGCATGCGTCACTTTGAGAAATGTGAACGGAGCATTGGGGACGCTCGTCAGGCGGCTGCTGGCTTTGTCCAACTTTAGCAGCTTTGCACCCAGCTTCATAAAAAAGGCATTGTCATCTTCCCTGTAGAGCGAACGTGGTGGCATGTTCTTGGTTACCGTCTTATGTTATCTATTCCGCAAACAGGTGCCTTTATATGTCCAGCAGACACCAATATCATTCTTATTAAACTTCGATAGGGAAAATGTTTGACTCTGTAGCAGAGCAACCCCGCAGATGAATTGGTTTGAAAAATGTTATTCCAAGCGTGAACTGCCTCTTTGAAAGTGGTGACACGGGGGTCTGCTCTCCGGCCGGTGAACCCAACAGTCACTGGGCCTCTCACAGTGGGAGTTTCAGACTTAGGGTGGTTTCCTCTCTGGTGAACCCAACTCTCACAGGCCCGTCTCCACTTCTTCCTGATGGAGACTAAACCCCCTGATTGCCGACTCTGTTTGATCACAGCTTATTCCTAAACTCAGACCAGTACCCCTGCTCATCATTGACAATCAGACCCCTCCCCCCCTCATCCCTAGAGGTAGCATCCAGCCCAGCAGGGCCGTCGTCACGTGTGAGGGCATTAATGATTCAGGGCAGGAAATTCCACACTTGACTTTAATAAAGTTCTTTTTTCTTCTTTTTTTCAAATCCTCACGCTTGACTCCCCTCCAACTAAAGCCGAGTTCCCATGTTTGATCCACCTCTACGCTGATGCAATCAATGGAATCAATGCAACAAAGAAACTAAAACACCCCAATAATAGGTACACCTGTTTACATTTTGGGCTCCCCCGAACTCAGACTTGAAAGCAAGTTAATCTGGGATAAAGTGGAGGAATGATAAAAGGGTTTGGACTGGTTAAAAAAAGGGCTTGTTGGAGATGAATAGCGGCCTTTAGTGTGTTTTTGAAGTCCACTGCACAGCTTGAACACTCTGCTTCAAAAGTGTTCAAGTGTCTAAAGTACAAGTAGAATGCTTGAAATGATCCACGGGACAAAACAATGGTATCAAGGGCTTCTCATTGTACTGACCTATACTTTAGCAAACTGTGCATTGTTGATAATAAGTCCAAAATCCCAGGTTGGCCCCAAAAAACATTAAACTATTATTATAAACACAAATTGTTAGCCAGGCTGTCCATTGTAAACTCCAGTCACACTTTACAATCCAATTCCCTGGTTCAACTTTGACCTCCTTTGTCGGGTTGGGCGCACATTGTCAACTATGAGGTTTATTATAGAGATGCACTTATTAAAAATGTATTTTTTTTTACTCTGATCAATTTAAGATAAAAAAAAAATATTGCATTTTCTTAAGCAATGTTCAAGACTAACTTTTTAATTAGAAATCTTAAGGTCGAGCCTTTTTGTGCTTTTTTTTCTTTCCTCCCCCACATAAAATGTATGAACATAAATGTACCGTGTAAATTGAATATTTCCCCAAATGAAAAGCAAGCGAGGATTGTGCTTTTTTTAGCTTCCCTACTGCCGCCTTGTCACACTTCCCGTGCGCTTTACCGTTTGTGTTTTCCAGAAGACGCAGCGGCGGTCCCAGACAGGCAGACTCCCAGCGGGCGTCCCAGCATCAGCCCCTGGAAGAGCCCCTGCACCTCCAAGCTCAGCGACAGCACCCTGGGCGGCACGTTCGTCCGCTGGGAGGAGAACGCCATACCCTGGTGAGTCCCGCCTGCACAGGCCTCTGCTGCATTAGCTCTTACTGCGAGTGAATTTCCTGAATACCCCTCGTTCCACAACTCTCTCCTCATAGGTTGCCCCGTCTCTGTCTTTTGTCCAACGGATGAGGTCTTACTGAAATGCTAATATCCTGTAATTATCACAGCCAAGCGTAAGCCTGTGGGGAGATCGTGTGTGTGTGTCTGTCCACGGCTTATCTTGCATTCTACTGGACCGATCAGTTTTCATACCTTTATCGAATGCCGACTCCTCACTCTGAACCAGCTGGTCGGGGCCGCAAGTGATCAACAATGCTTCAGTTGCAGAAGGCATTTCAGGCAATCGGCTAAAAACAAGTCCTCCCTACAGTAGTCGCTGCAGTGGTCAAATTCTGGCCATTTTCGTGGTTCTAAAACTGACATCCTTATGCTACGGAACATCTGAAGATTAATTTCATAGCCGATATGTTATGATCCGCTACAGTCGGGCACGATTCGAGGTGAATAAATAACAGCTTTCGTTACGTTTGCCGCCATATTGACTGCAAACTGAACGCAAGGGTCTGCTAAAAGTGTGCACGTAGTTATTTTATTAAGTGTTATTAATGTTAATTTTTTTAAGATGCCCCCCCCCCCGTTCTACAAATTGATAGCAATAACTGCACTTTAATTCCCCCGTCGTCATTTAGCTTCCCATATCTCTAAAATAGAATAGTGCCTGACAAAAAAGCCACAAAAGTCCAACTTTCTTTATGCTTTACATTAATTCTTATCCAGCAGTACAATGTGATTTCCTGTCGCACCTCTTGAAGCATCTTAACAGCACTGGTTTCCGTCTTCCCGCAGCTCCCTCATCCTGGATGAGGTGGCGAGGCAGAGCACCTGTGAGCTGGAGGTCGACGCTGTGGCTGTAGACGTCCTCAACCGCCTGGAAATTGAAAGTAAGACCACTCAGGGCAACACCCCCACCCGCTGCTCCCCCTCCAACAGCCTCGGCCACAGTATCCTCTAGGCCAGTGGTTCTCAACCTTTTTTCAGTGATGTACCCTCTGTGAAATATTTTTTCGGCCGAGTACCCCCTGACAAAGCATTTTTGGTTGAAAAAAGATGTAATACACAGCGCTGTGTCATCAGTATTAAATCAGAATTTAATATAGGATATATTCAGTTTATGAACTTGCGCTTATATTTTATTGAATATTTCTTAAATAGCTATTTTTAAAGGATGTTTTAATTGATGCTCATTTTAAATATATATATATATATATATATATATATATATTATTATTATTATTATTTTTTTTTATCTCACATACTCCCTGGAGTGCCTTCACATACACCCAGGGGTACACGTTCTAGGAGAACCACTGCTCTAGACACAGGCGTAGGAATGAGACAGCGTTGTGGGGGTTGTAAAGGTGGAAGGTCATCTGCTGAATCATCAGCGCCTAAGATGATGCACACTTGGCTGAGATGACCTCTGACAATCTCCGCACATCAAATCCATTAGCAGCCATAAGCATCAACACTGTGGCGCCGACCTAACGCCTCCTGTCACAGGGGAGCAGAGAGGGAATCCAGGATGGATTGATATTTCACGGAAACTGAACAAAACCCAGAAAGCAGGATGCTGTTATCTGACAAAGCAACGCACAGCCAGAACACATGCAACTTTTCCTTGTGTTTGATTATGCATCTTTCTGCAGAATGTGCCTAAATCTCAGGATTTAGGGACTTGGTCGTTGTGCTCTTTGTTGCTTTCTTTCAGTTTTTTTTTTTTTTTGTATCCCTTCAGTCGAAGCCAACCACAGCTGTGCAGTTTACTGCTGACACATAGTTTGTTGGTATTAAAGTCAAACATTTCTCCAGCGGGTACATTAGAAGCCACACGTGTGCAGAGTTTGTTGGTGCAGCTTCTAAAAGAGCAGTTCAGTAAACATGTCCTTGTCAGTATGAGGCCCTCCGGTTCTGCTGAGTGTTTTTTTTTTTTTTCCTCGGTTAGCTTGCATGGAGGCTGTAAGTACGCAGTTAGTCCCTATGATTTAAATCAGGCTGGACTCTGAATCGTAAACCACAACAAGCATCTGTAGGAAAGGAGAGGCCTCTCCGGGGCGGGCAGTGCTTGTGTTCTGCAGATGGAAAATACTTTTCCATCTGCTCTCTAGCTGTGAACTAAACCCAGCACTATTTAAAATGTACCTACAGTATGAATGGGTTGAGGTTTACAGGTCGGTCCGGCGGTGCTTTGATTCATCAGGCTTGCCGGACATTAAAATAAACATGCGTCTTTGTTGTCGGTTAAAAAACTCCTCATGTAAACGTCAATGGAGCCTGATGGTATTGTTAGCTGATCCACTGTGCTCTGACTCTCCCCCGTTTCCAGATCAGATCGGCAGGAACCCGGGCCTGCAGGCCATCTGGGAGGACGAGAAGCAGAGGAGGAGAGAGAAGAACAAGGTCTCCCAGATAGAAACCCCCGAGTCACAAGGTGAGCAGACCCACAGTGGGAACGGTTCTAAACAGGAACAGGAAACTCTTTTACTTTGCTTTGCTTTTTTTTCTTCTCAGTACTATTGTAACTGCAAATGATAAGAAATACATGATAAGAAATAGAATCTTAGTATCTTAAGGGTTGGAAAACCAAAAGAGTGGAGGTTTTGAAACATTGTAGGTATAAAAAAAAAAAAACGGATGGGGAAGCCTTTTGAATATTAAATATTCAAAGCTCAGCTAAAGTGAGCTGGGTTCCCTTTCTATGTCTCATCTGAACCACTTCTCCTTGACCTCAGTGCACAACGTCACGATGTCGAGGAAAGATGCGAAATGTTAGGGAGCGCCAACCGCAAATGTCGCCGCCGCAAAGAACTGTGGGACGGCATTATCTCCTTTCCTTTCCTAAAGGCTGGTCCAGTGTAAGAATCTTAGCATTTAGAGGAAACCAGCTCTCATCGTGGCTGCCACCTAAATACTTGCAGGTAATTTCCCTCTGTTAGGAACCTTCCTAACAACGTTATCCTCCGACCACAAACGAGAGCTTTAATCTGCTCTATTGTCGTGTTTAAGTGATAATAACTCCACTGACAGAGACCACTACCGGCATGCTTAACGGCAATTACCGGCCGCGATGAAGCGGAATGTAGTGGGAATCTGCAGTCTGGAAAAACCCTGGGAAACTCAGTTTTACAGGAACGAGGAAGCGCACTGTTTTAATCAGTTTGTCTGATGTTTTCCAGATCGTGGGCTCGTCACTTCGACGGAGAGCGAGAAGATCTTCATGAAGAGATTCAAGGAGATCCTGAAGGAGAACGAGTTTGACGTGTAAGTTCCTCATCCTCGGTTGGGGGTGGGACCGATGGGCTCGCCAGAATGTTTTGGAACAACTTTGATTTTTTTTAAAGTCACTGTTGGACGTTTTTCCTTTTTCACTGAGGAAAGCCAGAGTCTCTGGCAAGGAGCTGAAACTTATGAAAGAATGTATTTACAAATAAGCACAAGATGCTCCCAGTCACATCAGCAGTCACACAGTGTCATCACAGTCTCTCTCATCTTTGATTCTGTGTGTCGTACTGAAGCCCCCCTCTGCTTCGCGTCAGCGTCTTTGTCCTCCCAGGGCAGAGAGGGAGGGAGCGCTGGCAGGGGAAAGGAGCAAGTGAAGTCAGAGCAGACGTAGCGAAGGGGGCGGAGACTGAACGGGCGTAAGGGGAAAAAGGGGGGAGAGGAGAGAGTGAATATCAGTGGAGGTTTACGTGCCCCTCTCGCGATGTACAGGCATGGACGTATTTCTTGTTATAAATAAAAGTACAGTCGGCCCCGGCAGCCGTGCCGTTCCTCTGCATCAGATCCAGATGACTTCTATTCACTAACCTCTGATATCAGACTGGAACGGAGGAGAGACACAATGTGGTGTGGGAGAAGTGTGGGCTTTCGGTGTGGAGTGACAGAACACACACACAGCTCGCTGGCGGCGCTCAACTCTCCCACTGCCTGACTGTCTCCGTCCCTCTCTCTGTTATTACTCACACTCTGATGGCTTCCCCTTGCTCTATTATGCATCGCTATTGTTGCTGCTGTATTCTCAAGGTCTCACTCGGCACTGCAGGCTTTGCTGGACATTTTTCACATATTTCTTTTGTCTTCTTTTTGTCTTCAGCTCTTTTTCTTTTTTACTCCGCATGTTTTCAGTCCCACCTACTGTCGTAAAAAAAAAATTGCACAACGGATATGTGTGTGTTTTTTGAGAGGGGAAATATTTCTTAAAATCTATTGATAATGTATCAGTCAACGAGATATAGCTAATATTTTTGGATCGTTAACCTGACCCACCAGATGGTTTGCCACACGGAACCATCAGTGTCGTCCTTCGTCTTCTGATGGAGCTGATGCTGTTCAGCGTCTACGCGAGCCTCGTCAGCTGTTGTTGTTGTTGTTGTTGTTGTTGTTATTCAGAACGAACAGCCGCCTCTCGGTGTCGTCGCACATCTAAACGGCCCTGGCGGACAGCAGCTCAGTCCGGCCACTTGTGGTTTGGACACAGACGCATTACTTGAAGCCTGACGAGATGGATTCTCTCGTGATCTCGTGACATCACGAGGATGCAGCTGCCGTGCAAAGGAAACAATAATGTGCCCTATGGATATAAAACCACCAGGAAAAGTCTGAATCCAGAGGAAAAGTTATGAGGTGAAAACAAGCACCATGAAAGTTGTATTTGAAACACACATGGGATCCTTTTCTACATTTCTTACTTCCACCCTTCACAAAATGCTGTGGTAAATATGTATCCTTCTCAGTTGAGAAAAAATTATTCTGTAAGGGCCGAGACTGCGTGGTTTCTTTTGATCAAACCCGATTGGTGGATCTAGTCTCCCTCCCAGTCACTGCCGTCGAGCTCACTGTCCTCTGTCTGAGGGCCGAGACCCAAACCGCTACGAGGCATTATGTTTTTGGAGTTGTCCGTCCCACTGGTTCTCGTGAACACGATCTCTCAGAACGCATGAAGGGAATTTATTCAAATTTGGCAAAAATGTCCACCTGGACTCAAGGATGAGCTGATCCGGATTTGGTGGTCAAAGGTCACTGTGACCTCATGAAACACCATGAAATTGGTGATAACTCAAAAACAAAAGGTACTCAAGACAATCTTACACAATTCCTGATCCTTATTAGTCCTAATGAGATAGAAATGATAGCAATAAAGCGATGACATGTTCTGACACGCGCGTGAACTGCTACTTTATTACATTACATTACATGTCATTTAGCTGACGCTTTTATCCAAAGCGACTTACAATAGTACTTGACTTGTAGGTGGAGGCTTACAAACTCAAGGTCATTTTACCTGCTTGGTGGGGATTTTTTTATCAGGATTGTTGGTTCTGAACAAACATCTATATCACATTTCTTAACCTTTTGGAAACCGCGCCCCATTTCGCTTCTTTTCTGGGAAAAAAGATGTGTTTTAAAAACTAAACCTTGCTTATCTCCCCAACCACAAAGTCGATGTAATTCATTTAAATTGCTAAAATACAGTAACCTTTGTGAGATGAGGGCTGTGTTTAAAATAAATACATATGTAAAGTTGAAATATTTTCGTAAACTCCTTAGCGATTGTAACGTTTGACTAAAACCTTGATAAGTTACGTCGGATTTCAGTCAAAGACACATCCCTGTAACCATACGGGCCTGTGGGAGTCGTATAAAGCAACTCCTTAGCAGACCCCTATTAGTATCTCAAAATTGAGAAACATGGCCAGAGCTTTTTCTTTTTTCTTGGGCGCTCCAAAATCCTATGCCCTGGTCTTTAAACTCTTCTGAAACCATGTCAGACGGCACATGCGGAAGCAGCTAATCAGTTTCATACCGAGCATGGCACTGCAGAACGTAGGTCATTTTTCCTTTCTTTTTTTTAACTGAAAAACATGTTTTTGGGACTGCATTATGCTTCATAACATGTCGATGCTTTGCTGGATTGTGTTTATTGTGGTAGATTTTTATACTTTAGGTCTTAATCTTTCTTAACATGTGCACTATTAGTCTGTGGGTTAATGTTAAGGCACCGGACAATATTTTTTATTTTTTTACTCGGGGAGCTCTCGAGGAGTCCTTTTTGGGGAATCTTGCTCAGGCTCATGACTTTTGATCATATTTATGCTGAAAATAAGTTTAAAAATATATTTTTGAGTTTTTCTTTTAAGCAGACTTTGATGGTTGGTTTGAGATATTATAATAGTGGATCTGATGTTGCTAACTACTTCTCCAGGACTTCTCTAAGGCCTCTAGAAAGGGCTGATCCCCCCTAACTGCACAATTCTCCAGGTTTTAACAGTTCTCTTTTTTTTTATCGAATATCCCGAGGGTATGCTGCACAGATGGAAAAGCCAATTTAGGAAAATTTGTGATATTGAGCTAAATAAATGAAATTCACTTGACTTGACAATGTTGCCTTGAGGCAACAAAGGAGAAATGATGTGTGTAAACATATACCCCACCCACCCTAAGAGGCAACATTGTACTCATTTCATTCATCAGAAACATTTCATTATTAAATATTACAACATGTAAAAATGGAAATATTTGTGAATGGGAGGGGCTTCTGTTACCTCAGTGCAATAACATATCTTTCCGTCCTCTTTCTCCACCCTCCTTGTATTTTCTCCCTCCTTTTTCAAGGCCGTCGTTAAAATGTGTCACTTCAAAGCAGAGCCAGTAAAGGCGGCGAATGGGGGCGTGGTTAGTTGGCGAAATGTGTTAATCGCTGCGGTAATCTCCCGACGCCTGCCAGGCCTCGCTCCCTCGTCGCCCGCTAAAGTCGTTAGCTAGCAGACTAATTAAGAGACAGCCAGACAGCGGCGCGTGCACGCCGGCTCTCTGGAGCCCTTTCCTCACACGGCTCGGCAGAGCAAACTCTCTGAATGACAATGAGACTGCAGTAAAATCTCTCTCACTGTCGTCCTCGCCTCAGACACTGGAGTAGCAGTGAGATGCCAGTCGATAAGAAAACCCCATTGATTTCATTGTTTTCATCATTCATCACCTCTGTAAAAAAATAAAAATAAAAAATCATAATTTACCAGGTTGGATTTATAGTGTGAGATGGCGTTATCTCGTTCTCTCACTGACTGTGACTTCTCACTAAACGCGGCTTGCCACTGCCGCGTGTCTATCTGGCCGCGTGTTTTCTTTATTCCTCCTGCTGCTGCTGGGCTCAGACACAGTGTTGCGCAGCTTCACCTGTCTGTCCACACAGCCGCCCCCAGTGCTCGCAGTGTGTTTCATCACAGTGTGTTTCTAAAGCCCCTTTCCCACTGGACTAAAAAACCCAGTAGGACCTGCCAACATCTGGCTTTTGTCTTCAGTGGGAAGGGTTACGTTCAGCTTTCATTCTTGGGAAAACCTGACACAATAATATTCCCCCCCACACACCTTTTTCTGGCGCAATGCTATGTCAAGTGAATATATTCTAAACTCTCCCTCTCCCACACCGGAGATCACATCACCCCAGTCCTTCAAAGCCTCCACTGGCATTGTTATTGCTTCTATTGTTTGTTTTTACCACGTGAAGTGCCTTGAGTACCTTTTTTTTTTTTTTTTTTTTTAAAGCGCTATACAAATAAAATGTATTAAGTCAAAAGGGATTTGAAAATGACAATTTATTAACGTACATTAACCCAAAAAATTATTTGCTCTCCTCAAAGCCACCAGACTCCAGTCAGATAATAGTCATTTTAACCCTGTAATCATGAAACACACGTCGTTCAAACTCAAACATAATAAAACTCGTTAAAACCGTCTTGGTTAGCCTTTCCTCTGTTCCAACAACCACCAACTCTGGTTTGGTCAATAATAAATCATAAAATAAAACGTGCAATTCACGCGTTAGTTGTGAAAAGAAACAGCGCACATTGACAGAGGCAGTCGTTTTTTACCTGTAAAACCCATTTGACTCATTCTACAGAAACTAGGGTAAATATGGGAAAACTAAGGTTTTCCCATATTTAAAGAAAACCTGCATATATGCACTAATTTTGTTGGAATTTATCCTGGGAAAATTGACTATGCATGGCTACAGCCACTGAGTCTCTGGAGCAACAGGGGGTTGAAATAGTAGCTTGAGGGCATTTCATATTCAGTTTGCACTGCTCATTGTAGGATTTAAACCTGTAACTTCTTGGATACGAGGCTCCAATCTTAAATCAGATGTGGCAAGAAAAGAAAAAAACCTTGTCCACACAAGGTTTAGATCAGGACGAGCTCCTAAAATGGAACTCCTATTTTTATGACCGTTCCTGTGAAATTTGTTCCACTCGTGAGCGGCTGCCGCCCGCCTGGTCTGCATTTCAATATTTCAGAGTCACTAAGTGGTGAGTTGCTAGGCGATGCAGCAGGGCAGCATGGGTAAGGGAGCGTGATAGGCAGCTTGTAGCTGAGAGCGATCTGGAGGGATACAAAGCCCCGAGTTGGCCGCCTGCCCGTTTTCCATTCATATTCCCTCCCCTAACGCACGCACACACACACACAGCACTTAGCAGACTAGAGACACTATCCGTACAGCCACACACACACACACACACACACACCACCTCCGTGTACACATACACACCACGAGTAAACAGAGCACTTCCCCTGATTAAGACCCACAGTAAAGAGATGCTAATAAAACATGACTGCATGGGGCCAGATACCAGAAGGTCCTCTGCTCTGATTCAGGTAGCGGCCAAGCTGACCGACCTGCCGATGCTCATGTGTTGCAATGAATAGAAGAGAAGACGTGTCATCGTGCAGGAGTGGTCTAAATGTTTCTGTCCCCCTCTGCTCAGTACACAAGGCTCGTCCGTTAGCGACGGGGAGGACCAAGAGGATCTTCTCGCTGAAATGACCCTCCATCCCGACCCGCTGACCCCCGAGGGACGGCCGTGTACCCCCGCTAACGCTGTGGAGGTGCACAGGCAATTGCAGCCAGGTGAGGAAAACCAACCCATTCTACATTTGGGGTGCATGAAAGTAGATCTCAAGTATCTGTGATGGAGAGTTGCCAAAGTACACCCCACGCAAAGAGCAATACGGCAGAACTCAAAGTCAGTCGTTTTCCTGAGCACACTCCCAAAGAGGGATTTTATATATTTTCTCATGCCAAGTATCTTTGAACCTCCACCTTCAGTCTGGCCTGAAGCTTTCGATTGTGTCGGTTGGTGTTAAATGGACCTTTGTTTTGTCAATAAACTAAAGAGGGGGGGGAACTAAAGATATAAGTCATTTAGTTTACAGCCTTTCATTTTCTCCATGATACAGAGCGACCATCCGAAGGTTTGCCTTTTCTCGCCCCTGAGTATAAGGCTTGTAATCATCCCATAGGGGCGCTACTGAACTTGAAGGAGGAAAACACCAGCAGACAAATCACGGCTCCCGCAGCCTCTTCATAGCATCTCCGTAGCTGCCATAGCCCACTTTGAGATTTGCATTAGCCTAATCGGCCTGCACTCTTCTCTGCCAAGGCTCCTGCAGGCGCACAGAAACTCATTGACCTCATGCTGAACCACAGTGGCCCTGGTGTGTGTGTGTGTGTGTGTGTGTGTGTGTGTGTGTGTGTGTGTGTCTTTTTAGATGAGCTGAATCCAGGTCTGCCTGACGTATAAAATGTAATGTTTTAGTGATGCTGACAGTACTCTTGTGTCCCTGCCCCCAGACTCTGTGAGGAGCAGTGGTAAAATCCCAGAGGAGGCTGTTGTGGATGAGGAGGCCATCTTGAGTCTCCTGGAGAACAGCCAGACCTTCCTCCCGCTTACCCAGACCTCCAACCACTCGCCCCTGTTAGGTACGAAGCCACTTGGATCTGCACAACTCTCCCGTCTGCTCACTTTCTTCTCCTTCATTTGGTTTAAATAACTATTTAATACGTACTTGATGTGAAGCCTCCGTGTCTGGATCATGAATAGACTTATTTTTGCTCATTAATCAGTATTTTGTAGTTATTTTTGCACATAGATGGTTTGTATATCTTTGGAACACTGACTCTCTCCTTTATTTAGTCACATGCAGGTTTTTGTGAGGTGTTAATTAAATGTAGATAAATATATCCATAGTTGACAAATTGATAGACTTTCTAAATATCTCAGTTTATCCCGGAGAAATAAATATATGGCATGCCTAACTAAGACGCGGTGACTAATGCTGAAAGCCTGTAAATTAAGGGCGTAAAAGTCTAGGGTTCAAAAGGGTAATACCATCCATAGCTTTGATTTAAGTGGTTTATTCTCTGTTAAATGTGTTGTTTTCGTTGTCTGTGCAGACAGCAGCCAGGACCAAGCCATCATCGATTTGCTGGCAGGGCTGGAGAACGATGGTTTCTGCGGGAACCCCGTTCGGCAGAATTCCCAATCCCAGTCACTTCCTGGTGCCAGGAGCTACCGCTGCAACAGCGACGAGGAGGAGGAAGGTCCGGAGCTGGACAAGGTAGAGGCCGAGCTCAGCGTGGTAATGTCCCAGCGGTGGGACAACGAGCCTCCCGAGAACTCACCGTCACCAAGGCAAGTTTGTCTCTGTCGTATCCGAGTGAGAAATTAGCAGAAATGTAGTTTTATGAAACCATCAGTTAGTTGGTTAGTTCATCTAACACACATTTTCATCCATTTGTTCTGCCCTTGAAATGGCTCAGTTTCGTAACAAATGTTGGAAGAATATAAACATTACAAGTGGAACACAAATGAGTGTATACAGTGGTAATAATGTGCAGATGAGACTGGAGATGGATATTTGCTCTGCCAACAGAAATGTGATTGCTGAGTTGTAAATAATCAAGACTGGTCAGATCTGCAGTCTTTTTTACTTATTCTTTGATCAGGAAGATTTTCATATGAATAAAAGTTTCAAATTTTGTTTAGTTTGGTGGCTTGTGCTTACACTTTTATGTATTCTTTTTATCAACAACTTAACTCAAAACAAGATGAACAATTTGGACCTGAATGTCAAACGACAGCTGATCTGGCAGAGATCTGGCCCCATTCTTATAGTAAAAAGGCTGATGAAATTTGGATGAGTCTGTACAGTCTCTGCCTGTCTTATGAAATATTAATGTAAGTAAATACAGCACCAAGGTAAATTAGAAACAATAGGCCCCATTTTGTGTGTTCTCCTGCTTGAGTGCGAGCGGGAACCAGCAGGCACCAAGCAGTGTGCCGTGCCTGCGCTTTGTTCAACGAGTGCTCCTCTTATCCCGCGTGTTCAGGCCTGCCGTGAAGGAGCCAGATGACTGCTTCAGCGACGAGCAGCAGGAGTCCTCCGACGAAGACATGGAGTGGAGTGGGAATAACTCTCTGTTCGCCAACCTGTCCATCCCCCAGCTCGACGGGGCCGCAGACGAGAGCAGCGGTGAGTCACCTCAAGCTGTGGCGTGCTGAGACGCCACTTGAATGTCGGTCGGCTTTGATGCTTATCTTACATCCCCCCGCTGATGTTCCATCAAGGATATCAGAATACAGATCTGACTGCGGCGGCACACAATAACAATCTCAGTTGACACGAGGTTCTGGCTGTACGATGTAATTTCGGCGTGAAAGAGCTGTGATTTAATACGGTGCAAGACTTTGGGATTGTAATTGATTCCCCGGAGTTATTGTCAATTAACTCTTGGCATCATGAGTGCACCTGGGTATTTGTGTGTGCGCCATTTGCTCTAGTTATTTATTATGGCATCAGGCTTTTGTTTTAATGAGACAGCCTTTTTATAACACTGCCGGAGCTGCTGGTGTGAACCAGTGTGCACACTTCACACCTACCACTTAAGATGAGAGAGATGCAGGACGTAAAGTGTATGTGTTCTGATTAAAACAGATTGTTTGGCGCTGTATTCACAAAGGATGGTATCTTACAGCTACTAGTTCTCCTAAAAGGTGGGGGGAGGGGGGTTGGACCCTGTTGCTATGGATGACCTACAACTACTGTATGGGTGTTTGACAGGTGATTGTCTGTGTCAGTATAAACATTATAAATATATTCATTCGTAAGGAGGAGCAAATTATTAATACATTGATGAGGTGGATGAATAGATTTCATATAAACTGTCTAGTTGTGTATATACTAGATAATTCAGTGATGGCCATAATATCCCTTTATTCATGTATTAATTATAGTTGGAGATGATGTAATATGCACTTAATGAACTGTCAAACAACTGTCCAGTGTCCAAGTAGCATAGAATTGTGCCAACCAACATCTCCAGTGTTAATGGATTGGTTTGATTTGTTAGCGTGCAGATTGAGTTCTTATTTAATGAGCGCTAGTTTTAAAATTTATTTCACAGAAGCGTTGAGATGGATTACCTGCAGCACACTGTGAGGAGGTCTTCTTGTGACTTAGGACGCCTCTAGACCTCTACATTCTCTCATACTTAGGATCTACTTTTTGCCACTTTTTGCAAAAATGTTACTCTTTAAACAACTACAACTACGCAGCCTTAAAGTTAGAACGGACACCACTTATTTTTCTCTTAACTTAGCCAGGATGTTTTTCTGAAAATCTGAATAAATGTTTTGCTGCCGGTAACCCTTATTCAGGAGCCTCTTTTGTTCCATCCATAGATTCATCCTTAACGGACAGTGGCTCCAGGACCCAGTCTTCTGTCATAGTTTCAGAGAAGATGCTCGGAAAAAGGAATCCCTTTTCTGGGGAGACGGTTCACCTGGATCCCCCTTCTTCAGCGAAGCTCTTTCTTGAGCACAGACCAGTTCATGTGCTGGACATGGAGCAACCACTTGACAAGCACTTTCAATCAAAAAGCAGCCAGGACAGCAGTAGTGAATGTTCAACAGGGTTCAAGTTTAATAAAGAAATCCCCTACATCCCGCCAGTCAAACACCCCATCCCTTGCAAGTTATCCAGTCACCCCGAGGTGTCTCCCATCTGCATAGACAAACAAAACATACGACCCCTGTACACATTTGACAAGAAAACCTCCATAGCTTTGGATAAGACAGACCTAGAAAGTTTCCCATTTGGTAACGGAATGGTCACCAAAAACGGGAAGAAGTACGGCAGCATAAAGAATGTAGAAACAAACTGTCTGTCCATTCTTCAGAACCATAGGACCTTCTCTCTCTGTTACTCAGAGATGAGAAACTGCTCAGCTAAGACGGAGCTGGACCTGAGCCAAAAGGACAATAAAAGCCCCATCCTGAGGAACATCTCCTCAGCCCCTTCACCCATGGTGGATGATGGATTTCTTGATCCTCAGGAGGAAGAAATGGGCCAGGACAGTGAGGAGGGAGATGTCGGTGAACTAAAAATCAGGTACGAGGACTATCAGGAAAATAAGACTGAGAGGACTATTGTGGCCCAGCAGGAAGCACACTACAAGTTCTTCCCAAGTGTCATCCTCTCCAACTGCCTCAGTAGGAAGAAAGCTGGGAGCAAAAAGCCGGCAGATTCCTGCAGCAAGCTTGAACAGGCCCAGCCTCGCAGGTCTAGGCTAAAAGTGTATAAAAAAGGGTTGGGAATGGCAGGACAGAGGAATAAAATAAGCATATTTGAAAGCTCTACTTCTGACAGCCAGGATAGCACGTGCCTCACCTCAACCATGCCTGCTTGTCCAGTGACTGTCGACACAGAGATTCCAGGTTTGGAGAATAAGTCAATAAAAGAGGCTGAACCGATTGAAGATGTGCCAATCATGGAGGAGGAGCCAATCGCAAAGGAGGAGCCACAAAGTGAGGACAGGTCTGAAAGTGAACAGATGGAAGAAACGGAACCACTTTCAGAGCCCCCCGCCACCACCTTTTCCAGTTTTTTCTCAGAAGCTAAAGACTCAGCAGAGGATAGGTTAAGCCCATTACATGATTTATCAGCTAAGGTCAGCTGTACTAAACCTTCAGCGCTGCCTGGTAGTAAATACACCCTGAGGGCCAAACGGAAGATGATCTATGATGGCGAGGATGGAGAACACTCAGGTGCCACCCGTTCTAAAAATCCAGCGTCCGTCAAAGAACGGTTTAAGGAAACCGATGTCCCCAGTGGGCAGGAAGTAAAACACCAGAAACGACATAGGAAGGAACCCCCTGTCATTATCAAGTACATTATCATCAACAGGTTTAAAGGACAGAAAAACATGCTGGTGAAGATGTCCAAAGTGAATGCAGAGGAGCAGTTGGTGATGCTGACGTCACACAAGCTAGACCAGTACAATAAACTAGCCCCACTTAAGGATTTCTGGCCCAAGGTGCCAGAATCCGTTGCCGTCAAGTTTCCGATTGCTGAGCCAAAGGCAAAAAAACAGCCCAAAAGAAAGGCAAAGGTCAACACCACAAACAAGAAAACAGTCTGCAACTCGTCCAAACCTCAAGTCAGACTGGGTGAAAGGGTCAAAAGAACTAAAGGCTGTCAGAGAGGTCCAATTCTACCCTCGCTACCGCCCCCTAGGCCTTGTTACGGTGAGCAAGCAGACGACCATGACCTTGAGTATTCTGATGTCATGGTAGAGTTAGGCTACCTTTCTGATAGATCCCCAAGTCCTACAAACTCAACGCCCCCTCGTTGTTGGTCCCCGAGTGACCCTCTCATGGACACCGGGAGTTCAGAACAGCTGATAAACCCACTCAGTGACCCATGTCTTAGTTCTGCTTTTCACAAGACACAGACAGTATGTTCAACCAAAGGAGCACAAAAAAAGTGTCAAACTGCCAAACCTAAGAGATCCACAGACACTAAAAGGAAAGTAAGCAAGTCTGTTACTAACCCGGAAGAGGAACCCAAAAAAGAGAAATCAAGACCAAGGAGTGGTGCTGCTCCAAAGCAGAGGAAGAAAGCTAAAGTTACAACAGAAAGCATCTGCAATAGTTCTACAATACCGAGAAAGTCACGCAAAAAGAAGACTGAGGAACACAAAAGCCATGACTCGAGTCAAGACACCTCCCAGCTTCTTTTCCTGGAGGATGAGCTACCGCCGTCCGTGAGTTCCATCCATGACGTCCCATTTCAGCAGCCAATGAGCACAGATGGCAACAGCCAGGGTAGTTCCCAGCCAGCATCTAATTCAGACTCTAACTCAGTAGCCCAGTCTATAGAACCAAAGGTGGAGGACTGTGAGACTTCCATCATGGAGGTCAACCAAAGCTTCTCAGTACCGGCTCAGCTGAAGCAGCAAAGTTGCCAGACCACTGTGGTAAAGTTAGAGGCTTCACAAGAGAAGTGCACGGCTCTTCCATCTCCACTGGTTGGTCGACCCCTACTGGAAGACAGTAAAGACTCCAAAGCCTCGCCCCACTCCGGCCCTAAGAACGGGCAGATCCCCACACTCTCTGAGACCCCCTCTGGCTTGGCTGTTCTCAAGCAGCTTCTCCAGAAGAGGCAGCAGGGACAGGCTCTTCCTTTACAAGTGGTTGGTACAGACAGCCACTCAACTGCCATAGCTCAGGCCACAGCACTACTAGATCCAACATCCAAACCAGTCAAATCCAGAAGAGCTCCCTCCACCACTCCACGGAAACCCAGGGCCCCGAAATCTACCACCCCCAAGGATAAAAAGCCCAGAATCAGGAAAGGCAAGGCAAGCAGCACTCAGCCAAATCTATCGGTGAAGCAAGAGGGCAACATGTCCGATGACTGCCCCATCTTCCTGTCAGACCCAGGCCTGGACAGCTGCAACTACATAGAGGACAGCTTGTCACCAGAGCTCCCACACAACTATGCCTTTGATATAAATGCCATTGATCAGACAGAGTTCTCCAGCCCATATAGCGGCAGTCAGTTTGTCCTGACTGACAAGAATTTGCCAGTAAAGTTCTTGAGTGATGTCAGCCAGGAAGCAGTGTCTGCTCAGACACTGGGCTTTGAGAAGAAACTTGATCGGCTATTTGATTCTGGGGAGGAGCTTCAAAGGGGCTCTGACTGGCACAAAGCAAGGCCCGTCAGCCCTGACCTCTTTGATAGGCCCGAGAACGGGGAGTCTGTCTCAAATCACCTCACATTCCTCGACTCAGAGAAAACCAAGGGCAGAGAGTGGGACTTCTCTTTAGGTAAAGCCCACACCCTCAGTCCGTTTCAAGACTTCCACTGTGAGAGAAAAGAGCTTCTCTTTTCCGTCTTCGACTCTGTCCTACCTTTGCCTTTAAGCTCTGCGTCATTCGTCGACCATGAGGGCTCCCCAACAGGGGATCTTCTGGAGGGCATTGATGGACTAATGTCCAACACACCCAGTAGCTCTCCACGCTCCATCAGCTCACTATCCCAGGTGAGGGCAAGCCAGCTTCTGCGAGGAGCAGGAGGTGGAGCCCACGTCCTCAAGCCCCTCATGTCCCCTCCAAGTCGGGAGGAGATCCTCGGCACTCTGCTGGATCTGGAGATGTCGGAGGCCACATTCCAGGAGCCCTTCTGCAGCAACCCCTCTGATGCGCCAGGGAAACCAATGTAAGGCTTTATGCACCATCAGCACAAAGTAATTATATTTAATGTGTGGACTAAATGTACATATAAGAAATGGGGCCTGACTGATATTATCGCCTAATTTTAGTCACACAGATATGTTGTATCATATATTTTCCCAGATAAGTAAGTTATCCCATAAGAGTTTCTGTGTTATAAGCACAATGGAGACCTGTATGTGTGTGTGAAACACACAATACACTGAATGTAAATAGAACTTTTAGAAATGGCAATATGGGAACGCTAAAGATGTGTTATAGAAGCAGTGTTGCTTTTACATAGTTTGTCCACTAACCAGCAATAAAATGTACTGCTCAGTACTGGTCACAAATCTCCAATAACCTAATTTAGGGGATCCTTATGAAAAACATTAGAACGTAAAAAGGGATACCGATACACTTAGCAGATTTATTCTCACACTCAAATATCAAAGCATAAAAAATTCCAGTATTAGTCCGGCTCTAATCAATGCTATTTACAGGGCTTTATTTAATAAATCACTCGGATTTTTGCTAAGTTCTCCACTTCTGAAGTTGTAAAGCTGCAGTGATTAATGAAAGACTCCTCTGTGTTCTCTCCAGGGAAGTTGGCGGCCGTAAGCTAACGGTGCATACCAGGCTGACTAAGGAGCTAGCAGAGTTCAGTGGAGACCTGTGTTTGGAGGGCCTCCATTTCTGGAAGACGGCCTTCTCAGCAATGACTCACCCCGCCATCACTATTACCTCATTTCCCCAAGCACGGGGAGCTCAGTTCTCAGAGGCAAGTAAAGACTACGCGGAGCTCGACCCAACCTCAGCCAGTGACAAGAAAGTCATCCTTCTGCCCTGCAAAAACCCACCAAGCAGAGAGCGTGTGCAGCTGTGGCTGGAAGCCAGGAAACAGTACGAGAGTTTACAAAAAGGGCTGCTGAAGAAGGGGAGGGTTGGGCTGGATGTGGAGGGGAACCCAGAAGGAACAGAGCAGCCAGCTGCTCCCAGCTGTCCAGCCGTGAAGGTTGAGCTGTGCGAGAGACTCTCCAGTATCAGGACGCAAAGGAGAAAGAAGTGCAACCTGTCCTTAATCATAACTCCCACCAAGAGCACAGGCTCTCATTGTAAATCCACAGCGGTGAGTCCAGTTTCAGACGAAGGCGGTGTGGATATTGAGCAGCAGGGCAAAGAGAAGGACGATCGTGACGATAAGACCCCCTCACCAGGGTCCCCAGAGTTGCCTCCCTGGCAGCAGTCCTGTCAGCCCAGTCCCGTAGGGCCAGACCGGCTCGGCGAAAACCGTCAAAGTGGAAACTCTCCGGAACGGCTGTCACCTGGGCTCTCTAACTCCCTGGAGAGATTAGGGGAGAATCCCAGTCCTTCGCTCCTCCATCTCAGTCAAAGTGAAGAGGGGAGGACGAGTCCACACCTCCTTCACAGCACCCCCTTTTTAAGGAGGAGGCGGAGAAGCAAGGAAGACCTGGAGCCGGTGTGCAGCACGCCCATATCTGAGGGTAGGAAAACATTCTGCCTGTAATCTGTCTGCCAGGAATTTATCCTCGCCGATTTATTCTTTAAATAGCGATTGTTTCTGAATGTTGTCTTCCCGTTTCTTATTCGTGCTGCAGAGGATCCCATTTCTCAGAGACTCCAGCAAAGGAGGAGAAGCCAAGCGGACCCACTGAGACGGGTGTTGCTGACCACACAGATGAAGGTCAGACCACAAGTGTTGATTCTTATTAGACCTCGTAACACATAGAGAACTTGGGGAAAACGGTTTCAATACCAGGGCTGTGCATGCAGAGTTGTATGTACCTGATGTCATACCTCCAGCTTGGTGAATTTAGCTATAATGTTTTTTTTGCTGTTCATTTGCTGTTTCTCATGTACTCTTTGTCTTCCACAGAACCAGTTTGCTGCTTTGAATGTGCCAAAGAATGATAACTCTGAGATTGAAGGGCCCAGCATAGCCAACTCATACGGTTTCAAAATCAGCATGCAAAACCTGCAGGATGCCAAAGCTCTGCATGAGGTGAGCCGCCCCGGCCTTTTCCCAGACTCCGTCTGTTCATTTGCACTTTTAAGGTGGAAGACTGTTTACTGAAGTCCAATATTTAAGGTTGGAGTGAGATAGATATTTATTAAATACTGTTATTGAATCTGAATCTTTTAGAGTACTATACAATCTAATTAGGTTCTTACTGTTTTTAAGTGGAAAGCCAAGATTGGTTCATTTCCATTTTTGTTATTGTGCACATAACATTCACATTTAGAAATAAGCAATATCAAAATTACCAGGATTTATTCAAACATATTTTATGTGCAGTTGTGCCTCAGCTGTTACCATGACAGCTCACTATTCCTGGTTGTCATAGTAACCCTTTGTGGCTTCTGAATTTTCCATGTGCGCAGCAGTCGAATAGTAAGCGCTTTAAAGATTTCTTTGTTCACCGAGCTAAAAGAAATGCTGGCACATCTGGGACCTCAGCACATTCTAATGTTCACACCAAACGCAACGCGCAAGCTTGCCTGCCGGATCGTTTGTTCGCTTCTAAAGACGATCTTTCTGTTCTGAGGTTCAGTCCCGCGGCTTCAGATTGATTTCCCCTTTTGGACACCAACATTGCTTTTTGTCTGCCCCCACCCTCAGGTTCAGCACCTAACACTGATAGGCATGGAGCTCCATGCAAGAACCCGACGTGACCTTGAGGCTGACCCCGAGTTCGACCCCATATGTGCCTTATTCTACTGCCTCAGTTCTGATGCTCCCCTGCCAGATGTCGACAGCACACAGCTGACGGGCGCCATTGTGGTGGACAAAGACCATCAAAGCAGTGACCAAGGTTCAAACTCACTTTATCGTAGCGCTGCTGAGAGGGCGAAATTTGTACTAAGATGTAATAATAAGTAGCAATATTTTAGTCTAAGTAGGCAGCATTGTTTTGCAAATATAGAACCCTCTGTTGTTATTGCATAAGAAATGCAAGGTTTTTATGTTTTTGCCGATGTTCTTAATAATAATAATAATACATTTTATTTGTATAGCGCTTTAAAAGGTACTCAAGGCACTTTACATGGTAATGACTTACAATAGAGGTAGCAATAAAACAAGAAAGATGACAATTCTTTATACAATGACCATTGTCCTAATTTTAGCTTTAAACCATATACAGTGGGTACGGAAAGTATTCAGACCCCTTTACATTTTTCAGTCTTTGTTTCATTGCAGCCATTTGCTAAAATCAAAAAAGTTCATTTTATTTCTCATTAACTCAGCACCACATCTTGACAGAAAAAAAACAGAAATGTAGAAATTTTTGCAAATTTTATTAAAAAAGATAAACTGAAATATCACATGGTCATAAGTATTCAGACCCTTCGCTCAGTATTGAGTAGAAGCCTTTTGAGCTAGTACAGCCATGAGTCTTCTTAGGAATGATGCAACAAGTTTTTCACACCTGGATTTGGGGATCCTCTGCCATTCTTCCTTGCAGATCCTCTCCAGTTTCGTCAGGTTGGATGGTGAACGTTGGTAGACAGCCATTTTCAGGTCTCTCCAGAGATGCTCAATTGGGTTTAGGTCAGGGCTCTGGCTGGGCCAGTCAAGAATGGTCACAGAGTTGTTCCGAAGCCACTCCTTTGTTATTTTAGCTGTGTGCTTAGGGTCATTGTCTTGTTGGAAGGTGAACCTTCGGCCCAGTCTGAGGTCCAGAGCACTCTGGAAGAGGAGAAAGTTCCACAAAGTCAACTATCACTGCAGCCCTCCACCAGTCGGGGCTTTATGGCAGAGTGGCCCGACGGAAGCCTCTCCTCAGTGCAAGACATATAAAAGCCCGCATAGAGTTTGCCAAAAAACACATGAAGGACTCCCAGACTATGAAAAATAAGATTCTCTGGTCTGATGAGACCAAGATTGAACTTTTTGGCGTTAATTCTAAGCGGCATTTGTGGAAAAAACCAAGCACTGATCATCACCTGCCCAATACAATCCCAACAGTGAAGCATGGTGGTGGCAGCATCATGCTATGGGGGTGTTTTTCAGCTGCAGGGACAGGACGACTGGTTGCAATTGAAGGAAAGATGAATGCGGCCAAGTACAGAGATATCCTGGAAGAAAACCTCTTCCAGAGTGCTCTGGACCTCAGACTGGGCCGAAGGTTCACCTTCCAACAAGACAATGACCCTAAGCACACAGCTAAAACAAAGGAGTGGCTTCGGAACAACTCTGTGACCATTCTTGACTGGCCCAGCCAGAGCCCTGACCTAAACCCAATTGAGCATCTCTGGAGAGACCTGAAAATGGCTGTCCACCAACGTTCACCATCCAACCTGACGGAACTGGAGAGGATCTGCAAGGAAGAATGGCAGAGGATCCCCAAATCCAGGTGTGAAAAACTTGTTGCATCATTCCCAAGAAGACTCATGGCTGTACTAGCTCAAAAGGGTGCTTCTACTCAATACTGATCAAAGGGTCTGAATACTTATGACCATGTGATATTTCAGTTTTTCTTTTTTAATAAATTTCTGTCAAGATGTGGTGCTGAGTTAATGAGAAATAAAATGAACTTTTTTGATTTTAGCAAATGGCTGCAATGAAACAAAGAGTGAAAAATGTAAAGTGGTCTGAATACTTTCCGTACCCACTAAAATATGCCATTGAATGGCATATTTTACACAGCCCTACTGACAAATCTGTTTCCGCACAACCCCAGCAGGTCACAGAGGAACAGCGCCCCTGCTGGTCAGGTCGGGCGTCTCCGGGCTGCAGGTGACATACGCCACAGACGAGAAGGTGCTCTTTCAGGAGCTGATCACCATCATGAGGAGGTGTGTATGCACATGGTTTACGTAGCTCCTTTGCATACTGCTCAAAAGCATAATTTTGGGTCATGAAATACTAGCCTGAGCAACCACTGCACATGTTCGCCAATCGGAAAATAAACGTGGCTGTGTTCTGTCAGGTTCGACCCAGACATCCTGGTGGGGTATGAGGTGCAGATGCGCTCCTGGGGCTACCTCCTCCAGCGGGCCGCAGCGCTCGGCGTGGACCTGTGTCAGCAACTGTCACGAGTGCCAGGTAGGCCGACTGTCACCACAGCCGCTCCTCTGAAGGTTAACAGGAGGCAAATCAATATGTCCCATCAGACGGATGGACAGTAGAAAATGCCCTTTTGGTTTTCTTCTCCAGTAAGCGTGCGTGTGTGTGTCTAGCTGAATAGAGAGCCTCTGGCAGCTCCCCTCCTCCTTTGTAATTGTGTGTCTGGCACTGTGCGTGTCCTCAGGCGACTCCAAAGAGAACCGCTTCGCCGCAGACAGAGACGAGTACGGAGCCGACACCATGACTGAGATCAACATCATCGGACGCGTCACCCTCAACCTGTGGAGGACGATGAAGACTGAGGCAGGTGTCCCGGCATGACCTCCACCCAACTCCCACACACAGTCATCGGCCATCAACGCTCAAAGTTGTAGCTTGTGACCTACTTTCTCTCATTCCTCTGGGCAGGATTCTCACCACAGTTCTGGTTCCACTTGATTTGATTTTTTTTTATATATTGGTTGTTATTTAATCCTTTCATTGAACTATAAACTACAAAATCAAAGTAGTTTAAATTACTTTTACATTGCCTCATCCTCCACCCGTCCAAAGAGTTTCTTTGTTGCTGTATTTTTGTTTGGAATCCTTCAGCTTTAGTCTGAGCTCGGTTGCTTTTTGGTCACTCGGAACACACAGGGAATCCTTTGGTCACACGATCACAGAAGCAGCTATTATGGCCAGTAGTTGAATTCATATGTAAGTGTCACAGCTGAACAAAAATATGGTGCGGGAAATGCAACAGTTGGCAAAGCAATTTGAATGATTTGAGGGAATTTCAGAGACATTTTATGAGTCTTCTCTAATTAATTTTGGACCCCGTGGGGAGTCATAGGATTGGTTTAATATCATAAAACTGTGTTTGAGACCCCTCAAAGAGTCATACAAATATAAAAGGATATGCGGTATATATAATTTTTTTTTTTTAATCTTGTGGAAATACTGGATACTGTGTCTAAAAATCCTTAAAAGGAAACAGTTCATAGATAGATAGATAGATATATGAGCTCTTTGGCTGAATGTCTGCACAAAGGCTGTGATTAGTGGTCACAAGTAGACAAACCTAGGAACCACTGTCATGAAAAAGATTCTGCATAACGCTTCAGACAAGGAAAGTCTGGGCGTGTTACAAGTTGTGCACTTTGTTGAACTGAATATCTTCCACCTGCTTTCACCCGTTATTGTATGGAATGGCGTTTGAGTGTCTTCACCCCGATAGAACTTTTGAATTTGAAGGTCTGACTGGCTTGATGAGCAGTCGTGGAGGAGCTACCTTGAAGAAAAGGTCTAAGATTATTCTTTTTTTTACTCCCCCAGGCGACGTTGAACAACTACTCTTTTGAGAACGTGGCCTTCCATGTACTCCACCAGCGCTTCCCTCTGTACAGCCCCCGCACACTGTCCGACTGGTTTGACCACAACACCGACCTCTACAGGTTTGTGCCCATACCAATCACAAATGTATGCAATAATAATAATCAATACATGAAGCAGTTCAAACTCAAACTTGTACATGTTTGTGTTAGGTGGAAGATGGTGGACCACTACGTGAGCCGCGTGCGCGGCACCATGCAGCTTCTTCAGCAGCGCGACATCATCGGCAGAACCAGCGAGCTGGCCAGAGTGTTTGGGATTCAGTTCTATCACGTTCTGACCCGAGGATCACAGGTACATGGCACATTTTGGGACGCTCCGGTTGGTCCACAGCTGCCGCGCTGTAGCTGTAATGCCCTGAGGCACCATTTGGCGCCGTGGTTTTAAGCGATCAGAGGGTTTTCAATGGGGCCTCGGTGCATGTGCTGGCTATATGTTTACTTGGGTTCCCACGAGCAAACGTATAGCTATGCTTCATTCTTTAAGGCTGCTTGAAACTCTACTTTAGTATCTGTCGGCCCCCCTTTTTGGTCCAGATGGAGAATCATCTTGACAATCAAATGATTGACAGACAATTTGGTTCTGACGTCCAAGTGGACGAATAGTTACTGACTTTGGTGATTTCTTGAATTTTCATCAAGCTCCACCATTGTCAGATGATCAAAATGACTCGTCTGACTGGTTAAAGTTCTCTCTGCTAGCCAGAAGAAGCTGTCACACCCATGATCAGAGTGACATGCAATATTAAAGGTTCTGACTGGTATGGGGACCAAAAAAATAAAAACGTGAGAGAGACATCGTGACTCGTTACATTAAAGATCGATCAGTGTGACAGGTGTCACTCGCAGTGAAATTATTGGATTTTTGTTGCATTTATTTTGCATACATTGTTAAATAGGTGCACAATATGACCAGGGAAGAGTTTAAAACATTTGTTTCTTTCATCTCAACTTTAGGTTTCTAAGTTATTCAATGTTCTTCCTTTCTTGTCCCTCCAGTACCGCGTTGAGTCCATGATGCTTCGCCTGGCCAAGCCGCTGAACTACATCCCTGTGACGCCCAGCGTCCAGCAGCGAGCCCAGCAGAGGGCGTCGCAGTGCATTCCTCTGGTGATGGAGCCTGAGTCGCGCTTCTACAGCAACTCTGTGATTGTGTTGGACTTCCAGTCGCTCTATCCCTCCATCGTCATCGCGTACAACTACTGCTACTCCACCTGCCTGGGCCATGTGGACAGCCTGGGAACGTAAGCACGCGGCGGGACCCCGGCACACATCCAACTCACTTAGGCTGCACGTCTGCCAGGAAACGCTCTTTCCGGCGCCGCCTTGCCCTCCCCTCGTTATTTTTTAATGGAACAGACGCTCTGCATGGTGTTTGCAGCTAAGAGCAGAGAGCATTGGGATATATTTCAGGCTTACTGTAGTTGCATAGCAACAGCAGGAGCCATGAACACTTTTTTTCTTTCTTCCCAGCATGCATATGTCTGCCACTCCAAGGTGGCTGGCTTCATGCTCGTCATTCCCAGCAGAGTAGAAAGCGACAAATTAGCTCCAGGAAATCCGACTGCAATGATGGATTCATTTTTTAAATTAGTTTTTAACCATTTTAAACAATAGTTATGTATTTTACATTGAATAATTAAACCTGTCATCATCTTATTGCTATAACAGCCTCACATGTGATTGTGACCCAAAGCTGCTTCGGGACTTTAAGTAGGCAGTCAACCCTTCAGTCCGTCGTTCCTCTGTTTAATTGCTTATACAAGCAATTCATCGACGATACTTTTAATGTTTTTATTGTCAGTCAAACGAAGCAATGTGAGATTGTGTTGCTCGTCCCCCCACAAAACATAAAGCAGGGGCCACTCCCAGCACAGGATCCCCCTCTAAACGTGTGCCTTTATTTCCTCGGCATAACTGGAAAGAGCAAAATATAACTTAATTTACAATGAAATTAAAGATTAGTCTTAATTTATCTTTTCTTAAAAAAATATATATATATTAATTTGAGAGCAGTAACTCAAACGAACAAGGCACATCCTAAGTAATAACAACAAGAACACGGTCATAATTCAATTAAAAATAAAGCAGTTTTTCTTTCATAAGTACAAATGTGAGTATACATAGTAAAAATTAAAAAAGGAATATACACAGCAAGGTGCTAAACATTGGACTCCACACTATAGTCCTTTTTTCCTGAGGAGAACCTTTCCTTCACAACGAGGCTGCCACAGATGTGACACTCTCCTCTCAGTCGTACTCGTGGTGCGATAGCTCAGATGCCGCGATGCTGCCAGCAGCGCTTTGTGACAACAGAGTACGGATAAGGGATGAGAATTGCCTCTCATTGACATTCACACACCCGTCTCTGTTTCAGGCCTGATGAGTTCAAGTTCGGCTGCACCTCCCTGCGGGTTCCTCCCGACGTCCTCTACCAGCTCCGCAACGACATCACTGTGTCACCCAACGGCATCGCCTTCGTCAAGGTACGGCACCCTCTTCACTCTGAAGGAGTTTTTACCTGTGCGTTGTCTTTGGAAGAAAACACCTGGGCACCTGAGTCACTTGTATGAGTTCTCCATCAGTGCAGCTTTATTAAGGTTCATTAGCTGCTGCGGAGGACAAGTACGGCTATAGAAAGCCCTCTTCATGCTCTATGTCCTCCCATTCATTCTTTTCACTCATTCAGTCATTGCTCCACACTCCCTGGTCCCAGTCTCATTACGTAACACACACACGCATCACAGTGAACACCGGTCATGTATAAGGAGGTTATTAAAAGTCAAATATGGATCTGATGTTGTTTCTTTTATCGTTAAATTTCTTTTGCTGCAGCTGAACTTTTATAGTTTAGTTTCTGGACAACTATGTATCATATATTTATCTTTATAGTACACTTCACAGGAAATGTTGGACATCAATCAAACTAACTTTAGAGTGCCGCTGCCAAACTTTACTTTATCCAGGTTTTTTTCACATCAGAATCAGAATTGTTTATTTGCCAAGTACGTTGAACATACAAGGAATTTGACTCGATGAAAGGTGCATAACAATAAACATAGACCTAGAATAAAACAATACAAATATAATAAAAACAATAAACAGTGCAATAAAAGATACATCTGCAATATTTGACATTTGTTGCGGCACCTATTTCCTATGCGTTTGTCATTTTGTTCCTCTTCCTGTGTGAACACACTGCGGCTTGTAAATAGTTCAAATTGGGTATTTATTTGTTATGTTGCATGTTATTTATTTTTTCAAATAAATCGTAAACCTGCAACTTGGTAATCAAATGTAAACCTTTTTAATGCAGCAACAGATTGGTCAGGAACTAAAAGTCCAGTCTGTCATGTATATTATGAATATAGTATAACTAAATTAAATAGATCCCCATTGTCGAGGATCCCTTGGAGTCAGTATCGGCCCGGTATCGGTGCATCCCGAGTGTTCACCCGCCGTTGTTGTCTGTGTCCAGTCGTCAGTGCGTAAAGGGGTCCTGCCCAGCATGCTGGAGGACATCCTGAATACCAGGATCATGGTGAAGCAGTCGATGAAAGCTTACAAGCAGGACAAGACCCTGATGAGGCTGCTGGACGCCCGGCAGCTCGGACTCAAGCTCATCGCCAACGTCACCTTCGGCTACACCGCCGCCAGCTACTCTGGACGCATGCCCAGCGTGGAGGTAAGCGCATCTAAGGTCTCAGGGAGGAGTGAGGAGAGGGAGGGAGGGAGGGTTAACACACAGTCCTGCCGTATTCTATACAGATTCTAATCTGTGATTTAGAAATGTCTTTCAAACCTCAGTGGAAAAAGCAAAGACGCCGTCTTTGTGTTTGCTTTGTTGTCTAACGTCGGCATATTTAAAGCCTTCATCTCATATTTTCCCAAACTTGATGAACGAGAAAAAGAAACCGTGGCGTCGGTATTTTGAATCCTGCGCCGCAGCATTTGTTTACCGTCTCTCGCCCGTCGTCCTCCAGGTTGGAGACAGCATCGTCTACAAAGCCAGGGAGACCCTGGAGAGAGCCATCAAGATGGTCAATGACACCAAGAAATGGGGAGCGCGCGTTGTGTACGGAGACACCGACAGGTAAGGGCTTTCCTCTCCACGTCCAGAATGATACAAACTCATGTGTGCCTAAAGCCACGACTGACACACTTTAGTAATCCCTGTTCGCTGTCTCTCACCCCGCGTTAACACCGCTCTATGTGTCACTATTTTCTGATGATGCGAGAGCCTCTGATAGCACCTGCATCGCGTCCTCACGGAGCGCCGACAATTTCTCAACAATCAGTTTTATTGTTTTGACAACTAGCACCAAGGCACTCATTCATTGTCGGTATCTAAAAGGGCTGAAACTGCTGCCTTTTCCAGGCAATGATTTAGAGACTTTTTGTTTCGGTGATGTTTGAAACATTTGCACTTTGTTGGACTGAATCACTAAAGGAGAGGAACCCAAAAGGAGAGCTGTGCCTTTTAAGTATCGATCCATACGGAATAATCAAATGACCCTCTAGTATTGATGATAACCCATAATATTAATAATCCAGCTCCTATCATGTTGCCATGTCATATGTACAGTTACGGTAACAGACTCTCCTCTACACTTCCCAAAATTCGTGCTATTGGACGGATTCCCATGTAGCATGTCCCATGTTCAGATGGGATCCGTTGTAACAACTTCTCCTCCTGCGACATCATCAGGTCAACTTTTTAATGTGGCCAAATAGTTGGAAGGCACGTGAAAACAGACAAAGCAAAAGATATCTGAAATCATTACCACTGTTAGCATGCTGACGTTGACATTGAGCTCAGTAGTAGTAAAAATATAGCAGCTATTTAGGGATGTCAGCATCATATCTCTGCACGTATATCCTGGTTATTAGTTGATACGCATACAGTAAAGCTCATATTGCTCTGAGGTTTAGTTGAACACCCATAAGTAACGGGATTCTTAGATGCTGGATGAATACAGACCCCGAACAAGAGGTTGGCTGACTTCCCTTATGTGACAGACAAAAACAGAGTAAATGAGGAGGCGGAGCCTCGTGGTCAGCACTCACCTCCTCGGCTGAAGCTGTCTGAGGCTTTCTAAAGGCAGTGACAGACTGAAGTGATGGCGCACAGCGTAGGTGGACGCAGCATTAAGACCTCGTCTTGTGTCTCCTGTGTGTCTGGCAGCATGTTTGTTTTGCTGAAGGGAGCCACCAAAGAGCAGGCCTTCAGGATCGGCAACGAGATCGCAGAGGCCGTGACCGCCACCAACCCCAAGCCGGTCAAGCTCAAGTTTGAGAAGGTAGGGCTTCTCCCAACGCACACACACACACGCACAAACACACTCTCTGTTATTTCAAACTGCGTCAGTCTGTGCCAATTCTCTCTCTCAATCACCACAAGCAGACACATTTTAGATTTTTTTTATTGATCTCTCTCTCTCTCTCTCTCTCTCTCTCTCTCTCTCTCTCTCTCTCTCTCTCTCTCTCTCTCTCTCTCTCTCTCTCTCTCCCCCCCCTCTCCCTGGTGTGTGTGTGTGTGTTGTGTTCCCAGGTGTACCTGCCCTGCGTGTTGCAGACAAAGAAGCGCTATGTGGGCTACATGTACGAGAGCCTTGACCAAAAGGAGCCCGTGTTCGACGCCAAAGGGATCGAGACGGTGCGCCGCGACGGCTGCCCCGCTGTTTCCAAGGTAACAGGCAAACGATCCCCATCTCCTCCCCTCCCTCCTCCGCTTCACTGCTCTCCCGCACCAATCACAGCCGTGCCGGTTTTTCCATTCCCGCGCTCGTTTCCTGGGACCGCTTCACGCACGTCAATCAGGCAACAAGGGCCCCGGCCTGCTAATGTCATGGGGTCAAAACAGCAAATCACTTTGTTATATTCCACACAAATCCTTTTGTTCATTCTCTCACGTCATTCACGTGTCCTCCAGATCCTGGAGCGTTCCATCAAGCTTCTGTTTGAGACCCGGGACATCAGCCAGGTGAAGCAGTTCGTGCAGCATCAGTGCATGAAGGTCCTGGACGGCCGCGCCAGCATGCAGGACCTGACCTTCGCCAAGGAGTACCGGGGCAGCGGCACGTACCGGCCCGGAGCCTGCGTGCCTGCCCTGGAGCTCACCAGGTGTGTGTGTGTGTGTGTGTGTGTGTGCGTGCGTGCGTGTGTGCGTGCGTGCGTGTGTGCGTGTGTGCGCGTGTGTGTGTGTGTGTGTGTGTGTGTGAGAAAAATCTTGCTGTCATCTACAGTAACAGTCTGTGTGCGGATCCAATTACTGCTTCCCCACAGCGCTCATTGTCTGGCTGCACCAGCCTGCATGTACAGTACCTGAGTCTGTTGCTAGGCAACACATCTCTTAATGGGTGGGAGAAAAAAAAAATCTGATTTCAGAGGGAAATGTTGAGCCTCATTCATGAGCAGCAGTATAGTTTATCCTGCTGAATTCATCATTATTCAGGAGGATAATTAACATGCGAGCATAAAAAGTGTGATGCGGTTTGTCAAGTTTTGTTGCGTTTCCGTCTCAGGCGCACGATGGCATACGACCGCCGCCTGGAGCCCCGGGTGGGCGAGCGGGTGCCCTACGTGATCGTGTACGGGGTGCCCGGCGTGCCCCTCATCCAGCTGGTGCGGCGGCCCATGGAGGTCCTGCAGGACGCCGGCCTCCGCCTCAACGCCACGTACTACATCAGCAAGCAGATCCTGCCGCCGCTGGCCCGCATGTTCCAGCTGATCGGGGTGGACGTGTTCGGCTGGTACCAGGAGCTCCCCAGGGTGAGACGGAGTTAGGATTTTTAATAAAAATACAATCGAGCTCGGACTTTTCAGAGGCGATGATGATTAACTTGCTCACGTGACAATATGTAGTGTCAAAGAAGAAGGCGATAATATACGGCCACAGAAAAAACGTAATTTGTTAGAGTTTGGGAAATGGATTTTATGTTCGACTAATAAGTGACTGATTATCGTATTAGTCTGTTGCTTCCCCTCGCTGTAAAAATAAAAGCAGACTCTCAGAGGGTCTTTTCTTTCAGTCTATCTGGTGGCGAGAGGGAGAACAAAGGATGAGGAGAAAATCTCATTTGTGCTTCCTGCTGAGGCTCGAGTGAGACTCATCAAACCTGCCTAGGTCTTTGTGTCAATACTGAAGTCGGGCTGCACTCTGATGGAGCACACACGCCACCTGCTGGTGGAGCAGAGCCAATCCCAACCGTACCACATTGGCTCGACGCAACAGTTTTACAATCTACAGTTTTCTTCCTCTGATCCTGATGTCAGACAACAAAATGCACTCTGACTCTGTGTTAAGACTCCTCCCCTCCCGTCTCTGCACACAGATCCAGAAGGCGTCCTGCTCCTCGGCCGCGGGTGGAGAGGAGGTCGGGAGGAAGGGAACCATCTCCCAGTACTTCACCACGCTGCACTGCCCCGTGTGTGACGAGCTGACCCAGCTGGGCGTTTGTTCGCGGTGCCGCGCCGAACCCCAGAGAGTCGCGCTGACGCTCCACCGGGACATGAGGCTGTGGGAGAGTCAGCAGGACCAGCTGCTGAAGGTGAGAGGGGCTTATTACTATTATTCATAGTATTAGTCATTTACTATTTGAATACGGTGTGGAGCCACAACATGAAGTAAAGTAGTGTGAAACAATGTGAGGCTTGTCAAACTAAATCAAACGGCCCAATGATCACGATGAAGACGAATAGCTTTCATATATTACATTATATATTTCATGTTGTACGTCACAGCCTCCTGCAGGTTAACTTCCTACCCGTCCTTCTCTAATCTGCATTCACTTTGGTCGGTTCTGTTCCAAACACTACCGCACAACACGCATCACTTTTTCTGTCGAGCATTTAAAATGATATTCGCGGCCCTTGAAGCGTACATGAAGCACCGTGCCTGTGTGATCCGGCTGAGCTGGAATATCAGATATCTTTTCTCATATACTCGTTTTTTTCTGCGGTGTAAAATAATACAAATGGAAAATCTAGCCTCGCCTTAAAAGCATAATATCTCTGTGCTCACCCAGATTGTGTGTGTGTGTGTGTGTGTGTGTGTGTGTGTGTGTGTCCGTCCAGATCTGCAGGAACTGTAGCGGCTGTGCAGAGCGGCAGGTGCCCTGTGTGTCTCTGGACTGTCCCGTCCTCTACAAGCTGTCCCGGGTCAACAGACAGCTCTCCAAGGCCCCCTACCTCCGACAGCTGCTGGAGCAGTTCTGATTGGCTCCTGAACCCCCGGAGCTCCCCACTGATATGGTGCTAAAAATCTGTCCCCTCCCCCCCCCCTCTCAGTGTTTGATTGTCCACTCAGTTGTAATAGTTTAAATGGTGCTTCAATTGAACCCCGTCGGGGTTTTCATTCTGTCTTGTAACTGTTATTCGTTATCCGAGTATTTTTCTGCGTGTGCAGACTGTCTGGTTTGAGCCCCTCCCCCTCCCCACTCCCAGGTTTTGTGTGTGTCTTCATGCTTGTCCACTGCCATCTCCATTAGCTGCTATGAGCTGAGCGAAGTCTTTGGTGACACAGCGACCGACTGCCTGTCATGGGACTGAGAGCGGCCCACTGGAGGGCGATTGTTGTCTTGTAGCAGTTTGAAGTCATTGTTTTTTTAAAGGAGCTCCTTACAAGTCGAAAGACAAACTACATTCAAACCACTTCTTAATTTTTTTTATCGATTGCAGTCTTGTAAATAGTTCATGTATAGCTCCATCTTTATTCTCACTGTGCATTAGCATTAACAAAAAAGAAACTACAACTATCGCTCCGGCCATGAATGCAATCAAATCTGTTTTTATGCATTCTGCTTCAGGATGCCATGTTTCATGTTTCTTTTAACCTTGATTGTATTGATAACCATTTTAGGCAGATTTGACACTTCTTACTCTCCCGTCTGAGTGTGGGAACTGGAAACTATTTCAGTTTTTCCAAAAACAAAATCTGGGACTGTTGCAATACTGTGTTTTTATTTATGTCATGAAGAGTCTATCGTTTCCCTGTGCATATATATGGTTTTGTGTACATTTCCAATTTTCTGAGCAAAAAAAAAAAAGAGAAAGAAATCTATCATCAAACCATGTCGAGATCCAATCCTCAATTCTCCATACAGCCGTACACAGGATCTGTGTATTTGTATAAATGTATAAAAAAATAATAATAATGAAGGAGGTGTTTTTTTTTGTTTTGTTTTTAATGGACATTGCTGTGGGTGGAGGTTTGAGATTGATATAATAAAAAGTCAATGTATTAAAATGCATTCTGTCAATGATTCAGTTAAAAAAAGAAAATTCTATTGAACACATGATTGAGATCCACACAAGCCACGGAACATTGCAGAACATGACAATAACAAAACTTTGCTCTTTAATAAAGTGCAACAAAGAAAACAATTTTAATTTAAATCCCACAACGAGCATCACATCCGTGTCCTGCTCTTGATGAAACCACTGCAGTAACGCAAGATGGGTTTACATTTTTAAAACGTGTGTTTTTGACAGTGGCCCGATGATGATGATGATGATGAAGAAGAGTGAGAGGGTCTCATCCACTCTGCTCATGTGCCCTCCAGCAAGGCACTCAATTCGACCTGTTTTCTGGCCCAATGTGACCTTTGACTTCACTGTGGAGGCCAACACAGAAGCCTCGAGGGGAATCAATGATTTCATCAATGACGTATTCTGACAAACATTGAAGTGCAGCTCAAAATCTGATCAGATTTTGAGCTGCACTTCATCCAGGACTGATTGAAGGCGCTGATGACCCAAACTTTCAGTCGACACAGGTTTCGGTCGGTGTTTCAGTCGGTACGCAGTAAATCATCTGTTCATAAATGTTAGAATTTTCCGGTTCTGGACAACAGAATTGACGCGCAAACATGTGGAGGCTCTCGTAGTTTTTAGTGAAGAGAAACGGCATCCAGGAGGAGGTTTCAGTCCCGCTTCTCTCGGTCCAGAGAGAGCAGTAGTTTGCGTCTCGGGGAGTCTCCCACCAGGGAGATGGTGTCTGAGAAAGAGGCTCCGCCCACAGGTTCTGGCTCCTGCGTGTTGGAGGCAGCAGAGCTCCTTGTTGGAACCTCAGGGGGGGAGGAGGCCTTGCTGGGGGAACGGATGAGACTCGCCGTGTCATCCATCTCGATGACCTCAAAGTCTGCGTCGTTCCACTGATCGGCCTCGTTGTCCTGCTCCTGCTGCTCCTTCTCTTCCTCCTCCTCGTCCTCGTCGTTGGCCCCCGAGTCCAGCAGCGCCTGCCGGTATTCGCTGTCGTCCGCGTCGGGCCGGCCCCTGGCGCGGGGCTTCCTGCTCTGGCCGCCAGAGGCCGAGGCCAGCTTGCACATAACCGGGAAGAGGATGGAGGTGAAGGTGGCGGTGATGAGCGACAGGTACATGAGCAGGGGCTGGCCCGGGAACTTCCCCAGCAGGAAGCCCACGAGAGCGGGAAGCACCATCTCGCCCAACGCTGCGCCCACCACGAAGGCGGCCGCCGTCCGGCCGGTCACCGTGGTGTACTGCTCCACCCAGGAGATGCCGCTGGGGAAGGTGGTGGCCATGGAGGCGCCGTACACCCCGGTGCAAACCCACAGGGCCACCGTGTTCTTGCTGAAGAGGCAGAGAAGCAGGGAGGACACGGTGGAGCCCACCAGGCTGAGCAGGATCATGGTGCCCGGGTACATGCAGGACGCAAAGAAGATGGCCAACCCCCTGCAGGCGGCGAACGTCGCCCAGAACAAGGAGTTCAGCCCGGCGGCCTGGGACTGAGGCATGGCGGCGTAGTCCTTGGCGAAGGTGAAGATGAAAGAGCCGTACGCCACCTCGGCGCCTACGTAGGCGAAGAAGAAGAGGCAGAGCAGGGCGATGAGGGCCATGTGGTGTTTGGCCACCGGCGGCTTCCCCGACGACGCCCTGGCTCGGTCGCGTGACACGCCGCTGCGGCAGTAGAGGATGAAGAAGAGGAAGGAGACCAGAAAGATGTAGGCGCCGATCACGACGTAGGCCCACATGGACTTGAGGGTGCCGATCCTGCTGTGGACGTAGCGGGTCATCGCGTGAGCATCGGGCACTTTGAGGATTTGCGCCGTGGCGACGGGAGGCGTGGAGTTGGTTGGTGTGACGATTCCCGCGCTGCCGTTGCCGTCGGGCCCAAACAGCAGCTTGGCGATGATCGGAGACACGAAGGCCCCGGCGGCGAAGCTGAAGTGCAGCGCCTGCATGTGAGGGCCCGCCTGCTCGCCCCACGTGTTCAGAATGAGGACATTCCCACCTGACGGACAGAGGAGGAAAACACAGACTATTTAATAAACCGGCGGCCGCTGTATGGCGTCCTGCGGTGACGTAATCCTGTAATGTTTGCCTTCCTTTTGAAAGGTTGACTTTTCATGGACGCACGCTGTGCAAAAACAGACGTTTCTACGGAAAATCTTAAATTTTTTCCAGGTAATGAAGGTTTTCTACGAAAGTATGAAAATACAGAGCTCAGCAGGTATCAGAGATTAGGTTTTAAAATAATGTGTGCATATAAATAAATAACGGGTGCCCTCAAAGTAATATTATATGGATACAACTCATCTCAGAAAATGTTTTAAGGAGCAGCAAAGATACCACAATGGGTTGTGTGTTACAAAAACACAACTTGAAGCCATATAGCTGTCAAAACGTAGGACAGACTGTGTTCCAAGAAAGATGGTTAGCTGGTAGCATTAATGCTAAATGCAGCCAGCAGGGCAAAGAGATATAGTTCTCTCAGGAGTCGGTGGAGACCAAAACAGAGCTAAAAGTAATGCATGATGGACCAGACGCCTCAGGTGGAGACTAACACTACTCTAAATGAATGTTGCTGTGTGTCTGCCGGATGTGTAAACACATTGACCTTATCTATATCTATAGGCTTTACAAGGTGTGTCTGCAGTTTATTGTGCCAAAAAAGAATCAAGTAATCCAGGTTTGACAATCTAGAGGTAGTCATTCTCCATAGTTCAACAGAAAGTAGATAAACAAGTTCACAAAGTACTGTGTGTGTGTAGGATCTCAGGCTCCAGGTATAAATCTTCACTAAAGGTTCTAACACTGAGCTACGAGCTAAAAGGTTTCACTGACTCGTACCAGTTGCTCGTGCCTTGGAGTGTTTTTCATACCTGTGTCCAGAACACCCATCGACATCCCAATGCTGGACATGAGCCCAGTGAGGACCAGCGCTTGCTGACAGAAGGGGATCGCAAACATGCCGACGGATGTGACCAGCATAGAAAAACCTGAAAGGCGAGATAATGAGGAAAAAAAACTTTCATTTTAGTAGAATATATGCAAGTCCCTTAGCATATATCTGAATCTGTCATAGTCGAGTGCAAAATAGACCAGTAAAATGTCAGAAATATGTCAGAGTATAGTATGCCATAGATGCCATAAAAGTGTAATACATTTATGTATGTCGCAGTAAATGTATGTTGCAGATTATGTCATAGTATGCCATAATAAGTCATATTGTAGCATGTCATAAAATGCCATACTTTGTTAGTCCATATTAAGTGACTAAAATGGCAAGAATAATTATGAGAAAGTCCCAGTTAACATAAAAAGTCATAAAACATGATACAATTGTCATAGTATAGTTTGTCATAGTATATTCAAAAATCATAGTATTTTAAAAAGTTAGTAAGTGTAGTATGTCATAAAAAGTAATAATGTCATACAAGTATGTTTAATAAGTTATGAAATTGTCATAGTATGTCATGAAATGTAACAAAAAGTAGAAGTTATTATTTAAGATGCAATGAAAAGGTTACAGTAGTTTGTCAGAACAAAACCTCAGAGTATATTGAATAAAAGCCACGAGAAGCCCCGTTTGAGACTGGGACTGGGACTGGGCGAGTTTTAAGAGCCGGTGGAAATGATATTTGATTCAAACACAATTTCAGGTTTCCAGAAAAGTGGCAGGGACTCATCCCCAGCGTGGCCGTTCCACCAGCACCCCCACATGCAGCTCCAGTGCAACATCTGCAACAGCTGCATGCGGTTTACCTAGCAGGAGGTGGGGGTTCATGCAGTCGAAGAGGATTCCTCCAAAGAGGGAACCGCCGATGTAGCCCGCGGACCGGCCCACGAAGATGTAAGAAATATTGCTGATGTTCTGCTTCACGTTTACGGCCAGGTCCTCGAATGTGGGGCCAAGAACAGAGATGCTCATCCCCTAGAGAGAGAAGAGAACACATTAAAATGAAGCAAGCAAGAGTTACAATGAGAGAGAGAGTACATTTACTGTGCGTGCACATTCAAAATAAATATCTACCCCCTGGAAATGTAAACAGATGCTATGAGGAGCCATGTGTCAGAACATTTGCAAATGGTGAGAATAGCTAACATGCACACACCAGTGTGCATGTATAGTTCTCCTGACCCTCACCCACTGTGTTACTGAACGCTACTAAAACATGAAGGATTCCTGGCAGACACCTTCTTCACACTTTTATTATGTTTTAAATAATGTTAATAAGCAGAATAGAAATGAACACAGGGTGTTGCTGAAATAACAACATTAGCCTCTGTGTCATTTTTGACCTTTCCACTGTGCAAATGGAGGAAGTAAGCGGACACCTGCAGATAACGTGGTTGAAGAGCAAGTTTTGCAACTATGTAAATCCTGTCCATTCAGGATCAGGATCCTGCAGCACTCTGGATGTGTAATCCACATGGGGCCAAGAGTGAGACATAACCTGGAGCTGAGGGGTTTTGCAGAGAGTGTAATTCCTCCTTCCTCATTCACACGAGTCATAAAGTCATTACCTTAAAACAGGTGATTGTGATGCCGCCTGATTCTACTAGACGACCTAAAAGAACTGATGATGATATTAATACCAAACACAATAGGAGGCCTGAGGAAATTCACAATATATACACATGTGTATATATATATATACACATGTGTATATATATATATATATATATATATATATATATATATATATATATATATATATATATATATATATATATATATATACACACACACACACACACACACGTATGTATATATATATATATATATATATATATCCTATTAAAAAAGCTAGAGCATTCACTACTAAACGTACCAAGCCCAGGAAAGATGCACAGAGCGCGAGCGTGACCATCCAGCGCGCGCACGCTCCTCCGCCCAGCACCTCCGTCCGGTCGTCGCATCCCGGCTTCGCGCTCCTCTTGGCCGCCTTCAGCGCGCTCTTCAGCCCCCTCCCGGCGTCCTTCCTCTTGTCGAACAGGGTGTCCTCCTCCTGGTCTTCGTTGTCGTCGTCGTCTTCGTCCTCCATGCTGGCGAAACGAACGTGCTTCTTTTTGACAACAGTGTCTCGTGCGGCGGACGCAGACATACCTGTCAGTTCCTTACTACGCGGCGCTGTCAGATGTAAACAGCGATGACCGCCCGATAGCGGTGCGTCGGCTTCGGGCCGTTCTTCCGCGCGCGCCCCGTTTGTAGGTCCCTCGGGTGCCGAGCGGTTCAAACGCGGTCAGTCTTCTCTGAACCCGGAGGATGGCAGCGGCCCGGGTACCAGCGGACGGGATCCCTCCATATGGCAACAGCAAACGTATATCTGCTGGAAGCTTGCAAAGATCGTCTCACGCACGGAGTCTCACTTGGGGCACGCACCTGATCCACCTGCCGTATGACGCGGATAATATCCCGTTTTTCCATTCCAGAGGTATTTATTTAGCTCATGAATCCGTTATATGTCAACGGCAGCGGACATTACTAGCTCTTTATTTGTTAGGCTGCATTTTCTTTTCTATTCTCGACCGCAGGAGTGGATTTAGCCACATTGTCCATCTCATTTGCATTCGTAAACTCACTCACAACTTAGTTCATTGTAGCTCAGTATTTGTGGACTAATTCGAATGAATTTGCCACATTTTCAACGGAACAATACTTGCAACAAGAGGTAATTGTGTCACTGGCGAATATACATACCACACTGACAGCCCGTTTAAATTGTCGTTGACGTTCTTTGTACTCTAAACTCGGGGCAGAGTGAGACCTCTACACTCGTTTTTCCTCTTTGACTCAGCTGACGCGTTAAAAATGGTCCAAAGGCTACAGGAAGTAGTCGCCACCACAGCGAGAAGACATGGCGCCCTCTAGTGTTACAGAGTGACGGCGTAGTAACACGAGTGCCACCAGTGTGTATACCTCTTTAACACATGGGACCGATATCCAGTCTCTTTTTTTTTTTACATAGATATATAACAGAGGTAAAAAAGTACTTTTGATATTTTCGTACATTTCAATCTCAAGCAGGCGTACTTATGAGCCAAAGTAGACAATTACATGCTTGCAAATGATAATAAAGTAAAAATGCATCCATTATACATTAGACAAGTACTACTACTATGATCGGTCAAAAATAATCTGCCCGTTAGATTTTTATTTAATTCGCAATGAAAAATTGGCCCTTTTGTGCCCCAGCACAGGATTCATGCTGTGAAGACTTGATGTTGCAACTAAACACGAGCGTTGGATGGAATGGTCAATAAACAACCCTGTCCTGTGTCAGTGGTTTGTTTGTTCTTACATAGTAATGCAATGTATCCTGTAAAATTAATGAGCAAATAAATCAAACCTATTGTGTTGGTGGCATCTCTTTAGCGGCTCCCTTCAAGAACCCTCGGATATCCACATGTAGGGCATTCATTACCACATACATTAGGAATATTTGTTCCCTGAGTAAAAGCCCCCCTGGGCAGCACTTCCTTGTCAGACTGCTTACAAATCCTACTTCCTTTGGAAGTATGGGCAACCATGACTCAGTAAAAAAACCATGAAGCATGTGAACTGGGTACAAAGTGCAGGTAGGATTCTTAAGACGGCCTAAACTCTGGGAACGAGAGTATGTAGGGACTACAACGTGCAATGACAATGAGCAAACCTTGAATCGTGTTTGTTTTACTGTTTGTTTGTTTGTGCTTTGCATTGGCAGAAGTGGATTCAAAGTGTCTCTGTCTACTGTGTGAGCTCAGCGACGGCAATACTGACGTGGAGAGACAAATTCAGAGAAAGTCACGGGGAAATGTAAACATCTTTTCTTTTTTACTGCCTTGAAAATGCTGAAATGCTGATTGCGTTTACATAATATTACATTGCATATGCCATCATGCAGTAGATAGGAAAGATAGAAAATAGTCATATTTTAGTAGAAAACATTTGGGGTATAACTCATGAGCAATAAGCATTAAAAAAAAACAGAAATTAGGACAAAATTATGCTAAAATGGGTGAGAGGAGCAAATATGCACTTCTTGCAGCAAAGCGTTAAAGAAGTAAAAACAAAATGCACAAAGCCAGTAGCTCGATTAAGATGATGCAAAATAATGAACAGCAAATTCACAATCGAATGCTAAGGCGGACAAGTCTAAAAATATGCATGTCATAAAAAAAAAGAAGATAGGTTTGAATCGTAAGGCAACAGATGTGATTTAATCATAATTAATAATATATATATATATATATATATATATATATATATATATAAAACACACACACACACACACACACACACACACACACACACTTACTTCACGGGGAGAATAGTAATAAAAGCTTATTATATAAAAAAAGGCATTTCTGGTTCCGTGCAGCAAGCGCTTCATTAAAGAGCAACGTTTTTGGACAGCTAGAGATACTTTTTTTCAGAGACTTTGTGAGTTTATTTTCACGAGTCACACTCCTCAAAGATGAACACTGCTCTGATGGACGGCCTCTGATGAGGACGAGGACGGGCAGAGCTCCACACGAGGACCACATCAGAGGTAGAGTGTCACAGCCTGCAGAGGAGGAGGAGGACCCTCACCCCCCCAACAGAAATCCAGTCTCCCAGTTTTCCAAAAGCATCACGCAGGACTTCCTCTCCACCGGTTGGTTCCACACGACCTGTGAGCTTTAGGGAGCAGACAGGATTTACACACTTTTTGGTCTTCGGGTAAATGAAATCAAGGCTTTAGGCAAATGCCCGTCAATTGCAGCTCGACATTCTCCACACACAAAAAATAAATGAAATATTTACACTGAAATATTGGACCAAATTACAGAGATTTGACATTTTGGGAAATTCGCTCACATGCCACTGATCATCTTTGTACACATCCTGTATTCAGACTAAAATAGTTATACTGTACATTTTAGTACTTTTTCACGTTTGCAATGCTCTCGACTTCTGCGGTACTTTGCCTCTATTATTGTTTTTAAATAATTTTTCTTTCGTACAGATCATACAAACGAGATCTGAGCGAGCTTCAGAGGTGCTGGAAGCTGAAACAATGTCACAGATGTCTTGTGTGTTTCCAGTCTTGGTGGCGAGAAAGCGAATACGCGCGCTTCCCAAAGATGTCGATCTGATCCTTTGAAGACGTTATGGTGAAACACTAACAAGGTTTTTTTTAGGCACACTGTTCGATTACAAGCAGCCGCTTTACGCGAATCAATCGCAGTACAATCATGATTAACCCTATATGGGGCCCCGGGGCCTCTATTTACCCCCCAAAATCTGTATTAAATAATAGTTAAACACAATACACAGGTATTGTAGGTATTGTGTTTAATTATTATTTAATACAGATTTGAGCTACAACTTTATGTGGGAATATACAACATGGAAGCTTAATATAAACTGAAATAATAAAGGCCTTGAACGTGGGACCTCAATGTCACGTAATAATAGCAGGTTTCTCCTCAAGGTCCCGATCTTTTCAGTTTATACTGAGCTTCAGTGAACCAACGTGCCGTCGAATCCAGCCGGGTGGACAAGAGCTCATAAAGCGGCTTCCCTTGAAGTGCACCTTTTACGGCTCAGACGATCCCAGAGCTTCACGACTAACGTGAGAGCACTCTGGATGTCCCTTTTTTATTTTTTAAATACTATGAACAGATTTCCCGCCCCCCCCAGACGGTATTAACATATTTGGCTTTAAGCAACAATAAAGATGGCAGGTTGAAGGAGAAATCTTTAGCAGACCAGTTTGAGTTGCACCGACGCAAAGCAAAGACGTGAAGTCCAAGTCAAGTTGGGTTGACCGGGTTCCTGGCTTTATGATCTAATACGTGTTATTTTTTGTCTGTTGGTTTTATGCCACATTTCTACATCTAAAAACAACTGGTGGTGTTGAAAACGACTGTAAAGAATCCTTTCCCTTAAAAACGCCATCCGAAAAGTGTTTTACAAAGATGTGCGTCAGCAGATTTTTACTCTGCGGTTATAGTCAGCACAGCGTGTGTCTTCTTTCCCTTGTGACGAAAAAAACAACTGAAATGGTCTCAAGTTCCATTTAAAACTTAAAGTTTGCCTGTTAGTTCAGTCAAACAATCTAATGCATAGTTCTTCCGGATCACATTCCCGTTAAGCTGGACTCTCTCTGATATGTTTCATCCCTTTGGCACGCTCTCCTCCTGAAGGCAGTCTTTACAATCCTCCTCCTCCTGTATCTCGGTACTCAGCAGTCTCAGTCTGACATGTGTCTCTCTCTCTCTCTCTTGAGTCCGCTCACTCAGAGGACAGACTCTCCAGCGGCTTCCTGAGCCTTCTGGTCCTCGAGCGTCTTCTCGTGCTCGATCATCTTCTCGGTGACATCCTGCTCTCCTCTCAGGGCCTCCTCTTTCTCCCTCCTCTTGCGCCGGGCCTCCACCCAGGGGATCAGGCACAGCAGGGCTCCTCCGAAGATCGGGGGGATGCCCGCCAGGTAGAAGGCCTCGTCATAGCTACCCAGACGGTCCCGCAGGAAACCTACGAGCAGATGGATGGTTAAATAGAGATAGATAAGCATATATATGGATAGACATATATATATATATGGATGGATGGATGATAGATATATGGATGGATGATAGATAGATATATTTAATTTGTCTTGTAATTTGTCTTACTAGTTATCTCACTTCTATTATTCTTATTGATCTGTTTTTTTATTTCACTGAATGACATTCATTTTAGAATCTACTCTTTGCTGCATATTTGTTTGCAACGCCCTTTGAGCTACATCGTTTGTAAGAAAAGTGCTCCCCTAAATAAAGTCATTATTATTGTTATTCTTGTGATTATGTTCACCTCTCCTGCAAAGCTTTTCCATGCATTCAGAAACTACAGAAAGCGAACTTTAACCTGCTTTCAGAAACATGAGGGGTTTGTGCTTGTAATTTACAACCTACAAACTGCAGTGTGTCAAAGTGAACACTAGGTGGTACTAACGCCCTGTGAGTGTTAGACGGAAGATGAGCATGAGATTCTCTTTTGTCTCAGGACAGTGACCAGCTGCTGACCGATTGGCCACTATGGTCATTTTAAAATGACATATTCAGTACAATAGTAAAACTTAACATTTCATTTTTGTGAGACCTTCTGAAAGAAATGGCGGTATATATTTTTATATGTAAGGTCTACAAAGACAAAATACACAATTTAGTCATTAAAGAGGGGCAAATGTATAATGGGTTCATTTCACTAAAGGAAATGACGACTGCTGAATACCTACTTCTCTTTTTTAGTTGTATGATTTAGTACTCATGAGTACTGTGGAGCGGTAAATAAAACAGTGTATATGTGAAGGAATAAACAACAAATTATAATATTCTGCTGATCACAGTAGGGAAAGCTTCTTTTTTATCTCTGCTTTGCCACCACAAAGGTCAGGGTCAGGGCTGCTCAAGAGCTTATGAAAAGTCTCCGGATGCACTGAGCTGCCACGCCGGTCTCCGAGTGAAACACACTCAGAGTGACGGGAACCTAGACACTCCTGTGCCTGTGTTACCTGCGATGGGGGGTCCCACGGTCATGGGCACGGACATCAGGCCCAGCAGGAAGCCGATGGCCTGGGAAACGTCGTCGGGCCCGACCAGCTCGAAGGCGATAGGGGCCATGATGCAGATGAAGCAGCCGTCAAACAGCCCCATCAGCAGGCACACGGCAATCAGCCCGCCGAAGATGTGGCACAGAGGGATCATCATGGACATGACGCCGATGACGAAGAAGGAGGTCACCTAGAGGGGCAGCAGAGAGGGAGTGTTCACATCCTGCATGGGGAGGTTTCTTTCTGCCGTCATTATGGCTGTTTGAGAGGACTCAAGTTTCACTGAATCACATTTAGTCATTTCTTTATGAAGAGTGAAACGTGTGATTTTTGTGCTGCAGCAGACAAAACAAAAAAAATGCAACTAAATTTCAGTTGGACTTTAAATATATTTTTAATATTAGCATGAATTGGTGGCTAAAAGCAGCTGCCAAAGGCTTCATAGGTACGGTCTCGCCATACTGGTTGAACCAGAGAGGGAAGCAAGTACAGGCGAAAGTCTGCTTCCTTAAAACCTGGAGGCCTGGCACTGACCTGCAGGTAGACTTTGTTGACTCCAGTAACGTAGTCCGCCACCCTGCCGAAGATGAGGCGGCCCACGCCGGACGTGATGCCGATGCACATGAGCAGGACTTCTTTGCTGGCCTTCGGTCCAAAGCGCTCCTCCACATGCTTCATCTGGGGACAGTTGAGAGGAAACAGATGAACACGGCTGTCTCGTGGCTCTAATCCAGTGAAACAGCCGGGACGGGACGAGGGGGAGGAAAGTTAAAACAATGCAGAAGAGGAAACGGCAAAACCAACTGGTGGAGATCACTTCCCCCTTCATATATTCAAGTGGTCTCATAGAAGTCGACATTTTTACGTGACAGTGACAGCTTTGTTGTCTTGTAAGCATTCAGTCCACAATCCAGTGTGGGGAGTTAAGTGGATTGTGTTTTAAAAAAGGAGAAACAAGCCGTTTGTTGGCTGTTAAATAATCCAATCTGATGTTTTGTGGTTTTAGTGTAATGTGTCTGTGTCATATCTGTATTAATAATGCTCTTTAGGACTGATGAGGTTTGCGATGAGATGAGTGAAATGCTTTAAATCACTCAAAATTACCCGTCAATTTGATCTATATAGCCCAACATCCCAAATCCCAAGGACTCAAAAAAATCCCCACGAAATGCCCATTTGTGTATCAGTTACTGTAGAACATACGTCTATGTTCATCTTGTTTAAGTAATGTTCAGATTGAATTCCGATAACTAGACACGGCGCATGCGTATAGTCAGAATGAATATGAATGACGAGCATGACTCCCGTTGCCTGTAATGTCTTCTCAAGTTCCCGAGTAAAGAAACTAATTATACGGAGTCCGGAATTGTGTCACTCGTCTTTCAACATGGTGTCAGAAGTTGAGGTTTGGTCGTGAATGGAATACCTGCCTACGACGTGGTAAGACGTACCATTCTCAGCGCTTTGAGGACGTAGCAAACAGCCAGCTAGCGCTGCACGTCTAACGTAGCAAAGGCTAACTTCCGACGACAACGACCATGGCTGAAGGATTCCGTAGACCAGAACAGCTGATATTTGATGGAAACATAGCTGAAGGATGGCGTGTATTCGAGCAAGAATATGAAATATTCATTGCAGCTGCTCACTCCGATAAGGATGCTCGAACTCGAGCTTTCATACTTTTGAACTTAGCTGGTTCGGAAGCTATTGAACGAGAACGTGCTTTCGTCTATGCACCCGCTGTTCACGCGGGGGAGGGAGACAACAGACGTTTAGTGACCGCAGCAGAATCGAGAGAAGATCCTGAATGTCTCAAACGAAAATTCCGCCAACTTTGCAGCCCTCAAACAAACATAACAATGGAAAGGCATAAGTTTAACACAGGTCTGTATCCTACAGAAGGTTTGACGTAGAGTTATCACACAGACATGTGTGACAACTCTACTCTGGACGCCTGATTTGAAACACCTAGTCAGTATGATTTGAACCAACTCTTATGCAGGATCATCAAAACCAATGGAAAGCCACTCATTTACCTCCATGTGGATTTCAGTCAGTATCAACAGCCTTGGAGAGAGTTGATAAGGACATCCACAACAGCAGTTTATTAGCAGGAAATCATTTCCCTTCAGTGGCACATAGTTGAGAGGGAACCAGTGTTTCTTGTATTTTAAATAAACACTTTTCCTTCCAATGTTTTCTTACACATGTGAAGGTGTGACCCTTCACCTGGATGGGTAGCAGTGTTTTGCATTCTTTTGGCGAGTTGTATATACGCATGCAGAGTTTGAAGTGCTTCAGCGATTCCTCTGCTCCGTACTGTATCAGCCGGAGCTTGTTGATGCCGCCATGTCCGGCGCTCTTATCCAACGTGTCCATATTTCAACATACCTTGTTTTAATCTTCCGTTTTTGTTGCCAGGGAATGTTAGATTCCTCTGCAGCCTGTTAGAAAAGCAGCCCAGGTGTTCTTTTTCCACATTACTTGCTGTACTTGTCCCTCTTCCGAATCCCAAAGTGCCAATCTGTGAGGCCCAGAGTTTGAGTGCCAGTGAGAAAAGAAGGGCCCCCCTGTGTGGAGCCCTGCCAGCTACTTCTACCTCCAGGCAGGCGGCAGCGGGTCCTGCTCAAAGAGCCCGTCTGTCTGTTGCTTCTATAACCACAACCACAACCCCCCATAGGTCACACATTCATACGCAGAGATCTCTGGATGACTTGTTGTCTTTGTCAATACGCCACGACAGCATTCTCTGTGTTCAGGAGCTCTGTGTTCAATGCTTCTTGGGATTCCAGCATCCAAGAAGCATTGCTGCAGGCTAATCAACTGGTGTGTGTGTGTGTGTGTACCATGCAGCCACCCGGCAGTGAGCCGTGTCCAGACATCTCCTCAGTCACCGGAGAAAGTGAACGAATAAAGAATGTGGTTTCTTGATTGGTTTACTCACACATGAATTTGAGGCTCCTGATCTTCTGCTTTGTGCCGATGTGAAATGCATCGCTTCGGTTTATGTTTACTAGAGCTGCAGCGATTAGTCAACGGATCCATTAGTCGATTAACAGAGAAAAAGAATGGCCAACTGTTTTGATAATTGGTTAATCGTTCGAGGTGCATTGAGAGATTGCCTCCACACGGCTCTCAACGTGGCGACGGCTGAGTGGATGGCGAACCGCTAACGGCACTAACAGTACAAACAGTGCTCAGGTAGCCATTTCTCCACTATAGCTTTACATTGCAAATAGTTGTTTGCTGCTACATTAACGACTTGCATATAGAATTTAACACCTTTCATCATCATTTCACGCAAAAATGATTTTTCAACATCTCAAATATGGAGATTTCCTGCTGTTTTATATCACGTTGAAGTGAATATCTTTGGTTTTTTTTACTGATAAAACAAGATATTTACCGACATTGGGCTGGATACTTTCCACTATTTTCTGAAATTGTATAAACCAAACAATTAATCGACTAATCTAGGAAATAGTCGACAAATGAATCGAATAGGAAAATAATTGTAAATTGCATGTTTATTTATTCTCTGGAGAAAGAGCGTGGTGCGATGCGTTGGCAGTTTTACTGCATCAGTCAGCCACAGGTGGCCCCGCAGTGGCCCCTCCATGAGAATCATCTGGTCAGTCATATCGAGGAGGCTGACTGTTTGAATACGCAAGGAGAGACATCCATAAAACGCCATCCCTCTGTCATTTCTGTGAAAGCGCCGCTGGGTGTTTCCGGCTCTTCCTGAAACATCCAGCGGCGTTTTTCACAGAAAAGACATTCCCTATAGAACTCTGACTCATTCACACTCAGCATCAATAATGTCTGTTATGTATTCGAGGCTTCCTGCGAGGTTGCAGGATGGTGCTGTTTCATGCGTTTACAGTCTTCAAATTAGATGCTCCTATAGATTCGGTTATAGCACTTTGCTACCTGTGTCAACCTGAATCGGGCACCAGTTTATACAGTTTATACAGGGCTTTGGCATTTAGACACAAGCGGATCACTCCTGGGAAACTACAGTTAGCCCCACATTACTGTACTCTGAAAAATAATAATACATTTGCCAATTCTTCTACCAATCCTCCCGAGGGGCTGGCAAAAACAAAAACCTGCTCCAAATATAGATTTTTGGAAAAAGGTACTGAGCGAGTACCGCTGCTCAACAAAGAAAGCTGCACGCGAGTGTGCAAAACGACTGCAGCAGGGTGAAGTTTGTCGGTTTGCTTTTTGAGGTTGCGCATGTGATCATGTTTTCGGAACCACAAGCCACACACACACACACACACACAGTCAAGGTGTTTTCAAGTGGGGTTCCATATTTGGTGGATTACTACAGTTTATAATATGGGTAGATCAAATCAAGCATTCTGATTGGTTGAGAGCGAGTCACGGGGTGTACTTTATTGAGCCATAAAGTACTGTACAGCCTGTTTACGTTTACCAGAGCGTTCCATATCAGTGCGCACTCAAAATAACAGGTAGATTTTTCTGTTAGTTGTCATTTCAAGCTTGACCAAACATGTTACGTGTAAACTTTGATATTTTGGGGGGAATGACTTTTGATGAGAATGGCAGCGGTGAATAATGTATTTGTGGTCCCTGTTCCTGCTGTACAGTCAAACGTTGATACGGCTACGCGTCGGGCCTAACAACACCCTTGAACTGTACATTATTGACGATACAGTACTGCCTCTCGTACCTAATTGCTTAAATATGGAGACGTTCTGGCACAGCAGCAGAACACGGTGGACGCTACATTTACAATATCTTCGCTGGTCTACCTTGCCGTGAGAAAGCTATACAGTTTTCATTTCTGACGGGGAACAGAGTCATCTCTACTCTCGCCAAACCTTGCGTGGTTAGTTACTTTGTGTTACTGTGTGACTTTGGTGAGTTAGAATGTGACTTTGGTGAACTCTAAGACTAACTAACCAATCCAGGCAGCGGTAGACCAGCGAGGCCCGTGTTCTGCACGGTCAAAATATTCCTGTTTTCCAACGATGTCCCCGTGGCTTCGGCGAAAGTGGAGATAACTCAGATCCCCGTCAGAAACTGCTGTCCCACGGCAAGGTTAAGCATTGGAATTATTGGAATTATGCAAGAGTACATGTGGAGGTGTCTAAAATACGCTTTGCCACTGCCTCCGCCCACAGCGGTCCACTGCTCTGCTCCTGTGCTGGTACTCCTGGCTGTTCCTCTAGACTGCTCTATGCCGTACCACACCGACGATGAGTAAGTACCTCATAACCCCACTTCAAAACATCCAAGCCATCCCTTTAACTGCCAGCAGACTCCCTTTAAGTAGAGCACAGTCGAGCTATCTCTCACACAGGTGTAATTAATAATTAACATTATTGATGGAGCAGAGCAATCACTAATGTTATCAGTAACACCTGTGCTTCTCCGGCCGTTATGTTAATTCCAGCAACTATAGATTATTTCACTGACATTCTACATTCAGTTAAACACACAAATAAGAAAAACAAGAGAAAGATTAATACATTTAAAAAAACAATGTGCTTTTTAGAGCTGCTTTCACAGTGTGTTTTAGGTTAGTTTTCCCTTTTCAGAGCCCCACGGTGCTCCAACCCACATGCTCTCTGCTCTCCCTCATCGGTTGTTTAATGGTCGCGCACACACACACACACACACACGCCCTGCAGGTGCTTCTTGTTAACGTACTCAAACCAAATAGATTCCAAGTAGAATTTGGCTTTCTAAAGAAAAATACCACCACTCTGTATGATTATACAGAGTGGTGGTATTTTTCTTTAGGGGAATCTGTCGTAGGGAGGACATGTGCTATCTGTTTGGCTGACGTTGAAACTTTCTTGTGTGCTGGTTGTCAATATGCTCTTTTTGCAAAGCAGGCGGAACAAGACGCGCCCACGCCTTTCAATCAGCCCATGCACAGAGCAAACAGAGCCGTACCTGGAGGACGGTGTGTGTGTGTGTGTGTGTGTGTGTACTTTACACTTTTTTTAGTCTTCAGATATGTACAGCTTCATTTGAAAAGAGGAAGGCGGAAAGAGAAAAAAAAAAAAACTATGGCAGTGTGACTCTAAAAGGCACAGACACAGAGTCGCTGACGCACGCAGACACACCGGGGAAAGAAAAAGAGTGGAGAGGGTTTGAGGGCCTGGTGGGACTCCTTTCCTGAAGAGCTGAACAATATGCTGCTTTGACCCGGGGCTTTTCTTCCCCACCTTCCTCTTCCCACACAGTTTCCTTAAGCGCGGGGAGGGGGAGGCTCTGTGTCTAGGGAAGGACGGGTGCTGGGGCGTTAAGGGCAGTGGTGGTGTCCCCTGTGGTGTTCTAGTCTGAGTAGCAGACATGGGAGAAGTGTTGGGAAAACACATACCTGGGACAATAACAGCGCCATCGCGTCCAAATAAATAGTGGCTCCCCCCCAGCCCTCCAGAGGAGACGCCTTCTCCAATGTCATATCTTCCCATCTCGTAGCCGAAATAAAGGGGGATTCGGGGGGGGTGACACCCGTTTACCAGCGGCGTGCTCTCAGAATCACAAAGTTATAGCTATTTTATAATTATAGTTTTTTCTCACAAATACACTACATGTATTATAATTATTGTTCCCTATTAGCTTATTTTCTCATTGCACAGCTCCTGTCTTCCTCTGCTTTTATCCAACCAGATTTCACCTCCTATGTCTCTATGGAAGCAGAGCGCTTCAAACTGGCCTTTGCAGATTAAAGTACATGGGGACGTTGTCGTGATTGTCATAGACTTCAACCAATCAGAAATTTTGTTTGATATGTTGGGCGTATTCTTTGACGTGCCAGGGCCTGGACGTACGTCAGCATTAACATGCGCTGTGATTTGTCAGTGGGCCAGCGTGACCTCTGTCAACAGAAAGCTAGCTAGCTGCTAGCAGAACTCAGTAGGAGTAAAAACAGTTCAGGCTGAAACATAAGAAAAGTTATGACATTTTTAGTTTTTTGTTTGGTGTAGTTTTTTTAACAATCAATGCCTGAAGGAGGATGAGAAACGGACTTGGTGGCGGATTTTCAGACAACGCCTTTCTCACGGAGGGTTATGGGCATGTTTGGCGGTGACGATCCTCACTGGCGTCCATGAAGCGCACCGATAAACTGTACAACCGCGTCATTGAACTGTTTGTTAACAAAGAGAGGTTGATGGACTTTGTCTTTAAGTGAACAGCATCTGGTGCTGCTTTGTGTTTTTACATCTGCATAGCGTTGTGTTAATGTGTCTATGTTGTTGTTTTTATTATATAGTTAATATCGTTCCTTCTGATCATGGCTCGTGCTCTTGAGTGTGCGGTGTTTTAGTGCTGCAGTTTTGTTGGATTGTTTTGTCATGTTTTGTTATAACTAAATGTGACTGGTTCTTGTGAATTTGTTGTTGTTGATGTGTACTACATGCATGCATGTATTTATGTAAACGATATCAGACGGCACAGAAGGCCTAAGTAGAAAATGCACGGCCCGTCACTGCTGTTTACAGAACTGCAGATTGAGCCTTTCCTGTAATATTTGGTTACATTCATCGGGACCACACAGCTCTGAAGTATCTTGTGTGGACACGTGGTACGGAGGGGGAATTAGGATTGTTAGTCACGCTGGATGCGTTTAGACGTCTAAAGACCACGAGGCTATCAAAATGAAAACTTTACATGAATAATATTTGTGACCTGTGGGTTTAGGTCAAAATAGGACGTCAAATAGAAAGGTCCACCTGACCATATCACTTACATTTGTCCAAGGGCAGACACTGTGGGGGGAGCACTTTCACTTAATACAAAATAAGTGTATTAGGGCTTAATTAGTCAGTGTTTATTATTTTCACTCTTACTAAATGGATGTTATTTTGAATCGCCTAACGGACTGCTAACTAAACACGGGAAATCCTCAGTCTGACCTCTGTCAAGGACGCTGTTCATCAAGGACTGACAGTTAAATTCTCTAATTGCGGAAACATAATAGCAGTCCTGATTGGCAGGAAATATTAATCAACTTTAACTGCTTTTGACGCTATTATGCAACATTCTGATTAGGTGGAAACGCACGCAGGAAGAAAGGCCCATGGAATTGTTTGTCGGGAAAGGTAAAATAATGCCCTGCACAACGAGCCTGGACCGCAATGTCCAGATCGCTGTTGCAAAAGAGCTCAAGGCATGCAGCACATCCGAGGCTACTGCCACTGTGTGGGCCAGTCATTCCCACGGACTGGGAGATGTTATAAAGGTGGCCAAATCCATCTGAAGAATTTCCTCCATAGTCTTTCATTTATATCTGCAGCACAACTTTGAGCCGCATACGGGAAGCTTGATTTTACTAGTATTACTTGAAGTCTAATTTGAAACATCTCATCTAGCTTCATGAACCCATCGATTTCTGCAAATGTTAGATGCCGATAGAAAAAGCCAGCCAATGAAATATTGACATTTGTTTATGCGACCTTGGATGTCCAACATACTGCCCTCTGTGACATGCAAAATAAAGAGTGTGACAACTAAGCCGTGGCCATGTATTACATAATAATAAAACACATACAACTCAGCGCAGTCGTGAAAGGAAATGAAACTACATTGAAACTTTTCAACACAGTTTTTTCACACTTGGAGTAACGAGCTCAGTCTCCAGTATGGAGAGAGTGAGGGTTTATTGTAGGAAGAAAAACTATTAATTGATGATTATGCAACGTGTCAACGAAAATTCTGTATTTTCCTTTTTTTTTTATGTTTCGTCCCCGGTGTGGAACTGCCTTTAGACTTAAAACTGAAGTGCACTCTAAGAGTCAAACCATCCGTGCCGTCGCTGAATGCTTGGCTGGGGTTTAGAGTTCCCCTTCCTCTCCCCATTCACATTAATAAATCTCAGGTTGCGAGTATGTGTTTTGATATGTGTGTTGTTGAAGCTCCCTCCTTGACCTCACCCTTATTCCTCCTACATGCCAACAAACACATCCAAAACATGGGATTAGGATACTGGGAAATCACAGCGTGGAATTCCTCTGTTGGCATTTACGTGCTGTTATTCGTCAGACTGACCTTTGGCCCAGAGAGCGTGGCGACAATAAGAAACAACAGATAAATACATGGTACAAGTGGAAAATCTAATTTGACTGAGAGAGCGGACAAATGAAAAAGTATGTGGAGAACACAAACTCACCAGGTGAACATAAGGCACAAAGTAGCCATAGAGGGCTGCAGGGATGCCGAAGGCCCAAATGCGATACCCCAGGGACTTCCAGATATTGAGGTTGAAGATCTGGCTCAAGGGTGGGCACCGGCGGCCTGTGCGGGTCTGGCTGGATTTAACCGGCAGCAGGGGCTTGTAGGTGAGGCCGGCCAGCATCAGCACGAACATGAGGATGCAGAGGACGCGCATGGTGTTCTGGAGGCCCACTCTTTCAAGCAGGTGCGACAGCGCGAAGGGCAAGGTGATGGTGAAGACGCTGCTGCCGGCTGTCACGATGCCGTTCACCAGTCCCAGGCGCTTCTTGAAGTAGTGGCCCAGGATGACCAAGCTGGGCTGGTAGGCGAAAGAGCAGCCGCAGGCGAACACGATGCCATAGGTGAAATACATGGGGCCCAGGGACCTGAGAGGGGATAAAGCTAGAAGTTACATCACCGGACAGCCTTTTGACTCACTGCTGACCTGAACGTCTTTCCAGGAATTAGCACATTCCAAAGCCGTTTACATAGTGATCCAGCCGGGAAGAAAACGATGAACTATGCTGCCCACTGAAACTGTTCAGTTGCCTGCAGCAAAGGATAATATTTGTTTTTTTGGGTGAATGGTCTCGTGCATGTATAGCGCTTTTCTAGTCTTCCGACAATTCAAAGCTCTTTAACACTACATGAAATCATTCACCCATTCACCCACTGATGAGAGGAGCTACCATGCAAGGTGCCACATCAGGATTATCAACCATTCATACACCGTAGGCGCAGCTACGGGAGCAATTTAGGGTTAAGTGTCTTGCTCAAGGACACATCGACATGGGCTAGCGGAGCCGGGGATCGAACCGCCGATCCTCTGATTGAAGGATGACCCTGCTCACCACTGAGCCACAGTCGCCTGTTTAACCATACTGTCGATCATAACATTTTGTAAATAAGCTGCTTTTTTAAATGATTCTGCTTCCAGCTGGTTTAAATCATATATCTCTGGAGTCTGGAGTTCAACTCCCAAGGTAAAGGTCCCAATAATCAATATTGCTATTTACTCTATACATAAATACATTGTGTTTTTCAACTGAGTGATGCAGTGTTACATTTTATCCTGACGACACCATATCTTATGTCATCGGCTCGGCCGCAGACTCTCTTTGTTAGTCTGCCTTTGATACTCAAATCGATACAGAACAGTATTTTTTAAACACTGGGAATTTGGTTAGATAGCACACTGTCCTACAAGACTCATGTTGAACACCTCACACTGATTCCACCGATATTTTAATAGTATTTGTGAATATTTTATTCAGTGCTTTTGTGACAGGTCTGGTATGACTGAATTGTCTTGTTTAAAATGTCATGTTTAATTTTTACATTTATTTCTTAATATGTCAATAACTTATTTCTTTATTCGAACAACACACAAATTGAAGTAGTGCTGATAGGGGCGGGTTAATGGGTGGCGCAATGGGAATACAATATGGACATTGCATTGCATTAGTCCAATGATGATTTCCAAATGTCATCTTCAAGTGTAAAGCAGCATCATTACATTAATACAGTAGCATATTAGAAAATCAATTATAACACGCAAATAGCAAACAAATTTTGAACACATCCTTTTAAAACATTTTATTCATGCCTATACAACAGAGTCCACAGATTTACGCTTCTTTTAAAAGAATTATCAAGCAGTAGCTGGCTACTTGCGTTAGCCAACGCAATAGCTAGCTTGTTGTAGCAGCTCTGTAAGCTAACGACAAGAAGGGGTTTGGAGAGGGGGGCACGGCAGGATGAGACCGGTTTGAATTTTGTCCACTGAGCCTTTTTAAAATCACGCCGCCTTACATCAAACAGCACATTCAACAAGGTGAATGTGGGTAAGGTCCAATAAATACAGGATGGTGCGTCAAAGTCCTGAGTCCTTACCAGTGAGATCACATGACTAAGACATTTTGCACTGTCTGCTGCAGAACTCGGCGGTCAGCCCGGACTGTGAAATGTGTGTGTGTGTGTGTGTGTGAAATGCTGCTTGACAGCTGTTCAATTCAACCGTTTTATTACGTATTTATTGCACTTGAAAGAGGGGAACACCTCGTTTTGCGCTTCGCTTGGACCACACATTTCTACGTGTTTGTGTGAGTGTTTCCTCGCGTGTACACGTATCAAATTCCAGGAAATGATTAACAACTAAGTGCCAAGTGCAGGCCACTTGGTCTTGATAAAAGCTCAAAGGAGTATGTTCGCTCAGACAGACGCAGTTAGAGACTAGCTGGAGAACACGGTGGAGCATTTAGCAGCTAATGAGACAGATTGGCGGAGACCAAAAACAGAGCTAAAAGAGGGGGAATATTGGGTTTACATTCATCAGTTAGATGCAAATTTTGACTTGAATCATCAGGTTGCTCTGTAACTGGATTTTCAAATAAGCAACTGTTTGCTAACTTGTGTGCCATGTCAACCTAAAAGATGATTAGATGCAAACATTGTGTTCCTGAAGAAGATTACCAACCCTGCCATTGTTATGCTCTCCTCAAAGCCACCAGACTCCAGTCAGACAACAGTCACTTTACCACGCTTATCATCAAAACCCACGTCATTCAAACTTTTTTTTTTTTATATTTAAACAATATTAAACTCATCACAACCGTCTTGGTTAGTCCTTCAATTGTTCCAACAATCACTCTTGTTTGGTCCACAAAAGAAACAGAAAGGCATACTCGTCCACTGGTAATGGAAACAGAGTCTATCACCTATTTTTAGCGGGTTTTCCCAGGTTTAAAAAAACCTATACACGCTAACTTGGGTGGTTAAAGGGTATAACTAATAGTCATAACTGAGGACTGATGGCGCCTGCTACCCCGATAACTATGTAGGAGAAGGTTTCAAATGTACTCTGTATGCAGCGATGACATGGTGTAATTTGTCCTTACGTGACAAAGGAGCTGGCCAGGAGGCCGACCAGGCCGACAGCAGCGCCGGTCACCGCCGTAATCCTGCAGCCGAAGATGTCGGTGAAGACGCTGACGATAGGGGAGCAGAAGAAGATCATCCCCATGGAGAGGGAGCCCACCCATGCTGCAAGAGAGGAGATAATGTGTGAGGGGAAATCTCCCACAACAAGCTGGAAGTCAGAGTGATTACCGTTTCACATCCAAAACGGAAAGCTGTCGCCCTTCAACATTGATGCTACGGATGCAACAACGAAACAAAGCCCGGTGATGCAATAACAGAACACTGTTGCTCTTGTGTCCACACACACACACACACACATATACACACACACACACACACACACACACACACACACACACACACACACACACACACACACACACTACAGGTCACGAGTTTCCTTCTTTCTTTTTTTATATCTTGTTCTTTCTTTTTTAAAATCTTGTTCATTAATCATACTGTACATTGTTTGTATCTCGTTTTTCTTCGCAACCTTGAAGAGAGCAGGTTTAGTAAAAGCCACCCGCCTCTCCGACGACGGGCAACAGCAGGAACGCACATTGACAGAACACAGCAGTGACAGAGTGGACAGGAAGGAGTGATCAGGAAAACACTTTAGCACGGCCCCAACACAGAGTTCACAAGTACACAGATACCATGGGGATGTCATCTACCTCCTGGGTCGGACATATATATATATATATATATATATATATATATATATATATATATATATATATATATATATATATATATGTATATATATATATATATCTTCATTTCCTTAGCAGACTCACGAATGACTCAAATTGATCCGCGAAACAAACGTAAAAAATAAATAAAAAAAGACAAATCACAGCACTTCATCGCATTAAATTCAATATTACCATGGAGCGGTCCATCTTTTTGCTGTAATACAACTAGAGATGAAAAGGTATGGCTGCTTCAGTATAATCTCTACTGCCTGACAAATCTCTGTTAGCTCATGCTCAAAGGGAAACTCCGGCAATTATATACATATACTGTAGGTCAGTCTACTGTTCAACCTGTGAAAACGGTGGTGAAATAGTTTCTGTGGCTCTGGAAAGGATTTGAAAAAAAATAACCCAGACAATGTCATCGGGGTTATAAACTGGGGTGCAGAGTTTGAGAAACGTGGGATCCAGTGTTTGTAGAACTTCACCATTATTATTTTTTTTTAATCCTTTTTTCTTGGAAGTTCCCCCGCTCTATGAATGTATTAATGCTAAATCGCTGGGGTGGCCTTAACAGAACACATATTGCCAAATCCTAGGTTTGGATTAGCATGAACTCTGGTCAGCGACCAAAGGAAACACCCGCAGCGTTTGCTTAATGCTTGGTCAGCGGTCTTCTGTGAGTGTAAGGTTGAATGCCGCTGTCACATGCTGCAGCAGACCTGATTAATGTATGTTAAGACGCGCAGGACACATTTACAGCAATGTAGACATGCAATTCTTGGATAGTGACAGCACTGGAGGGCTTGATATCTTAGAGGGAGTCATCAAAGAAAATAGGAGCGAAGGCAGAGTCAGAGAGCTTATATCTCTCAGGTCATGGTGTCCTAAATAAATAGAAAGTTGTTTCTATTTATTTAGGACAAATGGGCGGGCATGTACGTGCAGCTGAGATATGCCGGGAATACCCGTCTGCTCTTGAAATACTTCCTAAATATCAAGCTTTGAGATACATTGTTTCCGGCTTTTATTCCTATCAAGGAAAAGAGGCAAACATGAAGATGTGGTGCGGAAAAAACAAGCAGCAACGACCCTGACCAAACACAGCAGCACACGAATGGCTCCAGCCCTCCGTGCCGTGCCCTTTGACCAGAGAGAGGATGGGGAAGCCGGGAAAAAGCAACATGTTTTGGTAGGAGCGACTGGCTGGAGAACCTTCAGGTCTCCAACGAAATCACGCATCCAGACACCGTCACAGCATACAGCGTGTGACGCAAAAGATTTTTTTCTCGACTCAAAATTATGGGGGGGGGAAACAGAGCAGCTGGAGCCTGAGTGTTTTTGTTACCGTTTTCTTTTTTTGCGGGGGTAACGGGAGACCTCTGTGTCAAGTTTCAGGGTCATTACTGGTTTCACTGCTGTGTCTTTATTCTCCCTGAATCCTCGCCTCACCCCATGGTGTCGGAGTATCAATGCACTCTCAGGTTGCCCCACAAGATCAGAGGTTTTGGAGCAGCACAGGAGCACAGATTAAAACACCGGCTACCATTACAGGATTAATCACAACTGCAAAGATTGACTGGAGAGAACACCGTTATTTTAGTGCACTACAGTCACGCCAGCCGTTCTGCTAGGCTGTGATGCCATTTGTTAAGAAAATCTAACTTTAACATGAATAAAAGCTTTTTTGTTTGTCCGTGTTCAACGTCCCATACGTCAACATACTATTGCTAACTTTAGCAAATAAGCACAGCTGAGGCTGATGGGAATTAGTCTTGCTCACAAACAAAAGTTTGACCCGATGATGGCAACAAATCAGAAGTACAGGGGAATCCCCAAAATTCTTACAATTCATCCTGCGGGGAAAATGAGCGTCCAACTTTTTTGACAATCCATTGAATAGTTTAATAGAACTGCGTCCCCAAAATAACAAAGATCCGCGCGTTGGTTTGCGCAAGAGGAAGTGTCCGAGGATCACTAAAGTCATGAGGATGCATCATCTGGGGACTGTGAATCTCTAAAACCAAACCTGACCCCATCAACGGATGTTTACTGGACACAGAGCAGCAATATCCCTTCGTCAAATCTGTACATATTGATGTTCCCGCAAAATACTGACGTGTTACCTATATTCAGTTACTGTTTGGTCACTCTGTGCATGCTCTGGTTTCACAGCCAAAGCTTCTCAGGACCTATTCCAGACACTGTAGTCCGCAAAAATGCCCCAAATTCAATGAGGTCCTCTCGGCCAGGCCTCATATTTGCGGGGATATCAGCCTGCTTTAAGCAACATAATGTAATAAATGGCAGTGAAACGAGGAAAAGGCACAGAATCCCTCAAGGACAACAGGAAATTGCTGTTGTGGTTTCATCTGCTGGCTCCCTCGATTTAAAAGCATTTATGCTTCAGACAAAGAGGAATTCTAGATTTAAAAAATGCAATATCAGGATTCCCTCCGTCCCAGTGACATCCAGCGCTCGCCGTGGGCCCCCACTTGGACACCGACAGACGAGGCAGAGTTGCCTTAAGTCGTCTGTCTGCCTCGTTAAAGACTCCTCGCTGGAAGCCCTGTGCTCTGAACCCGGTCACCCCACAACCCCTACAGCCATGAAAACTGCATGGAACTCTGCAACACAGAGACTCTGCAACATGAAACACACACAATGGATTCAAAGCCAAAGAGGTGACAGTTCTGAGAGTTCTTGAAATGCAGACTGAGCTCAAATCTTGGTTTTGCAGGTGTCCAGCTGTGCATGCACATGTCCTAACAGCTGTAATCCCTCTGATGCTACCCAGAACAGTGATCCCAAACAGTTTTTGTCTGACTTATCCAACATCTAAATAGCACTATCAACTGTGTCTCCATTACCTTTAGCTACATACAGTGGGCTCATAGTGATCACGGTTACAGTGATCAACTGCCTATACAGTTTTGGACAGAATCATGTTTCATCAGAAACTACCAGAAAACGAGCAAATCTGGTTCTTTAAAGCAGTGATTTTCAACCACTGTGCCGTGGCACACTTAGTGTGCCGTGAGAGATAGTCAGGTGTGCCGTGGGAAAATGTCCAATTTCACTTAATCGGTCCAAAGAAATATTATTTAGTTGCCGCAAATAATTTTCCATTGTTGAGCATCTGAGCCTGCAATATAGTGGCTGGCCTAGTAATTAAATACTCTTCCATGCCAGTCGGTAGCACAATAATTACCTACCATACATGCTGTATTATGCTACAATTTCTAACTTTTTTGGTTGTTGGTGTGCCGCGGGATTTTCTTATTGTAGAAATAAGAATGCATGTGCAAAAAAGACTGAAAAACATTGCTTTAAAGCACTGTCCTGTGTTATAGAGTATCTGAATTATACACAGTACAGTAAGTACAGTTGTACACTCCTGTAATTTGAGAAGTGTTTGAAACTGCTGCGCAAGCGGTCATTACTTTTTTATTTCTGTGTTGAATATACAAATGTCCGTTAGATGGTAATCTGCATGAGAAATTAAGAATAGAATTGGGTTATGATAATCATCTGCTTAATAGTGATCAATTTGACCCAAGCAGATGGTAACAAATTCAGTGCTTTCCACTGTATTTCAACTGTTTATTCTTTTTGCTCACTATATTTTAAAATAACAATATAAAATGTGTATGTATTACCTTTTGCTAACTATTTTAACAGTTTATTTATGACTTTTATTAAACTATTTCAACTGTAAGGTGACTATGGTTGGAAACCACTGTCCGAGAACATCAAATAAGACCAAGTGTGTGGAGCCCAGAGAGGCCTCGTGAATCCCCGATGAGTCCTCCTGCATTAAAGCAGCTGGTTGGAGAGTTATCTATTAACCAAAGGTAATGGAACCAGCTAATGGACAGGCATACTTGGCTGATACTGCAGTGGTGTGACGGACCATTTTCCTGGCTTGGTCCAATAAACAACGTGTCCCTGTGGCACATTCTAGGAATCTGTTGACATGCTCAGGCGGCAATCTCTTCCCACACCAGATGACCACTTAAAACTCTGGCATGTCGCAGGCTGTTGCACTAGAATATAAACACAAACTGAGGAGGAAGAGGTGTTAATAAATCAACTGCTGTTCACTGCCAACAAACCAGAAACAGGACCAGATGTCCCTCTGTGTCACCACCACATGCACATGGAACAGTATGGGGCTCATCGTTTCACTCTGGTTAATATAACGGCGACATCATGGCAAAACACCCAAACTGTCTTTTTCCAAATGACGTCTTTGTAATTGCTGGTAAAAGATGTGAGATACAAAATATATGGTGCTTTATGCTTCTACTTCACTACATGTCAGAGGGAAACATCATATATGGAGTTAATTTACGGAGTATGAAATATGATACTGTGCCGTAAACTCAACTACTCAAAGGTATATTAAGGTAATAGACCAGCTATAATGGTAAAATGCTGCTTATGAGTGAGGAGTCCAATAATATGTAAGCTATAAGATATTATTACTCTGAACCATCCTGCCCTACCAACGTAAAACCTGAATGCAGGGTTTTACTTGAGTACTCCTTCCACCACAGTATACAACACATCACTTCCTGCATTGGACAGGACCGTTTCTCTATGTGTCCAGCTTGACTTCCCAAGTGTTACAACATAATACATTTAAATGAACGGTCAAAACTGCAGCTTTTTATGGCGACATACTGTGACTGTCTGTGAAGTCTGAGTGTGTTACAGCATCTGCACAGCCTCACTTCAAGGTCCAGTGTTACCTGCGAGAATACGCAGACCTTCACCCCCTCCTGTGCCAGATGGGAACACATTATCGCATCCGAGCGGGATCCAAGCTCGCTGGACGGGCCGGGGTAACGACGGAGCGGCGCACTGGGCTGGACTGCTGCTCCAAGGACCAGCCAGCTCACATTACAATCAGAGTTTTAGACCCACTGACCTGGGGTCAGGAAGTGGACCGTGCTGTACTAATCCTACGGCTGGCTCACACAAGACAGAGCATATTTCTCTCTGGTGAAGTGGGAGCGAGCGACGAGGGAGGAAAAGTTAAGAGGCAAGTAAAGGTGTAGAATTTTCCTTGCGTTTCCCAGCAGGCCTTGGATTACATCCTGAAGCCGTGGCCTATGTTAAGCTGAACACGTTTGGCACATAGCTGAGACTCATTACTAATATCCCCCCTGTGGGCAGCTGGAGTAACAGAAGAACAGCCACAAGTGCAGGAACGAAAGATGTGTTCCTTGTTTAGTCGGGAAATGGATTGGACGGAGGAGCAACCTTTTTAAAAGTCCCCAGAATTAATCATATTAATTAATTAATCATAACTAATCCCTATTCGGACAGTATTAGCCCAACGGGAGGAGATGCACTGCAATGACAACAAAGTAAAAAGCCACTTGAAATGAGTTCACCCAGATTTTAGTCTTCTAATTTGATTAAATTGAAAAGACATAAACCTAATTTAAGTGATGTCTTGTGCTTTCAATGCAACAAACTCATTTGCAGCATTTCAACATTCTGTTGGGAGAAATGTTTGTTTTCCTCAGTGTAAAATCACCCGGTTGTGTTTTCGTGAGCTGAAAAGGAGTCGCTATATGTCGCCAAAACTGTACACTGCACCTTTTAAATGATTATGTTATTTGGTTAATATTAGTGGGATGGTCTGTCATGTTTTAAGATATTAACAAAATGTTTCATTGGAATTAAATGGAATTCTTCCACTGCACTGGCAGGATTTAAAAAGAAAATGTTCTGGGGGAGGGGGGCGGTAATACAGACAAACCTCCCTAAGGAGCCACAGAAGACATAATACAACAGTATCCACTGTCTGAGCAGCACTCTTCTTGACATTAAGCTCATGCGTGTGTATCAAATTGGTGGCATTCCCCTTTAAGACTGATTCCAGTTCAAACTGAAATTTGATGATATAATCATTATTGGCACATGTCCAGGCTTTAGTTCCCATCCACATCTGTCAAGTCTGATAAATGTAGGCCTCTTAATGCCTGCAATAAGCAAGAAAACCAGTCGGTGCATGAGTGGATGTAACACAACAAAGGTTCCTGCGGGACATGGAAACACCTGAGGAGATTCTTGCTTCCGTTCGCAACTCTTAACTTCCGCCCCTTCGACAAACTGTAGACCTTCTGTGGCCTTACAGCGCAACAGCCAGTCCTGTTTAAGTATGGCTTTACAGCTCTTCAATCACAAAGACCTCAGTCACAAACCCCTAATCAGGGCCTCACAGTGCTGCAGATACACATCTGGACATGAGGGGACTGTATAGAACTGCAACCATAATCTCCTACTTCCAGCAGCTGGAAGCCATTTATCTGGGCGCTCCATTGGAGGCTCTTGGAGGAGGGGAGAAGCAGTAAGAAATGCCAATTTTTTATTTTTTTTGGCATCCTCGTGTTCGTCACGGGTTTTTCGGCACAGGAAGTGAAACCTATTGCCCAATGAGACGGCGAGAAAGTCAGGGAGCGACCGCGGAGTGATTTACGGATGTGCATGCAGAGGGAAAACATATGCATGTGTTGGAATTACTTCTTCTAACTGCAGTGGATGCAACTGATCCATAGGAAAAAATTTAAATGGGAGTTGCGGTCCGTGTCAGGGGAACGGGGAATAGGGTGGTGCATCGGGGCTGGTTGGTGATTGGGGGAGCTTTTCATCCGACCACTTTCTTTTGAGTACAGTATAGAGTGTGGCTCCAGGCCACGGTTTGGATGCGCCTCTCACTCAATATCTCCAGAATTGTTCGCCTGACTGGCATCTGAGAATACACTAGTTTACTGAATTGCAGGCAAAAGGTGACTTTAGATCAATAATATACAAATAATGAAATCATTAAAAGAAACATTTTCACTTCACAGGGACTGTGTATTTCTTGTCGGGCTGTCCAACAAAGAAATGATTACACTCATAAATTTTTTGTCGACTAAGCACCACTTTATATGTGGTGGTTTATCATGTGTTCATACGTGTCTGGGAAGTGAGTCATTCAGCATGGAAAAAAAAAGCATAAAAAAAGATGAAAGAAATCTTCATTGACTCAGATCGAAATGACCAATAAGTCAACTAATCCACTGAGAGGAAGGAGCCCGTATCTCTTTTTTGCTGAAAGAAGATGCTTTCAAAACACTTAATTCGCTAAAACAAAACAATGAGCTAACGCTCCATAGTCAAATGACTTTATACATACCATAAAGTCATTTGATTCTTTGTTACAATAAAAAAATGTTTTGATTACAGCCGCTTTAGAAATGTTACTGTTGTTTATGCATGGTGTCCTCTGTCCCTCTGTGCACATCATAGCGCTCAAAGTGTTAAAGCATTAAACTCTTTAAAGTTACTACGAGGATGTTATTTTGTGTCGATTTTGGTGGTCCCTGTGGAGAAAAGCGGTAGTATTTCCAAGCACCAGACTCCCTTTAGGAAGACTTCTAATTTTACTGCAGCAGGGTCTGACAGTCCGGGTTCTGGTTCTCCCGTGCCTCCCTTCCCTCCACCGTGCCCAACAATACGGCCCCCACTGGGCCCATATGCGGCGTGGTGTCGGTTCCCAGCTGGGGGGCGGTGGAGGGAGGAAGGTCTGCTCGTGACCGGAGGAGGAGACGTGGCCTTGTCATCACTGTCAGTTATTTTTCATCTGATTGCAGCGGAATCCGACCCTGTGGCACCGATGACAAGCATTAATAATAATAACAACATAGATATAGTCGATCTTCTTGTTGATGGTCTCGTTAGTCAAGTAATATAGGGGCATTGGTACTAAATTGAGACTGTTTCATAACCAGGTAAAAGTTCCTCATATTAAGTTAAATACAGACAGAGAAGATGAAAAGAAAAGAAAAAAGAAAAAATTAGAATAAAACCGTAAAGACCAGGTAAACGCAAAAAAAATAGATAAGACCGATTGTATACCTCTGATTCTTGTTTGTTGGTTTCATATGGTACGTGTGATGTATGATGAGCTCCGAGTTGTTCTTTACAAACGTAATTACCTCCAGGACAATATCTTGTTCTGTGCTACATCCAGGGATGCAGAAGGGAGTAAAACTACACCCCCCTCTGAACCAAACTGAATCGGTATCAGCACCGACTACAAGGTGCCTGAGGGCGAGGCCTTCACATGCAGCCCCTCAGGCCCCGTGGCCCTGACGAGGATGCATGTCATGTGCAGGAGGCCAAACAATTGGCCCTCGGGCCGCCATTGAAGTGCTGCTCTGCCTCTGACATGTTTACCCGTGCTCGGCTTTATCTATTGACAACCTTCACCTAAACTCGGGGCCCAAGCACACACACACACACACACACACACACACACACACACACACACACACACACACCCAAGATCAAACGGCCTGTCAAACATTAACCTGTGTATGCTTAAAACCTGCCAAGGTTCATCTGGATCGATTTGATCCATGTTTTGTTTTTGTTTTTATTTATTTTTTAACTTAAGTTACCCATGCAACTGGGAGGGATGACTCCGGGGTTGGAGTCTGCTGGGAAAGGGATGCTACTTACAGATTCCCTTTAAAGCCTTGAAAAAGAAAACCTAAAGCAGGACTATGTCACTTTTGGCTCACATTAGCGACAAAAAACGTAAACAAAAATCACACCAAGATATATTTTTTTAATTAGAATGAAAATGAGAATTAAAAAAATAGAATAATGACACAAATATGATCATTCCCTCATATTCAGCGCTTTCTAACTGCAGCGCTTTCTAACTCTCCACCAGGGAGCCTATAAGCATATTTTCATTGTGCAGAAATTCTTGATTATCCACGGCTTTCGGCAGAGAACGTTCACATGTAATTTAACCTGGCCTCCCTTATAAGTTCAAGGTGCTCCCTGGACCCCTAAGAGGAAACTAATTAATTTGCTCTTGCCACCTAAATCCTGAAAAAGGTTATTTTGATTAGCTAAAGCAACAAGGACACTTTGCAGTGAGCCGGACAAGGCAGCAGAAATTAGAAGGGAGAAAAACTGGACAACAAAAAAAAAGAGAGGAGGCCTCGCAATGAAATGCTTTCCCTCTCGTTAATGTGTAGAAGAGTTAACATCCAGTCTGAGTTGCACAAACCCACATGGGTCAGGGTCATATTTCTTCTTGTCGGTGGATTTACAGCCACCGCCACTCAAACTACATTTCATCTAATGTTGACATGGGCAGGTCAAATTCCAGCCAATCACTGGCCGCCTCGCTGTGTGTGTGTGTGTGTGTGTGTGTGTGTGTGTGTGTGTGTGTGTGTGTGTGTGTGTGCGTGTGTGTTCGCAAAGATACCACATATCCTGGCTACCTCATGCTCAGCGTGACGGGCACAGTGATACTATAGGACAATATTTTTCAACTTGGCCGTACAGTCAGTCAGCGTATCTATTTCACATCCAAGGACAAAACATTGGCTCTGTGTTTTCCTTTCACACAGGGAAAATAATATTCAGTCAAAATATGGTCAGGGGACTTCTTGTTGTTGACATGAACGTCAGTCAACCACGTGAGTTCAGGGTTACTACTTTACTGGACCTCTCGGGTCTGAGCCTAAGTCCACACACTGTGTCATTTTGATAAAAAGTGGGCAAGTGGCTGAGAAATTGAACAACGCCAACCTCCGCGTGACGAATGCCTCGACAAACAGGACAGATACAGCAACAATGTGGACTGGGGTGCTGAATATGATGGATTTACTGTTTATAGGACCACAAATGAGACTACACCTCTCGGCCCCTCTGCCTCTGGCCACCAGCCCGCTGTTCCGCTCATTTCCTGTAACCAGTGTAGCGTTAGCATGAACACATGGTGGAATTGGCAAGCTAACGTTAGCTAGCTAACTACCTAACCTAACTTCTCCAACATTAATGCTTCACGTAAAACACTAGTCACAAGAGGTTATAATCTGCTGATGGCGTCACTGTGCCGTCATATCAGTAAGTTTATGGCTTAAAAACACGCTGAGGTGTCCAGTTACTCTTTAAGATTCATCTAAACGGCACAATAAAAGGACTCTCGACCTCCTGGTTGGTCCAAAGGTCTTACACTAGACGACGGGCGAGTGGCTTTCCTGGCACTGGGCCCAGTAATAACCCCATCTGGCATTCCCACAGTGAGGGAACCAGAGCCTGGAACACAGATGTGAAGGCCACTGACCTGATAGTTCAGGCCAGTCTATGGGCTGGAGCTCACCGCCCCAGCATTGCGCACTGTGATTGGTTGATTGCGACTTACAATGTCCCAGTTGTGTGCAGCGTGAAAAGACAACAGCTGCCCCGTGAGAGCTGAAGACGTCAAACGGCCCGTCACGGTCATCTTGTTGGTCCCATTTGGGCCCTTTTAAATGTCTTCACGCCACAAGGCCACAGAAATGCTGTTTGGCTGGTAAAGACACAATAACTGAGCATAATATCACTACAAAAACACATTTAATCAAACCGACACATGTGACCTGCTACGAATACACACGTAGCAGATCAGACAGCGCTGGACAATCGTGGCCCACCCCACAGCCTCAAGCAGCTAAGTGGGGCTGTAAACCTGCCTACTGCCTTATCAGAACAGAAACTAAAGATTAACTCGAACAAACTACAGAGCTAATTAGGCAATACATTAATACATTTCACTTTTTAACGCACTTTTCTTTCAAAAGAATCTCCAAGAGTGCCAAGAGCCAATACAAAATACCAAAACATAGTTAAAGCAACCCATAATTAAAACAAATGAATAGCTGACAATGAATTAACACAAGGTAAAAAAAATGCCTTCCAGTGTCTGTGTTGCCCTTAGGTGGTCAGGGAGACTGTTCCATAATCTAACCTAACTTGGGACCGCAGTTGTTGGTAACTACAAGGCATCAAACTGCCATTGCAGGGCTGTCCGGATCATGTGATCACACAGCTTCCCTAGAAAATTATCAAGGAATTCATGGAATTAGCACCTTTAAAAGTACAACCCTGAATTTGCATACAACTTTTTGAGGAGCTGCCAATCGATACTGTAGACTTCCTGCAACTGAGCGAAGACAGCTGCTCACACATCTTTTAAACTTAATATGTTAAAAAGCCCTAAAAAAGGAATCTAACAAGTTGGTCTGACAAAGGAAAGGTAACCCAGACTATCCGTTAGATATTTAAATCATGTTTGGTAGTTTAAAGTTAAATGCAGGTGGAGGTAGTTTCAGAGCCGATTCATCAGCATGGAGTTTGAATATGAGGAAAGCGTGTGGCAACATGTCCTCCCTCGGGTCTCACAACACAGTGAAAATGTGTAACTGCCAGTATTTCAATCCAACAGACAGGTTTCTACCGTGCCCATACAGTCTCCACAAAGAACGTGTAAAATTACACTCTGGACGAATGGAGTCCAATTTAACCAGATAGAATTGTCCTCCAAAACAAACACACATGACCACACGAGGCGAGTTTATCCAACGGGACTGGGATGTTACATCTCACTGAGACACAATTCCTAGTGTGGATGGAAGGGAAAGTGTTGTCTTGCAGATTAAACTGCATGTGCAGATAGGTGGGGTTCTGTCCCTCTTTCAAAACAGTGTAGTGTGGGACTGAAATGATAATGTGTTAGTTAGCGTTTAACCTTTAACTGGTTATGAAACGGTCTCAATTCATGATGACCTGCAAAAGTAAACAAGACCATCAGCTGTCGATCATTCAGATTCCGCGCAAAATCAGAAATCCTTCAGGTTCACCAGAAACTCTTTTAGCTCAGACTCCAATGGGGACTCCGGCAGCAACAAGTCCAGACAGACCACAGACTGTACATAAGAAGTGGACTTAGCCATCGTGAAGTCACCCATTGGTTTGTGGACCGCCGCTTTGATGCCTGGAGTTTGGTGATTTTGGCGTTACCGTTTTGTTTTTTTCCCCTGCAACCAATGAACATAAGTTACCATATTTGGAATGCAGAGGAGTGATGTAGAGACGCCGGATGTGGCTCTGGTAGAAACCTGTCAATCACAGTAAGCCCGCCATAAAGCATACTCTGCTGTACGGTCTATTTGACTATAAATGGACCATCATTTTGTAAATGAACAGCATGCCATATTGAAGAAGACTTGAAACTAGAGATTTGACCGTCTCTCTGAGTTTCACTTTTGCATCTTCCTGCCCTGCTGCTATTTAGTAGTTATTATTATTTGTATTTGATGAATGTAAACTTTGATTGTATGGACCCTCTATTTCTTTCAAATGATTTTCTATTGCAGTAGCTCATAATAAGTCAATCTCAATCATGTGAACATGGTACTGAGAGATGATAAACACTGATCTGATTATTTGTCCAGCTGTAACTCATCCCGAAAAGATCTCACCAAGGCAAGTCGTCTTGGTAAAAAAACAGTGTTCAAGGGATCCCACTTGAATGATTTATGATGTTTATCATGTCTCCCTGGCCTCTCATCCTGCCTGTCAAGGTGTCCGAGGTCCCCTCCCACCGCCACTTCCTCTGCGCCCAGCCTCCAACAACACTCGACAAGCTCATTAATGCACTTCACCCCCCCTCCTCTCACGACAGGAAGACCTGCTGCAGAGCGAGGTAGTCTCGCCGAAGCTGCACTTCATGTACTCTCTCTGGGAGCACACACGCCTAGGGAAACACGCGGACGAGTGTGCGCTCACGTCAGGAGGTGGACCAACGCAGGGAAAAACGGGGCATAGAGGAAATGCATTGTTATTGTCAGAGGAGCGAGACGGCAAGACGCGGGATAAATTTAAGCTTTTCTTTATCTTCTGCTGGCATGTCAGAGGAAAACAAAGCCGGACAGACCTTTCAAAAAGGTATGCAGTAAGGGGAACGTTCCCCGTGACACAGGAAGTACGACGAACCTGGGAAACTGCAATGCTACAACCGCATTGACTCGAGTTCCTTGGCGTTCAGACTTGAGGAATGACAGTTGTGACCGGATGGAGCCCTGGCGGTGGGGGATTACAGCGCGAGAGCATAAAGAAAAGGAAAACAAGCGGTACGGGATTCCTCGTTCGCACAAAGCTAACGAGTTGGCGCTAAAACGTTGTCCGTGAGCGGTGAGAAACCGCATTGCCACGCTGTGGCGGGACACTAGTTGAAGCGACCTAAATATGTGTGAAAAAAAGAGAACGCAGAAAGATGAAAAAAGCAGGGCAGTGCAAAAATATCGACATACTGTGCCTATTGTGATATATTTTTTAAGAGATGGTGTATCGATATGTCCGCGACTACTATCAATACATATTTTATTTATTTTTTATCCCGTTTTAAACGGATTTAAAATGTCCTTCAAGTTGCCTCCAATCCCATTGTGCGTCAAACAACCTCCTGGAACGCTAGATGTCGGTGCCTATTGCTTTCTAAGCTGAGGTCAGTGACCTCCCGGCCTGTCACATGATCCGGCCAGAATCACAACATGGCGTCTCTCGAGCAAGCGGTCGTATACTGTAGAGCGGCGCTATGTGATTCCGTCTCATTCCCGCCTACATGGATGTAGCGGTGCGGTGCCATAGGTTTAACGAAGAGGTGTTAAAGCATTGCTTTTTTCACATAAAAAAAAACTAATAAAAAAAATTAATGCCGATCTTATCATGAGGGTCTTGTCAATACACAGCCCTAAAAACTACTTACTTTGGATTAAAAGTCCAGCACTTTCATATTTTTCTTTAATTCACTTTTCCCACTTGTTTTCTTGCAAACAAACAAGATAAGTGTTACTTTCAGCATTACTCGTTACAGCCGGCCTTCAAACGAATGTGATTCAAGCGTCGTCTGCACAAACCTTCTTCTAGTCTTCTTCTCTGCCTCTGTTGCTGTGCGTTTTGTTGGCAATCTCTTCCTGAGCGTTACCACACATGTTGATCAGTGGATTAGGAGATCAAAGATTTTTGGGCTTTGCGTAGTGAAATCAGGTATGTCCACTAGGTCGACATGGCAACCCAATTAGCGGAAAAGAACATCAATCAATACTGGGCAATTCTGCTAAACTGTGGATAACCTAAATGACAAGTTTTATTGACCTTCAATGCCAATTATTTATTTTGTTATCCTCGCTCTCTACACAATCTGTAGTAAAATTAGGAAACAGCCATGGTTTATGGTTCAGGCCTTTGGCTGAAGTAGGTCAGGAAAAAGGTTGTGGTTACGGTTATAGGCACACAAAGGTGAATGTTAATTACAGGTCTGTGACAGGGCACGAACTCTGGTCTCAAACATCTGGGGTTCTCATCCCCTTGGGGTTCCCAGCCTCCCAGGGCGGGGGGGGGGGGGTCGCCAGATGGTTGTGGAGAAAGAAAATACAAGAATATATTTTATCCATTGTAGACTGTATAAAAAAAAAGCTAAGAAACCCTGATGCATTCTGTTCATCACCCTCCTCCGCTCCGTTTTAGTCCTATGGACAGCACCGCTACTACACATGCTAAATAACCCTTCGCTAGGCCCCGCCCCCCGCTGGTAGTCAGGTCGACAACGGAGCCCACACTAACTGGACTAGACTATTTTTTGGGATAAACGAAAAAAGAGGTTTCAGAGAGAAGCAGACAGAAATGTTAACATAAAAGGTTGTTTAAGATAGAAGCTTAAATGTCAGATCACGGTGTAAAATCTAACCGCCACTTCACTGTGGCATTCGCGACAGAAGACAATGAAATTAAGGCTCAACACTGGGCCGGGTAGATCTTTGTTCATTGTGACAATTATTCAAAAGCAAAATCAGCGTGTGTAGACATTCAGTATAGTGTAGCATAGAAGTGCTAATGCTAGTTAATGATGTGCTAATTAACTCTGCTAGTGTTAGCTCCACAGGTTGTTTTTTAATAGGGTGACCAGATTTGAGTTTGTGAAAAAGAGGACACTTCGTCTCGGGGGGGGGGGGTGGAGGAGAGAGAGAGAGAGAGAGAGGAGGAGGAGGACACTTCGTCGCGGGGGGGGGGGGGGGGGGGTAGCAGTAGTGTGTAGACCAATGACAGTTCTCTCTACAGTCAGAGCTTGCGCAAGAAGGTGGAACGTGAGGGAGATACCATTTCCAAAACTTATAAGGGGGTAATAACTATTTTCCCGGATGTAGCAAAATCCCGGACGTACCATTTCCAAAACTTGTAAGGGGGTAATAACTATTTTCCCCGACGTAGCAAAATCCCGGACGTTTTTGGAATCCCTGCCGGACGCTTTTTTTAGGTCTCGAAAAGAGGACATGTCCGGGAAAAAGAGGACGTCCGGTCACCCTATTTTTTTATTAATTTTTTTATGTGGGTTTTCTTTAAACATACGGTCTCGTTTTGTAGCTTATGGGAGTGGTCCTGAAACCCCAAGGGAGCCGGTGTGACCCCCTGTCTCCCCATAGTTTGCATGTCGAAGTGTCCTTGAGCAAGACACTGAACCCCCAGTTGCTCCCTGGGCACTCCACCAGGGGCAGCCCACTGCTCCTTAAAATACTAAGGATGGGTTAAAATGCAGAGAATACATTTTCTCACTGTGGGACTAATAAAGTATTAATTATTATTATTATTATTATTATTATTATTTAACCTCTCCGGGTAGCGAGTATTACTGCGACACAACGTTTTACCCTGAGGAGCTCCAAATCCACAAAACCAGTCTTAACATGAGGAAAATCTGAAACCATTGCGTAAGAGTCTATGGAGCGAAGCCAGATAGTCATCGTGCGTTTCAGATGCAGAGCTCCATCCAGATAAAAAAAAAAGTCCAACTTTGTCGCCATCAAATCAATTCCAAAAGGAGCCATGGTCAAAGGTTTGGAGAGGTCGAAATGATTACATAACAAGTTCAATTTGAACAAGGCAGAGTGTGTTCTATTTCATGGTAAAAAAAAAACATACTGCATTATTTTAAATAATGGTTAATCATTTTCAGTCTGATCACTAGATCATTGTACATTAAAATAGACCCATTAAGGCATAATACCAAATAATACAACCCGTTTAAGAGTTCTGTTATCACTTAACAGAACTATTGACAAAGCGAGAGAAAGATATGAAACCCTCGGTGGAAGTTACACAAGCATGTCTGGAGTCTGAACTGTGGAGTCCTCCTCCTCACATTCCCATCGTCCAGTTGTCTCAGCCTCGCTTGGGGAGGGGGAGATGGCATCACTCATCAAGACATAGTGCCAATGAACTCTGGGTATTAGAAGGGGGCAGTGTGGTGTGTGTGTGTGTGTGTGTGTGTGTGTGTGTGTGTGTGTGTGTGTGTGTGTGTGTGTGTGTGTGTGTGTGTGTGTGTGGTTGTATATCCGTGACAGACAAAGTGATGACAGCAGGAATAATACAAAATAGCATTTATTAAAAGATAAATTAGTTGATTTTTATTAAAGTGGATATGTGTAGATCTTTTGCTAGATTGACATTGTGAACAAAGTTCAGCACCAAAAAGCAAGTGATTAGTTTAAAAGTGGCAATGAGTTACTGTTCCATAAAGTAGTAAGTATAGTGTGTGTGTGTGTGTGTGTGTGTGTGTGTGTGTGTGTGTGTGTGTGTGTGTGTGTGTGTGTGTGTGTGTGTGTGTCTCTATATATATGTGTTTTGCTCTCAAAACAGGTCGCAGGAAATGACTCAAAGACATTATTGCTGTAGTTACTTTCCCTTGAAAAACATTACCTCCTCATTACACGTCTGAAAGAATGTGACACTTTCAGGTCCAGGCCACCATAGCTCAACAATCAGTAACTTCCGACTGCAATTTCTACAGAGATTCTCAGGAACTTTGATTAGTCATGAAAAGCTAAATGCTTTTTTAACCCTTTTAATATAGTCGCAGCTATAAGAAAGAAAGAAAAAGGAGATTCTGGCACACACGCAGGATTTTCACTATGTGACCCGTCCCTTGACTTTGACCCCCACGTGTGCGGTCAACAGAACCTAATGTCTGTTAAATGGTTTAACTCAACAATTACTTTTTCTTCAATTTTACACCTGGAGGACAGAAACCAGTACGACCGCACAAACTAGTCCCACCACATGCGGTGGCAGTACGTTCACGGCCAAGACCCCCCCCCCCCCCGTGCCGTTTAACCACAGACAGTTGCCACACACACACACCAGGAAAGGAATTCATTACTTGCTAGCTGACGTTAGCTTACATGAGGCGCTTGCTTTTACTTCATGTGCTCACGAGCGCGACGTTTACTGCAACTTTAATTCACCGAGTAGCCCTTTCTTAAACATAATAGCGATATACACATACATATACACACACATACATATAACTGAACTTCAAATAATTCGTTACATGCTGACTTGCAATGACGTTAATGGGACATTCAGACGAAATGTACAAACTATCCAGTCGCGAGCGACCCGAAGTTGTCGGTTGCCCACCGCCCCTCTCCTCCAACCGCCGCTTGCTCACCTGTCTTGAAGCGGAGGTCGGCGTCCTCCTCGGAGCCGAACTCCCGGAGGAGGGAGAGGAAGAGAATACCGAAGGCGTTCTGGATCCCGAACACCGAGCCGTTACACCACATGGCGGCCAGCATGACAACCCAGCCCCAGCCGCCCTCGGGGTGCACAAACTCGACCTCCCCGGCCCCGGGAGCCGCGGCTTGCTCCGGCACGGCCACTCTGCTGTCCCCGTTCTCCTTCTTCTCCTCCTCCTCCTCCCCGACCTCCGAGCGCTTCTCCTCTGCGGGCACCTCATCCTTACCCGCTGCATCGCCTTCTTCTGGCACGTGATTCCCGCCTTCTGTCATTGTTTTTATTTAATATTATTATTATTATTATTATTATTATTGTAAGGTTTATGTCGAGGGGCAAGAGGAGCAACTGCAGTGTGCGCGCTCTCCTTAATGTCCGGAGGTATGTAACTGTTCGCCTACAGTGACAGAGGTAAAAAGTCAAATGTTATATTAAGGACGACTTTCTCGTTACGGTGAAGCCGCATCCATGGAGGTGAAGCCGGTCAGAGAGGCGCTGGTCCCACGCAGCATCTGGTCCTACAGTAGCTGTCAAAAAGCTGCTGTTGCAATATTATAAATAGACAGCGCGGAGGGGGCGGGGCTCCGGGGAACCCTGCTGCTGATTGGACGCCCGTCGTTCAACCATGACGAAGTCGCGAAACGATTGAACTGCAGACGCACTACTTGGTTTAGCTCGTTTTGCACGATCGCTGATTTAAAAAAAAAAAGAGGCTTAACCATGTACGCAGCAGCATAATGTTGTTCCACCATTCGGCTCGCTCACTGCGGTTATGAAGGTCTCGCTTCCCTTTTCCAGCTGCTAAAAATAGACAAACCGCAAGGCAAGCAGATGGACAGAGATGGAGGAGGATGTGTGCAGAGAGGAGAACACGACAGGGAGAAGTGGGTGATGTGGATGGAGGTCATAAAACAAAGAGGCCTGAAAAACCTCATATGATCCTCCTAGAATTATAGTTGCTAAATAGATTGACACAAGCCAGTTTGTATAGGATAAATAATTGTGTAAAATAGTGGTCATGCAGGACATGACCACATGAGATTTAGTCTTTTATCCTTTAAAGAAACAAAGCTTGATTTGAGGGATTATTGGAAGTGGTTTCTAATCCTAGAATAATTTAACTTTTTTATGAATATTCAGCAAGATAAAGACTAGGGGCAGTGGTGTATAAAGTACCCAAAAGCCGTACTTGAGTAAAAGTAAAGATACCTTACTGGAAAATTACTCCAGTAAAAGTAAAAGTCACCTAATAAAATACTACTTGAGTAAAAGTCTTAAAGTATCTAATATTTTCTGTACTTAAGTATCAAAAGTATTTTTCTGATATAAAATGTACTTAACTATTGAAAGTAACAGTAGAAGTACATGCTTTTAATAAAAAAGCAAAGGGTCAGAATTTTTAGAATTATGAAGTTTATTCTTTTAAGTGCTGTGGCCACCATGACCAAGGACAAGGAGTTGTGTTGAAAATAACTGGGTTGGCTGTGATCCATCCATATATATTATGTTCAACATAATATATTGTACCTAAGTATACTCTTGCATCTACTATGAACTTATCATAATTCTCCAAAAAGCAATATGACACTAAGGAGTTGTAACAGGTTATAAGTATGCTCATTCCGCCCGGTACCGGTCTGTGGGTCCCTTGGTACCGGGACGTGGGTCCCTTGGTACCGGGTCGTGGGTCCCTTGGTACCGGGACGTGGGTCCCTTGGTACCGGGTCGTGGGTCCCTTGGTACCGGGCTGTGGGTCCCTTGGTACCGGGCCGCACAGAAAGAATGAATGAAAAATAAAATTAAAAAAATAAAGGCCGGAACGATGTTTTATTGTGAAAAAAGACCGCATACATCCGTCTGTGGTTACTCTAAAAATGAAACTTAAAAGGCTGTTTAATTTTGCCGGTGTTCTGGATTAAAACCAAGGCAGAGTATCCTGAGATCGCCAAAAAAGCACGAAAACCTGCTTCCATTTCAACATCCTGTCTTTGTGCAGCGGGTTATAAGTTAAGCAGTAGACTGGACTAAAGGTTTAGTTAGCAGTAGAGTCAGTAGACTGGACATAACAAACACACGTCAGGTGTCGTTGTCTCCCGTCTCTCCGAACCCGGTCCGTGAAAATATTGTCTTCACGTAACCGGTCTGTGGCGCATAAAGGTTTGGGAGCGCTGGACGAGAGGATGTAGAGGGCTAATGCAGAATATTGTGATTCGCAAAACCTGCTTGGTGGAGTCTGTGTTTTTCAAAATGTAGTGAAGTAAAAGTAAAAGTAAACAGAAATATAAATAGTAGAGTACAGATATCCCAAAAAACTACTTAAGTACAGTAACGAAGTATTTCTACTTCGTTACTATACACCACTGACTAGGGGTTTAACTAGTGTGTGACAATTAAAACCAATAGAAGAATGATCCATTGTGGTCAAGACCACCAAGTCGGGACCAAGACTTTGACGACTGAGACCATGAAGACCAGACTCCGCAAATTCCAAACTGCATGACTGACACACGTGCACTAAAAATGTGCAACATGTAAACAAATCAGTCACTCCTCAAATTGATTTGAACTCTTTTATTGCCATAGACACTGTGTGTGTGTAGACAGTTTATAAACAATATAATAATTATTGTAAACCTATAAGAATTATAATTTTGACACATCAACTGCCACATTTTGGCTGTCCATCTTGTTTATTTGGAGGAAGAAGTGACACTAAGTACAACCGAACTATGAATAAAACACGTTAAATTAATCTGGCCGTGGACAGCAGATGAAAATTAGCCTGTCTCACTTCCAGTTTTACTGTTGATTGGTGTCCAGCCCCTGCAAAATAAACAAATACATAAGTAGAGTGCAAGGTTTAAATTAACTTCCATGGACTGTTTTATGGTCGGTTTGACTCTAAATGAACCATACTTTATTAAATGATCATCATGCTGTATTGAAGACTTGAAAACTAGAGCGTGAGACATAAACTCATGTTCACAATGTTAATGAGGAAATAAATCAATTGAGCAGTAGTCATTTTCTCAGGGTTTTCTATCAAATCTGACTTCTTTTTGCAACCAGTCGACCCTGATGGACAGTAGAGAGAATGCAAGTTTATGGCACTTTCACATCGGCAGAATTTTATGTAGGAATTTTCCTTTTTTTCTGAGCGATCAAGGTCATGTTGTTAACAAATAAATCAGGCAATCTAGTGATATCCCCGCAGTTGTGGTGTTAAAATAAAATCAAACAAAGTACTCTTTGTCCAAGACAAGAGTAAAAATGAGGATCAATTCCGAGACCTTTAAAAAGTTCCCATTAATGAGTGGCACGACACAGTGAACACAGGAAAACAATTTCCAAAAAGGAAATCTCAGAACAACCAGACGGAATTAAGAGACTGCTTTAATTCCTGTAATGTGAGTGCTGTTGGTGAAATTCAACTTTTGCACACTCCAACTTACAAAACGAAAATTCTGCTTATCTCAGGCAGACAACTGTCATTGGAAAACATTTGTTGGACTCTTTCTTTTTCTGACGCTATTGTGATTTCCCCAGAGAACCGAGCCATCATGATGTTCAAGACAAAGACGTATCTGAAAGTAATAAGGGGGAAAAAAAGAAGGTACACACACACACACACACACACACACGGGGCAGGAATAGTAGATGTGCGTGCCGCTCCTGACCAGCACAAGCTGGCAATGTAAGCACATGGTCAGTCTGATAAACAAGGTGACGCGTTCAGGACTTAGAAGCCACCTCAGCTCTCCACTTTGGCCACCTTGGGCGCCTCTGCGTCCGGGTCTGCAGCGACCGCCGGTCCCCTCCTCTTCCTCAGGCCCTTCATCTTGCGCGTTTGCAGCTTGGTCAGATCCTGCTTCTGCATGTGCACCCGGCCGAACTTGGTGCCGAAGGCGTCGCGGGAAATGTTCTTCTTCTTCCTGATCTGTGACGACGACGGAGAGAAGCGTTAACGGCATGTTAGGTTGAGAATTTTGCTCGCTCGCTTTCAGAGAATGTTTCATCATACTTTGGTAATGATTTACTCGACAATACACCAACCAAAATACTGAAGTCAATTTGTACCACTCATCCACCCTGCCGGACTGTATACTCTGTATCAGATACATTTAATTAAAAAAGGAAACATTCTAGATTTATTGCACTCTATGAAAAATAGCAAAATAAAAAAATCTTCTGTGGATTTGGACATTGTTGGGCTGCGTGGAGTGGCTGGCCCAATGGAGGGTTTAATGATAATGTTAGCGTTAACCTTGGAGCACAGCCTGGTTTTAAAGTTGGACCAAGCCCGACAATGTGGAGCGCAAGACGTCCTAAAATGGTCACAGAGGTTAAAATCTGCACATGAAACAGGCAACAATGTGGGCTCTCCTCTGGCGCCACCCTCAGGACAAACTTTGCTTCTTTTTTAAACACACTGTGGCCAGGATATTTATGTATAAAGAGCAGAACAGCTCCATGGGGGTAGGAATGTGGTTCCAAGAGACTTTTAGTATCAATAACTTGAATAAAAATTACATGAATAAATTACTGAATGTAGGGAGAGAAAACCCCTGTTAGGTCATCCAACAATTTCCTCGTACGCACTTTAATATCATTCTCATGTCCCATCAAAAGGACAGCGGAGTCAGGGAAAGGTGATGTTTACCTTTACACCTTTGGGCCGTCTGTGAGACAACTTGTACAAGTCATCTGAAGCCAGATGTGTTCTCCTTACGACCAAGTCGAACGACGGCCCGATCTCCTCGAGCTCTATCCGCGGCGTGCGGCAACCGGACTTCTTCAACAGACACCTGCAACGACAAAGGACATCAATACCTCCGTTGTGGGGGTCACGAGCTTCACTCGGACTCATGTCGCTGCAACCCAGTTCTTAATATCATTTGTTAACCAAATACCAATTTACCTGTAGCTGCGCATGTAGATTTTCCCCTCCAGGGCCGTGAAGTGCAGAACGTGTTCTAAACCCGCCAGACGCACCGCGGTCACGGTGGGACCTCGGAAGAAGTCTGACAGAGGAAATGGACAAGGACTGGTGTTAGCAGCGGGACAGAAAGGAGAGGAAACGGTAGAGACGCAGTCGCAGAGCAGAATTGGTGCTCACCTATGAGCAGACTCTTCAGGCGCTTGTGTTCGGTGTCCATATCGAAAGCCTCCCCTGCAAACACCAGCATCGGCTTGGTGCCCTCGGGACATTTGGTGTTCTGCAACAACAACAAAAAGACAACATAAAAACTAGATCGCAGGGGATCGTGTGCTATTACCAGTTATCTCTCAATCACATGAGCAACCATAAAAAATTAAAAAAGACCATCAATTTTGCAGGCTTGACATTTTCTTTTTTTCTTCAGCAGAGTGAATTTTAAAAAATGAGGTCACTATTGACAGCTATTTAAAAATGGTGGGTTTTTGCAGGATGTCTGGTCTGCAGTGTTTTAAGTCCACCTTCTGGTATCGGCTCAGCTCGCTTGGAACCTTGATTGAGTACCAAACAGAGTACCAGGTACCATGAACTACTAATTTGCTAATGAAACCACAAAAACAACCGTTCTAATGTGTAACGGACTGAACTTCTCACTGGAAACGTGACTTTGGTGGACAGATTCAAATCTGTGGTAATTAGTGAGCATATATATTTCTTTTCTCTTTTTTTTTTTTTACTGTGGGCGTAGCCCTGCTAGTTGCACGATTTCTTTTTCAGTGCAATCTGCGCCAAGACTCCATGGGAAGTTTCTGATTGGCTGGTAGACGGTCTACTAAAGCCGTACACTTGGGACACCCCAAACTGCTTAAACACTGTTCGGTGCTCAGAGTATATCGAACTGCAAGGTAACCATAGCAAGGGCAGAAGTTGTTTGCCGTTTGAGCTAACTGAGAATAAAAAAACATTACCTTGAGTTCACTCAGAGAGACGAACTTCTCAATCCCAAGTTCAACCATATCCAGCACGTGAAAGTCAAACAGACGACCTGTAGACAGACCAAAGGAACAATGACGTACATTATTATTATATGGTTTTCATCGAACTGGTCTCTCGATGTACATTTATAACTATGAGCTATTGATCGAAAAGATAACTTACCAAGCACAAGGTTGTGGGGTCGTTTCTTGTTGTGGGAGCCGAACAGAAACAGAGAGCAGTCTGACTTTTTGGAGAAAAATTCCTGATTGAGAGAGAAATGATTAGCAAAAATTATAACGTGCCGACAGATTCAAATGCATCAAATCGTTCAGGGTGCTTCTTGTACACTCACCAGGGACGTCGAGTCCTCAAACGGACGCGTTATGTTCTTCCTGGAAAGCAAATATGCAGCCGTCAGCTCAACATGTTTCTCAGAAAGTGAGCGGTTTTCACTCAACACGAGAGACGGCGTCGTTCCTTTTCAAATCCGAATTTAGGAACAATTGCTCGATCGTAGTTTTTTTTGAGTCCCTTGCTTTGGGTCAGTTGTTAATTTAAATTACTTTTCATACGATTTTCCAATTGGTTTACATCTTAAAAAGGGATTGAAAACGCCAATAATCCAAAAGGATAGGAAGTTAAGGAAATTGTCATTGTTGCTCAAATAATTATTTTTGATTTCAACATAGTTTCATTCTCAGCAGAAACCATAACAAGAAATATTGATCGTGAGCCGACAAAATTAAATTACATGAAATAGTCATTTAAAAAGGCTCAGCTTGTATCTGCACTGAAGATTGGGATTTGAATTGCGGTGTATAGAATGTCTTAAATAAGGAAAACATAACGAATGTCAAGTCAAATGTATTTATAACGCTCATTTCATTCAGACTTAATGTTTCCGCTTCGTAAGTTCACTTACTTCTTGAACATCACAGCATTGGGCTTCTTCAAGGAATACTGCGGGAAAAAAGAAGGAGTTAAAGAAAAGCAACATAAAGAAACATGCACTTTATTAATCCCCTTGGGGAAATTCTTCTCTGCATTTGACCCATCCCTGGATGGGGGGCGGTGGGCAGCCCTGTGAGGCGCAGTTAGGGGTTCAGTGTCTTGCTCAGGGACACTTCGACATGTGAGCTATGGGGGGACTGGGGATCGAGCCGGCTACCTTGTGGTTGCGGGACGACCACTCATCCCCCTGAGCTACAGCCGCCCCCAAACCAACCAAGTTCTGGTTTGAAGACATAATTATATTAGTGAGTCAGCAGTTTTCAGTTGGATCCCTCTGATAATCTGTGCTACACACTCCTCTCCTCAAAGACACTGTCGGACCAGGCGTCCTGTCTCACTCTAGGCAGACTTCCCTGTTATGCACGGTAGGCCACCCCCAACTTAAAGAGCTCTAAACAGGAAAAAATTTATTCAAAAAAGATTTGATATTTTAAATTAAAAAGGCTCAGTTCAACTAGTACATTGTGCTGATAACGTCTGTCACTCTTCGCTTCAAGTAAAAAGGTGAGAAACTCCCCTCTTACATGGATGAATCGTTAACTCAATTAATCTCAGAGGTCCAAGAGTTTCTGAGACTTCAAGATCCATTTTTCTTCTTGTATGTCACGTGCGATGTGTTGCATGAGTTGAAGTCTGTATGCGAAGTAGCTGAACTATAAATTTGAGAGAAATCCTACTCTATTGGAATCAAATTGTAAGAGTCAATAAAAAGCCACTTAACCCTCCCGTTGTCTTGGGGTCAAAATGACCCGTGTACAAGTGTATATGTATGTGTGTTGATGGGTCATTTTGACCCCAAGACAACGGGAGAACAGTGTGATGTCATCATGGCTGGAGTCACCTTAACAGCTGCACTATTAAACCTCTATAACAGCCCGTGCATCTGTGTGAAACTAGTCGTGCCTGGAAGGTCTTTCTCATGAGGGCACTGTCAGGTTACTTACTATGTCCTTGAGGGCCTGGGTGACGGTCAGACTGGAGTTCCCCCCTTTCATAATCATGGCAGTCTTCACATCCTCAATCAGCTTAGGCGCTCTGCCCTCCAAGAAGCGCTTAGCCCGCTTTGTCTTGGGTTTTCTGAGGATGGACACACAAACAAACACAGGGGGAAGATGACAGTCTGCACGGTGCTGTTCATGGCAACACAAAATAATATAATAATAAAAAGGCATGCAGTTTTTTATTATTATCATTATAAATGAGCGTTAAACATGATTCATTCTCTGGAGCTTTTAAGTGTTTGTTCTATATTATTGCTGGGTATTGTTGGTCTCTGTCCTTTTGCCAAGTTAAACTAAATTTACATTAAATATAAAAACGTTTTTAAAAAGGTGATTGTGCTCGAGAGAAAGTGCAATGGCATTGAAAGGACCTAATTTTGATCATTATTGGTCTTTAATAGAATAATTATAATTAATATTATAACTCCAAACAAAAAGAATTTTCAGGATTCATTTACTTTTCATAATACTGTCAGTGCTAGTTAAGCTAAATGGCATATACAATACATGATATATAAATATGGCCCATATTGACATTACAAGATTTAGTAATATCTTTTTTTGACATTTCATACCTATCTATATTAACGTGAACATGACAAAAGGAAACCATATTCCCACCAAACATAACTGATTGACATCTACCTAATGTTGGCAGATAAACATAACACAACAGGCCGGCTCAACATGTGGTTACTTACTCTAGAGTTTATTTACTGTAAATACAGCTTATGTACTTAATTCAATCATTTTAGAAACACACAGACGTAGACCAGAACGAGTATTTGGTATTACGGTACAATAAGCATATAAATCAAAATAGTACCCATCCCGTAGGACCATTAATAATTTATGAATAACAGTTTATCGATGCGCCTGAGCTAACCCATGTAGCGCGTTGAAGCTAGCTAAACATTACGCGCTCACGTGACTGACATGTTAAACACGAGTTCGACTTTATGTGGTGTGCATTGAATGTAGAAACACGCGCTACGATGAATTCCACCTTTACGTTGGAGGAAAGCTGCGTACTTCTGTCTTTACGTTGAGCTAATGTTAGCTGACAAAAAGCCACGCTCGGCTAACGTTGGCCGTCCTAGTTTAACGCGCACTAAATGAAGGCGCGCGCGCTTTGAACGCAGTGAAGTTAAAAAAGAGCAACACTGTCAAACTTACACTATTCCGTCATAATGCGTCATTTTCTGTCTTTATTCGTCTTTATCCTGCCGGCTGCATGAAACGCACGCGCTGCTGTCCCCTCCACGTGAATGCGAGCGGCGGAAGACAACAGCGGAGATGTTCTTCTTTGGTGCAGACGGTGGTCGATTTCCTGCCTCGAGTACGTTACCGCCATCTAGTGGCAAAGCGCCACTGCAGGTCTGCACTCGAATAGTCCCAAAAAATTGCCCAATCCCAATGTCATCCTTAAACCCTCAGGGACTCACTGACGTCACCTGGTAAATGGTTGAGTGTGAGAGGCTGTGAGGGCTTGAACTGGTGTAAATATGAATGGGACAGACACATATTGTCTAATTGTGGGTATTTATTTTATAAATATTGAAATACTCATCACACAAGTTTTTATATGTATTTGGGGTTGTTGTGTATTGTTATTCAATTGTGTTTGTTCCCTCGGGGGCATCCGTAGTGCCCCACTGTTAACCCGCGTAGAATGCTGGGTATACTGTCCTGTGTAAGATGCAGTAAAGGAATGCACGTTATTTGAAACCACCGTGTCATGTCATATTATTATTAGTTATATGAGTATAGAGTGTGCTCTATAACAGGGGTAAATTAATTTCTAAAAGAAAATAAACGTTAAATTAATCAATACAAATGTAACCGTTAGGTGGATCCAGATGTGTGAGATACATCAATAGATAAGAAGACAGATGTTGACAGTGGTCCTTTGTTGCTGCTGCTGTTGTCGTCGTTGGGGAGAGAGGGTTAAACACTTCGTCCGTCTTCTTAGTGTTGCGTCATGCTGACGATTTAAACCACCTGGTTCAAAGTATTACTTTATTAACAACATAAACAAGCCGGTTCATAGTATTACTTTATTAACAACATAAACAAGCCGGTTCATAGTATTACTTTATTAACGAGGTTGGAATAAGCATGAATGAATGAATATGAAAGTGAAACCAGGGTATTTTTCACAGAGTACAAAGCTACTAAACTGTCTCTCTGTTCAGTTTCAAACATGCTGAATTAAATACGTTATCCCACTAACAATGTGTGTCATATATGTGTGTCTCATCTCCCTTTGTGTTGTTAAGGTTTATATGCTGATTGATTATAATCTGATCATAAGAATATGCAGACAACAGTTTATGAAACACAACTCAGTGTGACCTAGAAGTGTTGACTTGATAGTGTTTTATTTTAATGTGACTAAATAGTTGATTCAAAAAATGATAATCAAAAAGACTGAAGAGCTCGTCCAGTTTAACACTTTCATCAAAGCTTCGTAGCTGAAGTAAAATAAAAGAATGAAGGCTGAGGCTGCAGTACAACACCAGAGAGAGAACATCAAATACAGCAGTTTGATCCCTTTACAGCATTTTGATCACTTTACAGCAGTTTTCAACAACAGCAATGTAACGTTCGTAGTTTGCCAACCGGTTTAACAGATTATTGAAAGTATTTCCAAGTTATAGCAACGGTTATTTACATGATCTGCGTTTGTCGGTCATGATCGTTTGTTTACAGTGAAAAAGGAAATGGAACACGTTTGATCAAGCGCTCCTCTTGCGTCACAAGCGCAAAGTCCTCCATGCGGCCTGTGATGAGAACAGACAGCAGCAGGTGTAGAATACACACAGTACTCCTGCTTGTGCCAGTACTGCATTTGTAAGGGTCAATAGTAATCCAGAAGTATTACCATTAGATTACTGTGGTATCTTTTGAGTTACTGATTACAAAAATGGTCATGTAGTTAGTCAGTAACTGACTACATTTCACCACTAACAATGTGTAACTGACTACATTTCACGTGTGTATCACAGCATGTCCTTCAGGATCTGTTAAGGAAGTCCCTCAAGGTGGAATCATTGATGACATTTAGTTCCATGTGGGATTTATGACCTGTTTATTTTTTATTTTTTAAATGAGCCTGCCGATTTCATTGAAACCAACACGTGGCGCTGGAGGTAAACTCTGTCCACCAGGTGGAAGCATGTCCCAACACATGGAGGTGAAACGTCACAGTGACGTCACGATTCACTCCACATGGCTGCTGCTGTAAAGGAAACTTAAGCACAAAGTGAGACTCTGGGTGCCTCCCAAGTCTTTTATAGATCTGTTGTTTCCCTCAATAACTTTTATTATGTATATAATTAAAATCAGAGAGAGCTGGAGAGAGGAAGCACTTTTATAACACGTATCGTCCTTTCCATTCAGTCATGTGAGGCTGATCATTCCCGAGTGTCGGGTTTGATGAGTTATATCATTTAAGTTTAACCTAAAATATTGAGCCTAACAAAATAGTCCAGTGTTGAAGAGAAACCATAATCATATTGTGGGTTATTTTATAATGTCACCATTAGAATTTCAAAACATACAGACGTAAATAATTCATAAATAAGACAAACGCACATATTTGAATACAATGAATTTGCTCTGGTGCGCAGTAGGAGAAAATGTCAAGGGAACATTTAAAGAACCATAACAAAAATGTGAAAGAAATACCAGAAAGAAATATGTGGGACAAACCAGTTTTTAAATGATGACTTGGTGATGACTAGGGGTGCATCCCAAGTCTCTAAATTGTCGTTTCCTCGCTCCTCGCTCCTCGATTGAACCGGAAGTGGTTCTGCGCCGCCATCTTGACGGCCGTCCCAAAGCTCTTATTCGGCTCGGAGGAGCGAGGATCGAGGAGCGAGGAGGGAAATCGGAGGAGCCATGATCGAGGAGCCCCGAGAGCAGGCTTCCAGGAAGTGTTTTAACGCTGGACACGCCCCCTCACTGTTCATCTGTTATGTGATTGGACGCTGCAGCTGAGCGGACTGATGCTGGAGTTTAATACCAGAGTGAAGACGATCACAGATTAAACTCAAGCTATATATTAAATCTGTTTTCTTATTCACCACCTGGTTAAAATATGTTAATTGTAGGTCTGAACAACAAAAGGACCACAAACAACTGTCTTCAAAGATTTGATCTGTTGTTTCCCTCAATAACTTTTATTATGTATGTCATTAAAATCAGAGAGCTGGAGAGGAAACACTTTTTTACAACACGTAATGAAGAGAAACTATATTTATATTGTGGGTTATTTTATAATGATGTCACAATCAGAATTTAAAAACATACCAACGTAAATAATAAATAAATAAATAAGATGCATTCCGCTGGTAGAAATGGATCCTGCGCGTATAAGCAGGACACATCACAGTATATAAATAGTCAATGCAGTTTATTACACGGTAACAGACGACAGAGAAAACATCTCCACTCTGACACTCATGATAACTTTGTCTTTATTAATATAAGTAGTAGTTTAACACCATTAAATCAACTGAAAACTTACGATAATTTTTATCAATATTTTAAGTGCATTTTTATTGGAATGTTCGCTAAAAACTCTCCGGACAAAACTCCGTCAGCTGTTTAAGCGACTGACAGCTGATCAGATGTGATCAGCTGTCAGTCGGCCGCAGTCATCAGAAGCCGACGTCTTCACGTGACGCTTCAGAGAAAAGGACGTCTCATGTCTCTTAAAACATGTTTCCTCGCGTCTTCTCTCCTCGCTTGGTTTCCTTGCGTCTCGCCATGTATCCCTGGTGGGAGGGACTAAGACGCAAGGAAAAGACGCAAGTGAGGGAAACGGGGATGCAATTTAGAGACTTGGGATGCACCCTAGGTGAGGCTCAGGTGTGCTGGTCTTGTCGTCATCAGGAAGTCTTGGCAGTCATGGAAAGGAAATGACACGTGTTCGCTCAAGTGCTGTACTTCAAGTACTCGTTTGAGTACTCAGAGGGTACATCCCAAGTCTCTAAATTGCATCCCCGTTTCCCTCACTTGCATCCTTTCCTTGCGTCTTAGTCCCTCCCACCAGGGATGCATAGAGAGACGCAAGGAAACCAAGCGAGGAGAGAAGACGCGAGGAAACATGTTTTAAGAGACATGAGACGTCCTTTCCTCTGATGCGTCAAGTGAAGCGAGGTCGGTTTATGATGACTGCGGCCGCCTGACAGCTGATCACATCTGATCAGCTGTCAGTCGCTTTAACAGCTGACGGAGTTTTGTCTGGAGAGGTTTTAGCGAACATTCCAATAAAAATCACTTAAAATATTGATAAAAATTATCGTATGTTTTCAGTTGATTTAATGGTGTTAAACTACTACTTATATTAATAAAGACAAAGTTATCATGAGTGTCAGAGTGGAGATGTTTTCTCTGTCGTCTGCTATCGTTTAATAAACTGCATTGAGTATTTATATACTATGATTTCTACCAGCGGAATGCGTCTTATTTATTTATTTATTATTTACGTCGGTATGTTTTGAAATTCTGATTGTGACATCATTATAAAATAACCCACAATATAAATATAGTTTCTCTTCATTACCTGTTGTAAAACGTGTTTCCTCTCTCCAGCTCTCTGATTTTAATTACATTCGTCTCTGGTATGAAACTCCAGCGATCAGTCCGCTCAGCTGCAGCGTCCAATCACATAACAGATGAACAGTGAGGGGGCGTGTCCAGCGTTAAAAGACTTCCTGGAAGCCTGCTCTCGGGGCTCCTCGATCATGGCTCCTCCGAGATCCCTCCTCGCTCCTCCGAGCCGAATAAAAGCTTTGGGACGGCCGTCAATATGGCGGCGCAGAACCACTTCCGGTTCGATCGAGGAAACGACAATTAAGAGACTTGGGATGCACCCAGACTTCCATTTCATGCTACTTGTTCCACCACATTTCAATAGCAAGTATTAGGACTTTAGGATTTGTTTTTACTACATTTGACAGCTGCAGCTACTGGTTTGTAATTAATGAAGCAATTACAAGTATAAAATATGAGACTTATGTTTAAGTGAGGACTCGCCTAAACTGTCAAAAGTGTGCAAATGTTGATCCTGTGTGGTGCAGAGGTTTCAGGTGATTGCTATATATAGTATAGGTACAGTGAATATCACTGAGGGGGCTTCTCTGCAGCAGGCTTTGAATTATGGGAAATGTAGGATCCAATGTTTATCAAAAAAGAAATGTCTTAAAGTGAGTAACTAACTGGAACCAAGTGTCATTTTTACACTTATCTTTAGGGTCTCCCCTCCAGAGGCAATCAATTGGCATGTCATTATTTATACTACTTTTATATTATTCAATATGCAAGTAGACTTTGGATCAACTTCTTCCCACCTCAAAGGACGATCTTCGCTTTTCAATAAAGAACACTGAAAGTTGCACAGATAAGCATCTTTTTTTAATTGAAGCATCAAGCTCGTAGCACAGATATAATGAGCACATCTTGACCATCGAAAGAACAGCAAAAGAATTAGAACAGCAAAGTTTCTCCTTCAGTACATCCTGCAACTGCACCCCCTTCTCTGACCAGGGAGGGTGGGGGAGGGGGGGAGGCTTTCACTCGCCCTTCTTCTGAGAGAAGATTGGCAGAAGAAGGGAAAGTGAAAATGAACACAGAAAAAAACAAAAACACGAACATGAAGGATTCAGCTTTGAAAAGGTCATCCCGCGACTTCAGAACAAACTGGTTTTACGACTAAAACATTTGGACAAAAAGGAAAAAAAAAAAAAAAAAAGGGGAGGGGGAAGAAGAAAAGATTGGTCCGCAGCAAAAAATACAATATATATTTTTTGTATAAAATTCTATTACCATTCAACTGCAAAACAATGCATTTTGAGTTCACTGTATAAAAAAATAAAATAGCATAATGATCCACACCAACAAGGCTAAAATGTACTTCATCTAATAACAGCTATCTTTAAACCACATCGCGTAATTTTGAGCAGTTTTAACAACGTGTGACTTTAAAAAAAGAAAAGAAAAAAGGAACCGTAACAGTCATGGCAGATAACCTCAAGTCATTTGACAGCAAGCTGAGCAGCTCATGTAAGAACAGAGACGGGCTGTCAGGAAAAACTCTTCCGACTTCCCCTGCTGGTCCAACTGGCTCGCATGTTCCTCGAGTGATGAGCGCACTGCCATGGAAGCTGATGCAACCGTACGCACGCGCCTTAAAAAAGAAAAAGAACGGACCGCGTTGCGCCCCGGAGGCCGAGAGCAGGTTAAAGGCCGCTGCGTCGTCCGACTCGAGGTTCAAAAGCGCATTCTCTGGCAGGAGAAGCGTTGTGAACGCCACACGGTAGCCGTACGCCAGGCGGGAAGGGCCGACCGGAGCGCAACAAGATACCCAATGAGGAACCGGACCTGCCTTCAGCACTCGTCCGCAACGTGAAGTATGATTAATACAGTTAGTTAGGGGGAGGGAACTGTTTTTTTTAATAAATTAAGTCAATGCGTTTTCCCCAAAAATTAAAAAAAAACATCAGGATCCGCTTTCAGCTGGTAAAAAAAAAAAAAAAAAAGCGAGGAGGGAGGTGAAGCACATAGACCTACTGACGAAGAGGAGGAAGAGACGGCGCTACGCTACACTGTCAAGCAACACGGCACCAGTAGTCACATGCACCATCGTGTCACAGGATTTCCCCCCTCAAATGGACAAAGGGGCGTTGATCCACACACAAAACTAAATAAACTAAAACTGCTAAGGGTGTCACATTTTTGACCAACTCACTGCAAAAAATAAAATATAAGACAAAACAAATGTCTGGCCACAATAAATGTAATTAAATGGCAGCTTATGCAGCTGTTACATGTGGAATGATCCGGGATCACCCTGACATGCTCAGACCGGCGGGCGGCTATTGTGCGAGTACAGTTTTCTGTATAGGAGGGCGGGGCGGGGGGGGGCGGAAAGAGACGATGGATATTATATGTGAAACGCTTTGCTGGGCTTACTAAGCAAAAAGTGTCTGATGGGGTGGTGGGAGACCTGCTGCGAGCCGCACAAAGGTTGGTCGGCAGAGGGCATTGTGCGCGCTGGGCGAGGGAGGTGGAGGAGGACGGGGGTGTTGGGGTGGGGGGCAGTGTGGTACATTCAGCTCGAACCCGGTCTAGGCTTTTCTCTAGGGATGTGTACATTCGAAGGATGGTGGGGTGGGGGGGGGGGTGCTACATTCAGTTTGAACATTTTAACCACTTCATGTGAATGTGGAAACTATAGTGCTGAATATGACTGGAGGTACAGGGGAGGGCTAAGACCTGGAGGCTTCCTATAGATACAGGGTGGAACAAAGCACGGACTACATGATTGATTGTCTGTTTCTAAGTAGGAGCACAATGGAGTGAACGCTGGTGGGAGTCGTCGTCATTAAAACTAAAGCCCAGCAAAGCAGAACATCTTTATAATTATGTTGTTTCCCTATTAGTGCACTTGACATTCGAACCAATGGGCTGAGAACCTTTTATCCAACGTGTGCAACATTAAAACAGCAAGTATGGCAATCGGAGGAAGGAACTCGGAGGATTAGAACAGCCAAAAGCTTACCACGACTTATACATTCATTTAGACTTTAAACAGAAAGAAATAAAATAGGTCGGCCTTCTTTTTTCGTACCGTGAGCAAACAGGTTTGTTAAAGTGCACTCCAAAAACTGGTTCGTGATTTATAAATAAATACGCGAGCGAATCAGGTTGGTTTGGTCGAACTTTGACTATTTTTTTGGCGGGGAGGGGGAACACGACGAAGGAGCTGAGCAAACCGATCTGAGCATGTCAGGGGCCCAGGCCTAGTGCGGGCGGAAGCCTTGTCTGTGGGGGATGAGGGGGGACACCTGCAGAAAGGGGGGGGCGCGCTGGGAGCGGGCGGGCGGCCGCAAACGGAGCGTGTTCAATTCCTCTACATGCACCTCAAGATCACGGCAAGAGTGAGCTAGAATATCGAAACGGGGAGAAGAGCTTTCATGCAAGAGGTCTAAGTCACAGGTACAACAATGCAAACAACTCAAACGCGAGGCTAAGTCGGGGCGGAGGAAGAGGGAGGAGGAGGAAGAGGAAGAGGAGGACGACAAGCTCTCTACTGGGGGGAGAAGCCGGCCGCAGGGAGGGAGCAGCCCCGAGCGGCCGCCTTTCTTTTTACGCCTCTTCTTCATCCTCAACCCTCAGCTCTGTTGGATCTGCTGGCGGCTCTTGGCGTAGCTTGTGAAGACAAAATTGTACTCGTTAAATTGAGCCAGCTGGCGGTCGAGGCGCTTGTAGCCCTCCACCTTCTGGGCGGGAGAAAAGACGCTGCGACATTTGGAGCTCTGCGGGTGCAAAAGAAAACAACTTTAATTTAAAATCCATCAATGGAAGCAAGGTTGTACTTTGTAAAAAACTTTTTTTTTTTTAAAAACACATACCTGATTGACAAAAAGCGTAGTCACGAACTTTCCTGGCTTGAACACATCCACCACCTTGCTGACCAGGTCGTCGTACGACGTCTGGGAGAGGTTGGTTTCAAAGCTGACGTAGGAGAACTCCGGCTCCGGGGTGATGTGGATGGTCCAGTATGTTCCCTGGAGGGGACGACACAAGCAGAGAGCGCCACGTTAGAGACGCTCGCGGCAGTTTGGCGTGACGATAAGGCGCCGGGCAACTCAAACGAGGAAACTCACATCAGTCTTCATTCCATTCATTGAGTATCCACAAGGGTTGAACATTGTGGCATCGATCACAGAACCTGGTATCAGGTCACGAATTCCACTCATCTGCAACAAGAGAAGTAAGTCTCAAAACCAGGACTCCGCCACAACTCCAGGCGGGCTTGTGTGAGACAGCAAGACTCTACTTACACGAGTGACATCACTTGCAGAAACACCATCTTTCATATAGAACTGGTCCATAATGGCTGGATCGAGGTCGCTCATCAGAACTTCCAGCGTCTGATCCGCATGCTTGTTCTCCCAGTACTCTGGTAAGTCCAGGGTAAACAGGTACCTGCAGGAGGCAGACAGCAAAAAAGTTATTCAATTAAAAAGGGCGGGCTTTTATGCCACAAAAAACAAACAAAAAAATAAAAAACATTCAAATATCGGTTCAAGTGCGTAAATGCCATTTGTCCCCCAAGCGGTACGGTGGCTAAGCAAGTCACTGATGTGTGGCAGCCACGAAACCCAAAGTCACACAATTATACAAACAATGCAGCGGTAGAGCAGCAACTCCTGTGTTCTGAGACTTAAAATCACTGGGTTTTCTTTTTCCCAATGGAGTCTTTGAAGACAGCCATTTAACGTACACGGATATCGTTCTCTTCAAAGTCGGCGAACTCCATTGACAAGAACAATTATATTACCCACAGAACATGGGAGTGTAACACACACACACTTTCAGTTGTTTCCAAAATGTACTCATTCATAACCTGATTGAATAGATTTCTTTGGTAAGCTACATCATTGCTTTTTGCACAAAGGCTAAGTCGGCATTTCCTTTCCAAAAACCCAGAAAATGACGCAGATGGAGTCGACCTTTAAAAGTCAGGAGAAAGTGTCAAGAGTTAATGTGTGTGTAATATATATATATATATATTTATTTATTTATTTCTGCTACCAAAACATCCACTGATGTTAGCAACACAGTGTGGACAATACATGAACAGTATGGGAAAGTGTGTGGAGCTTACCAGCAGTCAGAGTTCAAACGTCCCATACAGTAGGCTGCACCATCTGGAGGGAGCGAAAAGAAAAGAGGTTTGATTTACAGCAGCTGGCCTCATGATGACCGTATACCAGACAATCTCAAATACTTATGGGATTGCATGCAGCTTCTATTGGATTTCTGTGGCACAAGGCAACTTCTTCAGCCTTCCCATTTTACGCCACAGCAGATATGCAAGGGTCTCGGGTATTGAGAACCAATGACAACGCAATCTGCTGAATTTGTTTAATTTAGATTATGCTAAAAGCTTCCTAAACTAGCGCGCGAGTCTGGGCACGACCGTACGATATGGATTGATTTCACCACAGGAGTTATATGCAGTTAAGATAATCAAATGCCTTTTTGCCTCACTGACTAACATTAGTGAAAGGGATACAGTATATGAAAAAGAACAAACTGATTATTGAATAATTGATAACTGCAAACAAAATAAACTGCATGAAATATATTTACAGGTTCCGTAAACTGTATAAAGGGAATTGTGTAGCCTAAATGCCTCGTCCCACCCTACTTTGCTGCAATTGGCTAGTACTACTGCGCTGTGATTGGCAGATTATCTGTTGGTTGCAATTTGATTTCATACGCTGTGACATCAGCGTGTGGATGAAGAGGTTGTTAAATTTGACTCATTTTGCAGCTGGCTAGGTAGCTGGCTAGTTCCACCATGCTTTGATGCTACAGCGGTTACAGAAAAAACGAAGTTGGCTCTTATTTGGCGGTAGCAATGTAAGCTTTCCTATACTGTGACCAGAGTGTGTGGATGAAGACATACCTAACCAATCACAGCATGGAAAGACGGGATTGGTGGAACACTCTTCGGGGGGGAGGGGGGAGAGAAAGAAAAATGCAACCGTACTAGAAGCGCTGTACCATTTTGATTTCTTTCAAATGCATTTTCAGAGCATTTTTCAGGAAGGTAAAATGAAGCAGACTTATAAAAGGAGGGTGGTGCTCAAGTTCTAAAATGTTGCGTACTTGGGAAAATCTGGCTGAGAAAGTCCACTTCCTCCTGGAAGTTTCGATGAGGGAACTCCTGATGGGTTGGCTTCATAAAGTTCTTGCGGGAGTAGAAGAAATTCTGCACAAAAAAAAAAGAAAAATGAGAGATGAAGAGCTGCAGGCATCAGGTAATGATACAATTTAATAATTTGATACAAGACAGTTGATAGGAATTTGCTTCAGTGCAGCTCTTAAAAGCAGACGTTTCAAGTAAATAAGAAGACAGGCAATTCAGGCTCTGAATGAAGCGCTGTAGTCACAGTTACTCAAAAGGGACGTACCTCGATGGCATCGAAACCGCAGTACTCCCTGGCGAGTTCCAGCAGAGGCACCAGTGCTTGCAGTAAGAGGGTGGTTCCGCATGTCTTCAAAATGAAACGTCTCTTGGAGACAAACATGCTACTCTCACTGTGGAAGCAAAAGAAACACAACAGAGGTCTGGAACCGTACTCATCGTGTAATGGGTTATACAAAGAGATCATTCCACTCGTGCTGCTGCTTTTTCCTGCTTCCTTTTAGGTCCACTGAGCAATCACCTTGTAAATATGGATGTCAGCGGGATCAAATATTTGTTTAAACTTGCCAAGTGGAGGCTTAAACCACATGGGAGCAGTAATTACAGGGCAGGTGCACTTGTTGTACAACATGCTTGTATAAAAACCCCACCCATTTGAACGTTGGTTACAAGAAATGCAAGTATTTGGGAATACTACGTCACCTGCACTATACCGCTTGCGTGTTGACTTACAATCAGAGTCATTTTGTTTGTGATAAGAAAAACACATTTGAAAGGATGGTCATGTTTTTAAATGATTCTTCTCAATAAAAAATAAAAAACATTATATTGTACAATTGTTACATCCACCATGGATCCAAGTCATACAATGAAGGCTGTGCAGCATGCGCATGCGCCTGTGACCTCTCATCACCCGAGACAGAGACGGTGCTGTCGAAAGCAAGCAGCTTACAGGTGACCGCTGTCTAATCCCGCCTACCTTGTTAATCAGTTGGGGAAACACAGGAGACGTACTGCGTGTAAAAAAAGACCCGGCACTCACCTGAGTATATAAGCTTCCTGCTTGTCAGACTTTGTCACACTTATGATCAAACAATGCACATTCTCCAAAAGTTTGTCCCACTCAAACCTAAAAAGAGAGAGAGACAAATAAATGTTAGAACTTTGACATTAATTTACTGGATTTTGACTGGTAAATATGTGGAAGTAAATCCCACTACAACGTGGGTTTTTCCCCCCTACACACTAGACAAAGTGGAGTCGTTCTGACCCAGGTGGCAACCTCCAGGTTCTAAAAAGTGACACCAATGCTGAAGTGCCTTAAACCTGCATTCTTTCTAACGGTCTGACTGTATGGTCGTCTGAGAAAATGACTGCTTCTCACTTGATTCATTACCTCAGTTAACATTGTGAACACGAGTTTAGCTACATCCATGAAAACGGCAAAAAATATAATAAAGTGAAGGGTCAACTAAGGCATCACTTCCGTTCCCGGGGTGCAAAAATGGCGTGATGTGACATCACGATGACTATGTCCACTTCTTATATACAGTCTTATGGTTTGACCATATCTTTTCACAAGGAAGGCACATGCTCTCCAACCTAAGTCACAACAGTGAGGGAGCGATTACGGTGCTGTGGGGCGTAAGAAAGGAACCAAATGAGCAATAATCTCAAATGGATATGAAAGGAAGAGTCGTTGGGTTGATGGATATCGGCCCCACATCACCATTCACGGGCAAACTGAAAAAACTAATCTCAGACACGGGCAGATACAGTCAGCACTCTCCTTGACGACGACAGTTGGGCTGCCCCCCCCCCCTCCTCTCTCCAACCAACCAGCACTCAAGACAGCTGCAGTGCAAATGTAGCTGTGTCACGTTCTCATTACAACCTCGGGAAGGGCAGCCTGGGCCCATTCCCAGCGTCCACAGTAGGAAGCACAGCCGCGCAGAGAGCCGGTCGAGACGGACAACGCTCAATGAAGAATTCACCAGCAGCCAGTGTTGCATAGTTCACTCTCAGAGATTGGACGGGAGTCAACAACCTTTTTCTGGGGAACGCGAAATAGTCTAGTCACATTTCTCGAAAGCACCGGTCAGAAAGCAGGAGTGAGCAATCAGTCACGTACTTTGCCGAAATTCAGGAGTAAAACGGAGGAGATAGCATTTGCATAAATGTTTTGTGGCTTGCTGGATCATTTTCCATCCAGCTCAAAAGATGCCAGGACGCGTCGCCATTTCCTTTTTGTTTTCCCCTGGTTCTTTGTCAGTTGAATCAATTTGCTCATTTGTTCCTGATTTTGGTGAGTCAGTCAGGACTAATGCTGTGTTCACACCAAACGCGTTGCGAATTTGACACGCAAGTAGATTACATGCAAAGTCAATGCACAGACATGATAGGTTGCGACAAAGCGAATTTTCCGCCGAGCCGCGTGAATTAAACGTGTTTGAGTTGAAATTTTCCAACTCTGGCAAAAAAAATTCTGTGACAACTTAACTTGCTTCCTCATCTCTAAAACATGCGTGTCTGCGTAGGATGCAAACGCACCAAAGCAATGGCAGCGTCACCTGATTCAGACTGTTAACGGCAAGATTGAAATATCACCAATTCAACGAATAAACGAAAATGACATTCTATTTTGGAGGTTCACGTTTTGCCGTTAGCCGTCCCTACTGATGTTAAAAAAGTGGCCCCTGCTACCGAGTGCAACAAACGGCCAAGTACAAGTCGCCAATGGCAACCCTGGCAGTCAAAAGTCTCCTATTCACAACTTTAGCTTAAAGCAGAAGCAAACAATACTGCGCCAGACTGATCGGCATTATAGACACCTCAACCATTTGACCCTCTCTGGTCACAATGTGATTAAATGTGGTTTTGCCAGTGGGAAAAAAAGAAAAGAAAAAAAAAAAGAGCTTAAACCCGAAGCTTAGGGACTTCTACGTAAATTACCCTTTTTCTAGCCCTTATAGTGCATTCATGAAATGAGTTAACAGGCTGCCCCTTTGTACAAACGAGGATTTTTTATTTCCTTTACTCCTTGATGACATCAGAGCTGTTGCAACGTGCTGGATCATAGCAGAGGCCCGACGTTACCGGAGACATGTCCCGTTTCAGTGTGAAATGCACACCACCGGCTATTTCTGGTCGCTCAGAAGGATCAGATTCTCCACGGAGAAAAAGAGCACTGGAGAGTTTTCATCCATGCCCCAGACACGAGATGACGGATTCGTGGAAGAGAGAGGACTAGTGGCACAACGCCAAGTCACTTCAGATAAAAATGCAAGATGTCATGACTTAACATTTAGCTACAGAGCAGACGGGGGCTAGGGTCTACATTCTGGAGTGTGTAGACCCAACATGAACTGGCCTTCAGGGGTGGTTAGACTGCTGCAGGGCCCCCGAGGGCAGGACGGCGGAGGTAATGTGAGCGAGCTCCACATTTGTGAATCGGGTGCCCTTGTGGACTTATTTGGACATTGGCCGACGTCCAGCAAGAGCCTGATCCACCCGACAGCGTCCCCCTTGAGCTGTTAATCTGCCCTCTGGCTGTAAATTAATGCCGGGCCTCATTCACCCAAACGGCCGCACACTTTCCTAAAACCACCGACCTCTAGTGATCTGGCTAATGGCCACAAAAGTCACCAGTTTCAGCCTTGAAACTTGCCATTTCGCTTAATAATACAGCAGCGCTGTGACAGATGTGTCAAGCGATTGCAAGCGAGAGAAAATATGTAACTTGGCTGCTTTTTAAAACCAGTCAACGACAACAGCTAACCATGCATTCCCAGTAACACACCTCCAGTTGCTCTACTCTCACACTGAAGGATCCACAACTACCCTCAGTGGGCATGACATTAAGTACAAAACGGTGATATGACCCGCCTCAGTGATTGCAAGCCATCTGACTGGCACAAGCACAGCAATAAATAAAGTTTGTGTCAACATCCTTTTTTTTTTTTACCATTAATTTCTCCGAATTTCCCATCGCCCGGGCCAGACCTGAACGCAGCCAAGTGCCTCTGAGCAAATCACAGTAGGGGAGACCCCTCTAACCAATCACAGGGACTGGGAGGAGCGCGCCTACATGGCTGGGAACGCGACCAGAACTAAAGGGGGGGGGGGTCCTTCATGCGATAACGGCCGAACTCTAACAGCAAGTCTTGGGGCCGCCACGCCAGTAGATGTGTTTAAAAAAAAAGATAAACGTTATGATAAAAGCACAGCTATGTGATCTCAGCCTGCCAAAAACAATAAAAACATGCTCACTCCCGGCGTCTGCGTAATCATAGCGATCATAGTGTGCATGCATCCGCGCTCTTTAGATGCAAAACATGTGCCATCTGGTTGAGCAGAAACTAAAATTGGTCTTTACGCGATCTGTGACTTGTACTAGTGACCCGTCGGTGTGGCTCGCGTCGCCGCACGCCGAGGAAACACGCGGTGACGACTGGCGACCACATGCTTGACATCTTAAGAGACCCCCCCTCGTAGTTGAATGACGCAGACAAATATAAGCTCCCCAGTCATTTATTTAGAAGAAAAAAAGTAAAAGAAACACAACCGTATCGAAGACCCATTGGGCGACGTATATAAAGTAGCGTCGTATACATGTTTTGCACTTTAATGTAACGTTGACGTAATGTAAGGTTAGTGAAACTGTGTCCCAACACCAATGCGGGGCAATAAAACGCGTGCACACCGATAGGGGAAAATAAAAGATGGACTTTTTTTATTTTTTATTAAAGGATCCAGCCCGTTTAATGTTGGCTCCTAGGTGAGTTGCCAGGTAACCTAGTTGTTAAGGCGCGTTCAAGTTATACACTCGCGCGAGTGCGAAACCAGCAGACGACGGCTGGACGTGTGTACGTTTTCTCCCTGGAAGTAGCCAGCCAGCTAGCTAGCGTTAGCTAGCGTTAACCGTGAGCTATAAACGGGGTGCCAATTTTCGTTCAAGGCGGCTATTAAACTGTTTACCGTTTCACTGTCGCTCACCATAACCGGCGAGGGAGCGTGCCAGACGTTTATAACTGCCATATAACATTGTTTCATTTGCTGGAGAATGAATGACTCAGCTTGGTAAAAGGGGGAGGTGGCCATTTTCGAGTGCCCGTGTTAGCTTGCTCCCTGGTAGCCGGCGCTGGTGTCAAAATGTGGCTTGCTAGCTAGGAATGGACCCTAGCTAACTAGCTGGCTGGCTAGCTAGCTAGCGGAGTATGAACTCATGACTATATAGAATAAATGATTTCTGGATGTAATAAAACAAAACCAAGTTGTCACGTTAAACTGGTTCCATGTCACGAATGAATTGTGAAGCCAAGCATGTGGCCGGCGTTTCAGCAAACATGTCCATATGCTACTGTTGCTGCTGCTGGGGACTGACGCGACACTTTGAGAGACGTTCAAAGAGCACAAACCTCGGGATGGTACGGAGGTCCCCGGTTCCTTTGGTCTCATCCTGCCGAGAAAACCACACCTCCAAAAGCTTCTCGGTCCCCTCGAAGAAATGTGCACCATTATCTTCCATCATGAGACAACAGACACCCAACAAAAAATATTAAACTTCGGTTGTAACGTTTACAACTTGATTAATCCTTCTTCGATCCGTTATAATTTATTGAGGTACAGTCCTTTAAGCAATCCAGGTGTTGATTTTCTTGTGTTACCGTCTTCCCTTTTTCAGAGAATACCGTTAGCGAGTGCTAGCTAATATCGCCGGCCATACTGTGTAGAGCACTGAATGGAGATGGCGCGGTGAATTTATATGGTAGTCGCCCTTACGTCAGTCTCGTGTTGGGCCAACCAGGTCGCAGGGCTCTGGTTTGTGATATGCGATTGGTTTTGGGCCATGTCACTCATGGTAGAAACAGGGGTTTCCTCACGTGACGTTCTATTTATTTTCTTTACAGCCTACAGTGTGCAAGTAGACCAAATAACATTTAAGAAGAGTCTTATATTCACATAACAGTAAGACACGTTCATTTAAGACCCTATTTAAAAACGTGGCACGCATGAATACATATAATTATATGTTATCTATAATTTAGAGCTCAATATGCTTTTTTACATTGTTATGTAAACATGTACTTCTCTGACGTGTGCATTGCTTGTATACATACAAAATACATGTCTGAGTATGCTATTACTGCTATGTAGCGTCGCACGATAATATAATATATACCACTCGGAACAGTATTGCAACAGTATTATATAATCCATTATAACTGCATACGTCCGCAAGTAACACCAAATAAAAACAAACATTTGTGTTGGATCTTGCTTTGGAAATTGCCATTCATGATGATAATAAATAAATAATGTTACATTAACCATGACCATAATACTATGGTAATAACATGGCCATTACATTAAGTAAATGGTAAATATATATATATATATATATATATATATATATATATATATATATCATTTAAAAATATATATATATAGAGTATAAAGTATATATTTTGAACTAACAGCTCTGTTTGTACATAATGAAATCCAAACCACTGTTCATGAGCGTTCGTGAGTACGCAAAGTGTAACAAACCGCAACGAGAAACGCGGGCTGTAGTTTCCGCTTCCCCCGCTCAACGAGCCGGTCAACCGCGGCGCCTCTCAAAAGAACTACACTTCCCAGCGTGCCTCGAGCGCCAATTAGAAACGTCAACGAGCCAGCGAACATTAAGCGGAGCAGACCAAAATCCCAAACAAGGAAATGGTGGGGGAATAAAACGACCAGATTATTTAATTAATGCATGTGATAATTAATATTTTATTTTATTGTAAATTAAGACGTATTTATGGGTTGAAATGGACTACGACTTCAAAACAAAGCTGGCGGCCGAAAGAGAGAAGGTGGAAGATCTGTTCGAATATGAAGGTTGCAAAGTGGGTCGAGGCACCTACGGGCACGTTTATAAAGCTAAGCGCAAAGACGGGTAAGATAACCGTGAACGTTGTTGTTTATACGGACAGGAAACTGACCGCACGGTGCTTTTTCTCCGGACACCGCGGCTGTGTGTGGACCGGGGCGTTAGGAGTGGACCTCCCCAAAGCGATAACCCGTGTGTCTCTGTTTTTGTTTTCATGTAACGCACTCACTCACTGACTCGCCAACGGTCCCCCCTTCCTCCCTCCTCCTTTTCCTCCTCCTCCTCCTCCTCCTCCTCCTCTCCCCCTCCCAAAACAACACAGTAAAGCAACGGTGCTAACGTTACTTTATTTTAATTTGGTATGTATTTAAACGCACTGGTATCGTCGTTCAACCCGAAAGGGACATTTCAGCGTCTTTTCGCGGGCCGAGCAGCCTCCCCTCCTCCTCCCCATTTGTAACACTGCGCTGACAAACTTTTTTTTTCTTCGAGACTCCCAGTTTAATGTAATCTATTCGCTATTCTATTTTTTTTTAAATGTCTTTACACTGCCACCGTCCAGCATGTGACAGTACAATGCACGTGTGAATACAACGTAAATACCAGTTGGCAAATGCCCAGTTGATAATAGTACTTAAAACCGTGACCTTTTACTCTATTGTGAAATGGGTTTCATACTGAAATTTGCTTAAGTAGTGCATGCATTGCTCATCTTGTTCTTCTCATTTTTAAACATATATCTTAGTTTGTCTGGGCTGCTGGTCAAACAAAGTAAGAAAAACAGTGTGATAGTCTGAAATGGTGATGCACTGATCCCACATCTTAGATTGGTTTTGATGCATTTAATGACCACGTCATTGTTGTTATAAAATTGGAATTTTGTCATAGAGTTGTAATAATGGCATTTTATAAACCTGGGTTAGGGTTCACGAGGTTATTCACATTTGAGCTTAAAAGACAGGTATTCCATGTACACATAATATTCTGAATATTTTTTGAGGAAATTCTGTATTTCCTCTCTTCATTGACTCGCCGGGTTGTAAAGCTGAGTCAAGGCTCCAGGCAGGGTCTTATCGTGTTCGCCGCTACAACATTGGATAATAGAGACGTGACGTGAGGTCAAAAGGTGAACACAGACAGTCGTCTCTGGCATAATACTGAGAGCTTTGTGATTCTGTGAGGTAATCACATCCTCAAGGGTATTATGGATTTAGTGCCGGGGATACAGTGTAATTAGCGCTTCCGAGGGCTTCTTTAAAAGACGCTGGGCAGATTAAAGAGGAAATACAGTGAGACGGCTGATATATTCCAACACATACTCATACCAACATGTCACATACTGACTCTTTGTCAGGCCCCTTGGTAGCCCTTATGAGACACTTGGTAGCCCTGCACACGGTCAAAGTAAAACACATGGTCAACGGCGTGAATTCCAGCAGCTTGCTCAGGTTTTGGTGGCAAATTCTTCATTTTGGGTTAAAATAGGTACCTAAACTTAGGTTTAGGCAACAAAACAACTAAGTGGTTTTCCTAAACCATTAGGTTTAAGGAAATATCACGATTGGGCTTAAAATAAGAATTTAAACTTAGGATTTAGGCGTTATTGTTTCATGCAGGTGTTATAAAACCTTGTTCCTCGCTTAAATGCATCATCAGACTGCCCTTGCATTCAGTCTAACTGTCCTAAGAAGAAAGTGAAGTAGCTAATAGCTGTAGCAGTGTTTTACTTCTACATGCTTTTTCACGATACTAGAAAATGATATATAAAATCCATCAAGAGATCAACTTGTTCAATTTGAAGTGACTGTAAAATGTACACAAAACATTGAGAAGGACAGCAAGTAGATAACTTTACTTTTTTTGTGTTCCAAGCAATGGCCCTGACATTCATCTAAATACTTTTGACACAATACTACAACTTGTTATATGTAATGTTATGGTTGTTTCTGTCCTTGGAATGTGGAGAGCTTGCATTTCTATTCTCAGAGGCTGTAGACAAGGCCCTTTCTATCCCCAGCGCACAACGTTCCAGAAATGAATTATCACACATGCCTGTTTTTAAATGTTTCTCGGCTTCACACCAAGAAACAACGCAAAGCAACTTTAGCCAGTTAGTCCCAGCTGGCAGTAAAAAAGAGACGTGTGCCTGAGACAAGATGTGAAGATATGTTGCCAGTGTTTTAAAGAAGTAGGTGGAGTGTTTCCATACAATCCTAGCGCCTTTGTACAAGCCATTACGATAAACAAAAGCACCAGTGTGGGTGCATCTCTCTGCTGCCCACATGACCTGTGCGCTATTGTTTTGGCACTGTTATCACATTTTTTATAAAACACTGCGACACATAAATATCCTATTTTTTCTTTTCTCAAATGTTGCGAATACAGCAAATATAGTCCAGGCGCATCACGAGCCACCTCTCAGTGCGTGCTTAATACATCAAATCAGTATTAATGTTTGGACATAGCAAGGCTGTGGGTTGGCAAGAATGTGCCGATCCGATACGTATCACGATACAGTATACTGCGGTATATTGCGACAAGCTAATGATAATGCTGACGTTAGTGGTGCGCTCGTGCACTACTTCCTGTCTCTGTTTACATTGTAACATTGGAGGCAATCTAGGAACCCGTTGGCTATCAGTCGAACGGCGGATAAGCTATAAGGGCTATAATTCTGGGGTCCATGTCGATGTGCCTACGTGTGTGAATGTTGTATATATTTTTGGTAGTTGTAACTTTTTCATCATGCCTACTACTCTCATTATATGAATAATGTACCTCTGTTACGTTGTTTATTCTGTACACATGACATCTATTGTACTTCTGTCCATCCTTGGAGAGGGCCCGTCCTCTGTTGTTCTCCTGAAGGTTTCTGCCCTCTTTCTCCCTGTGAAAGGGTTTTTCCTGAACCAATGTAAGGTCCCGGGACAGATGATGTCGTATGTGCCCAGATTTTAAAGCCCTCTGAGGCAAATCTGTAATTTGGGATTTTGGGCTATACAAAATAAATGTACTTGAATTGAATGTTAGTTAGAGTCCTGAAGGGCAGATGGCACCTTGCATGGTATCCCTGGTCATCAGTGTGTGAATGGGGTAATGATGACATTAGTGTTAAAGCTCTTTGAGTGGTTGGAAGACTAGAAAAGCGCGATACAAATACAATCCATTTAACATTTACCATTGACATCCAAGCCAGACGTCTTTTCTGCTTATTGTCTGCAGTCCGATTACCAAGTTGAGACACAAGAGAAGACAACTACAACCGGTTTGCTTCCCAAGTACCCAGTTTTCAAGCTCATTTTAAAACCTAAAAGAAGTTGGTGAGTTCACAGATCACATTTGGGGTCATTGCGTTCCTCCTCCTCTTTCGCTCCGTTTCCCTGCTCAAACGTGATCGGTCAATACTACAGTACTCAGACTACAAACAGACCCCAAGACATTGGGTTGTTTTTCAAATCGAGTGACTATGAATGACATACATTCAAATGCAGCGTTCATTCTGCAGAATGATTAACTGTCCTAAGTGGCAAAACATAACTTTCTTTGATTATATCTTTAAGTTTAGTCACGTTCTATTCAGTTCTTTAGCTTTGAGCCCTGTCCGTGTGTCACGTACGGTCTACGGGTGCAGGATGATAACACACAAAGTGTTGGTTCCAAAGCAAATTTTGTTCAGACAGTTGCAGTGCTGCTTGTCTCTGGTGGTTGTCTTAAGCATAGGTTCATGGTGCCAGTCACCAGTGCATCCGCAGACCAGATCGTTACAAATCTTTTGAGAGAGACATAATGTGACTGCGCGCAAACCGCGGCGATGTCATTTCAGAGGCCTTTTGCTGCTGCCGTCGCTAGCACGCAGGAAAGCCAGCAAAAACAGGCGTGGTGCGGGCTGGCCGACCACGTCAACAGTTACCCGGAGGGTGTTGATCGGCTGACCGTCGGCAGTGGATCGTGCTACAGTGTCCTTCACTGTTAGATCTCTGAGCAGCTGTTCCAGCGTGTTGAATAGGCATCAGAGGCAGTCGGTGAGAAGGAGTCCTCTGATTAGCCGTTCAGACACCGTGGTTATTTTCTCCCCCGCAAGCAAAGGCGACCGGCTGCAAAACATTTACGGCGCCACATGAAACATTATTCTGAGAGATTAATGATTAATTTGCACACATTTTAATTATCAATGAACTGTTTGAGACATTTGTCAAACAAATCTGCTCCTCTCAAATCAAAATTATAATACACTTTATTTATATAGCGCTTTCAAAAAATTGTTTGCAAAGTGCCTCTCACACATAAAAAAAGATAGACAGTGTAAATACAAATGATTGGATAAAAGACAATGGATTTGATATGCTGCTTTTTTTGTTTTATATGAACTGAAACAAAACATCTGAAGATGCAATCAACAATTAACATGTCTTCTGTCTCCTTGGGCTTCAGTATTTTCTGACAGTTTAAAGAGCAAGAAATCAACTGATGAGCAGAGAAATTAATTTACAGATTAATTCCGATTACAAAATTGAACATGTGAGCCGTCAGACTCTTTTGAAGTTGGCTTCATGTATCAGGCCTTAAAAGGGGAACAACGGCCATTTTCGAAATTCATAAATTTCCCCTTAAAAGTCAAAAAAGATAACTCTCAAATCTCTCTGAAACTCAAACGTGCTCAATGTTCACAGATATTGATTTAACGTTCCCACGCCATTGAGATATTGGCAGTCTTCATTTCAGTGGTGTTCCCCTTTAAGAGAGCAGTGCTCAGAACTTTTGTAAATTGAAAAAAAAAGCCTGTAAAAAAAGCTGTAGGAGTTCATTTTTGTCATTTTTTCCCACTGCTTTTGCACAGCGGAGTTCCTACTTCATTATCTGAATTTCACTAAATTCATATGAGGACATTTTATTTACTGACCAAAAGATAAAGTGTTAGGAGCTCCTCTGAGCATTCGTGCGGCTCAATTAGTATTAGAGATGTGTGCCCGAGATCTCCGGCTACGCCATGACCATCTCCAGTGCAAAATTAGGCTGAAGTGGGTTCGTCTTAGCACCGCAGGGGCCGCAGAATGAAGTTGTTATTATCAAATTGTCTAGACATTTTAAATCGTGCCTCTTTGCACTGTTTTTTTTTTTTTTTTTATAGAAATAGTTTTCTTTTGTATTTCACGCACCAAAACACTGCTTATCTCATTGAATCAATATCTGCCTGCTAAGCACGCTCCGGCCTTCTCACATTTACCTTTTGAACTGCTTTTCATGCTCAAATGTGATAAAAAAAATGCTAGAAAGTAAAAGCAGTTACTGAAATGCTGCCAAGCTAAGCAGCTGTGTCGTTTGAATCGTGAACATCCGTCTTTGTATCGGGGGGACATGATTCTGGTGTTGGGGGCGACAACTGAGCACTTGAAGTTGATGCTAAAAAAGACGCTGAGAAAGAAAATCTGTGCGGCCTCAAATAATGTTGCTCCGCAATTTTCTCTTTTCATCCCGACAGGAAAGATGAAAAGGACTACGCACTGAAACAAATAGAAGGCACTGGAATATCGATGTCTGCCTGTCGGGAAATCGCTGTAAGTTAGAACTCTTTTTTTAATTATTAGAGTTTTTGTTTGTTAGATCACTGCGCTTGTTATGCTGCGTTCACACCAAACGCGTTGCGAATATTCGCGCCTCGTTTAGCGTGTCCGTTTACTCGCTCGACAAAAAAGCTTTGTTCACACCAAACGCGTTGCGAATGTTACTCGTGCCTGAAAGGGGGCATGGCTTATCTCTGTGGCTTATCTCTGTAAAAACAGTTACCGTTTCCGCCATTCACCATGGAAATAACCACTAGTTCTGCTTTATACTTGTTGTGTAAATTCCACATACGTCGGAACATCAACCTCCATCGTGTCTGGGTTCATAATATTATCCGTAGTCCCACAACAGTGTCTGAATGACGGCCGCTACCAGCGCTACTTCAGGTTGACAAGCAGCAGTTTGATTCAGCAACGGCAAAACGGCGGTGATGATGGGTGGAACTTCTCAACGCTGATTGGCTGACGCAACTCAATTTTTTTTTCAAACCCGCCATCCGGTGGAAAATTCGCGCCGCGTTTGGTGTGAACGCAGCATTAGATCACTGCGTTTGTTGGATCACTGCCTTTTTTAAGACACGCGAAAGCTTTAAAATTAAAAAGTGAGATATTTATGGTTGTATTTTATATTGTAGAACAATACATTAAAGTCTCTTCAGCGCCTGTTAACCACAGACCTTATTTTAAGGCATCCAACCAAAAACACATTCAACAGAAATCTAGGGTTGCAGGAATGCTGCAGCACTATTTGTTTAATCCAAACTGATCCATAGACAGGCAAAACCATAAACAAAAAAAACTTTGTTTACACTATTGTTTGTTTGTTTGTCTCAAACAACAATTGTTTTGTATGTTTCTGTTAATTCACAAGTTAGACACACACCATAAATACCATAAATAGTTGTTTGTGCAACTTTACACAGATCTCCCAAGGCATCTGAATGAATCAGAAAAGCTTGACCGATGGTGGAAGCGTAGATCCAGATGCATCAAGCTGGTGAATAAACAGAGACAGCTGCTTTACACTTCATGCTCCTCTAAATGTACCATTCTCAAGGTCTCAGGTCAAACTGTTGGTGTTGGTGAGCAGGTCAAATCAGCGGGCCCAACTAACTGACTTCTTATTTAGAACATCTGTCTCTTTACCCTCACACAGTATCTTTGCCTCACCACCACGGTCATTAATTAAGGCCAAAGTGGCGAAATACGTTTTGCAAGAGACCGTCTTTGCGGTGTGATCACACCAGCCGCAACAGGAGGGGGAAGGGGACGACAATGGCCCCTCCCCCACTTCCTACCTCATACTTCAGACAAACAGACAGAACTAGAAACAGGAGCAAACATTGTCAGCGAACACACTCTGTGGCACTGAGCAAACCTCGCTGCTGTTTACCGTCGGAGTATTTGTCATGACCTTGAGCTGCACGGGAACATTTCTTAGTTGTACATTCAACAAGCTGACAAGATGTTGCATCTTCACGGCTCCTCTTTCTTCACCAGCAGTTTTCTTTTAACCCAAGTCACCTTTCAACCTTTGTGTGGGTTGCGGGGGCGCGGCTTTTTCTTTTTTTCTCTATAGGAGCGACCTGGTGATTTTTGCATGTTCAAGCCTATTTTGTTTCAAAGCCCCAAATCTCCAGGCTGATTTACTCCAGAGTAAACCAGCGGCTGTCTGCAAAAAAACATATCAGAATTCCCCCCAAAACACAATGGTATGCTTTGGAAAGTGATCGACAGTGAGTTAAAGTATACTTGCAGCGCATGGGTTAAGGTATGCAAAGACACATTCCTGAATTTCCAGCATCGCAGCCAACCGGCAGAAAAGGGGACAAAGGTCAGAGACACAGCGTTGCTGGTCACACATGAAGCGACAATTTTAGCGAGGACAGATGTCGCATCTGCAGGTTTGAAAGTATTTCAAATGCTAGTTCAAGAGAACTAGTATCATTTCTCAGAGTAGAAAAACAGACAAAGTATTATGTAGATCTCTTTTTCTACTTGCCAGACAACAGTGTTGGGATTCAAGCCAACACACGATATGTGCTGGGCCACACCCTTCATTGGCAGCGGCGTGTTTGAAACTGGTGGCGCCACCTTGGCAGATAAAAAAAAAATATACACACAACATTGTTTTGAAACATGTCCCGCAAGTTTTGTTCTGATTAGACAAATACATTTGTGATTAATAGTGAAGGAATAATTGAAATATATCTTGCAAGTGTGTTGATTCTGCCCAACGGTGGTGGATTTGGATATTGATGTGTTGAGTGCAAACTAACCAATCCCACAGTTCTGACCTTTCATTCGTCAATATCTTCAAAACGCAATAGAGATAACACCAAGCTTGCGGTAACTTCGGATAATCTTGGTCCAGGTATGAGCCGCAGAAAATGTTATACAAATCAGACTCAGTTGATGTTAAAAATCTCTTTATTGAAAAATAATATATATATATATATACACACACACACACACACACACACACACACACACACACACACACACACACACAGGTGCTGGTCATATAATTAGAATATCATCAAAAAGTTGATTTATCTCACTAATTCCATTCAAAAAGTGAAACTTGTCTATTATATTCATTCATTACACACAGACTGATATATTTCAAATGTTTATTTCTTTTAATTTTGATGATTATAACTGACAACTAAGGAAAATCCCAAATTCAGTATCTCAGAAAATTAGAATATTACTTAAGACCAATACAAAGAAAGGATTTTTAGACACCTGGTGCCACACTAATTAGCTAATTAACTCAAAACACCTGCAAAGGCCTTTAAATGGTCTCTCAGTCTAGTTCTGCAGGCTACACAATCATGGGGAAGACTGCTGACTTGACAGTTGTCCAAAAGACGACCATTGACACCTTGCACAAGGAGGACAAGACACAAAAAGTCATTGCAAAAGAGGCTGGCTGTTCACAGAGTTCTGTGTCCAAGCACATTAATAGAGAGGCGAAGGGAAGGAAAAGATGTGGTAGTAAAAAGTGTACAAGCAATAGGGATAACCGCACCCTGGAGAGGATTGTGAAACAAAACCGATTAAAAAATGTGGGGGAGATTCAGAAAGAGTGGACTGCAGCTGGAGTCAGTGCTTCAAGAACCACTACGCACAGATGTATGCAAGACATGGGTTTCAGCTGTCGCATTCCTTGTGTCAAGCCACTCTTGAACAACAGACAGCGTCAGAAGCGTCTCGCCTGGGCTAAAGACAAAAAGGACTGGACTGTTGCTGAGTGGTCCAAAGTTATTTTCTCTGATGAAAGTACATTTTGCATTTCCTTTGGAAATCAGGGTCCCAGAGTCTGGAGGAAGAGAGGAGAGACACACAATCCACGTTGCTTGAGGTCCAGTGTAAAGTTTCCACAGTCCCTGATGGTTTGGGGTGCCATGTCATCTGCTGGTGTTGGTCCACTGTTTTCTGAGGTCCAAGGTCAACGCAGCCGTATACCAGGAAGTTTTAGAGCACTTCATGCTTCCTGCTGCTGACCAACTTTATGGAGATGCAGATTTCATTTTCCAACAGGACTTGGCACCTGCACACAGTGCCAAAGCAACCAGTACCTGGTTTAAGGACAATGGTATCCCTGTTCTTAATTGGCCAGCAAACTCGCCTGACCTTAAGGCCATAGAAAATCTATGGGGTATTGTGACGAGGATGATGCGACATGCCAGACCCAACAATGCAGAAGAGCTGAAGGCCACTATCAGAGCAACCTCGGCTCTCATAACACCTGAGCAGTGCCACAGACTGATCGACTCCATGCCACGCCGCATTGCTGCAGTAATTCAGGCAAAAGGAGCCCCAACTAAGTATTGAGTGCTGTACGTACATGCTCATACTTTTCATGTTCATACTTTTCAGTTGGCCAAGATTTCTAAAAATTCTTTCTTTGTATTGGTCTTAAGTAATATTCTAATTTTCTGAGATACTGAATTTGGGATTTTCCTTAGTTGTCAGTTATAATCATCAAAATTAAAAGTAATAAACATTTGAAATATATCAGTCTGTGTGGAATGAATATAATAGAAGTTTCACTTTTTTGAATGGAATTAGTGAAATAAATCAACTTTTTGATGATATTCTAAATATATGACACTGTGTGTGTGTGTGTGTGTGTGTGTGTCTATATATATATATATATATATATATATATATATATATATATATATATATTAGTGCTGTCAAGCGATTAAAATATTGAATCGCATTTATGTCATAGTTAACTCGCGATTAATTGCAATTTTTTTTTTTTTGCATTTTAATGCTCTTATCAACATGAAAAAGTGGATTGGCTTGCTTTATTTTATTGAAAAACAACTGCCAAACAGGGCAGTACAAAATAAAATCACTGCACATTTCAGGTAAACAAGGGTTTATAAAATTATAGAGTGCACCAGGCATGAAAACGGGTCAGGGGTGAAAAAGGTGAGAAGGATATTACCCCTCTAGGGGGGTCCGGGGGCATGCTCCCCCGTAAGAAAAAATTAAATATTCCATATTTTAAAGCATCAATCTGATGCCAACCTGGGGAGAGCTGGAGAAACTTAACTTCAGCCATGAGTCAAATTATTATGGCCTCCTTACTAAGTATTATGCAAGCCATTTCATGCCAGCCTGTCACTGGGTCTAACATTTACAGTATATGAGGCACAATGTGGTCCTTCTCCATCCTTCTCCCCTAACACACTCATTCTGCAAAAATAATGTTTGTATTAGTGTTAACTTCTAGTTTAGCCTTATTCAGACCTGCCAACCTTGATGTATAACCTATATATTGATAAGTCATTAAATACTCGTCATGCATTATATTGCATTGCATATAATGTGTGCTGGTCAATTAGTCTAAAATTAATTTTAGACTAATTTTTACCAGCGTACTTTGACGTCAAAATGCGTATCCGCTACGCAAATTGCGTACAGGTTGGCAGGTCTGCTTATTGATAGAACGGTGGACCACTTTACCGTCTGCCTTGTCAGTCCCCTCACCTCAAAATCTACCTCCTCAAAAACGGTAGCGTTATGCCGTGTTCACACCGGACTGAACACGGCATAAGCTAATAATTTTCCACCGGAGCTTTAGCTAGCTGGCTAACGTTGCGTTCTCTCCTGCTGTGTTCAATGTGTTCACTCGCGCTCCCTTCTGGCACGCGCACCTGTTCGCAGTTCACTGAATATCATTCATTTTGCCATATCGCGCTCACCGTTCATTCATTTCAAACCGTAACGTTAGCCTAGCTTCCAAGCCCAAACGGCGTGCCTATTGTTTTGCTTCCGGTTGAGCTACATCCGGCGTGGTGCTCGCGGAAAAAAAATAATTGAAAAATTAAAATGCGTTAACGCCGTTAATAAAATTGACGGCGTTAAAATTGGTTTGCGTTAACGCCGTTAATAACGCGCTAATATGACAGCACTAATATATATATATATATATATATATATATATATATATATATATATATATTTTTTCGATCAGGGTCTCTGATCATTGGATAGGAGCTATCCAATCCCACAGTTCTGAATGAAAATATCACGAAGCTGTCGTTGGACAACCCGGGTGCCGTTTATCACACCGTGGAGTCCTGCTGTAAAAAAGACATCTCCCAGGTGTCTAAGTTGCTGCTGGCACCGTGTTACATTCTGCCTGTCGGTTTATTTCGCAACTCGCGTCATGAGGGTAAGGTTTGGTATGTGGGAAATGTGTGTTCATATACATCCAGAACCACTCCATTCAAATTCCAGGTGATGACTAACCTAATGAAAATCCCCTTTGAACTTGCCCGACGGCTGACGTGGGTTTGACACGTCCTTACCTTTCTTTCAGATTGTAATTTTTCATTTGCGTGCCATTTTGTGGCAAAAAGTGGTTAAATCCAAACAGGACACAACTCAAATCGCTTTCCCAACTTACAGAACAATTTATGCCTCCATCAAATCATTCGTGTAGGTACCTCCAAACAAGGCACTCAATTACAAATCATAAAGAAGGACAGACGGTCACTGAAAACCCAAATGAAACAGAAGACCACTTTATTAGTGTTGCAGAAAAACACTTGTGAATGCCTTCTCACAGAACACCTGGAAAATCAAGGAATTTTTTTAAATTATAACTGAAGATAACACATGAGGAAGACAATTACCATAAAGGTCATAAAGGAATCAATAGCCAACTAAGTAAATATTATGACTGGAAATCAATATTTTTGTAGGATCCATACAAATATAATATATGTGGCACAGATCAAAGGTATAGATGCTTTCATTGATTGCCAAGAAAAACAACTGGAAGGATGCAAAACCGATGAGACTGAAACCGGTTTGTACGATGGAAGGAATGACTGCGAGTCTGGAACTGAAAGTGGACACTATTACACAAAAGGTGGACTTGTGTTCCAATCAACATTGGCGTTTAACCAAGTGAGTTGGGTTGTGGTAACAGAACCGTGGGATCATAACGAAGCACCACTGAAAAGGCCATCGTTGTGGTTCTCCTTCTGTAAAATTCTTCATTTATTATTATAATGTTGTTTTTTAAGATCCTATGCAGGCAAATTTGCTGCTCATAAAAGCTCTAAATGATTTATGAAACAATGTTACTGGCTGTTCCACAACGCACCCTGCTTAGTCATGAAGAGAGATGATGAGTCAGACCTCTGGCTGAGGAATGTTACATCTATTCTTTGTGTACATTGAGTCACTACAGGGTGTTGTCGTGGATTCAACTAGGATGGCTGGCAGCAATGCAGGGCTCTTACACGGTGTGGTGTTAGGCGGACAGGCAGAGAAACCCATGGCTGTCGCTTCGCTTTGGCTTTGAAGCCTCGGAAGAACAATCGTCCCTTTATCAAGCCTCTGCTCATGGAAAAGTCGGCCGGCTTTTTGGTATCTGGCTGCTCCGCAGGGGAGCCGAAAATAAGACGGGATGTGTTTTTGTCGTGGCGTTTGCTGCATTCCTTTCCAGACTAATCAAATCAGACCATGACAGTATCTCCCGGCGGGCCGAGCAGGCAGAACAGAACAGACCGCGAACAAATATTCCTTATCTACTGATATCCACGAGGCCTACAATTCTGTACAGTAGTGGACACACACAAAAATAAAAACCTCCCTTGTCATGTTTCAGCTTTTTAAGAAACCTTGCAAGGAGAAAGTACATTTTCTGGCTTGTGGAACACCGGCCTGAAAAGGGGAGCTTTGCTTCGGTGTATCAAGAGCCGTTTGGTGTCTTGAAAAATGTTGGTGTGTGCTCATCTCTGGGTTGTCCTTGACTTGAATCACACACAAACTACAGCCTTTGCATAGGGAAAGTGTTTCCGGGGTCGACACTAATCTATTCATTGGGCGTTCAGACCAAAAACAGTGCTGCAATAAAAAATAAATAAGAAGAAAGAATGCAAGGGTTTGTTTGTTCAGACACTGAAATACAATCTAGGAAGTCCCCATTATAGATATGGACACATGCTTAACAATGCATCTCGTATGCAATGTTTTAAGCTCTAGCTGCTACAAGCTTTCTGATAATGAGAATGAGTGAGTGCGAAAAGAAACGACAGACGTATAATGTTTTATTTGTATTTCTATTTGCATCATAAGAAATGTAAACAGCAGCAACCAAAACAAATCTCTGGGCAGATAACAAGGGTGACATCTTCACATAAAAAAAATTCAACATGAGGAAAAAAAAAAACATTGTCCATCAACTTTGACTGCGTTTGAGCACCGAGCATCATTTATGGAAACACAAGAGTCCGCCTCCTCTCGTCCCACTGGAGTCCCGCGCTCCGTCCCGCTGTCCGCCCGCCAAGTGCAGCTTGATCCGGGGTGAACGCCGTGGGCTCGACAGTCACCGAACTCCCGCTGCTTCTATCCATCCTGTTTTTCTGCGACCGGCCAGCAGCATGCTGGGTAGTGGAGTAGCCTCAGGTCCTAGCTGGGTTAACTTCGCTCACAAGTAAAGACAAAAATGTATTGTTTTCGTACTTATGACGAGAACAAACATATGGATGCATGAATTACTTCATATAAAAGTGTCAAAACGCTCTGGTTTCGGGCTTCTAGAGTGAGTTACCTCATGTTCTCAAATATTGTTAGAACTTTCCCAGGCCATGGAAATAACATATTGGAATTCTTTAATTTGGTGGTGTTCCCCTTTAAGAGCACATTTCAGGCCATCATTGACCTTAACAGTAAACACAAAACCGTGCGCCAGACATGCAACCACATGTACCTGTATTCCTCACCTACGCTGCATGAAGGTGAGGACGACAGGTGGGAGCTGGTCCCTCCCATCATTATTTCCCAGCAGAGCACGCTTCACCTCGCTTGTCTCTCCTGAATATCCACAACCGCCAGAAATTGGAAAGAAAAAAAGAAAAAAGAACTTCTTGCCCAGCAGGACAAAGGACTCTTTGTGCCTCCCAAACCGCCACCTCGCTTCGTTTAGCAAACTGTGCAGTTCAGCAACTGGAATGCCACATGCAGTAAAATTGAGGTGGGAAGGGTGGAGGGAAGTTGGTTTGGTTGAAATGTGTTTTTTTGTTTTTGTTTTGTTTTTTGCAGCATGAAATTACCAGGGTCTTTTCTGATGTTTCTATGTCAGTGTTGATTTTCTCCTTGCAATGACTGCAGAAATATAGTGCACGAGCATGAAAGCAAATCAACGCAGGTCCCCTTTAAATACAAGGTTTGTCGTTCTGATGGCAGCGTAAAAAACGTTCATCATTGAGCGAGAACGGCATCAAATACGGTGGAGAAACCAGTAAAAGCAATGACTTTTGAAATGGTTGCAGGGTTGCCTCAGAAAACGGGGATTCATTTTCTATCCAATTTCATCGAATAAAGATCCCACATTTTCAAATTCCTCTGCTGCTTCGGAGACGAGTGGGCAGTGAAGCCTACCGTCAATTCTATTTTGGGTGTTCGAGGTCGGATGAGGATCAAAAATAGGTCTCAGAAATCAAATAAAAAAGGAAATAAATATCTGAAGGAGAAAGTAAACAAGGCAACACATCGCAACATTGTCCGTCCATCCAGCATTCTCTCTGTCAGCTCAACACGGGCAGCAGGTTGAATAACACGGTCCACTTATTGCTTCACTCACCTTTTAAAACCTCCGTGACAGAAGCTCTCTGTGTTTTTAGATAATGCAATTCAACTGGACGGTTGTAGGAGGTGTGCCGGCCTCTGTATAGGTTGAGTTCATCGGGTGGGGCTTATGGATGGAGGGAGTCCAGGTAGGGTGGAAAACAGGAACTTAAAAATTAGCTCCAGGTTGTTGAGTGTTTCAAAAGAAAATTGTTTCTTGAGACTGTGTGACAAGACAAAGGCTTTGCGAGTGACATGGTTATGGTTTTAAATCAGTATTGCTATATTTGTGGCATGTACACATATAGAGACAATGTCTGTAAAAATAAAATAAAAATACTATACTATATAATACTAAAAAGTAATATAAGCCAGCACGTTCTTCTGAGACCATAGTAATAAAGATGCATTGACTCATTATGGAAAGAATGATGACGATGAAAGTTCAGAATCAACACCTCTTTGTAACCGTATCCACAAAACATTAAAGCCTGCATGCAGGAAAGCTGTGCTGGATTAGACTGCATTCGTTTTGGGTCAGTGTCCCTCAAAAAACTGGCAACTACATGTAAGTAATTATTGACATGGACATATCACGAACAGCAACAGCAGATAATGACATGATGGGAAATAAGATACTGTACCCCTGGTTAGTAATTGCTTAATGAAAAAAGCCAATTTGCTATAATTGGGTCAACATTTGTACGGGTTAGGATCGCATTGTACTCACAAACATGATTGCTGACATCCAAGAACACGGCAACATGGCTACATCCAAGTTAGAAGAAGGAGAGATCACGAGAGGTCAGAGGATCACACAGATTATCTAGAGGTAAGACTTGGAAGTCAATGCACCCAAATTCTCACTATTAATCCCTAATTGCTGTGCGAACAACTACAGTACGGCAGGTCAAAGTTGAACCAGCAAGTGGTCTATAAACCGGGGGGAGTCTCACAGGAAGGTGTGAGTTGGCTACCTTAAGGTGGCCTTGGACTTGCTAGCTTGTGTAATGGTAAATGTAAAATGGTACTTGTACTAGTCTAGTATTCTAGTCTTCTGAACATTCAAAGCGCTTTAACACTACTTGTCATTAACCCATATATTAAAATATAAAATGAATAATAGTAAGTTAGCAAATAGTGGTCAACGGGGAATCAACTTGACCACCAATTCTTTAATGCCAGTCCAAGTCAGTCCAAGACTTCCACCAGTCGTAAAAGACATCAAACGTAATTTACAATAATCAATTCCAACTGAAATGTACCCACTGTAACATTTTTGAAAATAAAAACTGTGTGATTATATAAGAAAATATAGTGTTAGCTGGGCTGGAATTACTAGCTTGGCTAAATGTTTCAGTTTGCCTTCCAAATAAGTTTGGTCACCCTTGGGGTGTTTGTTTTAAACCTCTTGTTTGTCCTTTTAGCAATCTCAACATGTTCCTAGCTCTCAGCAGTATTATTATTAACAGTACCAATGATGCCAAAACTATGGAAAAGTCCTCACTGAATCACTGGTTGGCATTGTTTCAAAACAATATGATTCTGTTGAAAGACATGAATATGAAATTGTTGTCCTAAAGGGTCCAAGGTTTTCATTATTGGGGAAAGCTTATTCACCCACCTGCTCCTGTCTCGCATATGTTCACGCCATTAAGTTTGACCTCCCTGAATTGAAACATTGTTCATGGATTTCATTACTCCCATGGAATTAGTCTTGTTTTCCCTGTCGGTCACAATGGCTTTTGTGTGGCCAAATGTCCACGGCCTCATAAATTATTCCCTTTCTTCCTCTCTGCCATGTGGGCCATACGGTACGAATCATCAGTTTGTTTTTGGTGGCCTATTTCCATGTGAGTGTGCAATCACTCCCTCAGTAGTAATGATCTCCTGCAAGAAAAGGAATTGGCTGAACGGTGCTTTCACCACAGAGGTAGAAACATAAATTTGAAGACCTGCTTTGAGATCCAACTTCATTTTTTTCTCCCCCGGTCTGCATAAAGGCAGCTTGCGTTTCCTGCCCTGCATCAGCCATTCTTCCTCACCACAACATATTTGTGTTGTGTTTGCAGAGGGTGTAGGTGGAGAAGCTTGAACATATAGTTTCTAAGGATCAAATGATCGCTGCAAGTTCATTGTTTTTCAGCCATTGAACAAAAACCTGCTCAAACGTACAGTACGTTTGAGCAGGTTTTTGTTTTGTACAGTATGCACTAGTGAATCTGCTACAGCTGTTGTTGCGGTAAAATAAATGTAACTACGGGCAGTGTGCTTCCGATCTCATGGATCTCTGAACCACGTCGCCCGTGAAGCTGCAGCTTGCGGTCCGTCAGAGACAGCCTAGTCATTTGTCTGCAAATAACACCAAATGGCTGCCCCGGCCGCGCTGATGTCTCGCCGGTGCCAGTGGCCGTCACTTTGTGCATTCTGGATGAGATCTGGCTTGGTGTGCATGCTCCCCCAGGCCGACAGAGCAGCAGTGGCAGTTTATTGACCGGCAGCTCGCCAGCTACACGAGAGAGGCCATTAATCAGTCCTCGGGAGCAGCGTGATCCTGGGTAGAGCTGTTTTTCCCTCATCCCTCTGCCAGTCTGAGGAGATGGGGAAGCGATTCCAAACCCTGGGTGTGGGCTAACCTACATAGGTTATTTAGTTGTGTTTCTTCATTGCATTTAGTGGATATTGCTACAGTAGTGTTTTAAAATTGGAATCCAGGAATTGCCATTTTTGTTGTTGTTGTTGTCAACTGTGCATTTGTTCTACTACCACCTCAAGTGGCAGAAGCTGGACATTTACAAACATCATTTACTTTTACCAAACTACTGGGACTTTATCTTGTTTCAATAGCAGCGCGAGCTATTCAGGCATCAGTCAGGTGTTTGGGGTGGCTGTAGCTCATGGGGAGAGTGGTCGTTCTAAAACCACAAGGTAGCCAGTTCGATCCCTGGTCTCCCCATAGTTTGCATGTCCTTGAGCAAGACACTGAGTTGCTCCCTGGGTGCCTCACGGCAGCACACTGCTCCTTAATAACTAAGAATGGGTTAAATGCAGAGACCAATTTCCCCAAGGGGATTAATAAAGTATAATGTATTCTTCTTACATCTGTCTCAGGTTGGTGGGGGGCTGGTCCAGTGTTGCCAGATAACATTTCCAGCACTAATCACAATTTAAAACTCACCTAATTCAATAAAAACCAGCCAAATAATAACCTTTTCAGAAACCATGAAAAACCATTACAATAGAAAACACATCAGATGAAGCGTCATATCTGCATCAAATAACCAACAATTAAATGTATAGAAACAAACCGAATACACAAATTCCAATGTCTGTGGCGATGACGTCCAGATAAGTAGTTCCTCATAAGTTATCCCCAACAACGAAAACTCATGTCAATCAAATATTTCCTCAAACTAAATGAATCAATAATGAGTTTGTGAACACAACAAAGTTAACTGGAGTTTGACCATAACATTTCTTTCACAATATTTCAAAAGATTCCACCAAATGTTGAAAAAAGCCACCCAAATTTCATTGACCATCCCAACATTGTTTTTTTCCCAGCCCAACTTAATCAAAAGTAGCCCAATTTGGGTGGAAACCAGCCCAATCTGGCACTACCGGGCAGATCTATGAACAGATATCTGCGTGCGAATGCTGAATCTGGAGGCAAGATTTGGGTTTCTGTTTGTAGTCCAATTGTAGTTCGAGTGGTAATGACCAATCACATTTTGGTTGAATGCAAGTAAAACCGTTGCATTGGCCAGAATGCAGCTTCAGGACCCATCGGCCTGGCCTGGATGTCCGCTGGCTACATTGGAAACCCGCCATGTCGATTGCCGTTGGGATCCAAGACACTGATTATTAGAGCAACAGGTCAGCAACTAAATCGACTTTAATAAGAGAAAACATTTTGCAGATGGAAGATACACTTTTAACCATTCCGAGGCAAACAGTTGTTGAACGAGATTAAGTTTTTTTTGGTTTATAACAATACCCTTTTTTGTTTCTCACAATCATGGAAAGTTCTGGGAAAGAAATAAGATAAAAACATTCTGGATAGCAACACTAAAAAAGTATGTCAAAGGGAGGAAGATGTGGAAACAGATGCGCTCCAACTGAGGTCTCTGCTACTAAGTAACGATCACGTTGGTTTTCTACAAGATGCCTCTTTGGGTTCGGCTCTCCAAAACCCAAGGTTACATCAGAAGGGTGTCAAGTCGAGTCCAAGCCTTGACTGAAACCATCTTTGCTGGACGTCCGGCTTAGCTGCAAATGTTTGGACCCTGTCCAGTGACTGCTTTCTCTCTCCCTGCCCTTTGGAAGAACATGACCTATTTTACTCAGAAGAGGGACAAACAAGCCTCTCTTTTATTTTATTTTTTTATCCCTGCCATGTTTGCAGTCTTGCCTCTTGCTCAAAAAACAGGTCAATATGATGAAGACGTCCAGAGGTCTGCCCTCAATCCTCCGCACTAGCTGGCCTTTACCTAATAGCACATTATAGTGAGTCACAAGATGTTCTGCACATGGAACATTTTCCCACAGGGCACCGGGCTTTTCGGTGGCTCAGGCCGGATTACAGACGTGTGATTAGTGCTTGCAGTGGCGCTTTCCCAGGACTTATTGTTTGATATTATTATACCAGCGGCTTGCAAACATTCAACATTAATGGTGTTAGTCCTCGTGAAAATGTGTTTATTTGTTGCCGAGATAAGTACATGTTTTACATCCAGTAATGCATCAGATGGCTTAAAGGACCAGTGTGTGTAGCATTTTTATATATGGAGGATAATATAAATAACTATGTTTTTGTGTATAATCAGCTGTAATACCTATCGTTGTATTTCTATTGGCTTTGAATGAGCCGTTTATATCCACGTAGTTCAGAGTTGGCCATCATGTTTTCTACAGTAGCCCAGAACGGACAAACTAAACACTGGCTCTAGATAGGGCCATTCACACTTTCATGCTTTTCGGCCACCGTAGTTGTCCCACGCCACGCTTGGCTCGTGGGAGAAATTCCAGTGGGTTGCAATTGGAAAACTCACCGCTAGGTGTCGCCAAATCCTATACACTGCACCTTTTTAAGAAAATAATTGTAATGGGACACACGTTTGGCAGCGTGTGTCCCCAGGCAGTAAAGGGTTACACCTCGTGGTAACAAGGGGATAACAGGACTCAAACAGCCCAATAAGGTGTGGCCTAACAGAGTGAGGCAAAAAAACACGATCAAGAAACAAACAGGCAGAGATATCAAAACCAGGACCATGAACACTAGGAAAATCGCTGGAACGTAAGACACAGAGGACGAAGATGAACTGGCACAGAGACAGTTTAAGTACACAGGGGAGGTGTAGTTAATTAGATACAAGGGGGATCAATCAGGGACGGGGCAGACAACCACAGTGAAAAAAATAAAATAAAAAAACAGGAAGTGAAGTGATCTGAAATGAGGAGAGGTGAGCAACACAAAATAAAACAGGAAATACTGAAACTACGGGAACAGAACGAGACATGATAAACACAGGTGCGCCATAGAAATAAAGGAGGGAAGACCACAAAGACAGGATGTCACACAAACACGGGCAGGGAAACTTCAAAATAAATTTCTACTTCAAGGTTAGGTAATTACAATATGGAACCACCACCGCTTCACTGATTTCCAGACACAACCGAGCGGCGTGAACATGGCGGACGTGGTGGTTGTTTGCCCTCCACTGCAGTTGGCTTGTCAAGACCACGTTATTACAATACAATAGGAAAACACAATAAAATAAATTTTTATTTTTATTAAAAAGGGAATAATAATGGTACTGATTATAAAAGGTCTTACCCGATAACCACACACTTTTAACTTTAGAGAAAGAGGTTTGTCTTTCGTCAGCTAATAAAAGAAGACACTGTTGTTGCAGACCTTACTTAGTTCATCGAGAATTCCAGAGAGTAGAACCGTGAAGAACCCAAAGGTACCGTACGCCAATTTAGAATTTATTGGTAATAGTAACAAGACCTTGACTCGATGATATAGGGCGTGATCTGTCCGGTCAGGGTGTGTATTCAGTAAGCATGTCAACAATGTGGGGAGGAGCTAAGCCATTCACAGATTTAGAAACTAGTGTTTTAAAAATCGATTCTTCGTTTTACAGGGAAGTTGCAAAGAGAAATTAAAATATAGAAAAGATGGTGTCCTTGGCCTTGTCAATAAGCTGAAGCAGGTTTATTTAACACCTGCTCCAAAGAAGTGCGTTACAGTAATCCAGTCTACTGGAAATACATGCACAAACCAGTTTTTCACAATCCAACCATGACTGGAAGCATCTTAAGATGACAAAAGGCTCGTCTTGGAGATATTAGTGCGTTTGGAAGTTAAGACCAGCATCCAAAATCTCACCTACATTTTTTGGCGCACTCAGAAGGTTTTACCGTCAGGGGAGTTGACAAAGGTGACTAATAGGCAACTGTTTGACAGATGAGTCATCTTTCAAGCGTAAAGGCCAAAACATTTCGCAGTTTCAGTTCCTCCAATGTGAGGATTTGCCGTATGTCTTTCTCATATATTATTGTAACCGGAATATCCTTTTCATTTTGAACTGTTGGACATTTGAGGTCATCACTTCGGGCTCTCCACGGTTTTCTGACATTGAATTGACAAAATGATTCATCCATCAGTCGAGAAAACGCTCAGCAGATAGCTGTTTTCATTGCAGCCCGAGGTAATAAAGAAACATGTCACTCAGTGCAACATGTGGCTCATTGATTGTGCTTTTTAATAGTTTAGAACAGTGGAACTCTATGGCACAGAGGATGAAGATATCGTATACCTTTATTATGTGTCCATGCCGGTGACAGCGCCAGGATTGTCTGTCCGTCCGTCCGGTCCAATCTCGTAAACGCGCTATCTCAGGAACGCCTGGAGAGGAATTTCTTTAAATTTGACACAAATGTCCACCTGGACTCAAGGATGAACTGATTAGAGTTTGGCGATCAAACGGCGCTGTGAATTCTCAAAGACACCACACCCCCGTGACCCTGAACAGTATAAGCGGTTAAAGATAATGGCCATGTGACGATGTGATGACACTGAACATCACTTTTTACAAACGACATAAACTGGAATACAGTTTATCGTTTCAGTAAATAAAATAGCTGGTGTAATTAAAGGACGACCCGCTCGTTAACCCGTTGCAGTACTACTACAGTGCTAGTATGCAGTAGATGGGTCAAACACACGTTCAGGCCCCGTGTCAAAATGGTGTGTGTGTGTGTGTGTGTGTGTGTGTGTGTGTGTGTGTGTGTGTGTGTGTGTGTGTGGCTCTCAGGGTTGAAAGAGGTGCCATAGAGCTGGGGGTCTATAGAAGCCCTAAGCCCCGGGCTCATTATCACAATACCCCATTATAGTCTGTGGATTAGGGTTGTGATGAAACACAAACCTCATTTCCACATCCAGAGCTTAAATCACCTGCATACAAATCCTGCATTATTGACCTCAGTTTGTCACACTTCCCATTTTATTCAAATGTGAAATATAGTGCAGTGTTTTTTTGTGCTTTTTTTTGCACCAGTCTGGGCCAGCAAGTCAGAAATCTAGACACATTTTAAACTTATTTCTTCGCGGTTATCAAATAACAACAAAGGCTAAAGTTTAAGTGGACCAGAACACAGACCCACGGGCATAGACCCCTGTTTTCTCCGCCCCTTCCTCTCAAACCAAAAATAATCAAACTTCTGTTTCCAAGACAATTGAAACGTTTAAAAATAATTGTTTACAGGCTATTTTCAACCTTTGTTTCATTATGACACATTTCATACCTGACTCCTTTCTTGACAGAGATTGTACGAAGGGCGATAAAGCGTGACCATGAATGTCAGATACGAGTTTATGATTCCAAGTTTGGTTTGTGGCGTTTGGCCGTTAACACTTGTTGGCCTCTTCACAGAACACTTTGTTTGCACGTCCTCTGGCATTTCGGAGAAAAACGAATAAAGCATTGAGCACATAAACGCTCCGGGTGTTGAAGTTAAAGTTGAACGGCGGACCAGAGCAGAAACATCTTGACACACCACTTGTCTAGACACTCCAATGATTTACATGATAAATTGGGTATGTGATACAGCCTGCTTGCCACTCAGGTCAAAGGACTCGCTGAAATTCGAGGGCCTTTCTCTGCGATGCTGCTGACTTGGTTCAAAGACCATAAGTTATTGATGCAGCTTTAGTTACACTTTGAGCGTGTGCGAGAATCCCCAAGCTCACACTGCTATTTGATAAGCCAACACTTATTACTTACTTATAACTTGTTACTCAGTTACAATAAATTAGCATACAGGACCCGAGTCAGTCAACGAGTCTAAATGTGAAAAAAAGTGGAGCCAAAAAGCAAAAGTGCATCCAGAAGAACAAAGACGTGGGAGTCTCAGTGGACGAGGCAGCGCACGGTGGGTGTAGTACAGTGAGACAGCCTGTGTAGGTGAATAATTCATTCAATGGGACGGCATTCACGGCGTTTCCGTTGTGTTTGCCCCCCCGACTGAAACACCCTGCGGATTGATTATGGATGGTGTTTTAGGTGGGTCAGAGAATGGCACATGTGTGATTTGGTGAAACTCATGAACAAAGTCACTGCCAGGCTGTCTACCAAGGTCTTTGTTTTTCAACACACACGTGTAAATATGATTTGAGAGATGTTTGTAAGTTTACTGGAGAAAAAGCAAAAATATATTTATATTGTTGGGGTTAAATTGTGGAACAATTCTCAATTAATGTACCTTTTCTGTCATATTGTCCACTAAATTGTATAAAGGCCATATTTATTGAATTGTATGTGATGACTGAATAAAAACTAAAGACAAAAAAAAGAACATGTTACAATACCAGAGAAAGAGGCTCTGTTCCAGAGAAAGTCCTCCATTGTGCAGCCCTGTCTCCGCTTACTTCCATTAGGCCTTCAGCTGCCGTTACAGTGTTACTGCCGTTAAAAATGATCAATACATATTATAACACCACTTAACAACTCAAAGCGTAATGCTCTGGATTGCTTGCATTGCAGGGAAGCTGCTGAGGGTGTGAAATGTAAATCAGTGTTGCATTTAATTTGACTAATCTCTCAAAGTCTTAGCATAGCATTTCATAGTGCAGCTTGTTCGTCTTCCACATCAGCATGATTTATTAGCTTTAAGTACAGCCGACAGGAATTCTATTGCTTCTGTCAATTCTGAAACAAGATAAATGTCAAGACAGTTTTTTTTAAATGATATATTGTCCGAGAAATAACTGCGATAACCAATATTATTTTCATCTCAGGACCATTTTGAGCTACTGATGTGAAGATAATATAATAACATAATAATGCAAGTACACACGTTCAAAACACGCATGTTGTGTCTTTCAGCTGTTACGAGAACTGAAACACCCAAATGTGATCGCCCTGCAGAAGGTGTTCCTGTCCCACAGCGACAGAAAGGTTTGGCTCCTTTTCGACTATGCTGAGCACGATCTATGGGTGAGTCTCTCTGTACATGTGTGTACACGACGTAGCCTAATATTTTAAAACCGATTTTCTGTCACATTAGAATTACCGTGAGCATAAATTTGCCTAATTTACCAGGCACCACCAAGGTTGGGAGAGGCTGTTTCCTTGTGAATGTTTTAGCCACACGGTCAGAACTGACATGCTTCACTGCCCTCATAGCACATCATCAAATTCCACCGCGCCTCCAAGGCCAACAAGAAGCCCATGCAGCTGCCCCGAGGGATGGTAAAGTCTCTTCTGTATGAGATTCTGGATGGGATCCATTACCTCCACGCCAACTGGGTGCTCCACCGGGATCTGGTGAGCTGTTATATTAGCTACACTGCTCCAGTTTCCCTTTACAGACCCACCAGCCCAAGCACACACTGCACTCCGTCCCGGAGCCGCTTCTGAATGGGACACCGTTAACGTCATGGACACAATTATGTTTGTCTTACGGCAGCCACGTGTGGTGTCATCACACTAGAAAATAATGGCGTTTTGTGGATGTGGTAAAATTATGTTGTGTAACCATTTTAACAGTTTTAAAAGATAGAAGTTTCTTAATCCTTGTGTGGTGTTCGGGTCTGTGGCACCCGTTTTCATTTTTTATCAAAAGAAAAATGATACGATTAATTATTCTTTCAAACTGTGTGTGTGTGTGTGTGTGTGTGTGTGTGTGTGTGTGTGTGTGTGTGTGAGAGTGAGTGAGAGTTTTGTTTTTATGCCACCGATGTTCCCGCACAAGGTTGCAACATTGTTGATACATTCAAGCAGCGACACCTGTCTGCTCTCACGTTCCCGCTCATTTTAGCTTCTGTCTTGCGGGAACCATGTGTGGTTCCTTATCACAACTGATCAAGGTGGCCAAAATATTCTCTGCTCAGAGGGACCTTGCAATATATTTTGCAATGAAGACTACCACCAGGACCAGGGTTCTATGCTCTGACCTCAGGGTTCTCTGATCTCAGAGTTCTATGCTCTGACCTTAAGGTTCTATGCTCTGATCTCATGCCGTGTTCACACCAAAAGAGTTGTGAAATATTTGCGCGTCCAGATTACATGTTAAGTCAATGCACAGACGCGAATGGTTGCGAAAAAGCGGATTTTTCGCCGGGCGGCGCGATAGAGGCGAAGTGCCGTTCCGAATAATTCGCCCGACGCAGAGTTGCGAAAGCCAATCGGCGTTGAGAAGCTCCGCCCGGCATCACCGCCGTCTTGCCATCACTGAATCAAACTGCGGGTCCGCTGAAGTAGTGCTGGAAGCGGCTTCATTCAGACACTCGTCCTGGAGGAGTCGGAGCTGTGTGTGACTACGGATAATATTATGAACCCAGACACGGGGGCGTTTGATGTTCCGACGTGTGTGGGACTTCCTCAACAAGTATAAAGCAGAAATGGTGGTTATTTCAACGGTGAATGGCGGAAATAGTAAATGTTTTCACAGACACGGAGATAAGCCCCGCCCCCTTTCCCCAGCGAATGGTTGCGAAAAAATGAAAAACTAATTCACCACAGAGCAAATTTTTCACCGAGCGGCACGATATAGGCGAAGTGGCGTTGCGAAAATTCGCAACTCTTTTGGTGTGAACACGGCATCAGGGTTCTACGCTCTGACCTCAGGGTTCCATGCTCTGACCTCAGGGTTCTATGCGCTATGCCCCCGCAACTGCTGATTACAAAGTACAGGCCTGTCAACTCTTCCAAGTTTGTGTATCCTATGTGCCAAAGAAAGACAAGAATGTGGTACTCATACGTACACTACACAGGGGTGGGAGAATATGTGGCCAGGAGCATAGGGTGACCAGACGTCCTCTTTTTCCCGGACATGTCCTCTTTTCGAGACCTAAAAAAAGCGTCCGGCAGGGATTCCAAAAACGTCCGGGATTTTGCTACGTCCGGGAAAATAGTTATTACCCCCTTACAAGTTTTGGAAATGGTACGTCCGGGATTTTGCTACGTCCGGGAAAATAGTTATTACCCCCTTACAAGTTTTGGAAATGGTATCTCCCTCACGTTCCACCTTCTTGCGCAAGCTCTGACTGTAGAGAGAACTGTTATTGGTCGACCGATCTCAACGTAAATGTAAGTTCACGGCATGCTACACACTGCTGCTCCCCCCGCGACGAAGTGTCCTCCTCCTCCTCTCTCTCTCTCTCCTCCACCCCCCCCGGAACGAAGTGTCCTCTTTTTCACAAACTCAAATCTGGTCACCCTACAGGAGCATCACTCATATCTTGATTATAATTGATTTTATTTTATTATGACATTTTATAAAGAAAAAAAGAATGAGTAGCACATTATGTCATGTGATCTAACAAATGTAAATGGCAAATATTAACCATATATGCTGTTTATATTGCTTGTAATTGCTAAGTAAACATCTTTTACATAACATACAATTTGATTGTGTTGAATTAAAAAACCCAAATGCAGCAGGTCCACCAGACCTGGCGTAATAACAAAAATATGAAAACCACACAAGGGTTAATGAGGTTAAATAACATTTTAATTAAAACTCACAAAAAAAAAATACTAAAACCTCCCTAGAAACTCTACAAACATGCTTTTCTACAGTCTCTGGTTTAAAGGTGCAATGTTTAATATCTGGCCACATGTTCCAAAGAAAAAGGGGGCAGCATTTCACCTCTACTACTATATATACCATGGGTGAGCAACCTTTCCTATCCAAAGAGCCATTTTGCCATTTTTTCTTTTCACCAAAGAAAATATGTCTGTAGTCGCAAAAGCTATTTCATATCACAGCTTAAAGCTGTGATATGAAATATATGAAATATAATATTGCTATTTTACCTATTTATCTTATGAAGAGGGGAAAAAAAATACAGTCACATACATTGAGGTAAATTAAAACCACAACTATGTGGACATTAAGTTCTATATATGTGGCTAATTTGGTAGAGTGATCGTCCTGTAATCACAATGTAGCAGGTTCGATCCCTGACCTCCTCACGAGAGGTTTCCATTTTAAAAAGCATATCTTTTGCTACTTTTACACTGAGCGTCCTCACTACGCCGGACTTTTAGATCACCGCAAACGGAGGAGATTGGAAACATTCCCGAGGACGGAGGAGGTTTTACTAACGGACGTCTCACTTTCTCATGAGCTGCCACACAACTAGCATCAGCAGTTGAGTTTGGAGACTTGATCCACTTCTTGAAAGTATATTTACTTCGCTCAGTTTGCTGCAGCAGTTGAGAAATCGCTCTTCTCCGCTCATCTGCAGCTTGATACTTTTCAGCAAATGTTGTGTGCTTGTACTGGAACAGTCTTTCAACATTAAATGTTTTGTTGTCTGCTAATTTCTCGCCACATATCAAGCAGACAGGTCAGCCAGCATCGTTGGCAGTGAAAGCAAATTAATACGTCCACGCAGAATCTCTATTTTTCTCCGTGACATTTATTTTTATTTATTTATCCATTGACAGTTTACCGAGGGCGGGGTCTCTGCAAAGCATGATTAGCCACCTGCAGGGGAAGATGCTTAACAGCGTCGTAATAGGATGTGACGCCCATTTAGTTTAAAAAAATGACAATTTTTTTAAATGAATCTTCAGTGACACAATATCACCTCAAACTCCAAGATAAGGAGTTCTTTTAATAGATTGTCCACTAGGAAGAAAAAAAAAGTTTCTTTTTTTTCAAAGCCTCAGAGAGCCGCAACAGAACGGCTAAAGAGCCGCATGGGGCTCCGGAGCTGCGGGTTGCCAACACTTGATCTATACAATCTAGATGTACAGTCATCAGTTCAAAACCACGACTACTAACTAAATGTGGATGTTACATTTAACTGCTGAAACTCTGAGACAGTCATCATAAAGCTGCTATCTTATAATCGTTACATCTTTTTCATTAGCCGCCGTCGTTGTGTTTGTGTACTTTTTTGTGATACTCAAAGTGGGAAGTGGTCTACTTGAGGACGAAACAAAAATACGAGTCGTTTTCTCGTTACTGCCACTTTGGATTTAATCCAATAGGGAAACTTTCCAACGTCAAACGTGAAGCGATTGACAAGCTCTCGTAGCACCTCTACTTCTTCATACTCTCACGTTGGACTGAGGATGGACTGGACGCTACAGTGACTCACTATCACCTCTTGAGGAACAAGTGGTATGCCGAAACAGGACGGGTTGGGGCTAGCTGGTTCGCATGCTCATTTCGACTTAGCTCGTATGCTAATTTAGTGCAAAGGCGTTTATTCTTTCCTAAACTAAATATAAATCTTTGCCACACTTTGGTCACACTCTGAGCCATTCCAACTGGCAGAGCTGTGTTATTTCAGTGCAGGTGTTGTTTTGTCTGGCTGTGGTGTCTGATTATGATGGCCAAAGTGCAGAATGTCCTGAGTTCTGAATGTTGTCTGACTCTTGTCTATCCTTTAACATGGCTGCAACACACTGCTGGTTCCTGTGAGATTCCCTCCACCTTGGTTTTCCCACAGTGCTTTGCTTAGAGGGAGATTTCATTCCATGCAGCTGAGAGTCAGGCTGGAGCCAGAACACAGGGGCCTCTCTTGTGTGTCTTCAAATTTCCGTTTGGATGGCAGATTGGCAGGAATTAAAACAAAAGTGTTGGCACTAAATGTCAACATTGCATTGATTTAAGCTAGTCGAGATAACCTTAGTTAAACTAGTTGAAATGTTAGCAAGGGTTAGCTCAATGGCAATCAACACTCTTATCTGGTAAATAATATCAATAGAAACATGAGGCTCATTTTCCTTTGTTATTTTGTTTGTTAATTTATTCAGAAACTGGTAGTGGCTAACAGCATGATTCAGGTGTGTTAAGCCAGTAGCAGCTAAAAGCATGAGTAAGGTGTGTTAAGCTAGTAGCAGCTAATAACATGATTCAGGTGTGTTATGCTAGTAGTGGTTAAAAGCATGATTCAGGTGTGTTAAGCTAGTAGCAGCTAATAACATGATTCAGGTGTGTTAAGCTAGTAGCAGCTAAGCGCATGATTCAGGTGTTTTAAGCTAGTAGCACCTAAAAGCATTATTCAGGTGTGTCATGCTAGTAGCAGCTGAAAGCATGATTCAGGTGCGTTGTGCTCGTAGCGGCTAATGTAGCCAGGAGCTGAGGTAGCTGTGAGAAGTCTAATGAATGTCCTGACACTTGAGTCAGCGACCTCTTGAGACACAAAGTCTTTGATCTACTTGTTCACATATGCAGTAACTACCCAACACCTGAAAACAGACATTAATGTGTAAGATCAGTGGAGTTCTCCTGTAAGATGTTATTGTGTTTCATGTCAATGTGGGCCAGGTCAGAACTAAACTAGCGTGACTTCATGCTGCAGAACCATCTCATGTGAGATTCAAAAGCAAACAGAGCCATTTCTGAGCCATTTCAGAGCCATTTCATAACTGACTGTTCTGTAAAACTCCCACAACCCGTGTGTGTGTGTGTGTGTGTGTGTGGCTCCCTAGCTCTTATCTCTCCCTGCATCTGTCACTCCCAGCGAGGAACATTTGTGCCTCTGCTCACGGAGGAAAAAGTATAATCAACCAAACACATCAGATTATGTGGCAAAACTTTAATTTGATTACCACGCTCAGTGCTTTTGATGTCAGATGATCCGGAGGGAGGCTATTTCCAGATAATTGTCATGGGAGAATGAAAGACTTGAGCTGACACGGTCCGACTGAAATGTAGATGAGACGACGGTTGATTTCTCAGAATACACTTTTTTTCAGAAGTCAGAAAGCAGTCATACGGTTCAGGTTCATCTACGGGGGCTCTATCTTCTTTGAATAAGGCTGTCCACTCTTATGTAATCCCTGGCAATCCTCGGTGATCGTGTGGTGGCTGGACATCACATTACATAAACCTGCAGGGATCAGGGAGCGGGCTTTCACACTCTGCCTCTCTCTGGTGATCCACCAGAGAGATCTCTGCAGGCATTAAAAGCTGTGTCTGTACAGCGGCGCCAAGGAGGCTATTGTCGAGCTGAAATGGCATTGTGTTGACAAAAAATGTGCTGACTCTGCTTTTGCTGGATTCAGTCAGTTTTGGATGGTGAGTCAATCGAGTCATTTCCAGAATCTGTCCAATATATACTTTTTAGTCCAGTAAATGACCGGGGTCACACACGTTATATGTATGTATGTATGTATGTGTATATATATATATATGTATATATGTGTGTGTGTGTGTATATATAGCGTCTCAGTGTATTACGAGTGGGAAGCCCCCTCTCCTTCACAACAACACAAACTCTCCCACAGGAGCAGTGCGGTTGTTTTGCTCCCTGAAGGTCACAACACATCTTATCTGAGCACCAACTCTTCCTGCCCGTTTATAACTATTTTCATTGCATGCAGATGGAATTCTCCATTGTCAGACTCTTATCTGACTCTGATTTGACGTATCGCGGTTGGTGCCGTTATTTAGCTGTCTCACTGCCAGGGCTTCCTGCCATTGTGTCCAAAGAGCTCCCTAAATTCTGCAACTGGTCCTTTTTTGCTTTTCGTCGTCGGTCGGATAATCATCTCTGTGCAGGTGCCTGGCTCTTTGTCAGCTCTCTCTCTGTGGGTGGAAGAGTGTTATCAAATCGACATTGATAGCGAGCACACTGCTGCTTTATGGAAATTTCCCCCAAGGCCTCGTATTGCTTTCATTTCAGTTTATACATGAGAGCCAAACATCTGGCCTCGAAGTTACGTTGTTAATACATGTGAGAGGAGGAGCATGAAGCCAGAAATGTAATCTGCTGCCATCGGTCTGAGCTGTGGGGAGAGGTGCCCCGACCAGCTCATCCTCCCCTGGCTCCACCGCTCCTGCTGTTACATAACCGCGTGTTCGCGCTGGTGTGCAACCCTCTCTGCGCCCCCTCCGCCGCAGGTACCAAGCATGTGCTTTGCATTGCACCACTGCATAGCTCTCCCATCCCCCCGCTCGCCCCGCCACTCCTCCGCTCCTTTCCTTCCTTCCCATCCCCATCCACCGCCACCCACCCCCAGGGCGCTTATGTAACAGCCTCTAGCGAGTGTGCCAAGCCCACCGCCCTGCATGGCTCGCTGAGTCAAGATGCTGACTTAGCAGCTCTGCCGGCCAAAGCAGAAAGCTTCTCTGCGGACTGTACCAACAAATCTCTGCTGGGAAGGGGGGGTGGTTGCGGTAAATCCAGCCTAAACTATGTTTACTGTACTGTACAGTACTGTATACATACAGTACTGTATGCCTGCCGGTCCCATACAGCCACACTGCAGCAGCATAGGAACGGATGCTGATGCTGCTGTTTTCAGGGCTGATGGTCTGTGCACAACAACAACACTGTGATGATGCATCAGTACATTTTGGATGTTCAGAATGCAGTTAACACGTCTCTACCGTCAATGATTCGAATGAGCATTGTACTTTTTCGGCCATTATTGTTTTTATTTCATTTGTATTGAGAGAGAATGTTATTCCAAGTGAAATTACTGTCGAACATCATCCCAAGGAGAATCATGTCTACCAACCGTCATCTTTTGACTGTATGTCCATTCTTAGTCCCTTCTGTACGAAAGAAAAATAACCAAGGGCGTTTATCACTTTATTAAATAATCTTTAACTGATGCCGTTGAAGACTTGGCACAGACTAAGGAAAACAATGATACCTTGTTGCCTTTTAGTTGTAATCTGCATCAATGTCACACTGACTCATAACCGAGAGGAGTAACAAGTCACATGACACAATAACAAACCGACAGGATCAAACGAAAGGTAAAGAAAAAGGTTTTATTTAGCTGAAGAGTCCTTTCCACAATGCTTTTGGACACTTCTAGCAGAAACAAGCACTGTTAGTGGGCGTCCATTGACCATTGTCCACATTAGTCATTTATACACCGTTTCCACCAACATTTGTGCATATATGCAGGTTTTTGTTTCACACAAGGAAACCCGATTTCCATTTCCCAACTTCAGGGGACAAGTATGCCTTTAGCAAAGTTACCACTGAAGGCGAATGACCCGAACCAAACAGGTAAACACTTCAGAGTTGGTTTGAACCAAGAACGAAGCCTCAAGTTCGGCATTTTAGGCGTTGTCCTCTTCTTTTTTTTGCAACTAGTGAATGGAAATGACCATATTTGGACTGCGGAGGAGTGACGCAGAGAAGCCGTACACATCTCTGGTATGAACCATCATTTACTAAATGAACATCATGCTGTATTGAAGAAGACTTAAAACTAGAGATTGAAAACAATTAATTCATGGTTACAATGAGGGAATAAATCTAGTGAGCATTAGAGTCATTTTCTCATAGACTTCTGTATAGAAGTCTATGAGAAAATGACTCTACCTGATGGACATTTGAGAGGATCCGGGTTTAAGGCACGTAAACGTTTCAAAACCGGAGCTAGCAATGACCGTTTCAAACAACAATTTGTCATTGTCTATGTATTTATGTTAGATGTAAACAAGGGCAGCGCCTTGAGAAAGCATTGCAGACGATGCTTTGCCGCAGCAACACAAGTCGGCGTGATCGTTTTGGACGGGGTTCAGAAAGCATACAGGAGACGTGGCATGAGGGAAAGTGAGTGCACCGCTGCCTGAGCAGCGCACAGGGGTTTATTGTGACACTCGAAGTGGACCAGCGGTCACTTCTGGCCCCGCCAGCCTGTTCATCAACTTGCCCAAACTGTTGTGTAAGTGCGCCTGTGATTCCTGGACTGGCCCTGTTTTGTGGGAGCAAAAATGTAAAAACGGGCCACGTCCCTGAGGATTGAGTTGAGCATTCCTCAGGGGGATGGAGTTTATTCCCCCTCGGCTTCTGAACCATTTATGAAACCATCTGGAACTGATTGATTTTTGCCGGATGAATTCAAAAGGAAGACTCAACTTTGTGGCGTGAAACACAATTTGGTGCATATTTCCAAGTAAAAATCTGCAATAACAATAAATTGCTTGCCTCCCTCGGCTGTCATGCTGCATGCTCATTTTGAAGAGGCACTGACACTCGCTCAGCCCTTTACTGGACATTCGAGCGCTAATAACTTGTTTATTTTTTTATCAAACAGCCGATATGGCGCATTAATTCAGTTCGGCCTGTTTAGAATATGAAAGAGGAACTCCTCGGGCCTCTCAAGAGTCGTCTGCCTTTGTGTTTGCCGTCCGCAGAGTGTCGTGTCGTGTCGCGGACACAAATAATATACCTCATTATTGCCGCGGGTTCCATGGCAACGAGACATGTTTGTCAGGCAGATCTGAAGTTCGCCGAGCCAGAGGGTTCACGTTCGGACGGTCGACCCTCCCCGGGGCGAGGAGATGCTGCATCTCTGATTCACTGTGCAGCAAGCTGTGTGTGTTTGTTTGATACTTGATACACAAAAAACACAAATATTCTCTGGTGGGCGCTAAAGCTGCCACTCATTCATTATTTCTTTATTGCGGCAATACATTATGGTAATCTTCTGCCAGTTCGGTGCCTCACCACCGACCAACAAAGCTAGCGACTAGCCGGTGGACACGGTATAGCGTTTTAGGAGTCAAAATGCAGATATTGGACTAAGCATTGCTAATGTTGTGCAGGATGTGGGCCAACGTAGAGCCGCCCGGAGGTCTTGTCAATCACGTTGAACTTACATCGGTGAGTTTGTTTGGTTAAATTTAGGAATGCGGCCAATCCCAACTTTTTCCATCCCAATACCGAGACCTGGGTGTCTTTTGTTTTGGCTGATACCGATTATCGATCTGACTCCAGCGTCTAATCAATAAGCCCGATGCACTGTGGGCGACTGTGGCTCAGTGGTCAGCAGCTCCTTCAATCAGAGGATCGGTGGTTCGAGCCCCGGCTCCGCTAGTCCATGTCGATGTGTCCTTGAGCAAGACACTTAACCCTGAATTGCTCCCTGTTGCTGTGTCTATGGTGTATAAATGTAAGGCCTCACTGTGTGGGAGACTGGGATCCTTCTCTTGCGTGTGAGGCAACATCAAACTTGACTTAAACATTGCCTTTCCTGACTTTGTGGAACAAAATCCAACAAATACATACACAGATCGTTCGATCAATCGCACACCAGTGACTTGTATTTTTCCATTTCGTCCTCTCTGCCACCAGAAAACAACTTCAGTCAGCTGCAGCAACTAGCATTCAGCTAGTCAGTTTGGACTTTTTAAACTGTTTGAACCGTCTGTACCGTATTTGTTTCGTCGGCTTTTACTCCCACATGCATAGCACTCCTCTGTGTGCTTCCACAGCTGACGGGGAAGCCGATGCAAGCCGCTGTGCATAAGTGTGACAACGTGTGAATGTGAGCGAGCGCCATAGCGGTTCGTGTTCTGCACCAGCATCTAATACTTCTCTTCTCCGCTGCAGAAACCAGCGAACATCCTGGTGATGGGGGAAGGTCCCGAGCGAGGAAGAGTTAAAATTGGTAAGCAACATTTCCGTGAACTGCTCAGATTTAGCGAAGCCGTGACAGTTAGAGACGCACCGGCAAATCGCCGCGGTGAGAGTGGATCCAGTGGGGCTGCTGACCTGCTTGAGCATCCTGTGGCTGCAGTGTTTAAACTCCTGGCTCAGAGGTCGGCGGGGAGCTCAGATCAGTGCTATTGCGTAAGCCGGCTGGCCAGGGGACTGTTGAAGGGTAATGCTGCAACGCAAAGAGTGTCTATTTATACACCTCGTGCACGCTGTGGTAGTACTAAGGCATTGTTTCAGTGCTATTATAGGCTCTCACGCTACTATATTTAACTTATATTTTAAACGTTGAGCTGTGACTTCCTGGTAGACAAGTACCCATTCCTAAAGACAAGGCCTGTATTTATCAAAACTGCTGCAAGCGAAGGACTCATATTAAGGATCAAAGAATTAAAACCATTTTTCAAGTGCGTTTTATTGCTTAAATGAAAGAGAAGGAGAGGGGGGAATGACCGACAGATCGGGTCAAGCGGACAAAGGTGAAGAAAAAAAGGCTGTTCATCTAATTACTTTTCTTGCTGTCAGCTTTAACTGTCGTCGGTGTTTTCATGCTTTGATGGTGTTTGTGAGTGATTCAGTATCAGCAAGTCAGTATCTGGGCTCCCGGGGCCCCCCCGCCATGTCTCCGTTGTCGCTAACACCCTCCGCCTTCTCCCCGCTCTCCTCCCGCAGCTGACATGGGTTTCGCCAGACTCTTCAACTCCCCCCTCAAGCCGTTGGCGGACCTCGACCCCGTGGTGGTGACGTTCTGGTACAGGGCCCCCGAGCTGCTGCTGGGGGCCCGGCACTACACCAAAGCTATCGGTGAGTCCGGGGGCCACATGTGCAAAGAGAAAAATGTGAAAGATCCGTTTGAGGTTGCTGTCTCAGCAGCACAACAAGGGCTGTAGCGCATGTCGCCCCCCGTCTCACAGCGTCAATAGGAACACACATTCCTTCGGGCCTGCCCATGTGATCTATGGTCTCCATTGGTACTTAGCAGGTGTGTCTACACGTCTATATTTGTCATTCCTGGAACACAAGACAACACCGTGTGTGAGCGTGTGTTTGTGATTAACAAAGTTGACACTTCTTTTTATATCTGACCGTCTGGTCAGATATAAAAAGGAATTGTCCCACGTTTTCCACAACAGAACGTGTCTTTTCTTTCCAGAGTTAGACGAGAAGATCGTCACCGCCTTCAGATATGAGAGTGGTGTCGATCTTTATCGTCTAACTCTTTCCCTGAATGCCTAGCTTTTAAGAATTAAGAATGCCAATGTGTCATCTCCACCATCGAGGAAAGGTTCAGTCAATATCTGTGAACATGAGCTACTTGCTCCCAAAGCCTGAAACCAGAGAAGTAATTATCATACTTGTAAATGTCAACAAGAGTACAGTCTGGTGCTGCTCCATAGACAATGAATGGGAGACTTATTTTGTCTTTCTTTTTTGTTTGTTTTTAGACCCAAATTAACTTTATTCTATTGTAGTCTTCTCCGTCTGAACATCTAGAGTTAGTGTTGACCAAAAATGATTTTTTTCCAGCTCTATAAACAACCCAAGTCACAACAGGCCCAAGTCACAACATTCCATAAATCACAACTTTGTGTTATTGAAAATATATACACATGTTCACTACTACTCCGCTCCCTCTTGTGGCTCAAATGTGTACTGCAGATGTAAATGTATAAGACAAATTAATTTGACTTCCCTAAAAAAAAAACTCCTGCGACCCACCTGTAGTTCCCGACTTTGGGAACGACTGACGAAGATAATTTTTTATCACATATTTCAGTTTTAGTACTCTAGTTTTGGGATTTGGGAGAGAGTTGTTCATGTTTTTGGAATGTTTTAGACTGAAGGAATGACATACATGAGTTTTGAAAAATGGGCAGCGGTTCTCCTATTAATTGTTCCTGAACCTTCGTAGTTCAATTAGATTAATCGATGTCCAATCCAATTACAGTGTATCGTTTTATGTCCAAAACCTGATGCCCGGAAATATTTTTCTCACCAGGGGAGGAAAATAGTAAAAATAATGTTGCAGTGAAACAGTAGAACATTTTATTTACACTTAAGATCAAAAATCATCTGCTCTGACCTCTTGTGCATGCCGCTAATAAAACGGTAAATGAGCTTAAACATAAAAAAGTAAGTATCTTTGATTTATTCCAGGAAGACTATACACTGTAGCTAATGTACCTCAAGATCACTCAGACTAAATGGCGTGTGTGTGTGTGTGTGTGTGTGTGTGTGTCTACATGCACACAGATATTTGGGCAATCGGCTGCATCTTTGCGGAGCTGCTCACGTCCGAGCCCATCTTCCACTGTCGCCAGGAAGACATCAAAACCAGTAATCCCTTCCATCACGACCAGCTGGACCGGATATTCAGCGTCATGGGATTCCCCGCAGGTCTGCACACCATACACCCGACCACAACCTCACACGGGACCAGCGTCAACCACCGGCATCACACTGGTTTTTATCACCGATACCATTTGATTTCGTACCGGGGGCGGGGGGATATGGTTTACAACTGCTACATAAATGTCAAGTGCATTAAAGACAGAGCCTGACAATTATGTTGAGTGTTTACTTAAAGGGACCCTGCGGAGATTCTTTGAAGTTAAGATTCAGTGTGTGTAAATCTGTGTGGATCCGAGAGGTCTAACAAACATGTTGAGTACATTTCCTCTCTTGCAAAACACTTGCAAAGCAGTTCCAAACGTCACTCCTTTAGTGGCCTAAAACTCCACAATGTAGCTTTAAAGGGCGGGTCCTTGATTTATTTATTTAAATGAGCTGTCTGACAGCAATGGAAAGCGATACAAATATTGTAAATACAGTGTTCACTGGAACTGATCTTGATATTGATAGGTGGGCCCGTGTTTTAAGTGGCCAAAATGTGTCTTTCTGACTCGCGTCAAGCCACTGGACTCCGTTGACAAAAACAATTATTTGACCTCGCAGAACACAGGAGTACAGAAAAATCTTACCAATCTTACCCTTTCAGTTATTTTCAACCTAACCTGTGTCACTGCTTTTTGCTGAAAGCCGACTGGGCGTTTCCATTTGAAAATCACCCCAAAAAAGACTGCACATAGAGTTGACCTTTTTAAAATATAAATGTAAAAAAAAAAAAGAATGCTTGTAAAACAAAATCAGCGAGTATATCTTTAATGCTACGTTACTGGCACCGTATGGTGATTATGCTGTTATTATATAATGAAGAGAAATACCAAAGAATCCTGTTTCAAGACCTTTGGGGCTGCACGTGACCTCTACACACAGAATGACATGGTTCCTCGCGGTTTAGATTCAGGCATCATTAGCTGTCTCTCAGCACCAGCAAATCAAGCACAGGGTCCTAACACGAGCATAGTTCTGCTTAAGCGTTGGTTTCACACACACACTGTATATGAAAAAAAGTGCAGTGAAGAGCAGCGATCTCCAAAAGAAAAAAGTCTCGTAGATATAGTTTATACAGTTTTGTATTTCACAGATAAGGACTGGGAAGACATCAGGAAGATGCCGGAGTACCCAACACTGCAGAAAGACTTCAGGAGGACAACGTGAGCCGATGCTGTGACGATCTGAAACTCAGACTGTAAAATAGGAAATACAGTCAAACTACTTTTCTTTTTTTTTAAATGTATCGTTGTGTTTCTCATCCAACAGTTATGCAAACAGCAGCTTAATCAAATACATGGAGAAGCACAAAGTCAAACCCGACAGCAAGGTGTTTCTGTTGGTAAGCACACATCCGAAAAATCTCTTCCAACATTGAGAGAAATCTTGTTTGGTCCTTTGAAACTTTGCTTTCAAAGCTGCATTGCGTTATGAATAACAACCATGAGGTATGATTGAGGGACGTGTCACAGTTAACAGGGTTAACAAACGCGTAGAAATCTTGTTAACAGATCTATTTTGCCCAGGGCTGCATTCTTGCCAAATCAGCCGTTGCGGCGATTAGCAATGCAGTTTGACGGTGGTGTGGGAGTGCCGCTTGAAATCGAGATGAAATAAAAAATGCTTTTTGTTTTTTTTAAACAATATGTGGCAAAACAATTCTTTGTATTTGTATATCAATATCCACTCATCTTTTCTTCCTGCAAAATGAAATGCTATATTTTGTTTTACAGAAAGAAAAGATATGCTTAGTACCGACCGATTTAAACTAGTAATATAATGACATCCTTCCATTAATCAATCTGCAACCTTTAAAACAAAAAGGGAGGTGTGTGTGTGGAGCCACAGTCCTTTGCAGCTCCATATCCCGCTACAGTCTAAGCCCGCCCCCTTTTTAGCAATCCAATCAAATGCAAAGGATTTTATTTGATATCCCCCTTGTAACCGTACACCACTCAAATGTTTCGTTTTCGCGTCAAGCTAAAGACGCTCTAACTTCCCGTCACTGAGACTTTAAATGGCCGATGTGAGTGACACTCCTTTGATTGAACCATAACAATGCAGAACATGTCCGAGTCATTTCTGACGTGAATTAAGAAGACGCTGAACTACCTCGTAACACGGTACTATTGTTCTCTGCCTTCAGCTCCAGAAACTCCTCACCATGGACCCCACCAAAAGAATCACATCAGAGCAGGCGTTGCAGGACCCATACTTCCTGGAGGACCCGTTACCAACCACTGAGTGAGCCGTAGCAAACTTTAACTAGAGGCTTTTCTTTTGCCTTGATTCAAGACAAACATATTTTTTTTTAAAGGCCCACAGAATGAGGAAGTCAGGAATCAGAGTGGTAACATGAACGTTCTCTGCGATTGCCTCTAGTGTGTTTGCCGGGTGTCAGATCCCGTACCCAAAACGAGAATTTCTAAACGAAGACGAGCCCGAGGAGAAAACAGAAAAGGTAATTATCCAGCTCGGCCGAAAACAGATGACACAGAAACCATACTGTCACTGAAACCCTGCCAGTTTCACGTCATTACTTCCAACCAGCTTCCACACTCGGGACACATTGTGGCAGATTGTTGTTTTTTATACAGCCGGGGACGAGAAGCAAAGTGATTGGTTACTACAGTCACTTTTCATCCTGGTTACTGCAGCTTTGGTTACTTTTCATATTCAAAATCAAACACACGACAAGGAGACACGATACGCTTATAGAATACAACACTTTGCTAAAAAAAACATGCTAAATAGTTAACACTGATAGCAATGTTTACCCATATGAAGAGCTATATAAACAGTTTTTAAATGGGGTTGTATGAGGTATACATATAAACATATTTTAGACACCTAAAAAGGCCCACTAAAAATCTCAATACAAGGGCACACTATATTAAGAATATTATTGTGCCATTAGACCGTTACCGAATGGGAACTGAAGCTGTTATCTTTACTCTTGCCACTAGAGTCCATTGGGGGGAAAAACTGTAAATTTACCTCGCAGAACAGGGTTATTTTGACTATGTACCATCTACTGTGGGGTAACACACTGGACGAGTACCTCATACAACCCCACTCCAAGACATCCGCATTAATCCTTTGAATGACTCAAAATGTCCTTCTCATAAATGGGTTCTTTTGTCGTTATCCAAAATCTACCACCTCATTTTGGACAGTTAGTCACTTTTCCGATAAAGACCACTTGGTAGAAAGAGTTGACTATTTGAGGCAAGTAGATTGCGTTGCAGGCGGTTGCAGGCGGTTGCAGGCCGTTGCAGCGAGAGCGTATTTTTCCTCTTATGGTTTTAATCACATGGAGAGTTTAAAGGGCAGATTCCTCCCCAAAAAACATCTCCGGGCAACAAATTCTGCAGCGTGACCCCGTCAGCTGGCTTCTTTTGACAGCGTGAAAACATTTGGGTAATAGACCATGACTATCAGCAACACGCTCATCAGCAGATGATGGGAACCGTCACTTTTCCTTTCAACACACAAGCAGGTGGTTTTGAACCGAGTCACGAAGTGTTTCTTTTTTGTGTGTGTGCGTCCTATCAGTGATTATGTTACTATAGTGCCGTAACGTTATGAGTTCGTACGCAGAGTAGCACTGTTGCCGTCGGCTATCCGTTGTCTCCTGGGAAATGAAGAAAAGTTTGGCAATCCAGAATTCATGTAGCGTTAGCATGCTTATGCATCCAGCAGCCAAAGTGAGCTGCAGGCAACGAGCCGGACTGCAAAGTCTGCTTATTTATTCAATTTATTTATTCATATTGAAGGCATCACCTGTCCAAATTGCACCAAATTCGACCCTTAGGTCCCCAGTGATGCACCCGCCAAGTGTGAAGTAGAACAGACAAGCGGCTATTGAGATATGAAAAGGACACACGGATAGAGATTCCTTATAGTGATGTTAAATAATAATGAGTTAGATCGCATTACAGTCATCTCAGTGGCAAAGCAGCAACGCAAGGCTGACAGATAAAACTGGAGCGAGCTGACAGTAGAACAAGACTAATACAAGCAAAGAAATAAACTGATTTCACACACGCTTAATTTATCAGATTTCCTCTCACCCATTCCCGACAGCCAGGCTCTTCATCAATTTTGCTACGCTTTTTTCAATGTTTTAATCGGTGTCCCCGTGTGTCCCGTTCTCAGAACCAGACCCAGCAGCACCAGCAGACGACGGGTCAGACTCAGGCCCAGAACCAGCAGCAGACGGCAACCCAGCAGGCCCCCTCCCAGCAGAACTTGGCCCAAACCAACGGCACCGCTGGAGCTACGGGGGCCACCGCCGGCAGGGGTTTACAACACGGCCAGGACCAGGGTCCCCCCAACAAGATGCCTCGGATCGGACCCTCTGGGGCCTCCTCAGGCACTGGGGTGTTACAGTCGGAGTACCAGGTTTGTGGGTTTTCTCCCGAAGGAAGTCATTGGCTAATAACATCCCCTAAAAAGACTCAGACCAACAATGAATGTATCCACTAAGTATTTTGTGTGTATCAAATCCAGATCTATTTTCTTCCTCTGTGCCGCAGGGCTCTATTGTTGTCCTGAAACGATAAAAAACACATCAGGGAGCCAAGTTGTATTACCATTTTTGTACTATTTATGGCAAAATTTGACTTTTAGATTATCAGATCATTTAACAGAGTACAGGTATTAAGAAAATAAAATGCAACTTCAGAACTACAAAAATGCACAAGTGTCTTAAACCTGCCTTCTCTCTACTGACCAACAGGGGGCAACTCCTCTAAATATAGGCTCCTTTTCAACACTGTAGTTGTGATTTATTTTTTGAAGGAAGATGAGAAGATTTTGATTCATTCCCTCAGTAAATACTGTGAACATGAGTTTATGGTCTCAATCTCTAGTTTCAAGTCTTCTTCAATACAGCAAGATGTGTATTTAGTAAATTATGCTCCATTTAGAGTTAAAAGGTATGCTTTAGGGCGGGGTACCTTGTGTCCGGACCGGGACTTGTCCGTGTTTTCGTCTTACACCTTTAACCCTTTCACAGTGTGTTCTCACTTCATGAAAATGATTTGGAACATTTTTGTTGGGCTCTACTGACACACTCTCCTTCACTTCTGGTTGCAAAAAACAAATGCGAGAATGCAAACCTCCAGCATTCCACAAACCAAAAGGCGCCGTCATCACATTGATGACATATTGGATTTTTAATTGACTAAACCATCACATTATTTTACCCACAGGATAAATTCAAATGCATTTACGTTTCATCAGAAAAATCCTTGATTAACCGATAATGACAGTAGAGCTCAGTGAGGGTAGAAATGCAAACTTTTACTTTCCTTGGCTGTGTCTCTGCCAATGTTACAGTACACGGATGTTAAGGAATTTCAGCAGTTGTGTGTGTGTGTGTGCGTGTGCGTGTGCGTGTGTGTGTGTGTGTGTGTTGGGCAGCTGTGAGGAAGACACAGACACACCAGACGACAACAACAGCTTGCTGATAAGGACATTCCACATTGTCCTGCTGACAGCTGATAGTGACTCGCTGTGGTGCCCGGCCACAAGCTTCTGTTTCCAACTCCGCTCTGCTGTCGTTGGCTCTCGCTCATGGGAGATTTCTAAGTGAGGGAGCGAGGGTGATGAAATGAGGGCGGCGACGTGGGAGCGCGTGTCAATGAGTGCAACTGCACACAGCACAGTGGGATAGAGGTCCCTGGTATAACCTCTCCTCGCCATCTCTGCAAGTGTGCCGTGTTGGTGAGGCCACACGAGGGCGACGCTATCAGCCGTAAAGTACACATCACCAGATAGAGGTGTATATATAGCAGCGGCTGAGGCTGCGTGCGAGACAGCTGCTCAGGCCTCAGCACACCGCGAGGTTCGTTAGCCGTCTGACGGCGCCGTCACCGTCCTACTTTCCCCCACTCATTGATCCCTTGTACCACAGTCCACCCCCTCCCACCACCACCACGCATCACTCTCCAATCCTCCTCCTGAATAGAGGCAGCGTAGCACACTGTGACCAGGGCTGGCTGGTGCAGACTTATCGTGAGTTCAGCCGAGGTCCCAGCTTCCTGTTATCCTGTGACTCGACTAATTTCAGATGTGCAGCTTCTCTTTCCTGGTAAAAAAAGAAAACACTCTTTTGCCCATGTCTGTAATGCATTATAAACACACTAGTAATCTGCTTCCAGCACTGTATAATTGTAGTTATAAGCACTTTCATAGTGCTTTATAACAATAATCACGACGGATTAAAAAGCATTTTATAATGACGGATGAGGTCAAGTCATAATCATAATTCTTCATAATTACTGGTCATAGTGTATTAATATTACCATAGTTGTAATATATTATAACCTTTTTATAATGCATTCAATTATTTTATTTTTTGCATTAGAATTTGATTATAAATGCGGTTATTGTTTGCTTTAAGTATAGACTGTTTATAAGAAGTGGATGAAACGGAACGACCGTGACCATATTAGGAATGTGGAGGAGTGCCGTTGAGACGCCTTATACGGCTCTGGTAGTGGCAGCGACCTGTCAATCACAGTAAGCCCGCCCTAAAGCATACCCTGCTTTATGGTCTGTTTGACACTAAATGGACCATAATTTACTAAATGAACACCATGCTGTATTGAAGAAGACTTGAAACTAGAGATTGAGACCATAAACTCATGTTTACTGAGGGAATAAATCAAGAGAGAAGTAGTCATTTTCTCATAGACTTCTATACAATCTGACTTCTTCTTGCAACCAGAGGAGTCGCCCCCTGATGGTCAGTAGAGAGAATGCAAGTTTAAGACACTTCAGCATTGGCTTCACTCGGTAGAACTGGAGGTTTCCGCCAAGCTTTAAAGTAAAAGGGAACATTCATTTCACAACATGTTGTATTGTTGCATAAATATAAAAATATATTTTGCATAGTTGAGCTGCTCACTGCCGTGTTTTCTCTCTTTTGTCTCTCCATAAAGCACTCTGGCTCCCGCCTCGGTTACCAAAGCAGCGTCAAAGGTTCCACTCAGACCCAGGGCACCATGGGATACTCGTCGTCATCCCAGCAGAGCTCCCAGTACTCCCACCAGACCCAACGTTACTGAGGCTCCCCGTCACTCCTGAACCAGCAAAGGAGTCAGCTCCTCCTCCAGCCTTTCATCACCGCGCACCCAACCCCTGCCATCCCGGGTCGGACCTCCCTCTGTGCATTACATCATTCTAACTTTCGGCCCTCCCTCACCTGTGACCTCTTTCCCAGACGAGGACAGGGCTGGTGAATATAATGTAAGATAGACACACAGACTCAGAACCATGGCACTTACAAACACACCGTTCCCCACCCGGAAGAATCGCAGCTGTGTTCATATATGTACATTATATAGGACCTTTTTTCTATTTTACTTTCTCTTTTTTTCCGCCCTCACGTATTTGATATATGTCATTGTAAATAATGTCACAGGAGAAAGAGCCCTTTACTGTCACTAGTGTAATATTTACCTTGGATAATCAAAAGAGTTTGAGCTAACAATGTCCTTTTGAAGAAAAGAACACGGTCACATGTTTCTACACAGAAAAAGAAAATCAGCACTTCAGCTGATGCAATTGCAGGGAAATAATAAATGCGCAATTTAACTTAATCTTCTTATTATAGGGGTTCTATATTTAGACCTCTATTTATCTAGATAGAGGGAAAGTGAGGAAATAGGTGGTCTTTTTACAGCTCTCAGTTCTGCATATTCTGCATCACTCCACTACCTAGATAAGATTTGACGGGCCGATCTTCGCTTTGCTTTGACGACAGCAGCCTTTTCTTTTTTTTAAGGAGGTTGGACTCCTCTCGTTTGTGGCCGGCAGTTTCGGACTGTTTTTCTTGTCCAGGAGATGCCGGTGGACACTTTGCTCTGACAACCATCTTACCTTGGAGCCTCCACACTTTCAAGGTTTATGAACACGAACGTGAGCATTTAAACGTACAGGGCAGCTAACTGTTTTGTTTATGCATGGTGTTGAACCAGTGGCGGCTGGTGACATTTTTTTTTTGGGGGGGCGCAGTTGGGCGGTGCGGTTTAAATAGCACTCCACAATGAGAAGAAAAGAGGTTTTGAGTAGAATATTCTAAAAAACAAAGCTTTATTTCAAGAAAACACAGTGCTCAACACTGTCCAATAACAACTATCAACAAACTGTAACTTTGGGCATGAGAGGTTCAGAGCAGAATGGTTTAAGAAACATTCAATGTGGTGGCCAGAGCAACTTCAGGGAATACATTGACGTAGCATTCAAACTGGGGGCCCTGCAGTAAGGTGGCACTGGTGAGGTGGTCTTTGAAGGCAAAGCGTTCCCTGGTGTGTCCAAGTATGGTGTCAATAACCTACAGATAAATATATAGAGAGAGACAGAGACAGACAGATAAGTTGTGGGGAAATATCTACTACAAACAGGCTTCATACTACAGACAAAAAACTATGTTTTGTGTGTCTTGATGGCTCATCAACATAGACAAAAGGCCAGGAGCCACCTTGATGGCTGTAGCCTGGAGCTATGACACACACACACACACACACACACACACACACACACACACACACACACACTTGTTGAGGGTTGAATTGGTATTTTAGATAAAGTTATAGTCTGATATGATATCCACCCAAATCCAACAATGTCCAACATGTGTTCTGCTGTGGGAAAGATAAAACATTAAACTCTAACACAGGCATCTGCTGATTTTGACACTCACCTCTGCAGCAATCCTTCAAGCTCATCTTCCTTCATAGCCGGCGCTTCCTCGGCTGCTCAGAGCCACTGCTTTGCTCCACACTGAGCATCCAGCTAGCAGCTCCGGTTAGCATGTAGCTTGAGGAGAAGCTCCGGGTGTACGTCCTCCCGCGGTCACTGCTTTGCTGCTGACTTTTTAAATCCGGACGTTCGGGTCCCAACTCTTTCAGCCTCTTCTTGTCAACATCTGATCGTGGATTGAAAGGTGTTTCGCGTAGAGATACCACAGAGTTTTCAGTCGCCATACTAACATAATCAAAGTCTCTGCTAGCTGTGTTGCTCGCGTAGCTACGTGGGAGCTATATGGGATGTGAGGGAATGATAAAGGTCTCTGATTCGACGAATAGTCCAACCACGTTGCAATAAGAAACGATGTCATTGGCTAGGGCGCAGATTTGTGCGCCCGAAGATTCACGTTTCATCCGCCAATGAGAAGCTGTCCTTGCCGCAACGAGGGTGAAAAGTTTGTTCGCTGCCATAGACTCACATTTGGCCGGCGCCCCTAAAGGGGGGAGGGGCTTTTCTCAGTGATGATGAATGGCGATATATTACATTTGGTATATCTTAAGTGGTTGTTGACAGGGGCTTACGGTCTCCCACACACATTTAGCGCGTCAACACGGTATATTTCTTATTTAAATGATTTGGTATATAATGTTTTTTGACAATATATATATATTTTCTTTTTTCTTTTTTTTTTTCATCGCAAAATTTTAAGAGGGGCGGCGCCCTAGCGCCCTCTATTGACGCACCGCCACTGTGTTGAACTGCACTGACCTGCAAAGAGCTAGAACAAATGTGGGGACGAGTTTCATCCTCTCTCTGGACGAGCGCTGGGCAGACAATTTGGTTCGAGATTGGAGCTCGGTCAAAGGGGATAGAAAGCTCAAGGATGAAAGAACCTTTAAAAGGTCCTCTATTCTTATTTCAGAGCATTAAAATAGCATCAAACTATTATAACAGGCTGTATTCAGCAGATGTGTGGCCTGCAGTAAGATGAGGAAGCACTGACACCTTGTGGCGGAAAAGAGAACTGGATCTTTTTTCTTTGTGAAACTGCAATTATACAAAGTTCACCAGAACATACAAGACATTGGGTGTTGTATTATAAAAATGAAAATATTATTAATATTATTATTGTGTCCAGAATTTCAGTCACGTCTCCATGATGCTGAAAGCAGCCTCCTGCTTTCCTCTCAGTGAGACAATACCAATTACTATTTCATGCCTTGATATTAAGATGCGTCTCAAATCTCTACAGTGACTCCTCAGTGGGCCCTGCTGACCTCACTGGGTCTTCTGCACAGCAGTCAGCTGACTACAGTTCATGTTATAGGTTCCATTCCCCTCAAAAATGTTGCATCCCAAAAATAATGTTTATTGCGCAAATTGAAGATTTTTTTTTTTTTAAATCACCGTTTGGTTGACAAATAAATATACAGACTGGATCTTGTATATTTTACCCACATTTAAAGCTGCATTAGTTCTTTAACTCACTTCTAACAGCGGTAGCAGCGCATTAAAGAACGAATGTCATCCTAACTAGATTTCTATCCTATAAGTAACAAATCTGTTTATTTAAGATAACAAAGACAACCAAACCTATTTTGGTTTGTACGGTTATGTTGCATGGCTGCATTATTAGTCATTTGCATTATTAAGTAAGTTTTCAAATGAACAGAACCCGGAAGTTCTGGTTTCACTTTATTTATTGTATTAGCAAATAAGGACATGTTTTCACAGCTATTGGACATGGAGTCATATTTCATATTTCACTCTCCATTTAGCTCTGCTTTGGTCTCCAACTTTTCAATATAAATATCTGGCTCAAAAACAGCTAGATAGCTCGTTATTTAAACTAGCTAGTTTCTCACTCTCAACTCGTCAAATACCTACGCTTGGTCAGTGGCTCTACGCTTCAAAGTAAGACGTTCTAGGTTTGGACGTGTCAGTTTCCACTCGTGCATGCTGTCTTTTCAAAATAAAGTCCCAACGTAGGTTTGCTTAGTTTTTAGATTTACTGACGCAAATAGGAAAAAAAGATTGCGCTTTATGTTATAAATACACATGTTTGTTATGTAACTGGCATTAGTTCAGGATGTTTTCACGCGGGACATGGATAGCGGTCTCCTGGGTGAAAGTCCCGTGTTTGTTCGACTCATCCAACCACCCTTCCTGCACACTCTACTGTGTCAGTTGTTCTGACTGTCTCTTAATGACGTGAAGGGGTTTACATTTAGTTGAAAGCCGGATGCCTCGGAGCGTCGATATCATGACGCCAAGCGGGCACCGACCAAGCGGTGGTATTTGAGTTGGGATTTCCAACGCTTGACGGTTTTTATTTCACTGAAAACAACTTCCTGCTGCTGGATAAGAGCAGAGATGGACTTTAGGTGAAATGATGTCGACATTAAACCCGTTTGGCAGGGAGCTCTTCTCAGCGAGTGTCGCTGTAGTTGTAGGCAGATCCAGGGGGAGGCGGTCTACATGATGGGGGATCAAAACCAGCAGCTATTCAACGGTTTTCTCTTCTCCTTGGTGTGTGTATCCAAAGTCAAACTGAGTTGCCACTGCTGGGAAGGCTCCGGTGGGAGACAAGTTACTGTCAAACAACTCCTATGCAAAACAAATACATTCTAATAAAATGCCAGACTAAAGCTTTCACTGAGGATGCTTAAGTTTTTGCAGTTGACAGGTTTTATCATATTTTGATGAGTGTGTTGTGTAAAACTTGAGTACTTTAGTCCGAGACAACGCTCACTTCTGTCCTCTTTTTCCACAGCTTTTTAAAATGTATTCTAAATGAAACAATTGTAAAGAAATGCATATATATATATATATATATATATATATATATATATATAGTATACAATCATATTTATTATTTTCATGCGTCTATGTTATCCATAGATGCATGAAAATAATAAATATGCACATATACAGATGTTTTCTTAACTGTCCTCTGCCTTAAGCTATAGAACTCTGTCACTCGACCATGTTTCTTGATATTTCCTCTCAACGCTCACACGGTATCGTGTCTCGTTACTGAATGTGTTCACGCCACCTCAGTGTACAGTAGAATGACGGGGACGCCGCTGTTTGGCTTCTCACGTCGTCTGCTTTTTTTCTTTTTACAGGAATGATAATGATACACGTTTTTATTCGTGTGGATGGTGCCTTTTCTTTCTTTTTTTGTCGTTGTTTGCCTTCTAAAAATGTCATAGGAATTTGTTCCGAATTTTATTATTATTTTTATATTGTGATTGCTTGTTTATTTTTTACGCCCTCCCCCTATCTCTTTGGGTCGATCTAATGTCCTCTTCTTCATTACTATGTAGCATACTGTTATCTCCGTAATGTGGAAAGCTAGCGGCTAAATGTCCGTGTTTTATTCCTCTATAACCTCTAAAGACTGCAGACGTTCTTTTCTCCTCTGATAGAAATGGTCCTCACGCATTACCGACGCGCAAGTAAGTTTTGAAATGTTGTACATAAGGAAAAAAAATGCATTTTAGAGAATTTTCTCATTGAGAAACAATAACTGTCTTTTTAATGCACTGTTGTTGCTCAAATATTTAGTGGTAAATAAAAAGTATTTAATGTTTATTTGTTTATGTCTTGCTTCAGACACTAAAAGCTCTGGCAGTGCTATGAAAGTTACAACGCTCCTCAGTGTGTGTCGTGCTCTCCGCGCACACTTCCTCCTTTTTGATAGTATTGCATGTGCCTGTCTTTTCTTTTGTCCCCAATGGAAAACATAAGCACTCATTCGCTCGACAAGTTCGTATAGACAGAATCTCCATCCGCTCAAACCCAAGAGTTTCGGCGAGGCCTCCAAATGCCCGTCGTGCCGTCCACGTAGCAGGCCTTGTTTCGGGCTCTGCGTCACACACAGCGAGGGCCCAGTGTGGCCCTCTGCTTCTTGTTGTGGAAGCAAGTGGAATTGTGTGTGTGTGTGTGTGTGTGTGTGTGTGTGTGTGTGTGTGTGTGTGTGTGTGTGTGTGCGCGCACACGTTTAAAATATACACATGGCCTAAATGTATAGTCTTTCCATAGCATTTATTGGTAAGGCAGCAATCAAAGACATATTTATTTTTATTTTGCCGCTTTTAGCAAACTTGTCCAAATTTCACTGTTTAATGAGAAAAAAAGTTATGTATATTTATTGTATATCCTCTATAATAATAATAATAATAATAAAATCTCTCTTTTTGTTGTTTTCTCAATCACTTTCACGTGTGCGGTATATTTGTTGCCGCCAGCTGTTTGATCTGCTGGAGCGAGCTGCAACCAGAGTGTTGCTGATCCGGTTCACCACTTGATGTCGCCCAAGGGTGACTGAATGTGAGGCAACACAGCACAGTCCTCTTTAAAAAAAAAAGCTGTTTAAGAAAACTACTTTCAAAATGTTATCTTGTACCATGACCACTTGTAATGTTTTCAACTAAAGATCCCCTGCAGCCTCATCACGTGAGCCTCCACCACTAAGAATAAATCCTTTCAAATCAAAGGCTACATGTTAGTCCAAAAAACCACATCCCTGTTACTCTGTGTTAGTAACAAGAGCCAGATGTCATCAAATAATTATCCAGAATAACCGGGATATTATTAAAAACATGTTGCTGCTGATTTTTCTTTTCAATGCTCGGAGCAAATCTGGGCACAAAAACCCAACTCAGTGTATTTGGCTAAATACTGAAGAGGTAAATGGGGAAGTTTTCTGTATTTTTTGTACATGTGAAATAATGTTTCCTGAGAAGTCTTCTAGATAGTTACGGGTTTTGTGAAGGGGATTGGAATACAAATATAACAGACTACTAGAGGAAGGTAGCCCTTTACAGGAAACATTTAGTTTGTGTGTCATTAGATCCATGGTTAAAGCTCAATAAAGGTTATTTTTCAAATAAAATAAGTTTTTGTGTGTAATTGGGACAACATTTTGGGAAAAAATTGTAATCGGTCCAGTATGAAGTAAGTAAGTTAAAAAAAAAGTCAGTAAAATGTATTAATATAGCGTTTCTCAGACTTTCACAAAGGGTATTGAAGGAGAGCGCTGCAACGGGCTACAAAATAATCGCTCATAGCAACTCACCACCAACGTATGTCCACTAAACGTGTTTGTTTTTGCCACTGACGGGCTCAGACTGTTATTAGAGGTGTCTGACAACATTATGTAACGAACCCCACGGAGAAATAAAACCTTTTTTCTTTGCCCTTCGCTCGATCCGTCCCACGTTCGCTTTGGGAAGTCTCGTTCGGATATCTCGCTCTGCGTCCACGTATTCGAAATCAGCCAAATATTTAGCCGCAACAGTGAAAACATCTTTCTGTACTTCGCAAAACAAACTCTGATGACACCGTCCCTACTCTCCTCAACTCTTACTGAGTTCTCAGACAAACTATTCTCGTTAAATTAAACTTCAGTAAAAACAAAACATGGGTTGAAGTTACCCTTAGGAGTGCCAAACTTCAGAACCAAATATTCCTTCAGGTGCGCAAAGCGGAGCCAAAAGATGGGACGCATGACAAAGATATGGAACAACGTCACAGACGTGTAACAGCAGAGCCTGCACATGGCTGTACATTCTCAGAAACTGAAACACTGAAACACTGCATGTCTGCACCCTGCTATACTGATCCTATTGGGTGTCTAAAGGTTACACACACACACACACACACACACACACACACACACACACACACACACACACACACACACACACTCACTCACTCATTACACAGGAGTGCCATGTGTCTGGCTGATTCGAGCACTTATATCCACCATCAAGACATTCCACAGGATGCGTCAACTCAAGTGAGCGCTACACTCCGCTCTCTTTATGGGGCTGGTGGTTTTGACAAGTGAAACCAGTGCGGGCAAGCTGAGACTTGGCACCAGCCTCGTGAGTTCTGGCAGAGCTCGCTGGATCGACGGCCTCGGCCCCCGCAGCGTCGCTGCTGCCACTTGAGGGAAATTTATTGACTTGGAGGGAGCTCGGCAGAATGTGTTAACGCAGATGATCCCACTTCCTGCTCGGTCTCTGGGTGCTGCCGCTCGGGTCGGGCTCCCTGGGAACAAGCGCACCCCTGCGCCTATAGACATGAGCCCTCACCCTGACAGGCCTGGATGATCCACAGTAGACAGAGACATGGGTGTCTCTGCACTTCACAGTTTGTTACTGCCGTTTCATTGCCTGTCATACCAGCACTGGAGAAGATGAATGGCTCTAAACAAGTCCTGAGGTTTCTATTAGGCCTGGAAGAAAAAGCTCTGGTGTAATTTGAATTAATGGCATTTAGTTTGGTTGCTTGCATCCATAACATGCTGGTACATGCAACTAACAGAATGTGGCATGACATGGCATGGCAAAAAGCATGACATGATACAACCTGATGTAATATGGCATCAAACCAACGTCATTCCAACAAAACATACTTTAATCTAAAGGGTTAGTCCCCTCAAATAATAGAAAGAAGAACATGCACCATAACAGATGTATAAAGGGCCACCATTAAAAGATTCGCCTGGCCATATTCTCCATTCTTATTGTTTTGGTCTTGTCAGGAGATTTGTTGACAAACAATGTGTAACTGTAATGTTGTAAATCTTAAAAAAATTGTCATAAATACTAGATTTTTTAAATGTTTTTCAAAGGCTCAGTAATTTCTTAAGACAGCTGGTCACTGTTGTTTTTAGCAAATTATACTCAAACAGGAGGAAATAGTGTATTTATTGGCGGACTATTTTCACCGGCGGATTCATCCACGTTTGGCGCTCCAGTGAGTGTGACAGCAGGACGGTGTCAGAGTGAACTACAGTGTGTGTTCCTGGGAAGGAAGGAACGTGTCAGTGTGGCTCACGGATGTGTTTTTATTAGATTTTGGACAACAACGGCACCTTTTGGCACAGAGGAAGAATCAATCACACACAATAATTGTTAGTTTATACATTCTCCGTTACTTTTGGTCTTTTCATTGAAATTTGTTGGCAGAGAAACAGGTATGGTAGAAGAAGAAAAAACGTAGAAGAGCAAACGCACATAAGCGCAGTAGTTTCTGATCCCTGAACAGTTACTGTCCGGCCACACTGAGACACTAATGTCCTGCATATCACACTCAATGGTGGTAGGTCCTTAATATGTCATCTGTATTGATGCATGGCTTACTTCCATGGCTAAGATGAGAGAAGACGCCCATATTTTCTATTAACGTTAAAGGATTTAAGATAATAAAATATCTTCCTCTGTCATATTTCAGATATAAAACTTGTTATTTTCTGGGATTTAATGAACGTTATTAATGTTATAAACTGCTCAGATTTTCTTTTTTTGCATTTGTCAAGATTTGAAAGTGGGTTATTTTCTTTGCCGGAGTACATTTTGGGTACATTGTGTGTTTACAGTAGTACAGTACCAGTCGCCACTTCTGACTTGGCGTGGGATGTTAGACGGATGTCTTGGCCGTCTCCTCCTCCTCCTCAGACTCTGTTGTGTGGTGGAGTCGGTGTTTGTGCCAAACTGTAGAATCTGGATGAGTAGAATGGTGCACTTATTGTCCTGGAAATTAAAATCAATCAGTCATTGTCTACAGTCATTGGGAGATTACTGTTCGCCTTTTTGTGAAACTGATGGAAAGAAAAGGGGATTGTTTTTTTTACCCTCCCAAAAAAAAATAGAATGAATGTCAAGCTGACTACAAATGGCTTTTGTGTCCTAACCCAAGAGCCTCAGATCTAAATAACTGCAGTTAAACATTTACCACATTATCGACCATATTTCCCCCCGGTGCCAAAGCTCAGGGTGCTTGTGGACTCGATGCCTTCAAACGTCTACCGTGTCACGACCTCGCAAGAGGAACAAGCTTACTTCTCTATTTCTCTCCGGCCCTTCCTTTCTCTCCTTCTCTTTTAGTTTCGTTTTGCCTTTCCTCGTTTCCCGTTGTGTTTCGCTGCCCTTTTACACCAACACTGCGCTCTGAAACCTGTGTGAAACCTGAGCAGAGCATGAACGTCTCAACCGCATTCCACAGAAATTCATCAAATCTCACTAGCGCATGTTAAAGGCTTACCAAAAGTCAGGAGGATCCATCCTCTGGAGAGCATGAATGTCCGTAGCAATCTATTAAAGGCTGTTTAAATTTTTCGGTCCCTGGACCAAAGTGGTGGACCATAATGAGCCAAAAATACTGCAACATCTGAAAACTATCTCCATTCTAAACTTCCTCAGGCCCCAATCCACACGCTCCAATGTCATCGGCGTACTGGTCGCCATCTTTGCTTTTGCCACAACCGATCGCTGAGCTCCACGTGTCCTTTCTATATGCTGCAGCTCTAGGTGGGAAAGTGGCGGGCCCATCCTCAGAGTGTCAGTTTGACCTTAAGGGTAGGAGATCGCTGTCTGGAGCTCCGCCATCACACCACTCCCTCTGAGTCCTAGCAGCCTCCAACCGCAGCTCGATGCCTCCACTCCAAAGACATTGACATTTCAATTGCCTCTCAGTAATAAACTCTTTTCCTGGATCTTTCATGAACGGCCACGTGATTACCATGACAGTGCTTAGCATGTGCTATCCAGAGGACTTTCTTTCTCTTTGAGTGTCATCAAACTTGAGTGCAGCATTTGATACAACTGAAGATAAAAATCTTTATCAAAAGGCTTGAGATCTCTCTTGTTCGCCTCTTATCTGACGAAATCTTGAATATCAAATGAAACAATAGACATAATATGATTCATAACTATACAATACTATAAATATAAAAAATGTACAAGTCTAACATTGGATTAAAAAAGTATATATTTTTAATAAACTTGGTGTTGTACTTTTGATGGTGTACTTATTGAATTATTCATTGTTTTTTTTTACCGCCCTGTGAATGGATGGATGGTTAAAGCCGAGTCAGTGTGAAATAAATCAAAGTTTTCATACGTCACTTTTGTAACTCCCTGCTTGTTAGCACTGGGTGCATGTGGCTGGCGGGACGAGCACAGTTAAAGTTTGCTTTAAGAGGGAAATAATGACCGGAGGAGCAAGCTGCAGAGCTAAATCTAAACTGCTGACCCATGACAAGCTGTCCTCGGACCGTGAGAAACGGGCCTCTTTCCATGCCAAGAATGTGGGTGGCCCGGCGCTTCTATCTGAGGAGTGTGGTGGGCCAGTTGGAGCACTGGAGCACAACAGCAGTTTTTTTATAATATTTTTATTTTGTATGTCTGATTTCTTTGCTGCGCAATGTCATTCTTGTAATCTTGTGTCTATGTGTGTGTGTGTGTGTGTGTGTGTGTGTGTGGTGGGGATGTCCACTTCCACTTGTTCGGCATCTTGTTAAATGAGAGCAAAAACTGGAGAAACGCAACCAGATTCACGAGGTTCAGTCACTGGAAAGACTAGAGAATTTTGATTCCACTGCCTTTTGTTTTTTTGCTGATTCACTGGCTGACACATAACCCCCCACACACTAGCACAGCACAAAGTGTGTGAGGCATTGTGCAAAGTGAAGAATACTCTGGTCACAGAGGATAAGAGGCTGCACTGTACTGTCAGTTTGGCCTGCTCGCACTGAAGGGGATTTCAGCTCCCTCCGGGGCTCCAAACCCAGAGTCAAAGGGGTCAGGGTCTGCGCGAGATAGCAGGGGCCACAGTTTGTGTGTGTGTGTGTGTGTGTGTGTGTGTGTGTGTGTGTGTGTGTGTGAGTCACTGCATTACACCGACACACGAGACGCCATATGTGGTTTTTTTTTCCCACCCAGGTCCGTGAAGAACAAATGCACTGTTCTTTTTTTTAAAAATTTAGAAGAGTTCCCACAAAGCGTGTGTTCTCTCACTGCGGGGTCCTCGCGGCAAGAAGCAGTTCAATTATGTCGTAAAGGGGGAAAAAAGGAAAAGAAAAAGGAAATGGGTGACCTGTTGATGAAAGAAAATGATAGTGTCTAATTTTTTTAAGTGGGTGCAACATTGCAAGAGGAAACTGGAGGGTTCTTCTTGGCGGGACATGATGATTCCTTCGTAGGCAGAAAAAGTCTCGAACTCTTTTGATGCAACATCAAAACCCCTTTAACCGATACCGATCCCATAACTCTGGAGGCACTAGTATTACCAAAAACATGCTTTCATGGTATAACACAACATTTCACCACTGGAGGGATTTTATTGTCATAACGGTGATGGCGCTACAACTCGAAGTCGGATCTCATTCACATCAGATTTCCACTTCATATTTGTTGCAGAACTGCTACAACAGGTATTTTAATTGTCATATGTGAGAAAAATGTAAACGTGAAACAAACGTCAGATTGGTTTTGAAAGTTAATGTTTGATCTTGGGATATTTTACAAGAAAGAAAATCCAATAACTCAAAGTCCACTTACTAGCTTTTGTGTTGTTGTTGCTTTCAACTGCATCTCATGGGCATCATCAGCTGGTGTTCAGCAAGTCTAATGTTCACCATCATTTCAATCCATCCAATACTTGCCCTGTATTTCACAAAATAAAAATACAATCCGTAAAGGCGTGTTCACTTCACATGTGTGAAAACAAGGCTCTTTGTCGCAAGGATCAGTAGATGCTCATTTACTTGTTTTAGTAACAAAACTGGGAGCTGCAAGGTGATATATTTTTTGGGGTTCGGGAAATTCAGAAATGTTTTTTCGGCCATCTTTCGATAGCCGTGGCCAACGGCGACTGGCTGCACCGACAAAGGGGTCAAAGTTCAGACAAATTTAAACTTTCGGCACAGCCTCCCCGACACACCGGGCATCCGCGCCGCAATGCACCACATGTAGTTCACGATCACGGAGGAGCCGCCGCCCCAAAAAACGGTGCCGTTTAGTCCAGCGGGTTAGGGTTTATCCTCTGGGAAACATGAATGTCTGTGCAAGAGTTCATGGCAACCCATCAAATAGCTGCTGTAGCAAAGTGGTGGACTGAGACCTAAAAAAACAACACTCTGCGCTGATGCACTTTCAATTGCCCCCCGACAGCCCTTCCTCGTGCCCAAGTGGTTGAGCGATGTGTGTTTACGCCAACGAGGGAACGCATCGGGATTGGTCCTCACATGCCAAATTTTAGTCTCGCTTTCCGACACTCGTGCACTGCAGAGTGCAGGCAGCAAGTCCTACACGTGGTTTGCAATGTTGGATTGGCTTGAGAAGGTTTTGTTTATCGTGCACACAGTTAGTGCGTTTTTTTAAAGTCTCGTTTGACCATCATCTGTTTTCAGGCCTCTTGGAGACAACATGTTGTCTCCAAGAGGCTCAGAATGCGTGTTGGCATCTCCACCTGCCTCACGAAGAAACAACATTCATTTTGAATCAGGGAACATGAGAGGCTTCACTTCAAAGACAACAAGCAGCATGCTCACGCGTCACCAACCGATCTCCTCTGTCGGTTGATGGTCCAATTCTCCCAACGCGTCGCTGTAAATGAGACGACTTTGTTTTTCACACTCGAGAATGAAATGCGCCGTTTCCTTCGGGGTGGGGAAGTGTTCATACACTCGAATTTCATTTGGTCAAATGTGGCGAATCTGCAAGGTGTCGACAGGAAGCTGCTTTCTCACAAGTATTTTAGGGAGGGAGACGCACACTCCCGTTAATTCCTGCTAACAGCACTTGAATGCATGTCAATGTGAATAACAGTGGTGTAAAATATATAATAAAAATCCAGCTATAAGAATGTGCTACGGTGGTAGTTTACTGATTCAGTTGGGGAAATCCTCTTTTTGCTTACATATCATATCACTGGATCAGCCCTTCAGCTAGATCAGTAAAGTCTCCGATTTCATTGACATTGTTGTCATGGTCCCATTTGAAGAGTCGGACCGACTCACACCTCTTGCTTAGTTTTCATTCCAGAAACCTTAAAAATGATCTTTAGTTTGTTTTTTCATTTTCCAGCATCTTCTGCAGCAGCAGGGTGCTCAGCTCAGTTTATTTTGCAATCTCAACACTCTCCTCCCTCTGCACAACTTTGTGAAACTTATAAAAGAAAAAAGAAGAAGAAAGGAAGAAAAAAAAAACAGCTCTTCCTCTCGCGATAGTAGCTTGCATATGCAGCCGCCATATTCTGTGACAGTATTTTGATTCGTATCTGCTGGAAGTGAGGAAAAAGATAAAAGTGAAGGGCTGTCGTGGGGAGGGGGGGGGGCTGAAGAAGAGGAGCTGTCAAAAAGTTGTTCCCGAGTCTCTGTCAGACGCCGGAGAGCTGAGGCTCGGTATCCCTCCCCTAAACGCTATTTCGAGGACACTCAAGGCCCGGGGCCTCGGTGCAGTTGGCTCTTCGTCTCCCTGCTAGTAGCTGGACTCCTCTCGGCTTATCCTCTCCCAGCTCCGCGGCCCTCCGGAGGTCCGGCGGCGGTCTCGGGTGTAGAAGGCGGCCCAGGGAGCGGCGGCAGCGGCGGAAAGGTACGTGCCATTAAAGTTAACTACACTTCGGTCAGTTAGCAACAGCCGGAAGAAAGCCGTTTTTTTTATTGCGGCACTGTGAAATATAACAAACATTAAACTAAAAGCATTTGAGCGTCTCGTGCGAGAAGCGCTTTTATACGCCGCCGCGTTCAGTTAGAGAGAAAACGGAGTGGGAAAAAAACAAAACTTTTCAGATGTGGAAAAAGTTTTTTGTCTCCAGCCAGCAGCTAGCTGATGTAGCGCGAGCTAACTGGGACGTGTTTGGAGGCTGCTGCCGTCTCGGCGGAGTTGGCAAATCCCCGTGTTGAGTTTAAAACCCGTCCTTTAACTTCACCCCCCCGAGTCTCCTTTAATGTGGATATCTGTGAGCAGATGTTACGGGTGTTTTTGTCGCTTTAGCGCATCGCTGGCGGACGCGACATGTTTTTTTTCCACTGGGCTAACTAGCCTTTGAAACGTCGCAGGACTTGTGGATGGAAACGTGAAATCAGAGCGCGGTTGCTTCACTTCACCTCCGATACGGATTTTTTTAAACGCTCCAACAAGCCTCAGAATGAAGCCGTTACACCTCAGCTATTATTATTATTATTTTGTACCCCCTATGCTATAACGCTGAAGCTATGTATTGTTGTGTGTGTGTGTGTGTGTGTAACGTGAAGACGTTCTCATAACTCGAGCAACGTTGACCTTACGTTACCAGTGGTGTGAAGTTGTGCGTCACATGAACGTCTCATACATGTCGGCTAAGTTAAGCTATCCGTTTCCTCTCGTTTTCATAATAACACGGTGCGGATTGGGGCGCATGGGGGGGCAGAACGGTGGCCAAGTTAAACAAATGGAGACGAAACTCACACACTGTTTGTTTTTTTGTGAGTCACTTCACCTGTTTTAATAACTTTATCACATTGATGTGTTCCTGGTAGTTGTGATGGAAAGTTGTAAAGGGGGAGTGGGGGTCTGAGCCTTTTGACAGCCAAAATGACAGCTCAGTTGTTGTTGTTGTTTGTATGAATGCTTGGTAAAGTTACCCAGTCATGATTTAGACTTTTTCTTCCCTGTCAGATTTATTGTGGTGAAGCTACTATATGTACCCGGGGAGGCCCAGGTTGCAACATTTGACGTATTTTATAAGTGTTTGTTTGTAAGGCCAAGAGACAGGTAATTGGGGAAACCGGAGACATGGAAATTGTTTCAAAGTTTTGACAGCAGAACATGGTTGAGGGATTTCCACAAAAAAAAAGTCAATTAGTGTTTTTATTCTAAACCTGGCAGCTGAGGAATGTGAATTGCACTTCAAAACACCATTAATGATACTGGTAATCGAACAACTCTATGCCTGACTGAGCTCCTTTTAAAAAAATAAATATATAATCCAGGCTTCGACTGGCTTCTCAGTTTGCTTTGACCTTATTTGTAAACGATAAAGAGCTCCGAATCACTTCTCCGCCGGCCCCTAAACACCTCCAATCTAAACCGTGTTGTCATAGCAGCCATACCGTTTGGAGTGCATATCGTTCATTAGCAGCTTGTGCCTCTCTTGACTTGCAGTCAACATTGCACTTCCTGACCAATAAGCTGCCTTGGCCAACTGTTTATAGGTGCAGACCCCTAACTGAAACCATGTGTGCCTGTAGCAGGGCAAATATGTTGCTAGGAGGCCTCGCTGATTTGCCACTCTTAGGAGACTCTGCAACGACTGCTCGGAGCCTGTGTGATAAGTGCTTAATCGGGACTTTTTGGTGTACAGGGCAGCAGGCCCGTTGTTTGGGCATCACTTGACATATGCTAATTGGCTGAATCAACACGACTAAAAGCGAGGGCGCGCAGATTATAGATCCAAACTAACACAAGTGTTTTACCAAAGCTGCCTTGATGCTTGTTGACAAAGTTGGAGATGGAGTTGGGCTCACTCGTTGTGTTTGCTGCTGTACAATAAACAAGCAGCCCCAACACTTGTGTTTAAAGAACTTCTACAACAAGCTGGGGCTGGGGCCTGTCGCTCGCGGGGTCTGTGCCAACATTCAAATCTCCTTTCCTGAAAAACCCGTTTCCTGATTTATCATTTGCAGTTTGCACAACAATTTATCCCCAATCCGAGCAAAGGGTGGGGGGGTGTGCAGTTTATTTTATTTTCTCTCCCCCTCACAAGGGGAAGGATAATTACTACATATGAGTACGTTTGGATGGAGCACAAATGTTTGTTGTTTGAGTCTGTTTAATCCAGGAAACTATATTGGCTTACCTTTTCACTTACTCTGTGCATTGGAACACATTCTGTTTCTCCGAGAGGCTGCAGAACAGTGCCTCGTTTCCATCGGAGTAAAAAAGTGTCGAGGTAAGATGGGCCGGTGGTAAATCGGTGGTTGAGGAAGGATCCATCACACTATGCCCATTGCTGCAGACTCAGGAAGAGGTGTGTGTGTGTGTGTGTGTGTGTGTGTGTGTGTGTGTGGAAGAGAGGCTCTCATTGAAGCCCCCTCCCCCTGTCAAGCTCTCCCAACTTCTCCGCTTTTAAATGGAGTCCTCATTACACATGCTGCTTGCGGTCCTCTCCGGTACAAGGGTTAAATTGCACGCATCGGGGCTGACACTGCACAGTCCACTGCACCTTTTAGCTGTCGCCTGCTCAGCGCTTGTCAATTTTGCAGAGTGCATTTTATTTTTTTTGCCCCGTTTGCAGAGGCTTTTACAAATCGTTCACAATTATGACTCGTGCACGTGATCATCTGAGGTTTGCTTAACTGTAGCACTGTGTAGTCCTGTATGATTAGGCTTTATTTTTGGCCCGATATGGCTCCATTCATTGATTTGTATTCTTTATTTATGGCCACTTGAAGGCAGAAGAACCCCTCCACCTGACAATTGCACAGCCTCGACAAATCCTGACTTTATAATTGTCTGTTTCACACATCCAGAGGACACTGCATAAGCATTGGTTCGGGGTTGTGTTCCTGGCCACATGTCCAATCTTACCTCACCTTTTAAGATTCAGTTGTTACATGCTTGACTTTCTTGTCCATCTGGTCTCTAACTTAGTCTCTCCATGCTGGGCAGGTAGCCTACGTGTGGTTTATTACAGCTTGTTTACTGAAAACATCAGCAGCCGGCTGCTGCTGGAAAACCTGCTTGAGGGAGGCGAGGGGTGAAACTGAAGCGTTACAGGACATTTGTGGGCCGTGAAATCGAAACACTGTGGCTAAATAAGGCTAAAAAGCTCCATGAAGCTACAGAGTTGGGTGGTAATTCTCAAATGTGAACCTGAGCCGCACCTTTTTGATTAGTGGACCTTTTAATGAGGCTGTTGTGTTAGAACTCTGCATATATATATATATATATATATATATATATATATATATATATATATAGTAAAGTATGAATTAATACAATTGATCTCAATCAGGCAAATAATGAGTAGTCACTTAACTAAGAACATAACCAATCATTCTGTGAACATTTGGATGAAAGACAGCTCTGTTACCCTCCTGCTGTGGACTACATTTGCTTTGGGCTCAAAGGTATTGTGGCTCTTTCATACCCATCCTTAAGTTCGGTATTTATTCAGCAGAGTTTCAATGCCAAGCTGACGACTGAACACACAGATGGAGTAATGAAGGTAATGGAGATGTATGAAGATTAGGTAATGTCTGATAAAAGAAATTACAGATCATAAAGATTAAAATTGACCAACACGTGTGTGCTGTCTTCCCTTTGTTTGATCTGTGTATCTGACCACCTGAGTTGCTGTGCACATCGGTGTTTCTCCTGAGCTCTTAGCGCCTCTTGTTTGTTGTCATTTACCGCATTTCTTAGGCTTCGTTTATACTCGCGCTCCGCAGACTGCACGCACGCTCCGAGCATGCACGGAGGCGTTCATACTCTCTGAGGGCGTACAAACAAAATTAACTGCAAGAATGTTGCCCAGAGATGTTCCCACAGACCGCAGCTGTAACCGGCAAAAAGCCCTCAACCGACCATAACAATGCCGGGGAGGGATTTTAATTATCTGTAGACTGATATCTCATATTCATGGTCTACTTCATAGCCTTTGTACAAGCCCTGTAAAGAAAGGCGTCATGTATTAAATGCATTATAAGGAAACAAAGGTTGAATATCCTGTAAACAATTGGATTTGGCTGGCAAATATATACTCCCATGAAGATTTTTAAGACCTCCTGTTTTTTTTTAAAGAATTTAAAAGTGGCCTTCTTTGTATAATCCCTATACGCGTTAACTGTTTGTGTCACAATTGCGTCATTTTCTGGCGTTCGCGCCGAGTTCACTACGGCGAGCATAAACTCAGCTTCAGACATTCCGGTATATTTAGTTTTAGTGGCTCGTTTGAGATGTTCAAACAACAATGGAAAGGCTCTAAATGACACTGCGGTTGTCATTGTAATTCACAGTTTGCATTAAAAAAACAACATCCCAGTCATTTTGAAGGGCAGTGGCCCGTGATGACGCTCAACGTGCTCATGTTGTGTGAAAGATACCCGGGCGATAATTAACGTGCACCCTTGCTGCTGTTGCCTGATTTTGTCAGGGCCTTTGTAGTCTACAATTTGCAGAGCCCTAGTAGTAACTCTATCTTCGGTGTGTAAACTGCTCACTATTTTGGTCTAGGCTTTTAAACTTAAAACTTTTAAAGTCCAGGTGAATTGTTGCTGTCGGGCGGTCAGGATTGAGCTTTGCACTTTGTTGGCTGTTCGTCGTCGCGCCTCGCACTCGGCCACAGGTGTTGTTACAGCCCACCTTCTCGTTGTCTCTCTCGTTGCATGCATCAGCAAACAGGAGACGAGTGAAACGCATCCCACACACCGAGACTGTGAGCGTGCCGCCCGCTCCCCCTCCCCCAGCGGCCTCGACATGGGCTCTCGGTTTCATCTCCGCTGGCTTTTCTATTCCTCTTAAAATCACTGGCCCCGGCTTCCTGTCCAATTTCCCCCCCCCAAAAAAATATGTAATCCAGGCAAAGTCAGTTTGACAAATTCACTAGCGGCACTCTCTCGGTTCACATTTTCACAGGCGCACACATGCTCAGTACGCTTGGGAGCCGCCCTGCAAAAAACAGCCTTCTCCTGTATGCGGAGAGGAGTGGGGGGGTGTGTGTGTGTGTGTGGCGGGGGCTTGGGGGGTAAGTGTCCCGTTTACCTGGGGGTTTGGAGGATTTACCTGGCAGTCTTCTGGTTCTGTCCCTTGAATATCAAGGTGCTACTGGTTCTCCACATTTATTAACAATATTCACTCCAACACAGCCGTCAGGACCAGAACTGGAATGCACGTTCACCCGTTTTTAGTTCATTTATGATCGGCATGCAAATGTGCATTACAGTGATGAAGAATTACTGAGTTGAAATGTATTTACTAATGTCACTATTCCTTCGCTTAGGTTTGGAGACATTAACCCCGGCATCACCGAGGTGCACGGCCTGGCGAATTGTTCAGCTCAATAAGTGAACTCAAAATAGACATCTCGTGTAATTGGCACTTGTAAATCAGGCTTGAACGCGGCAGAATAATTAAAGAGCAGCTTTTCCTGCTAATGAAGTGGTTTTCAAGTTCCCCCTCGCAGAAACTCCGCTATGAAATAGGATAGTAGCGCAACCGTCAATTAAAGGAATATAGTGGAGCTCCTCCGCTGGGTTCTAATTGGAACCAGAACCGCTGGTGTGTTAAACAGGCATGTTTGGAAAAACAGCAGTGCAGCTCTTGGGACACTCGGGCATTGTTAGTGGGATCATGTTGTGCTTGAAGCGTTCATTTCCACCCTTGTTTCGTTGTTGTTGTTTTCGTTGTCGTTGTTGATTTATTGTTCAATAGAAGCAGCGGACCAGTAGTTTTGCTTTTCCCTTTTATTCTGCATGACAAGAAAATGTGCTGTCACAACAGCATTACATTAACATGCAGTCAACTGAGCCTCGCAGGAAACTTCCTGTTGTCGGACTTGCGTTTTCGGTGCTGTTCACGTGATGTGCCAGAACCAGGAAATCAGTTCAAAAATACTAGCTCAACATTCATATGTTATATGGATTTACGATTACCATTTTTACTTTTGATTACTGTTCATTAGGCAATATTTTAAAGTCCCTCCAAAACCTTTGCAATACGTGTTTTTGCAAATCCTCGTGTAAAAATCTCATCTCATGTTGTTTTCTGACGTGTGTGTGTGTGTGTGCGCAAAGTTATCAGTAACGTTATAGCTGTGAACGCAGCAGTGCAATGTGTGTGTGTGCGTGCGTGCAGTTTATTTGTCGGCAAATAAATACTACAACTCCTCAAAACCCAAGTCGCTCCTGTGTCTTGCTTGCCGTTCTGCTGATTTTAGTGAAGGAGGTTAGCAACAACTCTGTCTCAGGCTGACCTTTTTAAGATGGGCCAGCTGTTCTCCTTTTTAAGTGACAAGTAGCTCCTGAGTTTTAGTCAGCTCTTTTTAAAAATGTAAAAAAAAATAATCTTATTGTCGGTGAACAGTCAAACGGTTAATTATTAACATCCCCGCTACTAAAAGTTAATGTTCACTCCTCATCATAGTTTATCACTAAAAGGTTTCATTGTTCCACATCATCGGTTAAAGTCCCAGCGAAATGGAAGTTATGCATCATCTGACTGATGTTCATTTGCATGCACTACCGGCACTGCAGTGACAAGGTTTCCCTTATTCCCGATACTGATCCAAACACACACCTTTTCTTATCTCTCTACGTCGGTCTGTTGGCTTATACCATCCACAAACGGTGAAGTGCTGGTTTTATAAGACCGGTGTGGCGAGCTAGTCGCCCCAAAGTCTCATTTGGTTTGGACTTGAAAGACTTTACATTTTTTGCCCCCTGAGCAGAAAACATCTTTCAGATTTGTGTGACTTTTCTTTGACCGTTCACAAACGAGCAATCACATTTTAAATGTAATAACAAGTATCCCCTCCAATTGCTGGTTGGCTTTCTCTTCCATCTGCAAATCTACTGGCCCTTTTCTAGCGCAACGTGTCACTGCACCGCCACATGAGCGCCGTTCCAATAAGTGTCGCTTTTACGAGCATGCGACAAGAAGATGCTTCAGCGGTTATCTTGGGCCGCCGCGAGGTAGGGTGTGTGTGTGTGTGTGTGTGTGTGTGTGTGTGTGTGTGTGTGTGTGTGTGTGTGTGTGTGTCACAGACACTTCCTTCCATAGTGCATTGAGAAACACCTCAGTTTGCATTTTCACATTTGGCCTTCAGTCGACATTTTTGGGAGCGCAGAGGCCAACTGCATAGTGCCGTGATTAAAAAGAATGAATAAAAAAGGCATGCAGGAAGTAAATGCAGCGCGCCCCATAGTTTGCAAGTTCCTTTGAAAGACAGAATCTAACCTTGTTAAGCAGTTCACACTGAACAGGATCCTTTGTCGGTGGTGAGACTTGGAGAAGAGCAGACTGGTCAACACATTTCCGCGGCATGTGACAGGACGTGCATTTTGAATGGACAACCTGATGAGATGAGTGATGATATTAAACCCCGGCGGTGTACCTGTCACTGCAAGGGTCGTGGCCTGGTTTGGTGTGGTCCTCTTATTGCCTTCCTTTAATCTTTTTACAGTCTCTCTGTCTTTTCTCCGCTTTGGAATAAATACTTGACTTCACACTGGCTGCACTGATCTCCACCGGAGCGTTTCCAGACCTCACATGACATCCTGAACCTGCGTATTAGTTTGGGGGAGGTTGCGGAGGGGTTCGCGTCCCTGTTTTTTGTGCTGCTCGTCTTTGAAGCACTCCAGCAGGCTAAAATGAAAGCTTCCTATAGGGGCGGGCGGACACATTGACTTGAATTTTTTTTTTTGCAGGGTTTCATTTTGACACAGGAAGTTTTACTTTTGGTGTGTTGGTGCACAGACAATAAATGTAGAAATAAAAAGATACATGTGTTGTGTGAGTAAGCAGATTGTCGGTCGACCTGCTTGTTTTACCGTACGATGGATATTGCAGGCGGCCGTCTTATTACTTCCCCGCATGTCCCGCAGGCAGGTTCTGGCCCTCAGACCCTCCCCTCCAACTTTTCCCCTCACAGCAGACTGGAGGACGGGGCGCTCATCTCATTCTGTGCTGTTTGTAAATGCCATACAGGGACTGCTCTGTCCTTCATCATTTCTCCCACAGTCTGCTGATGGTCTTTCATCTCCCCCAGGTTGTGTGTGTTTTTTTTTTTTTACTTTGCCAATGATGGCAGAAGGGCTTTGATCCGGTGTCCTATCAGTAACGGCGTGGGCCTCAGGCTCTCGTACTCCCTTGCTCCCCTCACTGTTTCACTCTGAAAACATATTGTCAGGGCGTGGTGGACAACGCAGTCCACCCCAGCGGAAAAGCCTTTGTTTGTTGTGGTTCAGTGTAGCTTTGCCAATGGCAACTGCCTGTGTGTGGGTCTCCATGAAATTATTGTAGCAGCAGCAGTGGTCCGTTAAAAGAAGACCCTATATTTGCCATGTGTTTTGCAACCTTTCGCATCTCGGATACAACCACCTGAGTTCCGGGGGAAGAAACCCCTCCCACCCCCACTGGAGATTGCACAACAGCACATACAAACATACGCACAAGTAAAGCTTGTGGGGCCTTCATCCTTACATGCAAAGATTTTTTATGAAGAGAGGAAGGAGCATGTTGAGTAAAAGCTTGTAAAAGTGGAATCGACTAAAGAGGACTGGGGCTTTTGCACTTCCTCCTGGTTCCCCAAAGTCTCTCTTTTTGTTTGAAATGTTTCTGATAGTGTCCCTGTTCTCAGTCACTGATCCACAGAGACTCCTCTTCAATTTAAAGAAGGAAGCGGAGCGCTTAGTTCAGGGATATCCCTGGGTTAGCTAAATCCACGCCGCTCCCCTCACCCCATACCCTTTTTCTCTCTTCCATGACGCCCTTTGGCCTCGCAATCCCACTGGCCTGCCTCCGCTCCTGGTTAGAGATGTCACAACAGAGCTGTTCTGCTGTGGTATTCCTGAGGGGGTGTGTGTGTGTGTGTGTGTGTGTGTGTGTGTGTGTGTGTGTGTGTGTGTGTGTGTGTGTGTGTGTGTGTGTGTGTGTGTGTGTGTGTGTGTGTGTGTGTGTGTGTGTGTGTGTGTGTGTGTGTGTGTGTGTGTGCGCGCCGGCGGGCGGTTTGGCTGCTGCCTGTGCAGCTAGGCCAGTCCGGCTCTGGCACCCTCCGAGGCACACCTGCCGGTGCCAGTCTACGGAAAACCAGCTCTGTGTTGTCCCTCCCGTCCTCTGCAGGCTGCATTAGCACGGCCGATCACCACACACACACACACAGAGCACCTCCATGCATGGGCCAGCCGCGGGTGTGAAAAGAGAGCCACGCATGCACACATAAAACCTGCCCATCCTGCAGTATAAAGCACGGATGATTGATTGATTGATTGATTGATTGATTGATCCTCTTAAAAATTTACTGAAATTGGCAGCGAGTATAACTTATACTGCTACGCTGTGCAAACTCAGGTTGTTGATCAGTGCCACTGACTCAACAAGTTCTCGGGCAGGTGCTGACATATCTGGCTTCCAGGCTTCTTTGTTTTGGAAGACAAATTCAACAGCCCTTGTAATCTCCTCTGGCATTTGCAATGCAATGCATTTTGATCCATTCATTAGACTTTTGAAAAACAAATTGGGGGGCTTTTGCCATCTTTCCCCTCTTGCTATCTTCTGTACAGGGACCATTTATAGAGGGTCACCTGTCTTTTAGTTTTGTGTAGATACACATTCTCCAGCTTGAATGATCTGATCTGTTAATGTGACTACAACATAGCAATGGGGTTGCAGAGAGAAATGCTTTCAGATCCATTTAATACAGGCCACACTTACTGTCTTCAGTAGCGCACAAGGCTCGGACAACTTTGGATCGTTGTGATGATATTAAACAGAGTTGGATGACCAGTCAATTTACCCCGATGTAGGTGAGAAGGGGGGCTTGCTCACTGAGGGAGGCGAGCATGACTTGAATGTTTTGAAAGGGCTGGAATGAGACCGAATGGCATCTCTAGCCAGCAGAGGAGTCACGTGACCTGGCTGCTATTTGTCTTTTGGTTGGCCTCAAGGTGGAGAATGATACTCCTAACAGCTGCGGGAAGCATTTCCGGCGGAGGGTTTTTCCTCCTCGGCCAAGCACACAGGACCGAACACACTGCAGCCGGGACGCATCGACAGCTACTCCTCCAGCAGCACCAATACGCATTCTTATTATGAGGCCTTACTCTGAGTGGATCCTGTCATGTTAGGGGCCATCCTGGGGAAATCTAAAAAGTGTTATGTTTTCAATAATGGCAAAAATGACTTCAGATGAAAAATCTGTTTACCTTTTAATATCTGATACCTTTTTTTTTTATATAGCTTTAAAAAAATATTTTTATCAGATCTAATTGCCCTATTTTAGCCTAAACCAAAATCTGATGCAGCTTCTGTTAGAAGGACTTGTCGCAGGTTAAACTGCTGCGTAGAGGCCTTTTCTCTCTCTGTGTGTAAGGCTCTGTAACACCCTGAGCGGTGGAGTGAACTGATGGAATGAGCTGACCAAAGACAGAAGTGCTGTTAATGTCCCGCTGTCTGTGGGCTTCAAAGAGCATGATGACATGCAGTAAGTGCATTTCACAAGGCAATAAAGGGTGAAGATTTGGCCGGTGCATACTTGGCGTGTCATCGCTGAGCGCCTGAGTGCCGGCAGTATTGGCGTGTTCAATTGCCTTGTGGTGAGTGCTGAGAGACACCGCTGCCACCCAAAAGCTACGGCTACAGCGAGGCCGGAAGGTCACAGGTTTGAATCCCGGGGCCAGCTTTTGCTGAAGAGGAGGCGCCTTTGAGCAAGGCACTTAGAGAGCTACTTGAACAGTAGTAAGCTGTATATGTTGAGAGGTCAAGTACGCATGTAATGTAAATGAAGGTCTTACTTTTTAAAGTGATTTAGTATCAAACTAGATGGTTGATTTAATAATTTAGAAAATGTTTGACATTTCCAAAAACAGTGTACATATATTTATTTTATTGATTAATCAGCTGATTATTTCCCAGATGAATGATTTATATTTATTAACAGTCTATGTGACATTAGCAAACAGTGACAAATGGGCATCACAATACCCTAGAACCTAGAAGTTGACTTCATCAAATATCTTGTTTTGTCCAAGCAACAGTTCAAAACCCAATTGTTTTCACTTTAATCTAACGTAAGCAGCCAATTCTCACATTTGAGACCCTGAAAATATCACACGTTTGGCATTTTTGCTTCAGAAATGACTTGAATTCAAATCTTTGCAGATCATTAACATTACTTCTGACACTTGACTGAATGTTTTGCAGATAACTACAGGTTTAAAAAGCACTTTGTGTTGCAGGAAATATTGGGTGTGATCTTTGAAGGAGATGGCATGCTCAGTTTGCATGGCTGCATTGTTGCACCACGGAGGGGGATGCGTGTGCATGTGCGTGCGTGCGTGTGTGTGTGTGTGTGTGTGTGTGTGTGTGTGTGTCTTCCTCTTGAAGGTGGGGCTGTACAATGGGCTTGACATGGAAGTTATGTCTGGTATTCGTGGATTTTTGTATGCGGCTTTGTTATCTCAAGGACAAGGCATAGGAGGTTGTTTAAGGCACCAGGCTACAAACCAGGTAACAGTCAACCGTTAGTGTGCCTTGAACCACGAGGGGGGATCCGTACGAGTAAACAGCAGAATAATTACAGTTTAACCATCGTAGTGTGAAATAAAGTAGAAGGAACATTTAGAATCTTTGATCTTTACATTGACCAATCCGTACATATCGTCATCTTTCAATAGTCAATATGCTGCATCATTTCCCCCAGAATCTGACATATAGCCTTTCATCTGATTTTAAATAATATTATTATAGTTACATTATTATAATTATATAACCACAACGCTCGATTTAAGAGAACTGCTCAATTCCTCCAACTTCATTGGTCCATAATTACTGATGTGATTTTAAACACTTACTACCGTGCTAAAGCTTCAACTGATAACTTCTGTCAGATCCTGATTTGTATGGGTTCGATGCCAAGCTAAAGATAACCCAAATGAATTCCCGGGCTTAAGCAGCCCTTAATGAGGCAGACGCCACTAGAAGCGGTACGAGGGTTTGTAACCGCGGCTCGGGAACCGACAAATGATCCGTAATTGTGACTCATGGAGTGGAGGAATCCGGTGCCACGCAGCTGGCCAGCAACGCTGAGCAGCCCATAGAAACTCTGTTTCTGAACCTTTTTTTAGCCCACTATCCCGCTGCATGTGTTCCCAGCCCTCACTGGTATCAGATCGGTTTCATGGAACAAGAAAAACTTAACACGAGCAGTTGTGTTGTTCAAATCAGGGGCAGGGACCAGCGCTCGGTTTGGTGAACTTGAACAGGCGTGGAGGGTTTTGCACCGGGTGGATGTAGTTCACGGGCCGCTTGGACGGCCCTCTCTCCCACTTAACAACTCAACTGGTATTCAGTTGTTTTTAGTAGCAGCCAGCAGGTTCACTCCACCACATGTCAATGAGTCACTGTATGACTCGTTGTTGTGGACCGACGGGGGGGGGGGGGGGGTTGTCGCACAGCGTCGCGGTGATCGGTGCAAGCGGAGCTCCTCTGTGCAATCAGTAGTTAAGTACCTTCAGGCTGCACCTCAATATGTAGTACTTTAGCTGTTAAACCACCTTTGCCAACTGAATTTATCTGCTTACACGCCCCCCACACACACACGTTCAATGCAAGTGGACACCGTAGTCGCACGTACAAGTTTCAGATTTGTGTTTTACTCTCCTGAAAACTCATATCAACGGAATGCTCGTTGTAGGTCAGCAACAACGGGCCCTGCTTCCATTGACGAACTGCTGTTTTCCCTCGACATCCTCTGTGTTTGACTCAGAGGGCGAACACAGTGGCTTCATGATTACTACTTGACAGCTGGTAAATGGGAGCCTTGGACAAACGCATGAAGGCAGCGTCGGTCCTTCCAGTGATTGACGGCTAAATCAACAAAGTCAACAAACGGGCCAGCCGTAACCTAAATTTACATAACAGTTGGGTTGTATCTGGTCAGTTTCTCACTCGAGGCAGCCCTGGGGAAAAAAACATGTATTTCTGAAACGGCATACAAGCCCATTGGCTTCCGCAGATGTTCTTCATTTGAAATGATGCGGCTGTTACGTGGTGGTTGCAGTTAGGACCCAAACGCCGACGAAGAGGTAAATTTAATTTATTTCCAACAACAAAGGATCAGGCATCAAAAACAGGGATCCATAAAGGGCACAGGAACAAACAGGTCACACGCAGTACAATCTGACAAGGGAACAGAAGACACACAGGGCTTAAGTACAAGGGGAAGGTGTGGGTGATTAGACACAGAAGGAAACCATGAGGGCAGGTGAAGGGAATGAGCAAGCGGGAGACAGGGCAGACAGACAATCACAGCATCACAGGGGAGGAAGTGCAGAAACACAGAGGACACACAAGACAAGGACTTCACAATAAAACAGGAAACCCCAAAAACCCAAACCGTGACAGCGGCTGGTACATGCCTCGTTTTGAGTTTATACCGCCAGAATCCTTTTATTTCTATGCGTGGTAATATATCTATGACTACAGCATGAAATATCTACCAGTAATCTCTGTCAACAGCCACTTATAGTGGATTTAGCCACATAGTTGTGTGTAATGAATTTGAGTGGAAATTATGAGTTTATTATTGATTAGAAAACTATAATCATCAATTTATCATTTAACTGTTAAATCAAGCAAAAACAACAAACATTCTCTGCATTGTGAAAATGTGCATCTTTTCTCTGTTTTTATATAATTTGATTTTTATATATGTATGTATGTGTATGTGTGTGTGTGTGTGTATGTGTGTGTATGTATATATATATATATATATATATATATATGTGTGTGTGTGTATATATAAAAATCAAATTATATAAAAACAGAGAAAAGATGCACATTTTCACAATGCAGAGAATGTTTGTTGTTTTTGCTTGATTTAACAGTTAAATGATAAATTGATGATTATAGTTTTCTAATCAATAATAAACTATAAATAAAGAAAAAAAAGAGCGGAGCAGAGCAGCTGGCCTGCCAGTGTTTCTGAGATTGGAGTGAGACACGGAGAAAAGCTGAGGTCGTGATCTTAGCAATAGAAGATCTTTGATGTGACGTGTCGAGTCTTGGCCAATCAGCGTTAAGATGTCTCCAGTCTCAAACTTGTTTTTAACGGAAGCTAGTCAGCTTTGCTAGTTAGCTAACGTGTTTGAGTTGTGTATTGTCGTTAAAGTTACTCTATGTTTCGTTACAGTTCAGTCTTGCTTGTAAAAAAACGTAATGTGATGAAACATGCCGTGACCCCCCCGGTCTGGTTTAGTTCACACAGTCACTCGTTAACGTTAAACCAGCACACCCTCTGGCTGCAGGTTTAAAAAAAAAAAAATTGTAACCTTTTTTTTCTCGTAGTTGGGCTTAGCCAACAACATGATGTCATGGTCATAATAAGAGGCCCAGATATTGATAAGATGATGTGAATGAAAGACTTTAAGGTAGAGGATGCTCTATATGCAGCGCAGCTTGATGCAGGGCTGACATGAAGTGGTCAAAACAGATGTGAAAGGAGCAGTACAGCTTCCCACTGTCCCAGTGTTTCATACATATTGATAAAGCAGGGTATGCTAAATGCAGCCTCTGCTCTAAATTACAGTAAAAAGGGCTCACATGCCTATATATTTGGCAGATGTAAAGCATACATGTGTATGTTTTGTTTATGGCCCCTTAGGCCATAAACAAAACACCAGTATAAGTATTTGGCCATTTCGGCCTGTTTGAACTGAACTTATTTACAGATTTTAAACACAATTAAGCTGTGCTCTGCAAAGTATTGATAGGGCTCACAATCGCTAAAACAAGGTTTGGCCACACCTGCTTTGGACCTGCAATAGACATTTCACACTATTTTCAGACGTTAAACACACCAAGTGTTTCTCAATTAATAAAGAAAGGATTGTCAGAGTATTCAACAATGCTAATTATTGTTAGTTGTAGCCTATTACACATATAATAAAATGTCCTCTCACTTGGAAAATACACAAACAAAATAAAAGTACAAGCCATGACTTATTTCCATAATTTATCATTTGTTTTTGTAAACCCGTGACATTTTCATGAATTATATTTGTTCATATAGTGATTAGAAAAGATGACAGAGTGGACAGTTATCAGTTTCAGTGAAATGGTAGGCTGACTGTGCTTGGTTTAAAGAAATAGGAAGAGCCGGGGCATTTTTTGTGACTGGGCCGCATCACGGAATCTGTCAGCCTTCTCAGAAGACAGGAAAATGTCCTTATCTGTCTGGACACCCCCCCCCCCCCCTGGTGCTCGCCAAACAAAACCTGTCTAGTGCGCATCCTGCATTCTGTGTTTCACATGATTTGCTCCCCCACACCTTGTTGTTGGAGCGTGATGCTTTGGGTGAAGATCTGAAGGGTATTCTCCGGACACAACGAGAAGCGGTCCCAGAGGCCGTCCAAATACAACAGGGTCCACCCAGACGTGCAGAGACGGGAATAATAAATACCAATATATGGAGCAGAAAGACAATAGCGGTTCAGTGTTTGGTCAGGCCAGAGCCCTGCTGCTGCACTGAGCTGATTTTGTGCTGCTCTGCAATATAAAGTTATTTCTCCCATTTTCTCGCCTCGGATTGGTTGGGTAACGATCTCCACCCTCCTCTTGGCCCGTGGCAGGATTTGAAAGAATAACGCACCACTTGCAATGAACGGCAACAGTTTGTAAAGTTGTTGCCTCCTTCCACGCATGCTACCCCAATAAGGTGTGAAAGTACGGTCACGTGGTCTGGATTCTGCTGCGTTTGCTGAATGTTTTTATGGCTGGGGGGGGAACCCTCTATCATGTAACCCATCTCGCCTAGGAGTTGATTTGGAAAAGTTTAGCTTATAGATTGTACTATACCTGCTCAGTGAGTCTGTGTTGGGGCTTGTCAGCTGGCAATTAATGTTTCCACAACGTAAGGAAAAACCCCGCTGCACAGTGCCCTGCTGACACAGTCATTGTTCACATTTGGTCTTTCTTTTCACTTATTAATTTTTTGCTTCGTAGATCGGGCACACCCCTTTTTTTATTTTATTTAGATTTTCTTGGAAGAAACCATACAGAAAGATTAGTGGTTTACGATAGGTCTTTTCATGTTGCTACAGTTTCTATTTTAAGCCCAGGCTGTGGCCCTGACATATAATGCCCTAACGAAAGTAAGCAGAGGTGGAAGATTGTTGCACAGCCTCTCACTAAATAGCTGCAACCTTGGGCTAAATTCATACTTTTTTTTCTTCTTTTTTTCACAATACTGTTTTGAAAACGCCAGTTTTGTGAGATTGTACCTCTTGGCCCACAGAATTTCACCAAATTATTTGTAGTCATGGTGACAGGCCTACACGACTCTGTGGTAGAAAATGAGCCTCCTGTGATCAACTGTGAAGGCGTCATCCTGCTGTCTCATGTTCATGTTGGGACCTCAACCTTTTCAATTCAGAAGCAATGCCGAGCTCCGTGTAAATGGAATGACACTGTATTAAAGTTAATGTTTCTATCTTTACATTTAGCCCTGTTGAAATACGTAGTTTCGACGGTGAAATCGCTGAACTCAAGGCTTTAAATCATCAGTCCACAAACCGACGGGTGACGTCACAATGACTACGCCCACTTCTTACAGTCTTATGGTCGCCGCTTTCTAGAATTTCTAGGATTTCTAGAAACGGCGAATTGTGTGTGGATACTCCAAATTTGGCAATTTGGAGTATACAAGTATTAATACTTCAGAAAAGTGCAGTACACAACCTTTGTTAGAAAAATGATGAAATAATTATTAATGATTTAAAGTAATCCGCAAAGCAAAATTACTTGTCATTATCGTATCCACTGACGTGCAGCCCCGCCTCCTTCCCTTAACCAGCACGAACCAGCCGCTGACGCCGAGCAGTGTTCATTATTTACGATCAGCCTGCTTTGGAATCACTTTCATGGTGTGCAATGTTATTGTTATTGTTCACGTTAATGTCAGCCAGTGACTTCAGTAATCCAGACCAGACGCGTTGTTGACGATGCATTTGCATTTTTACAGCAGCGTGTTTACTTTCCACTGCGGACGCTTTCAGTCTTTCATCCTACAGAGACGACGCAGCTCTGTGAAGATAAGCTCCTTCATGCGGTTCTGGATAGTCGACCCGCTGGTCATCTGTTTCCATGTGGACATGACGTTGGAAGACTGTTCATGTCATGAATTTATAATAAGAAGGAAGAGAAAAGTCTGCTCTAAGGGTGGCGAGACTAACCACATGCTTTTTTTATCATTTATTGTCTGGAAGCATTTTTCTTATGCTTTCTCCAGTTAACGCGTCAGCAGATGTACATCTCCCAAAGGGTGTGATATTCAAACAATTTCAGCCGTCTCAAACTTTTTAGATATAATAATTAGCTGTTAACAAATCCCTGCAGTTATTAACAAGTGAAATAGATATTTCAGGAGTGTTTGTAACAGCCAGACAGACGGTTCTGTGTTGGCAAAGAGTGGCTGTCGGAGAAAATAAATCTTGCATGGTGTGTCAGATGAGATGATTACTATGCATTAATGCACCAATAAAATAAAAAGCTAAATAATGCATGTTTGAGGGCATTCAAAACCAGCAAATGCTGTGTAGGAAATGTATTTAGCATTGTTCTAAAACTGTAAAATACATTACATAGTATGTGAGAGAGACCAAAGTATGTTTGAGTACGTTGAGAGCTCCACAGGGTTTATTCAACGTGCCTGTCATTCTTTTGAAACAACCTTTATTCCTTCCTGTTGAGCAAGAGGAAATGCAGACAATGAAACATTTTTTTTTTGTACTGGCAAGGAAGCAAATCTATGATTCTATAGACGGATGGTGCAGATGATGCGTTCAGTTGACCTACTCTGGATTAATAAAGGTAAAAAAAACAAAACATAAATAATGCAGTGTAAAAAAACGCAACAGTGGTAAATTAATAAATTCTAATTAAAGGAGCATGATAATTAGGCCAGCTGTTCTCAACCCTTTTTGGCTTGGAGACCTTTTTTAAGTGAAGCGCTTGAGTCACGATGACCCCTCTTGTCTGAGTTGTGATCGGTTCAACCAAAGAGCGATATTCCCTCCTCAGACGGTTTCCTTTACATAGCAGAAGCTTGAAGAAGTAAAACAATACGAATGCGAAGATTAGAGAAGTCAAGGCTGTGTGCGTTTTCTTTTCTTAATTTCCTTTATTGTTAGATATCAAACCGCTATCCTCGGGCCAACAGCGATGGCCCAGTTGTACTTGTGATCATGTCTGTTCATTGACAAAACAAAGCCCACAGGAACATTGTGCTTGCGGTCGAGGTGACTGCAGGTGAAAGGCGGCTGTCAGGACCTACGACGGAACGCACTCCTTTGTACTTTAAGGAGCTGCTGCTGCTGGATGAGCTCAGCATTTAGTTTGCCCACAATATCTTGTGTTGAAGAGGTGGGAGGAGGATGGGAGGACTTAAAAAGTGGGAGGGAGGTCGGAGTCGACTGGTGTCTGAGCCCAAGAACACATTCTCTCTCACACAGACACACACAGAGAAAAGCAAGCTGCAGCAAGCGCCCAATAGCTTCACCTACTTGCCACTTCTGAACCCCCCCCCCCCCCCTTCCGCCTTTTCTTACCTTATCGGGCTAAGACGGACACAACCGGCCAGGCAGCCTTTTTCTTTTTACAGATACATTTACAGTGTTTACAGGGAAAAACAAAAAAAGTTGGACTGGCAGTCCATTGACTAAGCGGAGGGCTCGAGGAGAGAGGCGCTCCTCCACAGTTCTAAGACCTCCCATTTTCCCACAGTGCCTTGGGAGGGGTTGGTCAACCTGGGGAGCTGGTGCCCTCGCCTGCTTCCAATAAACCACCAGCTGCAGGCTGCGGTGCTGAAGAATTTTGTATTTCCTGCGCGTGTGTGTGTGTGTGTGTGTGTGTGTGTGTGTGTGTGCGCGCGCGCGCACACGCTTGCACACAAAACACTCCCAAAAACCCTGTTTTCAAAAGTGGCCAACTTAAAGCCGAGCAGGCCCGTCTCGCAGAGCTGATCCCAGCCCTGTGTGTGCACTCGGAGGCCCAGGCTTCATGGCACAGTTGAGTGCAATTTGGTTTCTGCACATAAAGTGCGGTTTTGTTTCTGTTCTTGAGTCGTTGCCTGGAACAAAAGAACTGCTTCATGCGTGCGGCTCGTGTGCAAGCCTAACACGCTCCACAGTAAAATGTGTTGTCTTCTAGTGTCGTCGTTATTATGATGAATTTAAATGAATAAAAACGTGTATTGGGATGCATGGATGACATTTTACATCCGCACCAAGGAGGTTGAAGGGAAATGTTGTTGTCTAAAATTTATTTTTATCTCCGTAATGTGGAGGATTTCTCAATCCGAGCATATTAACTGGTAATAAGATTCCAGATTTACACTCTTAGCTTGGCCTGAACTTTCACAGACCAAGTTCCAGGATGTTTTACGGCAATCTTGTTGAAGATGCACAAAAAGTTTCCATTGATGACACAATCGCAGTTTATCTTGAAGGTTTATTTCAGTTGGACCCCTGACATTAATACGGTGGGAAATCACTTTGATTCAGTGGGTCACAGCTTTTTTTGTGATGACTCGAAAAGCTCTACCGTTAAGACTGCTCCCCCCCGGGAAAAGTTTCCATGCAGGCCTGCGCGTTCCTCCGTGGGAGACAAGGCATGACCTGTGGTTCCTCGAAAGTCATAGAATCAGAACAAAATGTAGAAAAAAGAATATCAAAAGTGCAGGAAATCGAGGAGTATTCTTTGAGAAAGATGTGCGTATGTGAGTGAGTAGTGAAGGAAGAAGGAATGGCATGGGAAGGAAGCGCGGCGGGCCCCCTCCTTGGGACTGCTGCCGTTTGGCTGTTTCCATCAGGGCTGCAATCCGAGGTGAACCGCACTGCGAGCTGCACCGCTGAAACCGGTCTCCATGTTACAGCTGAGCAAAGTCCTTCGAACGCTATGCGGTGCCACAAATCCAACCGATCGATATGCATGTCGCCTCGCCTGGGCCGCTCCTCAAAGCTGCAGAGGAGGCTCCTGATTGAAGTTCACATGGATCACATGGGGTCCAAATGTGGTTAACGCTGAATACTCATTTGGACCGTCGATTCGCCGGAAGAGTCTGCATGAGATCCGCGCAGCCACACACAATCGCGATCACAGCATTCGGTCTCTGCACGCTGTGTGTGTGTGTGTGTGTGTGTGTGTGTGTGTGTGTGTGTGTTCCCCCCAGTAATGTGTAGCCCCTTTGTTTACACCAGCTTGTTTTGTGTGGGCTATCGCAACGGCGACAGAGCCAGGTGCTGGGCCGCTATTTCTGCCAAAAGGCTCCTGTTGATCATTTGTATATTTTTATTCAGGTTTTAATTAATTTGGACGTTTTTAAGGTGCTTTCGCTCTGGTGGAGTGAATGAGCCCATTGATGGAGCATGGCAGGCCTGCTACTTGCAGAAATGAGTGTGGGACTGTGGGTCAATGCTTTGGCATGGCGAATAACAGCCTCAGCAATAGAAGCTTTGTCTCTATCTCTGCTGGCAGCACAGCGCTGCCCCGGGCCCTGTTCCACCAGCTCCTTCAGGGACAGCAAGGGCTTATCTGCCCCCCTCGGTGCCCCCTCCCCACACACACGGGCAGGCTAAAGGCCTATGATTCCGTACAGTGAAGAGGTGTGGACCGTTTTGTTTTTGAAGCCAGGAAACAATCTAACCACACTGTTGACCTGTAACTGGGTCAGGCGCCAAGTAGTGAATTTCCTTTCCCACAATGCTTGGAGCTGCCCAGCATCCCGAGCAGAGCCTGAACGGCGGGCTGTTGTTCTCTGGCTCTGGTGCAGTGACGTCTCATCCATCTGTGGTTTAAACGATGTAGATGTATTAGGCTCTAAAAGTGGTGTGTGAAGTTGAACACTTTAAAGGCCTCGTTTGGAGACTTAATCTGTGGGAGAGGAGGAGGGGGGCTTTACTGGTGGAGGCGGGCAGATTTGCTCTAAACATGTAATCTGAGATATTAATCTGTTCTCCTCAGGTTTGCCTTTAGAGGCTCTCGCATTTTGTGCTTCTTTGTTAAAATAAACAATGTATTATGGTGCAACATTTTAGATTTGCTTGTTTTGTAAAAGACCCCCCCCCCCCCCCCCCCCAGCATCTAGGATCCAGAATAGGCACGACGAGTAAACGACACGAAAATGCGAAATACTTGCATGCAAATATTTCACATCAAAACTATTCTCAATAGCAGCGGAGCTAATTTGCAACACTTTTTCAATCAACGTTTTGAATTAGATTCTTGCAGGCAGAGGACCAAACCAGTCAGGGACCACGACCCTGGTGTTTAACGGTCTCAGTCCAGATCCAGATGTTGACAAGTTCTCTCTCTCACATAGGGGGTTTGATAGCTCAGAAATACATATATTTATCTCCTTCTTTCTATGGTCCATATCTGAGTTATGCTTAGCTTTACCTTCCTACTGCCTACTTGGGTTGAGCCAGCTCTCTCTAATCAGTAGCTCAGGTCCTGCTCTCTCTCTTGAGTTCAGGCTCCTCCTGGCAGCTGGAGCCCCACTATTCCGTAGCCAAACGGCTCCTCCTCCTGTTACCAGCCACAGTTACATCCACTATACAGATGCTCTGCAAGGCCCATTTACGACTCGTATGCTTAGATAAGACAGAAGAGCAGCTGCTCTGATAAAAAATTTCTCTTCCTTCCTCTTGGCCGGCTCCCCCCTTATTGCCAATTTGGGGGCTGTATATTGTGGTGCTGTTGAACTTTGTTCTAGTATTTTGTAGACAAAATATCAGAAACACATCTCAGCATAAATCCTAGGATTTTTAATCAACACTCTTCAGGTGTGTCGATTTTGGACGTTGGAGCAGCGGATCACAGCAGCCCATCACAAAGAATATTACCTGATAGTACCTAATTAGGGGACCCTAGGTGTTCTACAGCTCATATGACCTTGATATGAATATCAGACCCTATTGTCCTTGATCTCTAACGAATGACCTACTTTGAGCTTTTCATTGGTCCCACCATGACAAACAAGATATGTAAATGACCGTCTTCTTCCGAATGTCACGTCTGATGCGTCTGAGGACCAATGAGATCGCAGGACCTCGGAATGCCTAAAAACAAACACCGAAATACTTCCAGTCTCGCGTCGCAATTTTGAGACACTTATACTCATCCTACAATGGTCTAGGTTGATTTGTTCGACTCACACAGTCTCGTAGGTTACAGGGATGTGTCTTTGACTGAAATACACCGTTGTATGGGGGACTTAGTGATTTAGTGAAACGTTATAATCGCGTAGTAATTTTAAGCCGTTTACGGAATTATTCAAACTTAACTATCTTTAAAAAAAAATAAAAAATCAGAACTGTGGATGAGGAGATAGCACCGTTTTGGAAAATAAAACACAATTCTCACTTCCTGGGAGAAGCGAAAAAAGGCTGCGGGCTTAGGTCAAAAGTGTGTGTGTGTGCAGAAGGTTTGCTGGAAAAAGCCTTTTCTCTGGTTAATTCAGGGATGAGATAAATAAAAACAAACGTCCCACATTCCTGTGTGAGACGGGGGCAAACACAGTTTTATAGTCTTCGTGCAGTGTCAGAAATCATTTTAGATTCTCAAGGATCAACTGTTCTACAGATCGGCCTTACATTGGAGCTTAACAGATCTTTACGCTGAGATTTCCCTCCAGATCAGACTACTGTTCCCCCATCTGTCCTTAATACGCGAGTGTTGACGTTGAGATCAATTGGAAAGGCCGGTTTTCAGTAGTCAGTCAGAGGTGGTTTCCTCCCTCTGCTGCTCTTTTATTAAGGAGCTCTGTGTGGAGGAGGGCTTCTGAAATGAATGCCATGTATTCTCGCAGAGAGTCCGTGAACTTTTGTTTTGAAAGCTCCCCAACCGTAATGAAATCGACAACCTCAAACGTCTGACGGATGTCTTTAGGTGGACTTGCAGTTGACCACATTGGCTCCTTCTCTGCCACTTGGACATTTTTTATGAAGTAACAAAACGCAGACTTCTCCAGCTCATTATGTTGTGAAGAGTCCCTTCCGACGAGAGGAAAAATGAGATTCCACGTAGGGCTGGGCAGTATGGCCAAAAATTCATATCACGGTATTTTGTAAGATTCTGGCGGTTTCACGGTATATCACGGTATTTTTCCCCCGAATAAACACATTAATTTATTGACGCCGAAAAGGACCGCCGCCGCCATTATTCACCACTCGCTCGCAACTGGCCGGCAGCTGTTTGTACGTTGGTACATAGGTTGTGTTAGAAAGCTTAACATGGAGGGGTTTAGGACCCAGGGGAATGCGAAGCCGTAACGACTATAGTCATTCTTCAGCAGGCAGCAAAATGTAATGTTTACAGTCACAGCTGCGTGTCCAGCGGTCTGAGCTACTTACGTCTCACGGATAGAGGTTGACTCATGGTTTCAAAGAAATGACAGTGACAAAATGCATTCTGCCCACTCAGCCGCACATGAAGAGTCTTCCTGTGTGGGCGGGCATTTTAGCGAAGTAATTTACCCAGCATGCATTTTGGTAATGTCATTTCTTTACAAACCATGAGTCAATTGAGTCTCCATGAGAGCTAAGTAGCGCCATCCGCTGCTCTTTCAGCTTCAAACTGTGAACGTTAAATGTTGTTGCCTGCTGAAAAGCGGCGACCGGTATGACGGTATGTCAGAAATTCATACCGTACGTAAATCCGAAACCGGTATACCGGTTGAACCGGTATACCGCACAGCCCTAATTCCACGTATGTAGTTTTTTACAAAAGTCACATAGAGGGAACTTTCTCATCGGATGCTTACCTTTTTTCTTTTTTTCCCTCTTTGTTTGACTTTAGAAAATGTTCAAGATGAAGGCGGTTTGCTGCCACGACTGACGCCTCCGTGCGCTGAACAGAACGAGCAGTCCTGACCTGGCAACATACGAATGGCCCAGGGAAGCCACCAGATTGACATTCAGGTTTTGCATGACCTGCGCCAGAAATTCCCTGAAGTCCCAGAGGGTGTTGTCTCCCAGTGTGTTCTGCAGGTGGGCAAGTTCTAACATCTGGACCCCAGAGGTGTATATGTGTATGGATAGTACTATTTAGAAACCACGACACGGTAAACAGATTAAACAACGTTAACAGTAATTTTGTATAAGATCTGTTATATATGTGTGTGTGTGTGTGTATGTATGTATGTATGTATGTATATATATATATATTTTTTTGTTGTTGTTGTTGTTGTTTGTGTGTGTGTATGTATGTATGTATGTATATATATATGTGTGTGTATATGTGTGTATATATATATATATATATATATATATATATATACACATACACACACACACACACTTTATATAAAGTAAAAGGAAAACATTTAGAATTTTTGATTGCGGTTGAAAGAATCTTTGTGACGTTAGCAAAAAAATAAGTAAAAAAAGAAATTGGTCTGGAGCCTTGTAGACCAGCTGCTATAACCAAACAACAAAGCGATCTGTATCTGCCAATATGGATCATCATTGTTAGGAATGTTTTTATTTGATGGTAAAACAGCAATGATCAAAAAACTGTATTATGCCTTTTTGGATTCTCATCTGAAACGCTGATATTGCATCATAAACTGATTTCCTCTCTCTTTCCTTCAGAACAACAACAATTTAGACGCCTGCTGTGAATACTTGTCCCAGGTCAGTCCGGTCTACCTGTACAGCGAGGAAGGAAACCTCGGTTACTCCGACGACCCCGGCTTCATCAGGCTTCGCAATCACATGACCCAGCTGAACCTGGGCTTGCAGTCTCAGAATGTGCACGTGGCCCCGGTTCGGGACGACCTGAGAATGAACGGCAGTCGAACTCTGGCCCACAGCCTGAGCGACGGGCCCCTCCAGAAAGGCCAGGCCCCCAACAGTGACTTTTTTCAGCAGGAGCCCCAGTCAGCCCCAGTGCAGGTGCCCTCCAGCATCAATGTGTTCGGTGGGATGGAGCCCACACGAAAACCGCAGCCCCCACAGCACCTCGGACTCTACCCTCTGGGTGTCAAAGGATCGACTATGGGTGTCCAGCAGACCCCGCGCTTCAACCCCATCACCGTGACGCTAGCGCCCCACATCGCGACGGGCCGCAACACACCCACTTCTTTGCACATACACGGCGGTCCACAGCCGGGCCTCGGCAGCCCACAGGGTAACTCTATCTACATCAGGCCCTATGTCAGCCAGTCTGGTACGACCCGGCAGAACCACCAGCAGGGAGGCAGGGCCCAGTACAGTCCAACCTCCCAGCCCCAGCAGCAGATCTATCAGATCTCACACCCCTCCTCCCTGTCCGGCTCGTGGTCCGGCCCTCAGCACGCCTCACATACCTCACAGCACCAGACCCAGGGCCACCAGACCTCTCACGTCTACATGCCGATCAGCTCCCCCACAAATCCCCAGGCGCCCTCCATCCTCCCCACTGGAAGCCAGGCCTCCTCCTCTGGCGTCTCCTCATGCTCCTCTTCCTCCTCCTCCTCTGTCATGCCCACCTCCCTGTCCACCATCAGCCAGTACAACATCCAGAACATCTCCACTGGCCCACGGAAGAATCAGATAGAGATCAAACTTGAATCTCCTCAGAGGAGCAACTCCACAACCACGACTGCGGTGCTGCGGACAAGCAGCGGGCCCCGTTCCTCCTCCACGTCCTCCTCCTGCCCTTCCTCTTCCTCTTCCTCCTGTTCAACCGGGGTGGCCACTGTCCCCACCACCCCTCTCTCCATCGGAGGCCCAGGTCTGAGCCGCAGCCAGCCCACTGTTTACATCTCTGCCAGCCCGCCTACTGCTGCTACCGCTCCCTCTGAGGAGGCCGCCGTGGCCTCAGCCGGCTCCCGCGCTCAACCCAAGTTTTACATTTCTGCCAATGCCTCCAGCGACGACAGTGGGGGTAGGAACCCTCCCACAGTCTACATCTCAGCCAACCCTCCCTTGCAGGGGCCCTCGGGGGCCAGGAACATGGGGGGCCAAGTGAGCATGGGCCCCGCGTACATCCACCACCATCCACCGAAGTCCCGTGCCTCTTTAGGAGGGGGAGGCACAGCTTCGTCCCCGCGCGTGGTGGTGACACAGCCCAACACCAAGTACACTTTTAAAATCACAGTGTCCCCCAATAAACCCCCGGCGGTGTCCCCCGGAGTCGTGTCCCCTACATTTGAGCCCAACAACCTCCTCAGCCTCCCCTCAGACCACCACTTTGTGGAGCCCGACCCGCTCCATCTCTCAGACCCGCTGTCGCCACACAGGGAAAGGCCGAGCGAGCCGCGCAGGCTCAGCATGGGCTCTGACGACGCAGCGTACACACAAGGTGAGCAATGCCGAGTGTCGTCACTCTGATCATAAGTCTCTATGCCGGAAGAGAAGCAAATGCAGGAGGCCACATATAAATAAAAACACCACTGCAAAAATACGTTCTCTCAAGCCTGCAAGTTTGCGGATACATTTCTGCCTTGTTAGAGCTGTTTGTTTTCACCGTTTTTGGTTGTTTAGCAAATGTCAAGTGGCTTAAGAGTGCACAGTGATTAGACAGAGTAGTGTGCAGGTTTATTTTCCTTTTCTCTACCAGCAGTGGGTCAAATGCTTTTTCCATCGCTTCCTGCCAAGACAGTGATTTTACTACAAAGTATCCTGTGTGATTTACAAAGTCTTTTCCATAACATTGACTGTAGTGCATTTCTTGACCCAAGCTGTGTATACTTGCTTTTACATTACATTACATTTCATTTAGCTGACGCTTTTATCCAAAGCGACTTACAGTAAGTGCATTCAACCATGAGTACAAACTCAGAACAACAAGAATCAAGAAAGGAAAAGTAGTTCAGTCTTGTCGGGGTTAATTTTCAGGTGGTGTGCGGACATCCACTGAGAGATGTCAGTCAGACAGGCAGAGATTCGTGCTGCTACCTGTGTTTCTGATTGGGGAAACAAGAGGACTTGCTGTCGCAAATGTTCAGTCGCTGGAGGCAACACTGCTCCCCATGTCCGCCCCCATGAGGTAGACCAAAGTGAGGGTGACTCGCTGTGATGATGTTAGTGTGAGTCCTCCGCAGCGATTCCCTGAGACTGGTGGATTCTGTAGTGTGAGTCAAACGCGTCGGAGAACACTGCCGTTTCCTTTTTTGGGCGTCCAACTGTATCACGTGTGAGTCACCGGCTTTTGACTCCGGCACGGTGGTGACTACCACCAAAAGGGGCTTCACACCGGCCATACTGCCTCTGCTGCTGACCCTCATCAGCCCGCTTTCACCCTGACTTCGCCCGCTTTGGCTTGGAAAAAAATACAAATTGACACCAAAGCTGTACGTGGTAAAAAGACACACCTGTCACCACTGTTAATTAAATATGAATTGCCGGTAACCTTCACCATTCACGCCAGGTCTATAGCCGTTACCCGCCTGGTAGCAGAACAACGTTATTATATTCACATAATGTTGAGGACTCGGTTCTGTTGGCAATGTGAAGGCATTTGTTGGAGCAACAGTTAAAGGGAAAAGGTTTTATATCTTCCATAATGTTGCCAGGCACCTCTAATAACAGTCTGAGCCTGTGAAATACTTTTAGTAGACGCACGTTGACGGTGAGGACCATGTTTGGCGGCTGCGGCGTTTCCAGTTCATACTGGACCAAATTCCAAACTTGTGCACAGTGAAAAAAAGGTCTGCATTAAACACCACTTGCCTGCAGCAGTCTTCTAAATACATCTGATCTTCCCACAATAGGTGATGAAACGCAGGCAGAGGAATCTGATGTAGTTCCCCCGTCTCTCCTTACACAAAGTTGTTTTTGATGCCCAAAACCGGTTTGACTGGTGTATGGAGGATAATTGCTGTGAACATGCGATACTGACACATTTTCAAAACAATCTTTATACCCAGTGTTCCTCCTCCATTATAATCTTTGAAATTCCTTCCCTCTTGTGATTGCGTATCATGCTAAATGTATGCGTACGTGTTTTCACTCGCTGTTTGAATTAATTAATGAATGCATGCAGTAGCGCAGAGGAGACAGCTGATGTCAGTGCCGTGTGCCTGTGTGTGTGCTCTGCAGCATTGTTGGTCCATCAGAAGGCCCGCATGGAGAGGCTGTGGCATGAGCTGGAGCTGAAGAAGAAGAAGCTGGAGAAGCTAAAAGAGGAGGTCAACGAGATGGAGAACGACCTGACCAGGAGACGGCTGGAGAGATCCAACTCGGCCTCCCAAATTCCTTCTGTAAGCCTAATCCAGGAATTGTTTTTTAAAGATACACATTTGTGGTATCTTTTAATTGATTTTTGCTTTCCCCCCCTATGTAATGCTACTAAGGTTGCTGTTATATGGTATGGGCCTTGACCATTAGCCAGTTGCCCAATTCAAATGTTACAAACTGGTATTTATTGTTGCGAACCGTAATCATCAGCTTCAGGGTTGGTGCTCATATTTCCTGGCCAGCCAGAATGTAGAAAAGTTGGGACATTTGAAGGGGAAAATATCAAGGAATTCAAACCGACATCTTTCATTGGCAGCTCAATCATTAACAAAAAACAATATGATTTTATTAGCAGTCATCAGAGAGATGTTCTTCATAACTGCAAACAGATGCTTCCCTGGTTATTACTGACAGATAAAAGCTGAGCAGACAAAACAAAACTATCTTTGTCACGTTGCCATTCTTAGTCCCTGCTCGTGGCACATCAACACACCCTGACACTATGTTGATTACAGGGTCTGTTTATGATTTGGCTGATGTACTTCCATATTTTTCCGACTTGGCGTCACAGTTCCCCCGGAGCTGCGCGGCACGTCCCGCAGCTAAAACGGCGACGACGAGAGTTCAAATGAAACCATATTTATCGCCGGTGCAACTTCAATGTTTACGTTAAGATTTGCAGCTGTGAGTTTGGTAATAACATCTCGGGTTCAGATCAAGTGCCGCTCTGAGCTTTTTTTTGTCGAGTCGGCTGTTAAAGTTTGGGTCAACAGAGGGAGGAGGAGGAGGGGGAGTGGCTGCAGAAGGTCAATTAGCTGGTGTTGCTGAGCTCAGTAGCTCCTTGGTTCTCAGTAGCTCCTTGGTTCTGTGTTGTGCAGCTCCCCTCCTGACACGTGTGTGTGTGTGTGTGTGTGTGTGTGTGTGTGTGTGCCTGTGTGCGTGCCTGTGTGCGTGCCTGCTGATCCCCTCTGTCTCATTCTTTTCCAGATTGAGGAAATGAAGCAGCTGCGATGCAAAAACCGGTCACTGCAGATCGACATTGACTGCCTTACAAAAGAAATTGATCTCCTTCAAACCAGAGGTACGATTCCCTCTCCGATACATAACCATTGATATTCTCCCCTAAACCGGTGCTCGGTTTATGTCTCTGGTTGAATAACGTGAACAGTAAGTCAGTTTTTGATACGGGGCCCGCAGCTGCTCGCATCCTCCCCGCACACACACACACACACACACACACACACTCAAGGTGCTGCCATTGTGCAGTTAACGAGCAGTTCTTCCTGAATTGCATCCTGTCGCTGGTCGGCAACAAGGGATTTATTGGCCCCCTGGCAGCACTCCACCGCTGACAGAAACCGAGCCGCCGACCAGCAGCGTCACACAGGTGAAGGGGAGCCAAGAGGCAGCTCTCATGAAGGAATAGACCCGCTATAGACCTGCTGGTTACTGGGATTTAATGCCAGGCATTAACCGTGGCCATCTATGATGTCAAGTCAAAAGCGTGTAATTGTTTGTGATGGCCACCAGGTGTAAACCTGTGTGTTTCTGTCAGTCTGTCCACGGCTAATCTCACATACAACTGGATTTATTTATTGAACTCTTTTATGACCGTGTGCTCAAGGACCTCTCGTGGTCTCCCGATGTCATTCAATGTTTCATGCCATCATTGACTGCTGACTCTTCAGCGCGCCTAACCAGCTTGTAGGGGACCAACAAGTGATCAACTCAACTGTAGCAAAAAGGCATTTTCAGCAATTGACTCGGCTAAAACCAACCTACCGAGTCTGTTTTGGCCTTTGTTACAAAAGGAGACCAAACATGTCGTTTTTTGAGCTACGACGGAGTACGTGCAGATTAAATCCAGAACTACCAAACATGGGCACATGAGATGAATAAATCCCATCATCTAAGTGATGAGTGATAAGTGAGCCGGGAGGGACAACTGGCGGGGACGGGAGACGGAGAGACATTTGATCCAAGGCGGTGCTCAAGACGTTGTTTAAACCAACCGTATATTTTAAATAAATGAGATACAATTCACTTATATGTCAGCTTACTAATAAAAACCTGACCTAAAAGAGTAAAGGCTTATCTTAGCAGTAGTGCAGCTGTTATGTTCTCCACAGTTCCCTCAAAAATGAATCCAGCACGTCACCGGTCGCTTGTCCATCCGCTCTCTCCCTTTCAAATTTTAAGAGACACAACAAATTCGCCATTTGTGTGACGGGGTGTAATGCCGTCTCTACGGCTGATGAAGGCACCTTCTGACCATCACTAGCACAACAACGTTGTATATGTTGAGAGGCCAAGAATTGGTTGCCAATTTCCCAAAATGGTTTGCCGGCAAACTGTCGACACTTGCTGTCGAGCCCTGAAGGGCCAGCGAAACACACCCGGTTTAAGACCCTTTAATATTGTTAGAGTCCAGACCACTAGTCCATGTTTCAGATACTCTGTGTAGTCTTGTTGGCGTGTAAATCATGCCGTTGCATTTGTAAATAAATGCAGTCGTCCTTGTTTCACAGTCTACTCAAAGCATGATAGTGACGGCCTTGAGTGATGGAGCCGATGACGGCTTCATGCTGAGTTGGAGTGGATGTGTGTGTGTTGCTCAAGGTGCTGACTGCACACTCAATCTTTCTTTTCTCTCCATCTGTTTACAGGACCACACTTTAATCTTAGTGCAATCCATAATTTTTATGACAACATGGGATTCCTCGGTCCTGTCCCACCCAAACCCAAAGGTACTTTATCTATCGGTAAGTTTAGAGGAGGCTGCATGGTCATGTCTGGACACTTTCCCTAAATGTACTCATTTTGGATTTACTACTATTGTAGTATTGGCCCCTGTTATAATCCTTTAGTTATTATATACACTACCGTTCAAAAGTTTGGGGTCACTTACTATTTTTCAAAGAAAAGTACAGTTTTTTTCAATGAAGATAACATTAAATTAATCAGAAATACAATACATTGTTAATGTGGTAAATGACTAGTCTAGGTAGAAACGTCTGGTTTTTAATGAAATATCTACATAGGTGTATAGAGGCCCATTCCCAGCAATTATCACTCAGTGTTCTAATGGTACATTGTGTTTGCTCATCGCATAGAAGACTAATGGATGATTAGAAAACCCTTGTGCAATTATGTTAGCACAGCTTAAAACAGTTATGCTGGTGAGAGAAGCTATACAACTGGCCTTCCTTTTGAGCTAGTTGAGTATCTGGAGCGTCACATTTGTGGGTTCCATTATACCCAAAACTAGTCTCAAAACCCAAACAAAACACTGTTTCTGGCTATAAGGAACACCGTTTCAGTAACTCGCTGTTTTCTTTTCATCTTTATTGGGGTGATGAATCGGTATTCACGTTCCCATCAGCTGTTGAGAGTGAACGACCGCCCCAACCAGCTGTGAGCGTAGCTGAACACATCCGCACAATGAGGGATGCACTCGCACAGATCAAATGGATTGTTGTCCTTCTTTAGATGTTACAATCGGCTCAGGATATTGGTTTTACCCTGATTATGACTGACTGACTACTGATTTCTTCTTCTGTAATCTCTCTTCTTTTTTTTTTTCACCCTTCCATCCGCCTACCCCTCATCCGCTCATCCCTCCCTTTACTCTCTGCTCGGCTCCATCACTGCCGGGGCCAGACAGGAGAGGATGTAGATATAATGTGACCTCTGAGCTCCTGATGGAGCCCTCCTCTGGTCCTTCCCCTCCTCCCCCACTTGGTTGGTATCTCTGTCCTCTCTCCTCTCATTTCATTCTTCCTCCGTTCTTCCTCCTTTTTATCATCATCTTCAACGAGCTCCACGGCCCTCTACTACGGAGCGAGCTCAAGATAACAGGCTATCTTTTGGTCCGCTGCTTATTGGGGTCATATAAGATGCTAGATAGCCCCGCCCCGTTACCGCCGACCAAACGATGCACAGAAAATGCGTTTCTTTTAATTATTAGCGTTGAGTTATTAGGCCATAAACTATTTATTTTGTATTTGCTCAGAGTGCGTTTCACATCGCTAGGTTGTAGCTGAAGAATAAGGCTAAAATATATACAAAGCCCTTAATCCTATTGATTTACATATTCACACATTCTAAAAAAAAAAGTGATACCAGCTGTCCTTTCTGCATTTGTCACATTTAAACCGTGTATTTTAACTTCTTTGTCTTTGTGTAATATTATTTCACAATCTGCGATCTGAAAGTTGGCCCTAAATCCTGCTCCGTAATACAGGTCCTGGTGTTCAGACACACTGTTATAAGTATGATGATATTTTCCTAGATGTCTAGAATCAGTTTATATATATATATACACACACACACACACACACACACACACACACACACACACACGGAAAGTATTCATACCCTTTTAAATTTTTCACTCTTTGTTTCATTGCAGCCATTTGCTAAAATCCAAAAAGTTAATTTTATTTCTCATTAATGTACACTCAGCACCCCATCTTGACAGAAAAAAACAGAAATGTAGAAACTTTTGCAAATTTATTAAAAAAGAAAAACTGAAATATCACATGGTCATAAGTATTCAGACCCTTTGCTCAGTATTGAGTAGAAGCACCCTTTTGAGCTAGTACAGCCATGAGTCTTCTTGGGAATGATGCAACAAGTTTTTCACACCTGGATTTGGGGATCCTCTGCCATTCTTTCTTGCAGATCCTCTCCAGTGCCGTCAGGTTGGATGGTGAATGTTGGTGGACAACCATTTTCAGGTCTCTCCAGAGATGCTCAATTGGGTTTAGGTCAGGGCTCTGGCTGGGCCAGTCAAGAATGGTCACAGAGTTGTTCCGAAGCCACTCCTTTGTTTTAGCTGTGTGCTTAGGGTCATTGTCTTGTTGGAAGGTGAACCTTCGGCCCAGTCTGAGGTCCAGAGCACTCTGGAAGAGGTTTTATTCCAGGATATCTCTGTACTTGGCCGCATTCATCTTTCCTTCAATTGCAACCAGTCGTCCTGTCCCTGCAGCTGAAAAACACCCCCATAGCATGATGCTGCCACCACCATGTTTCACTGTTGGGATTGTATTGGGCAGGTGATGATCAGTGCTTGGTTTTCTCCACAAATGCCGCTTAGAATTAATGCCAAAAAGTTCAATCTTGGTCTCATCAGACCAGAGAATCTTATTTATCATAGTCTGGGAGTCCTTCATGTGTTTTTTGGCAAACTCTATGCGGGCTTTCATATGTGTTTCACTGAGGAGAGGCTTCCGTCGGGCCACTCTGCCATAAAGCCCCGACTGGTGGAGGGCTGCAGTGATAGTTGACTTTGTGGAACTTTCTCCCATCTCCCTACTGCATCTCTGGAGCTCAGCCACAGTGCTTCTTTACCTCTCTCCCCAAGGCTCTTCTCCCACGATTGCTCAGTTTGGCTGGACGGCCAGGTCTAGGAAGAGTTTTGGTCGTCCCAAACTTCTTCCATTTAAGGTTCCTAAGAGCACAGTGGCCTCCATAATCCTTGAGTGCTGCAGAAATTCTTTTGTAACCTTGGCCAGATCTGTGCCTTGCCACAATTCTGTCTCTGAGCTCTTTGGGCAGTTCCTTCGACCTCATGATTCTCATTTGCTCTGACATGCACTGTGAGCTGTAAGGTCTTATATAGACAGGTGTGTGCCTTTCCTAATCAAGTCCAATCGGTTTAATTAAACAAAGCTGGAATCCAATATGAGTGTCACAGCAAAGGGTCTGAATACTTATGACCATGTGATATTTCAGTTTTTCTTTTTTAATAAATTTGCAATGATTTCTACATTTCTGTTTTTTTTCTGTCAAGATGGGGTGCTGAGTGTACATTAATGAGAACTTTTTTGATTTTAGCAAATGGCTGCAATGAAACAAAGAGTGAAACATTTAAAGGGGTCTGAATACTTTCCGTACCCACTGTATATATAAATAAATGCAGCTGTGTTATCCTTTTAATGCCAAGTGACCAATAATCAGATGACTGAAGTGCCTGTTGACACTTTTCGTGGATAAATTGCACACTTCTTCTCCTCCTGTGTCCTGACCTCCTCCTCTTCTTCCTCCTCCTCCTCTTCACAGACCCGGGCAGTAAGATTGTGAAGCCCATCGCAGACCAGGAGGAGGACGAGGGGATGCAGTGGAACTGCACCGCCTGCACCTTCCTCAACCACCCCGCCCTCAACCGCTGTGAACAGTGCGAGTTCCCGCGGCACTTCTGAGCCAACGAGGCTGCGACGCGCCGCCGCCCGCCAGTCCAGAGTAGAAAAAAAGGGCCTCTCTGTTTCTTCTGTTTCGCTAGTCGTATGACAACCCCGGGGCTGGGGGGTGTGTGGGTCGTCGTCACCGAGCATCAGTCGTCCCGCTTGGTTTCTTTCTTCCCTCCTCTCTAAGGTGTGTTAGAATGCTGTCCACTGAAGGCTTGACTGGACGGTGTTTTACAGCACGTGTTTTTCCACGAAGGCAGGCGGAGTCGGACGATGCCTCACCTTAGAGACTTTGATGCCGCGGGGTCGAGTCCGCTCGACGGGCGACACTTTCCTCCTGGGGATACCTCGCTGCTGCCACTTCCAGTATTACGAGTGTGGCCCTGCAGTGTGACGGCACACAGGTGTTGCGTGTGTGTTGCGTGTGTGTTGCGTGTGTGTGTGTGTGTGTTGCGTGTGTGTGTGTACACACGCAACACACACACGCAACACACACATGCAACACACACGCAACACACACAGGTGCAAATGTGCCTTTTGCTGATTACATTTTTTTTTTCTTCCTCTGTGGTGGCATGATCGGGGAATTGGGAACCGTGTTCAGCCACTGCCTCCACCTGAAGGGAAAACTAACAGACTAATCGTGGAACTTTTTCAAGTTTGTTTGCTGTTTCTAGAGGATGTCAAAAAGGGGGAACCAGCAGTGTCGCTCAAACGTGTCTCTTGTACCCCCTTCAGTATCCCCTTTTCTGTCTCCTCAGCCATGAGTTAATGAAAAAGAAACTAAGTTGCATGCTTTGTGTACAGTACACGGAGGCAGAAACTCCCCTCGAGCTTTTTACTGTACATAATTTTAGAATGTGCCTTGAAAGCCTTCTTCCTCACACTATGAATCACTTGTATTTCCTGTAAGTATAGCTTTATAGACTTTATTAACTTTTTTTTGTCTTGTTTTGTTTCCCTCTTTCAAACAAATAAGTACCGTGCTCCCCTTTTTTCTTTTCTTTTTTCTTTCTTTGTTTGAAAGCTTTGACTTGATTTCTGTGAGAGTTGAAGCCTTGCAGAAGGAGAGGAGCGAGCAGTAAAACCCCTTGCAGTCATCATGAAGCTACGTCTGACCCGGTCCGCTCACCGCTTGTGTAATTGCTCAGCTGCCTGTGTACGATCTGCAGATGCAGCAAAAGGGAAGGCGAGGAATCTTTTTTTCTTTTTCTTTTCAGGACGTCAAATATGTCGGGACTGTCGGAGGGGGTCGGGAGGGAAGGGGTCATAATGCAAAATTACTAACTGCCATCTTATCTGACAACTGGAATGTAGGTTAAATGTTTCGGGGGACAACTTCACCTCAGTGCAAAGAGATGCTCATTTTCCAGAACAATCAGGATGTTACTGCAGATCCATGGAACGTCGGATTGGGCGAAAGGTCTCCAATATCGCTGTGCACCTGAATCGGGTTTTATTTTTTGTGAGGTAACAAAGATCAAAGTGAACACATTTCAGTTTAAAGTATACCTATGATGTGGAGATATTCGTATATATATACCACAATAGTTACAACATCATGGAAGCAGACTACATGACTGTCCACTTTGTATACTCTTATTTGTATTTGGCTCATTTCATCCTCCTAAGCTTTTATTGATGAGGGTGTTTCTAAAGTTTACTTATTGTCATTACCTTACTTTAACTGTGGAGTAGTTACTGTTTTGTTTTTTGTTTTTCTTTCCACACTTGTGAAAAACGTTGCCTTGCGTCAGTGCCTTAGAACTATTGAATTTGTATTGATTATCTATTCTGTCACATCCGAGTGCCATTTTTAAAACCGAAATTTTAGTAATGTTTAAACCCATTTAAAAGTAGAAGATGGATTATTGTCTCTTAAGCACTTATGCCATACTTTTTTCCTTTTTTTTTTTTCAATCCAAAGAAACCATTTTTTCAGCTTTATCTGCACCCTGGTGTGAAGAGGCAGTTTATTCATGTTTATTAAATGGAAAAAAAAAAAAATTGGATATCTAAAGTGTTTCTTTGATTTTAGCTGGGAAAACTGTCTTTGTAACAGATAAGTTATTTGTAAAAATAATTAAAAAAAATCTATTCTGAGTTTTGGGGTTCGTCTTTGATTTGATCCACTAGATGGCAGAAGAGACCAACATAGGTTTAGATAAGATATTCCTTTTTACAGGATTACAGCAGCAAAGGGGTAAAGTGCACACGAGCGCTTCACTTTTTCCACATTGTGTTATTTTACAGCCTTATTCCAAAATAGATTAAATACTTTATTTTTTTCTCAAAAAGCTACACAAATACCCCATAATGACAATGTGGAAAAAGGGGTTTTGAAATTTTTGCAAATCTATTAAAAAATAGATGAAAAAAATCACATTTTCACAGCCTTTGCCATGGCACTCAACATTGAGCTCAGGTGCATCCTGTTACCACTGACCTGTTTCCACAACTTGATTAGAGCCCACCTGTGGTGAATTCAGTCGATTGGACATGATTTGGAGAGGCACACACCGGTCTATATAAGGTCCCACAGTTCAGTGCATTTCAGAGCACAAACAAGCCATGAAGTCCAAGGAATTGTCTGTAGACCTCTGAGACAGGATTGTATCGAGGTACAGATCTGGGGAAGGGTACAGAAACATGTCTGCAGCATTGAAGGTCCCAATGAGCACAGTGGCCTCCATCATCCATTAATGGGTTTTTCACATTGTCATTATGGTTTATTGTGTGTAGAATGCTGTCATGCAGGAGTCTGTTAAATCAACGGTCAACCTGTTAAAGCTACTACTACAAGGAACTTTCATTTTGTGTTTTTGGCACTCCCTCTGGACAAGAGTGGTAGTGTTTCCTAGAACCAGAATCCCTTTGAGAAAACTTCTTTTTCCTGCAGCAAGGTCTGACAGTCCAGCTTAGTCCTAGTTCTGGTTCTCCCGTGCCTCCTTCCAGCAGCACAGTGGGACCAGAGAATCGTGGAGCTCTGCTCCTCCTAATCTGCAGCAAAAAATTATAGTTTTTAAACTAGAGGTTGACCAATGTGCATTCTTTGAGGCTGACAATGACGCCAGTATATCACTTCCTCATCTCGCAATCACAGGAAGACAGTCGGGGTCAGCGAGGTGGACGAATCCGTGTCTTTATCTTTCTGAAAATGTCTTGAATCACATGACTCATTTGGCTTTGAGTCAGGCTTTGACCAGAGGAATACCATCCGTGGTTGAAACGCATCCGACATGTCCACATCAAATTGGAGCATTACTTGTTAAACGCATAGCGTAGGTTTGAAATTTACATTACTAAATCAGAAAGTAGTAGTAGTTGTTTTGAAGCGCGATATACTGTATTTACATGATATTAAACAGACACTTTAATATCCCAATGCCCATAAAAACATAGTATGTCGTGTGGCATGAAAATGTCCTAGTATAATATGCCATAAAAGTTTGATAAAATACCTGTCAAAAATACCTCTGAGTAAAGAATGGTGTAAAAAAAAAAATCAAATTATAGTGTGTTTTGAATGTCCATTGGTCTGTTGCTCCCACCAACCAACCCTGTACTAAAAGTCAGGATATTAACATCTAATGCCTGTCCAACACATTTATGGATTTACATGACTGGACTGCCTCTTTAATGAGGTCAGCGCTCAACGTGCTGCAGCAGGTATTGCTCCGAGCCACTGCTGCATCAGCACAAAGGGTTGGACAACACTGGAGCGTTCTAACCAGCAGAGAGCAGCAGCTCTCAGGTTCAAATCAGTGTCCATTAAACCATCTTTGGATTTGAAGATTGATGAAGACACGAGGAGAGCGATTTGAGCGCTTTTATTTCACAGGGACAGCAAATACACAGAATTCATATAAAAACAAATCAATGGCATTTCTTTACACAAGTGCAGAACACTAAAATAGAGTTCCTCACTGAGGCAACTTGAGAAAACAACACATGCTGCTTTAATAAACGATTTTCACTGCTACAATAAGTAGCATGTAATGGAGTGTAGTGCATTGCACTTTTATATTAAAGAGATAGCATTCGGCCTGCTACGCTTTCAAGAGTTCAGCAGATTAAGTCACTTTTTAATGCTGAAAATACAGGGCGAGTTTGGAATGCGTCCAACCACGAGTGATACTTCTGCCACCTAATAATCAAGAGAACGAAAAACACGTTCTCTTTTCTTTCTTTCATTTTTCACTTTGCTTCTGGGATGAGAACTCTGGTGTGGACTCAGTTTGAGTCAGAACTAATGTTAAAAAAGTGCCTTTCTAATCTAGAAGGAGATGTGGCTGGTCCTGTAGCTCTGGATGAGAGAAATCAGTTCCGTCAGGTCTGAGATGTGAGGGTAAGCGTTCATGACTTGCTCCACTGTGCTCTGAGGGAAGAGGGTGCTCAGCTGGCTCCTCAGGCCCTTCCTCTGCTCGCCCGGTGGGTTCTTGGCTCGGCCCTGCACCCACGGGTCCCTTGGCAAGCTGTGGCTCTGTCTGTAACAGGGCTGCCTCCAACACTCCTTCTCTGAAAAGGGGCCATGATGCGCCCCGTTCTGTGGAGGCAGAGCAGGGCAGGAGCCCCACGCCAGCTGTTGGTGGTGGCCCATCCTCGTCTCTTGGTGGCCGCACCTGCACTGGCTGCAGGCGGGGCGTTCGCAGGGCAACGAGCTGTTTTGATGAGGGTAGTAACCTCCCCCGCCCAGGCAGGGCCTCTGGGTGTTCCCGCCGAAGGACCCTGAGAGGGAGTAGTCGTCGTGGCTCAGGCTGTAGCTGGCCACTCCGCTGCTGAAGCTGTGTGGAGGACGCTCCGAGCTGTAGGGAGCATCCTGGATGTAGAGCCTGGACATGAAGCTCTCCATGGAGCCGAAGGCCTCGTCCACTTCAGGGCTCGGGCAGAGGCGGAGGCTCGTGTTGGATTGGCTTCTCGGGCTGCCGGCGTCCCTGTGATAGATAAACTGCTCACTGGGCGAAGCCCTGTGGGACTGGTCCTCTAGGCTCAGGGGCGGAGGGGTGGATGAAGTGTATTTGAGCTCCGGCTGATATGCAGCCGGGCGGCAGTGCATGTCCTGCAGGCTCGGTTTGGGAGAGAAGTTCTTGGCTTTGTCTCTCAGCGCCCTCAGCTCATCGGCCACAGACAGCTGCGATTGGTTGGCTCGCTCTGGGTGGTAGAACTTGCACTTGACTCCGTAGGTACACTTCTTTCCTAATAGAACGAAAGTAGAGGTTATTCATGGGCTCCCCACACAAAAACAGCACAGCCCTATTTGTTTTGTCAATCAGCAAGGTATTTTGTGTCAATTGTCTGAATGCTCATTCCCAAAAATGTTACAGAAAGAGGTAGCAAAATAAGAATCCTTTACTTGAGTACCGGCAGGAACAAAACATGCAGAAACAGGTAAACACTTAAACAACGCTGGAGAACTCCAAAGAAAAAAAGAAAAGATTACATGCGTTCATTCTCAGTTTATTTGAAGGCTGAAGAAAACTGTAAAGCAAGACAGATTTGTTGGGAGCACAGCTGCTACTTCTCGAAATATCCAAACTGTCAGGACAGTTCCTCTATGGGACGAGAAAACATTTTGGTCTTGTGAAATCTTTTCTAAACCAGTTTGATCATAAAAAAAAAAAAATCCACTTTGGTCAAACAGAGTGGCAAAAGAAAAAAATATAAAAATCTGCAACTTGATAATGCTCCCATGAACAATGAATTGCTCTGATGAACTGCCAAGCAGTTTGGTTCGGTTCCCTGACTTTCCCTCTCACGTCACCAAAAGGGTCACTGTTCACTTGTCCAAAGAATAATATCCTGGAGTGGCACACCATTTTGTCCATTTGTTTGTTCCCAGACGATGTCTGCTCATGACACCCCGACTTTTCATATTATTAAGTCTTATATGTTTGGCTTAGTTTATGACCAACATACCTTCAGATAGCATCACATTCCCATCAGCCTCGGCTTACGGCAGAGCCGCTAGCGTGGCTGTGGACTCTTGTTTCCAAATGAACCACGCGTTGTGATGGAATGTAAAATGCGTTGATGGCTGTCATTGTCATCGGTTGTAATGCCCCTCAGGAGAGTACAAGAAAGTCTAACCTGAGCGCTAGTGTTTTTGTGTTGGCTGAAACAGAAGAGTAAAACCAACCGTAAGGACAGTGCTGCAGTTTGTTGTCCAGGGTCCACGACTTCTTCCGCAGAAAATCATCAATGGTGGGACCATTTCTCCCCAGAGGATCGTCGGGAGGCATAAACCTGCACCAGCATAGGGACAAATATGAGGGTCAGGCGACGTCAGTTACGTGGAAAGGGGAAGCCCTCTCTTGAAACATGCGTGCAGAAGCGGCGCTGAAGCCGCCATCAGGCTTACTTGTCATTAGCGAAGGTGTACATCAGCAGCCGCTCCTCGATGAACTTCTTCCACTGGGGATTCTCCGTCTGCAGGTCGCGGTAGTTGTCGTTGGACACGATGATGCCGTCTGAGTCGACGGCCAGCTTGATGATGTAGCGGTCGTCGTAGCACACCACCCTCTTGCCGTTCACGCAGCGCGACGGTGTGTACACCAGGATCTTCCTCCTCTCCAGCTCATGGAGGACATGCTGATCTGGGAAACATGAATAAAATAAATGTTTAAAAAGTCAGAAATGCTATATGAATGAGTCCCAGGATGCATCCCTCTTCCATGAGCAGAAGATAATGGCCGACGTTATATGCGGGGAAACCCTAACTGCTGGTGCCGGGTGAACGGCTCCCATGGATAATGGACGAAGGTGCACCTGTACGTATCAAGGGTTGGCGCTGCGTTTCAAATGAGCAGCCAACTATGTTTTACAAAACTGACGTTTTACTGAGGCAGGTGACCTGCACGTGGAAGCAAAGATAAAGATAAAAGCTCATGAGCTTTTATCTTTATGTCCTTGTTGTGATAGTGAGCTTTACACTGCGACCATAAAAGGGTTGAAACTGCACTTGGCACCGAGGACACTTCCTTGTAGCCTGACGACGGTGATCGCTTTCAGAAAAGAAGATGTTTGTTGCCGACTTGCGCAGACATGAACACAATACTGGATTTCTGTTTTGGTAGTTACACTTCCTTATTGTTTGATCAGTCAACCGTGGAAAGTTCAAAACTTGTTTTTCCCCTGTGAAGAATCGGGCTGCCAAACAGGAGGATGCTAACAGAGTGGCATATGACGCCACTGCCAGAGCAGTTAGGAATATGATAGTCTGTCTTATTTCCTTGATTTCGGCGATAAGTAATCTGAGTTGAGCAATCTCCTGCTCATTTCAGGTCTGTCTCAATATTGTGAAAGATACTCAGTGTTGTGTCTTCTACGTTTACTTCCGTTTATTCAAATGAATTGGATCGCTTTGCTGATCGAGTTGATGATACTGACAGTAGTCATGATCCGCATTACAGTGAATTTGTCCTTCAAAAGTCTGAGTCGGACTGGTTTTCTTCAAAACAATAATAAATAATAATAAAGTATATATCTATCTAAATATATTTCTAATGTACTGCACACACTTATGTCGTAACCTCTGATGGTGAGATTACGCTCAACTGGGTCATCGTTGCAATTACAGAACTGTGGGAGCACATTGATTAGCTGTGGAAGCTAATCAATATTTATTGCATTTACAGTAGATTGAATCCCTGTGAGTGTGCTGCGAGAAGGATCATCACCCGAGCAGTTCCCCTCAGCTCAGTGGAGCATTTTAGCCTCTTTCAGCTTCATTATTATTATATATAATTATTATTATTATTATTTTATTTTTTTCGTGAACCAAGAGCTACATGTTTTGGGCTGATGACGCTATGTCACTATTGTTATGCCCAGAGCTAGAATCACGTGTAACAAGCGTGTTTATTTTAAAAGGCCAATGTCTTTTTTTTTTCTAACCCGAACCACCTAGTTTTGTTGTTGAAACCTGACCGGCGACACTTTCATGCCGAAGTCGCTGAAGACGGAGACATCGTGGATCATTTAGCAGCTAAAGAGACAGATCGTTTTCTCAGGAGTTGTTGGAGACCAAATGCAGAGCTAAAAAAAAAAAAAGAGTCAATATTTTACTTAATAATGGACCGAAACACGGCTCAAAATGAATGGTAGTGTTGCTTTGTGTCTGCTGGATGTGTACAAGTCCTGTTTGCCAAAAGGACTTTATTTGTTTTATTTTAATGTCCCCAAAATGTCCCAAAATCAAATTGTTGCAGCTTTTAAATGGAAGTGACATCAATGATGTATTGCTTGGTTGGCAGAGGTTTGTACTATTGGGGAACCTTCTAATTTGTGTCGAAGTACCTGATGGATTCTGGGTAATGACTCCAACACTAGGAATATGTCTCTGTCGCAGATGAACTGAGCCTGTAACACCCTGTAATGGAGCTAAAAGCAGCTTGCCTTGATAATCAAATCCGGCGCTGCAACGGTGAACTTGTCTCTGTTGTGAACGTCAGTGACGTGTAGTGTCATAAACAAGGCTCACATTCTGGTCGGTCCTGATTGGCAGTGCTTCATTACGACGGTTATTGTGTTTGTTTTTTTCGACAACTTCCTCAACCAGGTTCTCGTGGCACCACATGACACGGCCCCATTCAGCCTATTGTCTATAAGCCACCTGCAGCTGTACAATATGGCATCCCGATTGGGTGAGGTCAGCCTGAAGGCAAAGAATGTGCACACAAACCGGACCAAACTGAGCAAAAAGCGAGCAACAGCAACATGGCAGTTCTCACAAGCTGGTGGCGTTTCCCTTTCTGACCACAGATCAGAGAGACCGGGCGGCGCCTCGGTCCAGTCAGGTGACCTCACCTGTGATGGGCGCCTCGGGCCGCGGCTGCTCTTTCCTCCACAGGGGAACGAACACGGTGATGTCTCGCAGCCCTTTGTCCCAGAACCAGCTCACCGCCAGGTGGAGGCCCTGGCACGAAAACACCTTCTTGTCACCATGGCTACAAAGACACAGAATCTAGAGTCAACAAAAAAAACGACTTCTTCTTTAGTGTTTCCGTCCACCCAACTGTGTACACACACACACACACACACACACACACACACACACACACACACACACACACACACACACACACACTCTTCAGGAAGTAGATGTGTTGCAGCACAGTTCTCTAAAACCCTAACCCTAGATGAGGCGCGACGCTCTCTTATTCAAAAATAAAGTCGTATTGTGAATTATAGTGGCTGACAAAGCAGGGGCCACTTTATTTAATTTTTGTATTAGAGAACATAAGCCAAGATTCTTGGCAAAAAAAGAAAACCATTATATTTGGCAGCATAATTGTGTCATCAAATCTAAACCCTGACTCCTTTAAGGAAAAATAATAAATAGCTGTTCCATCCCAAGGGAAGAGGTCCAGGTGAGAAATTATGAGTGGAAAAACAAGGCCAGTGTTCATTTTATCCCTGAAACAAAAGCGAGGGAGTTGCTGCTGAAGTAAACAGGGCTGTTTTGCCTGCCGGAGAAATCAAAAAGCTGCGTGCGTGCGTGCGTGCATTTGAGCGCCTGTGGTTCCCCTTCTCTCCGTCAGCAGGAAGTGGTGAGGCCCTTTGAATACAACAGGGACCAAAGGCGAGGCTTGGCGTGAGTTTTTGGGGGAATCTGAATACAGGTCTATCTTGCATAACTGTATTGGCATGTCGTAAAGCCGACTTTGAATGACGTTTCCTCGATCATTTCTACGTGCAGCCTCATGCTCTTTGTCAAACCCCATGCCATCAGAGAGTTACAAGGAGGCGGATTCGCACACTTGTTTCATGTTTCATTGCTTGGACGGGTTCCAATAAAACCACCGGAGACGCATGTTGGGAGCAGTGGCGCAATGGAAACAAGCAAACACTAGCTTGGAACCAACTGTCTGAGGATCTTGAATATGTACCTGTTTTAAAAAAAATGTGCCAGTTGGGGGCAACAGGTTTAAACGCTGATATATTGAGTCATGGGAAATGTAGAAGCCAGGGGGTCACCAAGATGTATTAGAATTCACTGCCCACTTTAAGCCCCATAAGAGGGGCTTAAAGTCGGCATCTCAACCTTTTTTTTATTTTTTTTATTTTTTATTTTTAAACCTGTCCCTCACAAGTCCCTCAGTTCATTCAGAAATGCGACATTAAAGAAAACCAGAGTGAATGTTTCCCAGCAGACCAGGACAACTGGCTAACTTTGAAGAGGCCCGTACAGGGAAGTGGAGCCTGATGACTGATTCCACGCCTGAGGCCAAAAACACACACACACGACCGCCTCGCCTGGGAACGAAGGTGTTACAGTAAACACTCTCTCCCTCTTCTTCCTCTTTAATCTCACCATGTGTCCTTACAGGAATATGTGTGGTGGAAACATTGCTCTTTTGTTTCCCCCTTTTGAATTTACAGCGTGCCCTCGGCCCACTTGACACAATGCTTGTTTGAGCAAATGCAGACTCAGGACTTCCTTGTCACCAAAGTGGGTCAGGTAAAAGTTGGAAAGGGCGAGATTAGACGCCAGCGTAGTGTGTCACACATAATTAATATTGCAAGTCCCGCCGGACGAGAGTATCAAAACAGCTCAGATTGTGACGGGTCGCCCGAGCGCGTCACTTTCTTTTGAGCCGTTCGGGCACGACGTCACGTTTCAACGTGACGTCGTGCCCGAACGGCTGTGTGAGTGCACAGAGTGAGGGCTGTGTGAGTGCACAGAGGGAGGGAAGGGGGGGAAAAAGAAGCAGGTCGTGTTTTCACATCCCACATCTTTCAAGGGGAAGTGTGCTGCGATTAATTTTGTGAAATGAAACACGAGTTGACACAAATAGGGACGCTGTCATGTGAATGGAAACTCACTTTTAACCCTAAAATAGAGCTGTTGTAATGTTCCTTTTTTATTTTATTGTATTATTCAAGTACACATCTGTCACACCTGAGGGAAGCATTTTTTTTCCAGGAAGTAAAGAAAAAAAAAGGAAAGAATGTGTTCACTCTTTGTCATGTAAAATATTTGGTAATGTTTGGATTGGCCCAAGAATGAAATGCCAACGAGGCAGCGGCTGAAAGAAACTACGTGCATTTGCTCAAATATCGTACAAGCACAGTTTTGAGAAACTACCATTTTATCCCACTACTTAGGTATATTTGTTTTACAACTCTCAGTTGCAGATTTTGCAAATCTCGATAAACCTCTAAAATATGTACAATGTATCAATATAGATTCCATTATATGTAAAGTTATTACATTGACCAGAATTTAAATCTTTCAAATATAATAAGGCATCAGTTATTCTAAGAAGGACCATTTGCCCTACAAATACTTTTGATACTTCATTAAGTACATTCTGCTGATAATATTTCTGTACTTTTACTCAAAGTACTAGTCAAAAAGTAAAAAGACAGAGGTTCTACGTGGACTCACCTCATGGCCACGTTGCTTCCATCGATAACCACTGGTCTGAAGCCAGAGACAGGCTCTTTGTCCGGCCCGGGTCTGGGTAGACTGGGACCAGGGCTGCAGCCCCTCGACACCAGCTTGGGGCTGTTGGGGACACTTTCTTTGCCGCTGCTGCCGTTGCGAGTGTGGCAGGTCTTGATCAGCTCCTCCAGGATGTCGTTGGTCTGGGCGTCGTGGCGCAGGCTCTCCAGCACCCGCAGGATGTCACTGTGCGAGTACCCCAACTTGAGAAACCGCTCCACCTTGGCGTGCTGCTGCATCTGGTGGTCCATAGTGGACCCCGATCCAGAACGGGTGATTCCTCTCCTCGGCCCTACTCTGGTCTGGCTCCTCACTCTGGTCAGCCTCCTCACTTGTCAGCGCCTCTGTGGCAACAACCTGTGTGTGGGGGTGTTTTTTTTAGAGCGGTTGACAGGTGTCACAAAAAAAAAGAGGATAGAGGCAGAGTAAAATTCTCTGTCACTGTCAACACAGGAAACAGGGGGTTGAGGTTTGGCACCCCGCTGATCTGAATCTGCTCTGGTTATCACAACCTCATGACTTCCACGGCTGACGTCAGGGTGGTTAAAAAGCCCCCTGTCTCTCACACACAACAACAACAGTACATGAGGGGTCTGCACTGATCTAATTTGACCTCCAGTGCCACGGAGGTCCCGGGACCAAAAACAGACATGAATGGAGCTGATGCGGGCGCGAGGGCTATTAATGGCTCGAGCCTCACCCCATTCCACACACTCACGCTTATTTATTGCTCGTTCTGGAAACCCCCCCTCCCCTTGGACTTCATGACCAAAGACAAAGATCACACTTTGAGGGCGAAAGAGACCGTTGGGTGACTCACCCCCGCCCCCCATTCAGCGAGTACAGACCTTGAACAAACCGAACCCATGTCCCTCTTCCCTCTGAACTCCTCTCACTGCACTCTCTCGTGCGTCAACCTGACATTCAAAGTATGAGGGGAAACAAAAGATGTTTTTGTTTTGAAACCGGAGGCACCCTGCTCTCTGCTCTTCTCTGCTGCTCCGCTCCAAACCCACATCCTGCTGAGCTGACAGTTCAGTCTGATCAACAAGCTGCAAACGAAGAGGACTCCAAACTCCAGCAACCTTTGCTCTTTGCAACCCAGCAGCCCCCCCCTCTACCTGTCTCTCACAATATATAAAACAAGTCGGGACAAGACGAGCCCTCCGGCAGTAACATACGGTTATCACAAACACTGCAGCTGCATTTCAAGGGTCTGGTTCTGTACTTACACTCAACAGGTGGTGGTGGATCCGAGTCGAATCCCTGTGTCTGTCTCTTTCTCTCTCTGCGAGTGTGTGAGCTGTACTCAGTCAGTCAGTGAGTGGCTCTGAGAAGCAGACCTGTCTGTGTGAAGCTGCTCTTATTACTCATTGGAGGAAGTGACTGCTCGCTGCTGAGAAAAAAAGAAAAAAACAGCAAGGAAGAGAACACTCTGTGAATTAGTGACTACTTCCTCATCAGGGCTGATCTGGGAGCCCGAGGGGTTATTTTAACCTTCTGTGTGCGTGTGTGCGTGTGCGTGCGTGGTGAATAAATGCTGACTGTGACAAAGCAGTATGCAGCACCTGACAGCAAGCAATCGTTTGTACATATTTTAGTTTTTGTGAAGATTATACAGAAAGGACGGGTTGGTTGGCTTTAGAGAGGAGAGGGAGGAGGAGGATATGGATACCATACTCTCATACTTGTGATATTAGAAATAATATTTGATCAAGAGGGAACCTCCTGTACAAAACACAACACCTCAGCAGTGACGTCTTCACAGCAACCGGACAACAAGACGTCCCATCTCGTCAAAGGTCACATGGATGTCACATGAACAAAGACAGCTGTCTGGACTTGGGAGCGAGGGGGCTCAACAACCTCCCCCCTAAAGGCTCAAATTCACCTTTTGATAATATTCATGACATGTGGGATTGTTTTTCGTGATGATCTTTTTATGTTGCTGCCATTATTATTTTGGGTAATCCTAAAACCAAGAACTGGGACAGAGTTCACCTGATTCGGGGAACTGCAGGGATCAAAGTGCCCATTTACTAGACCCCAGAGCCTTCGGATAGAAGTGACCTACATATGCCCACAAAGACAGAACCAGGGGCTGATATCATGGCAAGGAAAGGAAACTACACTACAGAAACAGTAAACTTGCTCAGACCACACCTCATTTTGAACTCTGCCTTCATTTTGTTCCCTCCTACACAACTGGGAAAGTTTCGTGACAATATCACGTTGACATAATTTGTCCACAGAGAGCCATACCTGGCAAAGTACTCACAACACACACAGAGTTGTGGCTGGTAACTGCGAACTATGGACAAAGGAAAGTAATTACTCAGTGAAACAGCCTTTTGATGCTGCCTCTATTACCGATGTTTTCCCAACCAGGATATGTGAGTGAGTGAGTGAGTGAGTGAGAGAGAGAGAGAGATGGTCCTGAGAGGATGAATTCTAATAACATCTTGGTGACCCCGACTTCTTCCTTCAGCGCCACCAGCTGTTTATTAATTATTTCAACACGTCAACTTGATGTGTCGGAAATATTCGACAAACATTCATGTATATATTTTCAATATATTTGGTGACTGTTTTGCATCAGTGCTAAATTAGCAAATGGTGCAAATGGAGGCTGACATGATGAACCTGCTATTAAACTCATAGATACTTCCCAAGCAATACTTGCGTATATCTGCAGTATTTGACTTTGGCATAGTGGCTGCAATACGGTGCTATGGAAACCAGCTGCCTCCGCCAGCATCAGTTAGCCCAATATCAGACGCAACCCGACAGAATGGGCGGCTCCTACAGGCCAAGCAAGAGTCTTGGCTTCCGGTCAAGTGAATCACTCTGAAGATAAGTTGCAACACTTTTCTCGCCACTCAGCTGAGGGTTTTCATAAAGAGTTGGCTATCGCAGTTTTAAATCAGGAGCGCCTTCAACATGCTGCTCACTCTCAGCGCTGAGAATTTTAGGCATTTAACAGATACATCAACCTGCACAGCTGCCGATGCGTTACCTTATGAATAGTGCTTTGAAAGTAACAAAGTACAGTTACTAAAATACTGTTTGTGCAATTTTGAGGTTACATTCCAAATCAGTCCCAATAAAAATAAATAATGGGCCATTCTGTCTCATGAGCGCTTTTACAATTTTACTTTAGTGAAACACAAAATTGTTTTTTTTCTGTAGCTCAGGGGGATGAGTGGTCGTCCCGCAACCACAAGGTAGCCGGTTCGATCCCCAGTCCCCCCATAGCTCACATGTCGAAGTGTCCCTGAGCAAGACACTTGCTCAGGGACACCCTCAACTGCTCCCCGGGCGCCTCACAGGGCTGCCCACTGCTCCCTATCCAGGGATGGGTCAAATGCAGAGAAGAATTTCCCCAAGGGGATTAATAAAGTGCATGTTTCTGTTTTTTTTTTTCTTCCTGTTTCAATGCTTTTTGTTATGTTATTAAGGTTGTGGTCAAACCTATTCAGGATAAAGGGAAAAAAACAGCAGTGTATGACAAATATATCAAATATGTGGCGTAAATATGACTGGCATGGAATAATAATATATGATATTCTCATAAATGGTCAATTACACTCGAATGCTTTTAGTGCTCACAGGTGAACTGTATTCAGGTCTTCACAGCGCTTACGGGCACCTCACCCGTCTACGGCGCTCTTGAACCCCATATCTAAAAAACAAAGCCTTTCTCCGATCATGCATCCACTGATTTCGAAGTGTCCTCTTTTGTTACAACTGAGACCCGTTTTTTGGCCTTTTTCCTAGTTTTATATTTTATTATAGCTTGTAGTGTAAAACACAATTCATCAAAATACAATGTATGCTCTTATCCTTCTATCTGAAGAGCCCAGAATCAGACAAGATCAATGTGAGTACCTTCCAACTGATCCTTGCCTCCTATACTGTATAAAAACACACACACACACACACACACACACACACACACACAGTACCAGTGAACGTATGTAACGAGGTATGTGCGCATGGACCCTTTGTCTTGGATAGGAATTTGAAGTGACAGCGTGCCAGAAAAACCTTCCACTCAGCTACACCTTCTTGTATTAGTCATGTTAACATACAGATGGCGTGACGAAGTGAGCCAAGCAGCAGAACGCCACCGACACAAATCACACGTTGAGGGGACAACTCTTTGCTCCGTAAGCCGACTTCTGTCCCCCTCAGCTGTTAACACACTCGAGCGATTCTAAACATGACTTTGATCCTTTGTGTTCGGTATTGACTTTACAGGAGACCTGTCAAAAACAAAAAAACGCTGCACCATGTGCTATGTGATTGTGCAGGTTGCGTGCCGCGCTCAGCCTGGGGAAGTCTCCGACAGCTGTTTCCCCCGGGGAGTGAAGCTGTGCAATCCCTTTTCTTTTTTACACCCTGCTCGAAGACAACCAACTTTCAGAAGCTGTTCACCTCCACAACACTTATTTTCAGTCACGCCAAACACTACCCACCCACACACAGATTGAAATTTGCAGCGCGACTCTTTTCTAGAGAATGACACATCCCAGCATGGTGAGGTGTACTGGGGATCACAGACAGAATACAAGTTCAGGCTTGCATCCACAGTCCGATATTGCCCAATACGGTCTTCTTTAAAGCTTACTCATCGTGGATAAGGTCTAGGAAGGCCTTGTGCATCATGTCACACACATTTTCCTGGAACCGAACATGTTTGCATCAGCAGACTTCTTTACAACCGGACTGCAACTGGGAGTGTTGCCCGTTGACACAACGTGAGGGTTGAGCAAAAAAAATACTTTCCATCAGCAAACGTTTCGAAAGCGAAAAAAAAAAGTGTCTACATTACTTTTGTTGTATTTTTAACTCATCATCTCACACCTAAACATTCATGGAACTATTTGCGACACGTTGGCTTTTGAGTTTGTGGAGCGAGAGGTGGATGTTGCATCACCCAGCTCTGCGAGGTGGGTGGAGGGAGACACCAGTGAATCCCCTCGGTGCTTTGGAGACGGACAATTTCCATGCGCACATTTTATGAATGCAAAAAAACAACAAAAAAACACTTGTTAAAAACTAAAGTCAAAGGGTGTGAGATTAACCACCTACTACTTTTGTTCTAAACTGAGCAGTGTGGAAGTGGAAAGTGGAAGTAAATACCAAGAGGGGGAAGTCTGTTGTGGAATTCAAATTACCTTAACAGAGGTGGAAAAAATTACTCTGATGATTTACTAAAGTCAAAGTTGTAAAACTAGTGCAGGAATACCGTCACAAGTCCTGGACCCAACACTTTACTTTAAGGACCCGATTCTCTCATGTTTGTGTGTCAAAGCAACGAATGGGGACAACGATGGAATTCAAGGGAGAGCGCTGCAGACGGCACTTGCTAAACGGATTGCAATGTGGTCGCTCGGGGCAACGCGTACGTCCAATAAGTGCTCTGCTTGAGTAAGTGTACTTTTGTCACCGGAAATGAATAATTAATGGCAGAAAAAAAAAAGAGAAGAAAAGATTTTGGGGGATTCTTTTTAATATAGATTTAAAAAAGAAGTTCGCAAACATTTGTTTTTGTTATTCAGAACAATGTGACAAGGACTTGAACATCATCCAACTTTTTTTTACCCTAAACTCAAAGTGATGTCATAGGAAGCCAGTAGTGAGGGCGGCTTGTGAATATTTAGATACCACATAATTCATGCTGAATGCGGGCAACCTCTCTGTGGCTCCATTCCCACGTCCCTCACCTGTACCTACTCCTCTCTTTCTCATTGGACCTCTTGGAGGAGCTGCTGCGGCTCCGGTCCTTGTGGCTATGGCCCCGATCGCGGCCCTCCTTTCCATGTTGGTGCTGGGGTTTGCTGTGTTTGTTGTCCCGGTCTCTGGAGCGGGAACGTGAGCGGGATTGGGAGCGCTGGTGCCCCGTCTTTCGGTCTCGCCGGCTGTCCCTGTCGTCCTGGAAATGTCACAGTAGTGGAATGTAACAGAGTACATTTACTCAAGTACAAGTTCAAGGCTTGTACTTGAGTATTTACCATTTTGTGCTACTTTTTACTTCTACTGCACTAAATTTGTCTGACAGCTTTACTTACTTAGCAGATTACAGTATTTTCATCCCATTCCTGTGAAAACCACGTATCTCCAGATGTGCCGACAGTGAATGTCACAATAAGCTGAGTACAGAGCGTTTTTTTCTGAGCTCATAAAAAGTTGACTTCTTAGAAATGCGTTGTTCTCACAGGACAGGGACGCTGATAACATCTGAACTTGTAGAATATGAAGCATGTCTGTAGATTAATCTCCCCAACACAGTATAAAGGAGTTAAAATGAGCACCGTAAAGGTCTTCAGCAGTAAAATGCAACGTGTACACATTAATGCAGCAGTGACATTAATCCACAAACACAATATAGAATTGAAAACTGTCTCTTTCTGAACCATCGTGCCGCGTTTTGTTCTCCTCTTGGACAAAACGGAGCACACAATCTGTTTTTAAAGAAGACGATCTACAACCTAAAAAGCTCGACAGACCATTCACACATACAGAGTGACGCTCTCAGACATCTGACTGAACCCAACCCAGCTTTTGTGGTAGGTGATTACTAACTTTAGAAATGATATGATACCAAAGCTAAATTTACCGATATGAGGGGAATGAGCATGGGCAACTTATCAGCGGGGCTCTTTCAATGCAGTTTCAAACCACTAAGGGACAAGTTGAGAGGGGATCTGTACTTCCTGGAAACGATGCATCTTTAGTGGACTAAACACAGACAGAGGTTTGAACAATCCTGCAATCCACCACTGTTCAACCATCTGCTCTATTTGGGATTTACTGGCTGCCACTTGAGTAGATGGGATTTTGTGGCGCTCAGCCGTTTATTGAACTATATAATTAGAAGATATCGTCTCATAACTAGAAGTATGTGCCACACGTAACGGCACTCAAAAGAAACGTATCTTCTCCGATGGCCACAGAGAGATCATAAAGCTCAGTCAAGACTTCAACAGACATGTTCCCGACAACAATACGACAGATTAAGTGATTGTCACGAAGAGCAGATTAAATCAAGTACATTTGGCATGTTAACCTTCTCCATTCAACAAGTTAACCTTCTCCATTCAACACAGTGTTTACCTGAGTGATGATTACATAATATAAATCTGACTGAGAAGCATGACATTTAGTGTTGACTGCGAGTAGTCATTTTCATTTGGCATCATGCCATGAAGCCTGCCTCACCTGTCCAGCAGGATCCCTGATTTTAAATTAAAGAACACATTGATGTTTTCAGAATAAGAAAAAACGAGTTCTGGCTTCAAATATTGGTGCAACAATATGTCAAAGAACATACATAATACGGCATTGACGAACCAGTGTAAATTCTATGGGACGTGGTAGTCGGGTTGCTGTTTTTTAAAATGTATTTATATAGAAACTATGTTAACAAGACAAACTGACAAGGTACATACAGATTGACAACATATCCACAGCCTATCGTTTCATTTGTGTTGTCTAAATTAAAACTACAAGAACTTTTCACATTTTATGTAGGTAATTTGTGTGCGGGAAAAATAAAAATGCCAAATCTGTCCCAAAAACAACCACGATTTGAATTTTGAATGTGCTGCCATTTGTCGTTTGACATACTAAATAACTTTTCTGGCATACTGCAGAGTATGGTATTATGGGTATTGGATCTCACTGTGTGTGCGCACTTGTGTAAACATCTGTGCGTACAAGAGCCTGCTCTTACATCCATTTTATTTAGCTCCATTTACGTCGGCCGCTGTTCCAAGTGTGAGGCGGTTACTCAACAACGATCCGAATGAGTAAACTTGTCTGTCTGTCTGTCAACAACCTGGTTACTGCACGCTAACAATGAACTGCAACTCTTTGCACAAACAGATGAAATTATTGATGGTAGGTTTATTTTAAACTAGAGAAAATGGTCCTGAATTTGTGATTAAACAAATGTAAAACAGATGTTCCTAGCTGCTTCCTTGTTGTCAACTGAGCATTTGAATCAGGAAATAAAAATAATAAAATTGAGTTGTAGCTGAAAATGTTAATCATACCTTTTCTTTTCAAATTAATACAGGCACAAGACTTAACTTGACTTTTAGTTTTTCCTGGTGCAACATGTTCGACATCACAAACACACGGGAAACAGTTAATGTAGAAAGCTGCATGGGGGAGGCCATTGAAATGTCACCGCGGTTACTCGCTCTTTTCTATGTTACTTATTCAGTCTCTCTTCAAACGGATGATTTGGAACGACGTTTAAGTGCTGCTTCGACAGAGACGGACGGAATTTGTGCCACTACTGATCGGAGCTGGAGCCAAAAAAATACCCATAATTACTGCAGAATTATTTCTCCTGGGAACGAATGAGTCAGATTTGATCCTTTCCCACTGAAGACAAAAGCCAGGTGTTAGTTGGTGTTTTTTTTTGTCCAATGGGAAAGGGGCTCAGTTAGTAAGAGTACTGTCGACCTGGTGACCTTTGTGTAATAAGGACGGTCAAAGGAGAAACGTTTGGCTCAATTGTTTTGTTGCACCATTGTTTGCACCATTAGCGCCGTTAGCTTCTAGCCGCCGGCTCAGCCATGTGAAGGCCGTAGATGTGGTCTGAATTTTGAAATCAGCCCCTTTAATAATGCATATATGCAATGAACTCAAACAAAACGCCTTTGACTTGTGTGCTACACCCTACTAATATAACCAAAGAGAGTATAACACAATACTGCAATATTGTTGTGTTGTCTTGAGGATGGATACCTTGTGCTTTCTGGACTTCCTGCTGTCATCATCAGAATGATGATGGTGCCTCTTCTCCTTATGCTTCTTCTCGGAGGGCTGGTGGCTCGCCACCTCCTCTTCCTCCTCAATTATCAGGTCGTACTTGGAACTATTATGAAAAGTTATGGAAATCGCCAGGAAGTTGAGAAATCAATTGGCTACCGCAACAGTTTGAATAGCGCAGACTGATACGTTATGACAGGAAGTGGAAAACTAAATCCCTGCCTATTAACACACAAGGATACTCTTGTTTCGGCTTCACTTGATCCTTGAGGGCAAGTTTGGATCGGTTCTCCACGTCCTTCTCGTAGGCGTTGAAGTCATCTTTAGTATACTTCCCACCTAGGAAACAGAGGAGGCTATAAATCACAGTGTCAGATTTAACTCAAAGCTGCTTATGGAGACTGTTTGGATGAGGTTAAACATGTTCACCCTTCAGAACAAAAAGAGAAACATTCATATCAGGCTTCAGTACGAGTACCTTTGCCCTTCCATTTGATCTTTGAGACTGACTGGCTGAAGTCTACGTGAATGCGTCGATCGTCGATGAGCACGTTGTCCATTTTGAAATAGGCCTTTTCACAATCTTCTTGCTTTGGAGACAGAAACGGAAAAAGAAAGCGGTAAAAGAGGAAGTGTAATAGATGTAAATGTCATGTTCTGGAGAAACAGATGACGTAATAATGTTATTAACAAATGGCATACTTTGAATGGTAGTAAGAGTAATAAAACCTGTTGAGGAAATAACTTAAATATATGATGTTCCGACTAATAGTCATCTTTATGAAAGCTCAAACTAACAAAAAAATGTATCAATTAATCTGCTGATTATTTTCTTGATAACTGTTTAGAACAATGTTTTTGAAACGTTCCTAAACTGAGACAAATTAGACCACTAAGCCCCATTTAATATGATTTTGCCCCAGGGTGCCCTATCTGACAGATTATTTGCGGTTACATGCTATAAATTATAGAAAGTGTGTGACAGCCAAGACCAAAGCAGTCATTGTGTTACTTATGGATGGAAATAAAGTACAAAATTAATAATTCCCCTTTTGCTGGGGAGCCCCTGGAACCCGCTCAAGGACTCCTGGAAACCACTGATTTAGTCTTTAAAATATTCAAAAAAATTGTGACAAATGTCAATCACACTTTTTCAGGTGACGTCTTCATCGGTTTTGTTTTGTCCAACCAACAGTCCAAAGAGATTCAGTTTACTAAAGACATACAATCCTGGCCTTTGATATGTCAGACAACAATTCAATCATCGGATCTCTGCAGCGCTAAATAAATAAAGTGTGCAAGCATGAAGTCGATACACGTTGCGTTTCAAAAACTAAAATTGTGTCGTGCTGCAAACAAACTTCCTTGTTGCATTCTTCTGAACATAACATTTTTTTTTAAATTCAAAAGGAAAACAAGCGTAACATCTTCCTGCAAATATATTTATCGGAGAATATAAAATGAGAAAAAAATAAAAACATTTCAGAAGAATTCACTTGGTATCTGCCATCAGATATCCAAGAACAAGCAAGGCATTCATTGACTGTTTATAAAAGGCGGTCAGAAAACACTGATAGAAAGTACAGGACTGTCTGCTGTTGAGGTGCATATTAGTTAAACTATTAATCTTTCATATTCATATTTTTTTGGGCTCATTTACAAGGAAAATGTATACTATTTGCTAAAATGATTTAACTTTATGACTGGATGTCATGTCACTGGTGGAAGTCGGTATATCTCCAACAACCTGCCCAGCGCCCTCTAGTGGTATAAATGTTCACTGCACTTCACATCCAGCCCTATGGTGCACGAAACTGTCGCGTTGCCTCATTTAAAAAGGTTGAAGGTGTTCAGAGAACTGAAGGCCAGTGGCAAAAACCAGCCAGACCGAGTTCACAAGGTCACATTTTTACTCCCACAGTGGACAGCTAAATATAGTATAGTAGTACAGCTTTCACATCTCTAGAATAATACTTCTCTATTGTAATGACTCCAGCAGCCCATGTGATAATTTATCAACACGTCATAAGAACAAACAACAATGGTGTTCATGACTGACTTCCATTATTCACATCCTGCAGGGGGTTTTCTCCTTCTGTCACTTTCACTAGGTGATATACTTCTCCTGTCCTCATAAATATGTAATTGTGTCTTAAACATTATTAACAAGTGACTTAAAAAGTAGAGCTTCCATGAATATTTTTTTTTAGGAAATCGCAACTTTCCTATGTATATTTACATCAATACGTCACTACAAGAAGGAAGACAGAAGTCTATGCAATATGGTTCATGATTGTCTTGTTAAGTCACCCTCATTGCACATACTCTCATAGTTTGGGAAATATGCTTAAGCCCTTTCTTTCAGAGAGCAAAATAAGGAGATTCAGTGTTAATCTAGTGGCATCACACACAGTCGGCGAATACAGGCACAAGATAGTACAGGAGTTTTTACCTGGCTGAGTTGCCAGTCTACCGCAGCATTGATCGGTTAGTTAGGGTCCGAGTGACTGACGTAATCAGTCCGAGTAGGACCCTATTGAAATTGCTGGGATTCTTATTATTTTTCAGGATTCTTATTTTTGTACATTGGCAGGCTTTTTGGGGGACTTGTCATATTCGAAAACTCACCAAATTTTGGAAGGCTGGTCAAGCCTGGTGAAAATAGTGATGTGATAAAGCCGTAAAAAAAAAAAGTTCCAAAAAATGACTCTAGCGCCCCCTAGAAGTTGGACGCCTCTCACCCAGAATGTTTTTTTGACTTGAAAAAAATTCACACATGTCCATCTCCACCTGCTCTACAAAAAAGCCTCTCAGACCCATAAAGTCCGCCTATGAATATTTTCCGCCATTTTGAATTTAGTGAAAAACACATTATTGGAGTTTATTCCTAAACGCTTGGTCCCTTTCATACCGAACTTGGTGGTCATCATCATTGGAGCTGTATCATCAATACTGGATTGAAATTTCTTTGATATCTCATTGCGTTTAGGAGATATCGACCAATTAACCGCTTAGGGGCGTGTCTTGTTTTTAAACACTCCTAACATTAAAACTATTTGGACAAACGACTCCAAACTTGGTGTATATTTGCACATTGCATCCACTAACTTGCAATAAATCAGTCGATCGATTTAAACACTAGGGGGCGCTACAGTAATTCAGGATTTTTGGGGCATTTTTGGCCTATATTTTCCTTTCTGCCAAAGCCTACTCCTCCTACAATTTTTATGCAATCAAGGATGATCTCAAGACCCTCGTGAGTATGGCTTGTGCTTTTTTCGCATTTTCACCGAACGGCCTCGACGTGGCGTGGACCCAAAGACACACCCATTTTCTGCCGTTTGCTATGTGAGAGGAAGCTATTGTAACTCCTAGATACATGATGCAATCTTCCCAATACTCCTCATGTATGATGCTGGTCCAGGCCTGAGTACATGTACATGAAGAAATGTTCAGATTGTCATAGCGCCACCTACTGGCCAAAGGAAATAGACCAAACAGCATTGGATTTACATGCAATTTAAATGACCTGGTCTACTCTTCACCTAGAGCAGTGGTTCTCAAACTGTGGGGCTCAACCCTCTAGTGGGGCGCAGAGGTATTACAGGTGGGGGGGTGATGCTGTTTTTTCAAAATACATAAATTAAAAAAATATATAATATTTTTTTTTAATATATAATATATATATATATTTTTTATATATAATCCTTTATTAATCCCAGTGAGGAAATTACTCTCTGCATTTGACCCATCCTTAGTAATTAAGGGGCAGTGTGCTGCTGTGAAGCACTGGGGATTCAGTGTCTTGCTCTCAAGGACACTTCAACATGAAACTAGAACAGGGATGAACCGCTACCTTGTGGTTTCAGGACAACCACTCTCCATGAACATGATAACTTTACATAGTACAAAAGTACACGGACATAAAACATCATTAATAAATACATGGCAAAATGCCTTTACTTTCGTGGAAATGTTTACGTTACGCCGTTAACAGGTTATGCTTGATCATGCGCGAATCACCGATTCTTGGCGTTTTGTCAAAAGTCAATCTCCGTGAGATCTCTGTGAGGTCTTTTCTGCTGTTGAGTCTCAAAACAGAAAACAGATCTAAGCTCAACATTGAGCATGAATTGAGAGCGGCTGTATCAAATCTACAACCCTGTTTTAAAAATATTTGTAGAGGAAAGCCGCTCACTGCAGCCACTAATACTGATACAACGTGATGCTCACACATCTGCACTCATTCTGTTTTGCACAGGTTGAATGTTATTGTTATTATCTTGAAAATATATTCAGTGCGAAACAGGTTATTTGTAGCCACAATAAGCATTTCTTTTGCCAAATATTAGTTATTTTTGCACAGATAGAACTTTATTTGCATTGTTCTAACAAAGTGATTGCACATGTTATTAGTTTTTGTCTGATGGAGCAATCTGGTTTACTGGGATTTACATTTTCTTTATTCTATTATTTGAAAAAGCACGGATGGAGGAGTCACAAAAAGTTGGACCATTTTGTTACAATTTTGTTGGGGCGCGAACATTTTTCTTCCTCCAAAGTGGGGCCTGACAGAAAAAGTTTGAGAACCACTGACCTAGAGAAACATGATGCATGTTGTCCAGCGTGTCGTCTATCGCCACAGGGCGGATGCAGGAACTGATGAAGTGCTTGCAAAGGGCAATTTCCCGCGTCACGCGCTCCACCAGGGTAAAAGAACGTCAGACCGGCGGGCGAACACTCTCGGCCGGGCGAGTCAGCAGCTGTCGCCCCGGCACGTTCAGGGTCACCGACTCGCCTGGCCGACGACCCCGAACGTGCCGGGGCGACAGCTGCTCGCAGCTTTAATTAGTTAGTGTAATTGTGTGACTTTCAGATCGAAACTAACGTGGCGTCCACAGCAGTACATTGCTTCGCTTCTTTAATGGTTCCCTTGTCTGCTTCTCCAAACTTGAATACATATAAGGAACACTGGGAAGCTACAGAATGATTAAAAAAAAAAAAACTTAAAAAAAAAGAAAAAAAGGACTCTCCCTTTAAACTTTACACAAAACGACACAAAAGTGCACATACGCAGTTGTCATTAGATATTGTACATCACGTAGAAACACAAGATGCTCACCTTATCAAACTCAATGAAAGCGTAACACAGGGAATCTCCACTTTTCCAGTCTCTGATGATCTCACAGCTACACACAACAGAGAAACAGGAGAAACGTTTTAGACACACACACAATTTCCACATGTACAAATCCAATATAAACATTTTGATCATAAAACTTGGATGTTTGCAGTGTCACCTTTTTATGGTCCCGAAGCGAGAAAAGATGATCTCCAGGTCCTCGTCCGTGGTCACTGGATTCAGTTTGCACACAAACAGCACGTTCTCTGGAGGCCTCATATCTGCATCAGGCAGGTCACCCACCTGGAGGAATGTACGACAACAGAGAGTGTATAAATATCTCAGACTGCACCTGTGGTACATCTTCAGTTGCCTCTTCTTCTCACCATCTCCAGCAGGATGGCCTGGGTCTTGGCTTCCTTCTCCTTCAACCTCTCGTCCAACTCCTCCGCTGCTTTCCCATCCGTATCGTCGATCACTTCGTCCGCTCCGATTCGTCCGCTCTGCACAGAAACAGCTGTTATTGAGGCAGAAGATGCCGTTTGTACATTTACTATAAACTGTACATATCTGTCATGTTTCTCCCTCCAGATAAGGTTTCTGGTTTCAGGTCTCGAAAATCTGTTTCCGGGTTATCTTAAGTCAAGACAGTGTTGGCTTTATATTTTTGTATGAGAGGAAAAAGAAAAGTAAGAACTCTCACAGCCTTAATGAATCAACAGCATCACAGCACTCACATCTAGCTGCTCTTTGGTGGGCTCTGGCGATCCATCAGGCACTGGCAAATCAGGAGGGTCATCGAAAGGGTCTTCCAGGACCACCGTGTGGTTTACCCTGCAGCAAAATTACATTCTCATCTCATGACTAGAAAAATGTACACTGAGGTTTTTCTTTCTGCAATATAATATGCATTTTTGGACGGATGGGATGCCACTGTATTTGGGTTTGGGTTTTTGTGTCGAGCCGTCAGGGTGCGGGGGAAACGGTGCAGTGCAGGATGTGAATGGAAACATCCTGCATGCCAACGTCATTTCAGTTTCATAGCACTGGAGATGCTGTTCAGTTTCATGGCCTATTGTTACCTTTTTGGAATGGTTCATTGTAATACAGAAGAGTTTCTTATTTTTATAATGAAAAGAATTTTCCAAAGTTGCCAGTGGATAAAATGCTCCCTCAGTCCCCAGAAAAGAGGATTTATATCATCTTTTGCAAACGTGCACGAGCATCTGTTCAAAATAGATGAAAATAAACAAAACCGTGACTCCTAAACCTGGATATGAACCCGACCGTGACTTCTGTGTAGCGTTACAACTCTAGTTCACCTGATATCCTGAAATGGGACAAAGTCCTTGTCCACGAAGGTCTCATTGATTTTGTCCAAGACCTCCAAGCCTTCCGTCACTTCCCCAAACACAGTGTGGACTCCATTCAGGTAATCCAAGTTCTCACCCGTGGTTATAAGGAACTGAGGACAGGAATGACAGATTACAGACATTATGCAACACACCCAGCAGGGAGCGTTTGATCTCCAAGTTTAATACGATTCACGCTGAAAAAGCAAAAACTCTTCTGCATTCTTCACTAATCAGCTGATTTATACAATAAATTATATTCAAGTATTATTATTTTTTAACTTAGACGATCAAACGTAACCATCAAACTAGTAAAAGGCATTTAATGTTGCTTTTTGCAACTTGTAGGGCAAACGACTGCGTGACTGCACATCTTATTCACCTGGGAACCGTGCTGATTGTTTCCATTGTTCACCATGGACACCGTCCCCTTCTTCCTGTGTTTAATGCGTGGCGCTTTCTCCAAATCAAAAAAGCGGGCCTGGTCCCCATAAATTTTGCTAATAAATCACACGGGAGAGAAAACAAAAAAAAGTGTCAGCGTTCAACTTGCGGTGTAAAAAAATAAGTCACCGCGACGCCGAGGATGACTGACCTGTAGATAGATTCTCCACCACGTCCCGTCCCAGTGGGATCTCCGGCCTGCACGATGAAGTCTCTCTGAAGAGGAGACAAACACGGTGTTACAGCATCTCGCACAGTGTCCACCTTCAAAGCTGGACCGATAAATGAGGTGTCTTCACCAGAGCCTGATCATTAATAGAAGATATACCGTATTGGTCCGAATATAAGACGACCCTGATTATAAGACGACCCCCCGTTTTTCAACACAAACATTTAGAAAAACAGATTTGCAGACTAGATTTGCCGAACAAAGAACTTCATTTTATTTTAAAATAACAATATTAAAAACACAGTGAATTAAACACAAAGGCAAACTATGTACAGTATGATTCAAAATTAATATCAAGCAATAATAAAGCAACATTGTGAACATTTTTAAATAACAGAGAAAATACAGGCCACACATTTAACTAAACTTAACAAAAATTCGCCAAACTTCTCCTCCGATGTCTCTCTATCCCTCACACACGTCCTCTGCCCCGCTGTGTTCGCTCTCGCTGTCATCGCTCCCCAGCTGCTCCGCTTCCACCGGCTCCTCCCAAAGCACGTCATCCTCGCTGCCGTCCAATGCATTTGAGATGCAACATTTTTTAAAGCCATCGATGATGCTCTGTGAGGGAATAGCATCCCATGCATGCAGGATCCATTCACACAGTAGACGGACTGACGGCTTCTGTATTTTCCTGGTCGGTGTGAGTGCGTGGTTGCCAGACAGGAGCCACTCTGTGTATTTTTTTCGCAGGTTATCCTTGAAAGGCTTGTTCACAACTACGTCCAACACCTGTAGCTGGCTTGTCATTCCCCCTGGTATGATCACAAGATCCCCGTTCATTGCTCGCACCTGACTTTTCACGGGCTCAGTCAGATGTCCGCGGAACGCATCCAGAACGAGCATGTTCCTCCTCTTCCTCAGTCCCCCGTAGCGTGCGCCCCACACAACCTTTAGCCAGTCCACTACAAGCCCCGACTCCATCCAGCCCTTCTCCTGGGCGCGCACAATAATGCCAGCTGGCATTGGGTCCTTTGGCACTGTCTTACGCTTAAGAATGACATACAGGGGGAGTTTGCTGCCATCAGCGAGACATGTCAACATGACAGTGACGCGGCTCTTCTCGTTGCCCGTTGATTTCACCAACACAGACTTTTCTCCCTTTCTATTGACAGTCACCGATGTTGGCATGTCGAAATAAACGGGTGTCTGATCAGCATTGCCGATCTGATCCAGCGGGTAGGAGTGCTTCTTCCTCAGGTTGATAACAAAGCGCTGAAACGAAAGCAGCTTCTCTCCGAAGTCTGACAGCAGGCGTTGGGCCAAACTCGTTCTCCGTCTAAGTGACAGTCCATTACGCCGCATCATCCTACGACACCAGCCGAGGCTGGCTTTAAATCCAGTGATGTTGAGCTCTCTGGCGATTTCCAGGGCCTTAAACTGGATGACAGCTCTGGTAATGGGCATTCCCTCACTTCTTTTTTCCCTGACATATTCAAAAACCCTCCGGTCAACCTCAATGAAACGACCACTTTGAGGACCACGGAAGGATTTTCGCTGACTGTTAGCATCTTTTAGACGTTGTTTTTCTGCTCACCATCTTCTTACATTACACTCAGTGACCCCGAATGTCTTGGCAGCTTGGCAGTTGTTAGATGACTCTGCCTTATTGACAACCATTATTTTGAAATTGGCATCATAGCTCCTCCGCTGTTGTTTATTGACCTGGCCCACTTTTGAGCCACTTGTCTCTAAATGGTCAGCCTGTCTTTCCATCTTTAAACACCGGTAACGGGCTGGTTGTTAAGGACGCCTCTTCCCTCCGTCCGGAACGAATTTTTGGCGCCATCTGTGCCCGCGAATGTGTATTGACATTTAAAGGGAGCGCCGAAGAAGAGAAACTGCGCTCTGAATACTAGACCCCGAATATAAGACGACCCGACTTTTTTGGACCTATTTCGAGGGGAAAAAAGGCCGTCTTATATTCGGACCAATACGGTACTTCACGTTACTTTTGAGACAAAACTGCCTGCTGCTTCGTTAAGATCGTATGCTTGGATGGATTTTAGGATGTTGTGACAATATGATCACAAGGAGACATTATAACCTAAACAATTTTGAAATCCCCCCAGCTATAATTCAGAGTCAATCAAAGTGGTGAGCACTATGTAAATGTAGATAAGGTGTACATCAAGAAATTCCCATTGCAACATCGGCTGGTATTGTTTTTGGATTATTGACATATGGAACCTGAGCACTGCCACATCAACTTGCTCCGGAGACCCAGTGCAACAGTGTGTGTCCTCACTACACACTGCCCTGTGTCCAGTCAAGAAGCCAAGGACAGCAGTCATGCACCCTCGCCTGTCAGAGTTTGGTGAACAAGAGCGGCAACAACAATATAGCAAGTTGGGTTGCAGCCATTGTTTGGATTTGCACCAGGGGACCTCGGGACCTGTGTATTTTCTAAACTCGGTTTTTACCTGCATGGGCAAATGCTTGGACTAAAATTAAAGTGTTGCTAAAAATGTATCTACATGGGAAGCTGGGTGCTAGGTCTATAGTTTTTCACTCGTGGTAGGGCACAATAGCGCCCTCCTCCGGCGAGTTTGCGCCACGGTCCACCCGATATTGATCCAAACCTTTGTTGTTACAGAAGTCTGCAAGGAACCGTTCAAGTTTTACCTGGACATTGTGGATGAGGCAGTAGTTGTAGTACTTTATCTTGCATAGTTTCAGGAAGTTTAGGCAAGCTGCGAAAGGAAAAATTAAAAAAAGAGCACAGGTTAAACCGACAGTCATTTCAACGAAGAGTGAAACACAGCCAAACCACACGGCTATTGAGCGTAAATGAAGGAAGGACACATGAGGGGCTTATTCCTGTTGTGTTGTTCATGCCGATTTACTGTTTGCTAATGTTAAAGAGGCAAACGAATAGACGCAGGCAAGCTAACAGCCCGAGCTAGCATACTGTACACTGCGCAGCAGCCGGTTAACGGCCGTTAAACTCAACCAACAACCGGCTCGCGAGGCGAGCTGCCGTCACGTGCGTATCATTTAATATTCTTACTTTTGGGCCTTTCTTCTGTGAACAAATCAATGACAATATCGCCCAACGTCGTTTCAAGGAGCACCGCCATGCTGACGTCCTCGGTCTCGCGAGAGAAGAGTGTTTTGGGGACAACTCCCCGCGCGTGCGCAGCTCACGCGTCTCACTCAATGTTTTTGTTTTAACGAACGCTGTCGTCTTGTCTGGCGGTTATCGCAAAATGGAAACGGCGGGTCTAACGATAGCAATGAGCGTCATCTCGCTCCTTTTCGCCTCGGCGACGTGCACGGAGTCTTCGCCCAGGCAACTGAATACGGTAAAGTGTCAACAACAACGAACTGAGCCAAACCCGGTGATGTTGACGTTAGCATCGCGTTAGCTTAGCTCCCCCCCGGTCGTCCATTGTGTCACTAACCTCACGTCTGGTTGTCTCTTCTCTTTAATTATTGATCTCCAGGAAAACATCCTGATCAACGTGACGGCGGGGACGCTCGCGGATACGCAGCTGCAGGACTCCAACAACCTGCAGGTATACGGTAACGCTATTGGACAACTTGTGTAACGTAGACGAAGGTACAAAGCTGGGTCATTTTTCAATCATATTTATTTTTTCCCCAGATCAATTTGAACATATCGGTGGGCGAAGAGCAGGTGCTGGTCAATGACATCCCGGTGGAGCTGTCGGGGGTCACCAGGTTCAACTGTCAAGCACTCCTCTGTGGGTTTTCCTCTCATCACTCGTGACCAATCCAAGTACTAAACTATAATAACAGAAACCAGAAGAAAACGAATCTAACCCTTCAGAATATACGTTGATCGCCTGTTAAAAAGGAAGTATTCTGCAGGGCCATTACATTGCAATTGCTTTAAAATGTGAGGCAAATTGCATGAATCAGTAATGGGCTTTAAATCCCCTGCTTAACTCTTAAATATGTTTCTTCGGTTCAACATATTTTGTTCCTCTTTTACTGTAGATTGTTGCCACACATCTTTGTTTAAAAAATACGTAATACTTAATAATATACTTAAATTCTATCTGTCGCACTTTAACAACCCCTGCTGTTCTTTTGAGGGTGGCAACTAATATTATAAATGATTCCCATCACAAACAATCCGTCTGGCAAAAACAAATGTTTTACTTGATAAAGGACTTGACATTTAATTCATAATCAAAAATGTCACGGACAAGGTTACTGCTGTTGAATTGATGGAAGTTAAACATGTAAAGTGTTGGAGGAATGGCATGAGCGCGTACATTGAATACTATTTTCCCAGTAGACGGCATCAATGGAACCAGTGAGTTTGAGTCTGGGGACTTGGTGTCCACGGTCACTCGGGTGATGGTGAGCCAGAACCGACTGTACAGCGACTCAGAGGAGGTGGTGGCTCTGCAGGTGTTCAGTGAAGTGATCGAGATGGAGGGCAAAGAGGTAAATATCTCTTGGCCATGATAATTAGAGAGGCATACTCACAGAACCTTATTCTTGCAACTTTATAAATTATATAAATCTTTTCAGAACGGATGAATTAAAGTAAAAAAACTTTGATTTGTAACTTAAGCATTCGTATATGACTTCACACCCTTTGGGTTTGTATCCTGTAGGTCCAGCAGCCTGACATGTGTGAGGTAAAAATCCTGATGAGCCCAGATTTCCAGAAGCTGGCTCAGTTTACCAACATCTACCCCATCGGACACAGCGAGATCTTCAGGGTTCCCAGGGAGAACGACGTGGTTGTCACAGATCCGCCAAATCCCAGAAAAGGTATGAAAACCCGGCGCCTTTCCTGAGCCTCGTTGTTATTGTAATGCAGACACTCTGTACTAGTCCAGTTTAGTGTGTGCGCTCTCATACTTTCCTGTTTAAAAAAATCAGACGAAGAGCAGCTGATGTCCCAGACCACCAGCCAGTACCCCTTGAAGCACACGGAGACCACACAGGAGGAGATTGCAGCACCGGGAAAGCTCCCGGAGACTCCGCTTCGCATGGACCCTGACTTGCTGTACGACGTCAGATACGACGATGAGTTTGATGTCAGGGAGCCGAGCCAGCCGGACCAGATTCAGATGGAAACTCCGCCCAAAGAATCTATATCCTCTTACTCTGTAAGTCTGACACCAGACCTAGTTGATGGCGTTGTATTTTAAAGGTACAGCAACTCACTGGAAACCAGTAAAACATATATAGTTTTAGAGATGAATTTGTACATTTACTAGTTCTCACATTACCAAAAGACTTAATACCACACTGCACTTTTCTAGACTTTTATAATTTTGAGCTAGCTAATACGGCGCGTGGAATTCCAGTAGGAAGGCAGAATGCAGCTTTATAAACAAGACAACCTCCCCATAAACTTTCAGTCATTTTGGTTTGTTTTCTGGCCTTCGCTTGGAAAAGCCTTTTTATAACATGCGCGTTCTTGTGCCAGCAAAGGAAATGCTCACGACTGTGTGTGCGTCCTCTCCTCAGGCCATGTGTCAGTGGGTGGAGGGAGTGAGGGAGCGTCTGAGGCGTTTCAGTTCCGAGTCGCTGCCTCTTTTCTTCCTGGTGATGTGGGTGGTGGTGATCGGCGTCGTCGGGTCAGCGGTCATCGTCAAGATCTTGGACATGTTCTTCCCGACCTGTGAACATAAGTGAGTTTGTGTTGTGGGGATTATGAGCACAAATAATCTGATGGAAGGTGTACTTAACCGTTTCATCGGCGACCAAGTTGACCTTTCTTACTCGATAATCTTCAAAATGCTGAACTTTTGTCTCCTATTTTTTGTTTTTTACAGGCACATTTTTCATCTCAACCCTGTCACACTCATGCCGGAGGACGAGAAGCACACTCTGCTGGAGAGCATAGAATTAGAGGCAGAAGAAGAGGAAGAAGAGAAGAAGCCTTGAATGATAATTTACTTGGGCAGCTCCTTTTTAGTTTCAGTTTGTTCTTATTGATTCTTTAACTTTGGTTACTGTCTTAAATTTTCAGCATTTGTCGTTAGCTTGTATTCAAATTAGTGAACCAGCTGGTTTTGTTTTCACCTCGGTTAACGCCTTTGAGCACAATCGCCTCGGAGTGGGAGCGGGCCACCAAACAGATTTCCTGCTGGTCCTCCTCAAATTTAGTCCCATGTTTATTAGTATGATAATACCGATTTTGTGATGTTGGCCGTGGTGGTTGGAGCATCGGTCACCCAGCAGCACGCCAACCTGCGTCTGCAAAACGAGCACCCTGCACGAAAGGGCGTGGCCACACGCGCACGTGAAGCGACCGCCGGTCTGAATGCGCACTTCTTTGCTAGTAGTTGAGGTTGCGACATCGCCCAGTCACAGATCGCCGAAGTCGCACTCTGCACGATGCGAATCTTCCATCAATTCTATCTGGTCAGATAGAATTGATGGAAAGCCCCCTTCTATCAAGTCACAAATGACTCTACTTTGTTACTTACATGTTAAAATAGCACGTTAGTTTTTTTTTATACAAAAAACGACCTAAATCATTGTGTGCTTTACATTTCACCAGGCCGTAGCAATGTGGCTCATTCTTCCAAATTTGCCTTCATTATTGTTAATATATATATATACATATATATATATATATATACACACACACACACACACACACTAAAAATGATTAAGTGACTCCCGCAAGACTTACTGTGTGGTTGCAGAGACGAAGTCAGGAAGTCGGTGCTTTGACCCTTGCATCCGACACTGAGCAAAAAGGGAAATTAGCGCACATTCCTCAAATTGTTGAACTATTCCTTCTAAGCAAACACAGACAAGAGACCTAAAGAAGTGCTCAGAAGAAAAAAAATACTGGCAGGCTGAAAGGAGACCGACAACATAAGCAGATATGAGAACTGTAGGTTCAACAAATGAATATGAACAAACTGGACATTTCAGGGCCCGCACCCAATGAGTTTGAGTCTTTGTGTTCACTGAAAAGACGTTCTCAATGTAGCAGCTCTGTACAGGTCACACTTTATTCTCACACAATGCTTTCTCCAAAAAATACACCCCACTGCTGAATGTGAAGAAAACTAAGGAAGAAAATGCACTATAAGGAGTTTACTCAATCCACTGTTTAATGGGAGGCAGGTGATACCTCCTGTCTGTCGTCCTTTTGAGTGAAGATAAAGAAGAATAGACATCACATTTGCATCTGTTGTTACAGATAGCTCAGATGAAATAGTCATATTTAACCTAAAAGGTTAAAAAGATGCTGCTTACTGTCTGGAAATGTTATTACAAATCGTGTGTCTGCACATTCAGTGAGACCTCTTTTAAACCCTGAATGTCACTACTGAAACAAATCACCTCCCTTTTAAGGCCTGTTTTCCACTATTAAGGCTCATATATTGATTGTGTTTCTTCACAGTTCCTCTGTGACTAATCGGGGTGGGTGGGGGCGGGCTTAGCGATTGATTTTCTTTGATTGTTTTGATGTGTGGTTTCCTGTTGCCAATAATGGAGAGGGGAAGGGAGGTTGTTCAGATAGTCTATGCACTCCAAGTGCTGAGACTGGACCGATGGAAAACACAGCGGGTGCACCAGACATTACCGCAAATTCAGTGTGTAAATTATTGTTAAAGGAACAGAATCTGCACTTAGTTTTGACTTTTGGAGTGAAAACTGGACTTCACTCTGCATGGATGGTTTTTATTTTTGTTGGAGATTATGGACACAAGATTATTTGTGAGGGACCAGGGAGGTGGGCACAGGGCTAATTATTGGTTGAAAAAAGTGGGTTTAATTAATCCCAAACTCCAAGTGTTTCAACATGGTTTTTGTGTTCTTTTATTTTGAAATGTACTCGTCGTTCTTTTCTTTAAAAACACCGTAAAACGTCAGCTAGTACAGAATAGTATTAGTCAGGCATCGGAAAGAAATCGAAAACAAAGTCGAAATGTTAAGAATAAAGTCAAAATTTCAATAACTGCGCTATTTAACCCTATTTTGATTTATTCTCAAAAGTTAAATTTTATGCTTGTTATTTCGACCTATTTCTCAAAATGGTATTTTTACTTTATTTTTCCCCCTCCTACCTGGCCTTAATATTCCTCCGTTGCTGTGGACCTCACTGAGGTTGTGAACTTGTCTCCCAGGGGCAGAATGCATGATGTACTGCGTTAGCAAAAAGGTGCATGTGTAGTCTAGCTAGTGAATGCAGTTTGCTGTTCTAGCAGCAAGTTCGACAGCAAAACTGAGAAGCTGCATGATGACTCAAAACCGCTCAACCCGTCTTGGGTTCAGCCTCAAATTCCAAATTGAGTAACTCACTAAGTTAGACTTCAAGGCAAACCATGTCGGGCATGAATCCAGATGTGTTGCTGAAGAATAAAATAACAAACATATAGTTTGATTTGCTTTTTGTTTAAATGTGGGAAAACCCAAACGTGTTATTATTTTGAGACATTTGTGTGCATACATTGTATGAATTACAGCTGGACTGTGTATTTGGGTCTATAATCCTGCTGATTAAATGCTTTCCTTATGACCATCAAGCCTTCGTCTTGTGTGATTATTGTGGTTGCACACTGGACACTCGCTGCATTGTTCTGTCCCTGAATTGGGAGTATATTAGATGAGGACTTTGGATTTGAGTGAGCTGCCAAATTTCCTCTTCCAGTTCTGGATCTCCAAAGTTGCATGATCTCAGTTTGCAAGCAAATTTGACATTATAGATGCACTGAGAAACTTGTATGCATTAGATTTGACATGCAGGCAATGCTTTTAAAAACCCTGAAAACTATGCATAGATGTCCAATTGCCTAAAATAAAGAAGCCCAATGGTAAAAATCTTGTTTCAGTGTCAGGGCCTTTAAATCCCACCTTGGGGCTTCCAGTGTGGTCTATTGGCTTTCTTGTTCATCTCAGGGCACGATGCATTCAACTCTAAAACGTTGGACAGGAAGCAAGTGCCCTCACATTTTCAAATACTGTGAATGTACCAGAGCAGGTGGAAAGAAGTGGCAGACTTAATTGAAATCATTGCGAAAGCATTGTGCGCTCAAAATGTGCTTTGAATGTGTGTACCGCTTTAATCTAAGGCTTATACACTCACCTAAAGGATTATTAGGAACACCATACTAATACTGTGTTTGACCCCCTTTCGCCTTCAGAACTGCCTTAATTCTACGTGGCATTGATTCAACAAGGTGCTGAAAGCATTCTTTAGAAATGTTGGCCCATATTGATAGGATAGCATCTTGCAGTTGATGGAGATTTGTGGGATGCACATCCAGGGCACGAAGCTCCCGTTCCACCACATCCCAAAGATGCTCTATTGGGTTGAGATCTGGTGACTGTGGGGGCCATTTTAGTACAGTGAACTCATTGTCATGTTCAAGAAACCAATTTGAAATGATTCGAGCTTTGTGACATGGTGCATTATCCTGCTGGAAGTAGCCATCAGAGGATGGGTACATGGTAGCCATAAAGGGATGGACATGGTCAGAAACAATGCTCAGGTAGGCCGTGGCATTTAAACGATGCCCAATTGGCACTAAGGGGCCTAAAGTGTGCCAAGAAAACATCCCCCACACCATTACACCACCACCACCAGCCTGCACAGTGGTAACAAGGCATGATGGATCCATGTTCTCATTCTGTTTACGCCAAATTCTGACTCGAACATCTGAATGTCTCAACAGAAATCGAGACTCATCAGACCAGGCAACATTTATCCAGTCTTCAACTGTCCAATTTTGGTGAGCTCTTGCAAATTGTAGCCTCTTTTTCCTATTTGTAGTGGAGATGAGTGGTACCCGGTGGGGTCTTCTGCTGTTGTAGCCCATCCGCCTCAAGGTTGTGCGTGTTGTGGCTTCACAAATGCTTTGCTGCATACCTCGGTTGTAACGAGTGGTTATTTCAGTCAAAGTTGCTCTTCTATCAGCTTGAATCAGTCGGCCCATTCTCCTCTGACCTCTAGCATCAACAAGGCATTTTCGCCCACAGGACTGCCGCATACTGGATGTTTTTCCCTTTTCACACCATTCTTTGTAAACCCTAGAAATGGTTGTGCGTGAAAATCCCAGTAACTGAGCAGATAGTGAAATACTCAGACCGGCCCGTCTGGCACCAACAACCATGCCACGCTCAAAATTGCTTAAATCACCTTTCTTTCCCATTCTGACATTCAGTTTGGAGTTCAGGAGATTGTCTTGACCAGGACCACACCCCTAAATGCATTGAAGCAACTGCCATGTGATTGGTTGATTAGATAATTGCATTAATGAGAAATTGAACAGGTGTTCCTAATAATCCTTTAGGTGAGTGTATCTTCCAATGCATGCTCACTCAGTCTTTTTTTTATTTTTTAAAGGACTATCTGCAAATATAATCGCCAACAGAAGTCCTATTTATAGATACTGTATATTGCCCATCGGCAACATCTTAAAACTGACGGCCCTCGTTTGATTGTGAGGTTTTGACTTTAGTTTGACAACTGACAAACTAGGCCCATGCTGACTCCAAATACAGTCATAAACAAATTGTAACAAATTACAATCCAAACCTACTGTAGCCAACGCAAACTAAGACAGACAGACTAATTTGTCTCGCTCCTTTAATTCCTCCTCCTCCTGTTGTCCACTGATATGCCAGTCCAGTGATCCGTAATCAAGGACACAGAATTCACCTGATCTGTATTTCCCAACGGCAGAGGCTGTATGGTGTCAAGAGCACTGGAGAAATCAAAGAGCAGGATCCTCACTGTGCTCCTGAGCCTCGTCCAGGTGGCCATTAGACCGGATGCTACTTCCTGTAGTAGTCAAACAGCAGGGTTCCGAGGTGGGAGACTAGCATCAGTCTCAAGGGTTTTCATCACGTGGGACGTCGGAGCCACTGGACTAGTCGCCTTAGGCTTCGAGTTGCCTTTTCATGGGTATCGGGATCCGGCACACTGGGGATCTTCTCCGGTCTCAAGTTGAAGATGTGCCGTCAGGTCATTGTTGGGCTAACAAGTTACAGTCCAGGTTGAAACGACATTGTCCACACAGACGATAAGTTGTTTTATTCAGTGATCCAGTGTGTGAGCCCCTCTTTGTCCTCTCCATATGGCGGTCAGCACTTCCTAATTGTTGGTCTCAAAGCAGCCCATCAAAGACATTACCACACATTTAGTGTGTGGGGTGATTATTAAGAAATAATCTGACTTTAGCATGGATATTTTTTTCAAGCCTCCCTCTCATTCATGTTAGAAATTGGTCTCCTCAGTATCTACGGTTTAACAGTAGCTCAGCCAGTTGTAATTGAAAGTGAAGGTTTCAGCATGTCCTCTGAGTGTAGTCCCTGTTGTCCCCCCCAGCAAACGTAACGCAAGACAATGTTAATATCTATAATCAATAACTTTATTCATAGAAATATCTTTGTTAGTGTCATCTCCAAAAATTTGAAAGATCCCACACAGTTCACACACATAAAATCAAGTGCGTTAAAAGAACACAAAACAAAACAGGAGTAACATTTGATACGATTAGATACATTGCTACAAAGTAAATATTATGACACTTGGGGACGCAAGGTAGCAGTAAAACATCTCTGGAATTGAAATTAGTGTGTTGCAGGAAAATGTACATCCTCACAATTGTCCATTTTTCCTCAAAGCTACGGTGTAATTTGTCTTACATGTTGAGGATTTCAGGATCATTAAAAGAAACGTCAGAATTTGTGAGAAATAATAACCATTTTCAGACGTTGAGTCTTGAGTCCCCCTTTTAAGATTTTTGCATAACATTAACATAATGTACAATATGAAGAGGCGCCACTTTTAAAGAACATGTATTTACCTTAAATATAAACCTATTTTTCAATATCACCTGACTGATACAGAAAAATCCACCGCCACAACCTGCCACACATTGTTGTCATCCGACAACAATAGTTACACATTTTGGATCCTGGTGTTTTTCAGCAGGACCCAAACTCGTCGATCCACTTTTCATACTTCTCCAGGTCAGTGGCGGACACGGATTTGGACACTTTCCTCATAGCGGACTCAAAGTCCTCCATGGTGGTGGGCATGTGCATCTCGTCCCGAGAGATGTTACGGATCTCCTCTGGCGTGAGGCCTTCAATTCTCCGCCGCATGGCCATCAGAGAGGCGTCCCTGTAGCAAAGCAACAATGGTTTCAGCAGAGGCTGCTTTTTCTTTCTTTTAAAAAAAATAAATAAAAATAAATAAATAAAAATCACATAAATGACAAATATTCCTACAATAATCCAGTCAGTCTTTGCATTTATTGTGCTCTTAAAGGCAATCTTAATTTGTTGTACGACATTGGCAGTTGAAATATTTCAACTCCGGCGAAAAAGCGAATATTCGCAACGCTTTTTCACCTTTATCGCGCCGCCCCGCGAAAAATTCGCTTTTCCGCAACCATTTGCGTCTGTGCATTGATTTAACATCAGGGTTTCCCCTACCGTTAGAATAGGGGGGCGGGGCGCCCCCCTGAAAAAACCCTCCGCCCCCCTGTAATTTTCTCCGTCGCGCCAGATCACAGACGTGATTTAAGGTTCCCTTTCCTATAAACAGGTCTACACCTTGTTATTTTATTAAACAAACTCAATGTTCTTATTTTATTGATCGTATTTCTGTCTATTTCTGTCATGGTCGCGTTTACAACTCTACTTTGCTCTCGGTAACGCGCACCGCGGAGATCCGCCCCGATGCCCACAGACTCGTGCGCGCGCACAGGTGGGCAGAGAGCACGCTTCCATCAGCCGGCAGAGAGCGTCCAATAATGTCGCGTGGAAAGAAAACAGATATATCTGCGTTTTTTAAACGCTCCCAACGTCGCTCCCAATGTCCCAACGTCGCCGCCGTCGTCGCCGGCCGACACCCCGCCCCCCTGAAGCTGTAAACCTAGGGGAAACACTGAACATGTAATCTACTCGCGCGAATATTTCGCAACTCTTTTGGTGTGAACACGGCATTAGTCATCAGTGTCGTCCATGCTAGTAAATTAGGATCCATAAATACCACAAATTTCCACTTGTGACCACAAATGACCTATTACTCTATTTTCCCCAAAAAAGCTACTATCTTTTAGTTCTTAGATTTCTATTATGACATGTTGCATTTATTTGACTGAATATTATACAGAAAGGAACTGCAGGGAGAGAAAAGGGGTATGGCAGGGGTGTCGTTAGGCCACAAACAATAGTTTAATTTAATGACATCATAAAAATAAAAGATTCTTTTTTTTTTTTTTTTTACCCAAATAATTTGGGATGTCAAAATCATCCCAAATAATTTGGCTTTTATTTATGTCATTAAATTAAACTATTGTTTCTCACATGAACAAGTTATTTATAACTAACATGCTACATATGTACGTGCGTTCTGGTTTGTATGTTTTCTCCCCCTTCAAATACACAATAGGACACTAGGACCTTGGGGAGGCTGCTGTGCTGGCTTTCTCACTCTGTTTATCATTTGATAATTAAGATGAAATGTGTTTATTTTCTCTATTGAATGGTATATTTGACACTGAACTAGTTCATCTTTATCTCAGTGATAGTGTCCAAATGAGCATAAAATATCACTGGTTTGTAAAAACTACAGACAACAAAATAGATGTAAATGTTGATCAAAGTCTTATTCCCTTCTGCTCATAATAAAACGAGTAAACAACTCAAAAGTTGACACTGTCAGGTCCATTCTCCATCCATTGGATTTGGGAGTGACGCGGATATGAAAGCTAGTTTATCTGTCTTTCCTTTACAAGCAGGAAAAGTATTTCTCTCTTTATTTGAGAAAAGTTCATATTTGTCTTCACTATGACCCTGAAATTATGTCTCTTGTGTTATCAAATACTGAATGAATGCAAGCAAAACTACAGAGCAAAATCACACTCTTTCTGATTGAATCAATCTATGAACTGTGCGAGGAAACATGCCACTTCCCTAGGGGCTAAGCCCCCCCCTTTCTTTCAATCCTAGAAACGCCCCTGGGGTATGGCATGCAGCTGTGTTTATATGATATGATCCAGTACGTCACTGGTGGACATCCAACCCTTATTGCGTTTTATTTATCCTAGCAATGACACATATTGCCGCAACGATTATATTCTTTGAATACATTTGGTGTTTCATCTTCGGTTGAAAACAGAAACTACCGTAAAGATCAACATTAGAACTGTGAAGGATGGGAAACAGCTGAGGTGGCTGACCTGCACACGTTGGTAATGTCGGCTCCTGAGTAACCCGCCAACTGCTCTGCAATCTTGTCCAAGTCCACATCGCTGGACAGCTCCAGCTCCGTCAGGTTGATCCTGAGCAGCTCCACTCGCCCTTCGGCTGCGAACGGTAATGCAACAGTGAGTGGAGCATCAACCAGGTAACATGTATAAAAAGGCCCACTCGGACTACCGGCCGGGCAATACAGACAACCGCTCTGGGGTCCCTGAAAATACTTTCAGCCATTTGGTTTGTGGTAAGAATATTAACTGTGAATTAGTTTGGGGATACTGCGCAAGAGTGACGGAGTAACGCCGTACACGACTCTGGTAGCGACCTGCTGTCAATCACAAGATAGCACGCCCTAAAGCATACTCTGCTTTAAGGTGTATTTGACTCTAAATGGACCATAATTTACGAAATGAACATCATGCTGTATTAAAGAAGACTTGAAACTAAAGATTGAGACCATACGTTTATTTTAAGTTTTTGAGCATTTGGAAACAGCGCTATATAAATTAAAAGTATTATTATTATTATTACTCATGTTTACTGAGGGAATAAATCGAGCGTAGAGTCATTTTCTCTTCTATACAAGCTGACTTATTTTTGCAACCGGAGGAGTCGCCCCCTGATGGACATTAGAGAGAATGCAAGTTAAAAGGCACTTCTGTATTGTTTGCAGCCCGGAAATATGCACCACTGACGCATTAGCAATGATGATCAGGGCATGTTGTCCTGCATTAGAATCTGATCTTGAGGCCCCCTTTTGTAAAAGGGGCCCTTCGTCAAAATCTAGTTTTAAGACTCTAATTTATGGTTGTATTGTACTCACATGTTGCTCACATGTTGCACTCCTAAATAGTTTCTGGTTACCAGTTTCTGGTAATTTAAAATACCAGAAAACTGGCATACAACAAACAGGTAGTAATCCAGACAAAGGTTATTGCTGCTCAAATATAATGAAACTTTGTGCACTGTACTGTACAGAAAACAAGGAATGCGGGAGCAGTGGGGGCTAATTTTGTCCACAGGGCCTCTCAAGCGGGTTAATCTGCTATGAGCCCACATTATTATAAGGCTGCCCACATTATTATAAGGCTGCCCACATTATTATAAGGCTGCAATTACCGACATTATTAGAAGTCTTTCTGTTGGAACCTGTGCAATCCGTCTTTGTGCTGAACAGTAAAATTTCACAGGTCACACATAAGTCTGCAGTAACTGTTTTTTGTTGTTGTTGTTTTTTTTCTTCTTTTTAAAAATGGTGAGACTTATCGCAGCACTGTCAAGAAGTAAAAAAATAAAAAAAGAAAGTGTACTTGAAGGCAGAGGGATGTAGATCCTCTTCTCCAGCCGTCTTCTCAGAGCCTCGTCAATGTCCCATGGGAAGTTGGTGGCAGCCAGCACCATCACCATCTTTGATGGATCATCGTTTTCTGACGCTCCACCAACACCTACACAAAAGTCACAATAATGGGAAAAGCCTCAGAAAAATGAATGCTTCAATTGTGGGTTGTTGTTGTTAGTTTCCCGCAGTTAAAACAGTATATTTCAAATGCTGAGAAACAGGCAATACTGCAGAAAACTAATGTGACTTACAGCATTTCTAAGAGTGAATATAAAATGAGTAGTAAGTGATACAATTGTGGTTGTGTTATGTCTCATAGTCATCATACCGTCCATCTGCACCAGTAGCTCTGCCTTGACTCTCCGGCTGGCCTCATGTTCCTCTGAAGTCCCTCTACGGCTGCACATGGAGTCAATTTCATCAATGAAGATCGTAGTGGGAGCATAAAAACGAGCCTGACCGAGAACACAACATCAATATACAAATGAAGTTGAATTGAATTTGAGAATGGATGCTTAATTCAGATTAGGTCTGCAGAATGTATCTGTCCTAACCATAATCCAGAAATTCCCATCCAAATTTAAAAAGGTGTATTAGGTGACTTTTGACCACTAGAGGCAGAAAGATTCACAGAAAACTTGACATAACTTATGAAGTTATGGTCCACAAACTATGGAGAAAAATAGCTTTGAGCAAAACTATCACGATAATCTATTTCACTTTTGAACTGTGGCATACAGGAGAGAAGTGAATTCTGTCAAACCCCAGTTCTTGCCCTAAAAGTACGTGATTTTTACTTGGGAATGTGATGTAGTGTGTGCTTTATCCGACTTTGTCGAACTTTCACAGGAACCTTAATGACAACCCAAATTCCAAATATGCCCAAATCATTTGAGAATCCTAGAAACACATGACTTGTCCCATATTTAAAGACTCACCATTTCAAAGAGAAGACGAACTAGCTTCTCAGACTCCCCTCTGTACTTGGAGGTGAGCGTGGACGAGGAGACGTTGAAGAATGTGGTTCTGCACTCGGTGGCAACTGCTTTGGCCAAAAGGGTTTTTCCCGTGCCAGGAGGTCCCACCATAAGCACTCCCTAAATAAAAATCAGTTGAGTGTGTGAGAGAGCATTTTTTTAATCGCATAATTTTTCTGTGATTAACAGCGATTAATGACATTATGCGCAAAATTCAATAATGAATGAAAAACTAGTGTATTGCACGCTTTTATTTTAAAGTAATGTTATCAGAACAATATAACAGGCACTCTCGGAGCAACAGCAAGTTAACATACAGTATATAAATCTGTTTTCTTTTTTTTCTTCTTCTGAACAGGTACCAGAAGAAACATTTGTCTTTTATCAGGGAACAACATAAACAGTCTGTTCAATAGTAAGGGTCCCTCCCTGTTAGAGTGACAAGCGACTCCTTCTTTTGTCCATGTTCAGTTTGTTGCTGTTCTAATTCAGCAGCACTTGCTGGACTGTGTTTGAAGGCCCACAACGTTTCTGCATTTGGCCAGGACATTGTCAACCGCACTGTTCTGCAGAGATACTGTGACTGAACGCTGGAAAGTGTGCGTGATGAGGGGATGTGTTCCAACGGTAGATGTCTCGCAGCAGCATCATATTTAGTCACTGTCCGTGCTAAGTGTGCTGACTTTATTGGAAACGTTCCACTGCTGTGCAACATGAATAAAATGTTCCGCGCACGTTTCTGCAAAATGTCTGTCTTCTGTTTTCATGACAGTTCATCAATATAATGAACTGTAACTCTGAGATAACTGTGGTTACAGCGATGTCCTTTAGTCTCCAGTGAGAGCAACAGTTGGTGCACGTTGTAGCCGTTTCATACGTGTATTCTCCTTACGAAGGTGCGTCTCGAGGGAAGCTCATACGCGCCGTCATTCGTTGCGATTCTAAGGACACTAGTTGCATCAATGCTGTGTAACGCCTTTAAGTGTTACTTCAGGCTCAAAGTACTCCGGTGATAAGACAATTCCAGTTTGCAGTGGTTACAAATAGCTTTGCTTTTTATCAACTACGCCGTTTGGTAGAGATTTAAAATGAAAATGTCCATTTAAAATCTACATCCAGGACAGGGGCGTCGTTAGGCCCGTTTTAGGGGGGCTGAAGCCCCCCTAAAATGTTCTTCAGCCCCCCCAAATAATTTGGCTTGAAGAAAAGAAAAAAAATCTTTTTTTTTAATTTTTATTTTGGTGATGTCATTAAATTAAACTATTGTTTCTCACATGGGAAAATTATTTATAACTCTAAAATTATACATATATGTGTGTGTTCTGGTTTGTGTATGTTTTCTCCCCTTCAAATTACAATCCAATAGCCTACTTCACTTTAGGGCACTAGGACCTTGGGGAGGCTGCTGCGCTGGCTTTCTCACTCTGCCAAGTAACGTTTCTCATCAACCACAGCAGGATTACACCAAGGAGTTTAGCTCAAAGTAAACTATACCGAGGAGTACCATCATACAATATTTATCATTTGATAATCAAGATGAAATGTGTTTATTTTATCTATTGAATGGTATATTTGACACTGAACTAGTTCATCTTTATCTCAGTGATAGTGTCCAAATGAGCATAAAATATCACTGGTTTGTAAAAACTACAGACAACAAAATAGATGTAAATGTTGATCAAAGTCTTATTCCCTTCTGCTCAAAATAAAACAAGTAAACAACTCAAAAGTTAACCCTGTCCGGTCCATTCTCCATCCATTGGATATGAAAGCTAGTTCATCCGTCTTTCCTTTACAAGCAGGAAAAGTATTTCTCTCTAGTTATTTGAGAAAAGTTCATACCGTGCTACGACCAGATCGGGTCCAATCTACATCCAGGACATGGTAAAACCGTACACCCCAGCTCGTTTGTTCCGCTTCTGCCAATCGGCTTTTAGCTCCGTCACTGTGTGCTAAACATTCAATTCAAGACTGTTTGCTGTCCTGGCTCCTCAATGGTGGAATGAGCTCCCCATTGACATCAGGAAGTCTCTACATCTTTCGTCGCAAACTAAAAACACATATTTTTCGACTACACCTTGAATAAGGAAGGTAGCGCCATAGTAGCACTTTAGTAGCATTTAAATGTCTCTTACTGATAGGACTTTGTAGTTTAACTTTATTGAAGAAATTGTACTGATCCTTGTTGTTCTGAGTTTGTACTCATGGTGGAATTGCAATTATTGTAAGTCGCTTTGGATAAAAGCATCAGCTAAATGAAATGTAATGTAAAAGTGCAGTACCTATGTGCGGCAGTGTTAAGCCCCTCCCAATGCAAAAACCGAACATGCTGTTAACGCATGATCAAATCATTGTCGGCGTTAATGGATTTCTACGTCAACGTATTTATAATGCGTTAACGTGCCCAGCCCTAATAAATATATATATATATAAATAAAAATCAGCACCTTCCATGGTCTTCGTATGCCTTTGAAAAATGCTGGCATCCACATCGGCAACACGACCGCTTCTTTCAGGAGTTTTTTGGCATCTTCCAGGTCTGCAATGTTGTCCCTAAGAAACAGAGTGGACAGAGATTACGACGGGTAGATCTCGAGAAGGCCGGTGATCATCCTAACCAAGCTGCTTGATAAACACACCAATTCTTGTTCAGGCTGAGTTAAACATAATGGTGTGTTTTTTTTCCAGTGAAATCCAAACAGCAGTCCTTCCTGTGTTGTACAGACGACGTAAGGCTGGGCGATTGAAGAAAATATCAAACTGCGATTTGAAATCATCATCACACACACACACAGAGGAGAAACCTCCCAGATGTTCCTCTGTCTAATCTCAAACATGGACACACTAAGGGATATTATTAAGATTATCGTGCCAGAGGGACCAACTCACCATGCGTGATCTCATGGGAGAGCAGATGCGAACAAAATGGAGGCTGACATGGTTCAACAACCTGAGTTTGAAGTTCAAAGCTTTCAAGGGGGTATGTTTGAAATGATGCAATACTGAGCTTGTGTTAAGTATACAATTCAGCTCCCATTTATTGGACATTGGCCAAACTGCTAGTTAGAAAATAGCACAACCATCCAATGACAGATGTCGAAATATTCAATTTAAACTCTATTAGCCTACAATATTAATAATGACTTGAGTAAAGTCTAATTAGGGCCCGAGCACTGACGTAGTCAGAGTCGAGGACCTATTGAAATTCAAATGTTTATTATTATTATTATTATTATTAGGGCCCGAGCACTGACGTAGTCAGAGTCGAGGACCTATTGAAATGCCAATGTTTATTAGGGCCCGAGCACTGACGTAGTCAGAGTCGAGGACCTATTGAAATTCAAATGTTTATTTATTAGGGCCCGAGCACTGACGTAGTCAGAGCAGAGGACCCTATTGTTATTCAAATGTTTATTAGGGCCCGAGCACTGACGTAGTCAGAGTCGAGGACCTATTGTTATTCGAATGTTTATTTATTATTATTCTTATTTTGCGCCATTGCACAGAGATAAGAGGTGCTTGGGATAAACCTACATATTTCAAAATTTCCTAACTTATCCGACTTGGCGAAAATGCCAATCTGATTTGGGCGTCAGACAAAAGTCGGAAAAAATAGCTCGCTAGCGCCCCCTTTAGTTGTGAAAGCCCACCCTTTTTGCCAACTTTGACCGACTGACTTGAAATTTTGCACACATGTCCGGGTGGAACTGCTCTACAAAAAACTCATCCGTGAAATTAAAATGCGCCTAATTAGATTTTCCGCCATTTTGAATTTTGTAAAAAAAACACATTATTGTCAACTCCTCCTAAAGTCTGGGTCCATTTCTTACGAAACTTTCTGTGGATCATCATTGGCTCGATGTGATCAAACGATATTTTCAACTTTGTTGATATCTCATTGCGTTTAGAAGTTATTAACCAATTAACCTCTTAGGGGCGTGGCTCAATATGTCAATACACATAACTTCAGAATTACTTGGCCTATCTTCACAAAAGTTGTAGCATAGGTCAATATCGTGTCCCTTAACGTACCCAAATTGTTTCATAATATTCAAACACCAGGTGGCGCTGCAGTGAATCACCCAATTTTGGCATTTTCCTTGTTTCCAGGCGTTGTATTCAGATGAATTCCTCCTAGAGATTAAACACGATTGATTTCACATTCGGGCAATATGATGTTGAGACCTTTGCAGGGAAAAGTTATCAAAGGATTTAAAAAAATATGTGTCTGTCATCACATCAAATGACAGAACTCAGTAAGCGCTTCCAAGATCTTTCTGCCATTGAGAAAGAATTCAAGCTGTTCTCGACTCCCTTCCTGATGATGCAGAAGAAGTGAAGAGAGTCTGAACTAGAACTGATGGAGATGCAGTGATGATTCTCTAAAGAACCAGCTTCAGTTTCTCTCCCTACCGACTTCTACTGGAGCTTGGAAAAGGCCAAAGTGATTTTTTACACACACACACACACACACACACACACACACACACACACACACACACACACACACACACACACACACACACACACACACACACACACACACACACACATATATATATACACACACACACACATAATTGACCTCATTTGATTCATGTGTGTCTATCTATCTATCTATCTATCTATCTATCTATCTATCTATCTATCTATCCGTCCGAGAACGTTCGCCTGCCAGGCGGATGATCGAGGCCGGGAGAGCCGGCGACCCGCAGGTTTACCGAGCAGCTTTAATTAAACTTGTTGCTTTCAGAAGTTGAAAATGTCACTACTTTAAATTGCGATTCCAATTTCAAAAGCTTTTAAGGTTTAAGTGCTCAGCCAGTGATTTTTGCTAAATTAGTTGCAGGAAATGTTTTGCTTTTTGTCGTTTCAGTTTAAGGTATATTCAAGTGGTTATAGAATGAAGAATAATTCTTAAAAGTTATGAATCAGATTTTCAGAAAAGAAAAGATCAAAAGGATCCACCATCTTTTAAAATTGCCTTGTTTGCTTTCACACATAAGACATAAGAAGACTGAGATGATTTCATCATCTCTCAGCGTCCAGTACAGCGAAACATCTGGGACATATTAAGTCTGGGTTACTACAAAGACTGGAAGCAGGAGTCAACTGCGATGACAGCAAACAAGCACATTGCACCCACAACTCTTATGAACACGTACCACTTCACATTTGGATTCTGAGATATAATATCTCTCTCCAAAGCTTCCACAAGTTCTTTATCATATCCCGTCCCGTCAAACTTCTTCATTTCTTTATCCTGGAAATCTCCCTTGTTCTGGAAGGCAGACAAAAAAAACATTATTGCTCTTCTCTGTTCCCATTGGGTTTGGTTTCTTCCGGACAAAATAAAAACTGGAATTACAGGCTCGGTTTGGCTGTAGGGAAGCAGACTGTTTAATCAACAATGCAAATAGATGTTCCTAAATATAGGTTATGCAATATAATGAGGGCGAAAGTGGTGTCAAATAAACGACAGGTTGCTCACCTTGTCGTCCTTTGCTTTGCCAGCGGCCTCCTTCGCCTCCTTCTTGTCTTTGCCTTTGGATGGTTTGCCTCTGTCCCCATTGGCCCCACGGGGCGAGTGCCTCTGCTGGGCCCTCACAGCCACGCTCAGCCTGTTGTTGGGAGGTTTGCTGTCCTTATAGGGGTTGGCTGGCCGCCTGACGGGACAAGGCGAATGTCTGTGGAATAGAGAAGCCAACAACGACCAGCTCTTCAAGTCAATTTCCCGCTGATTCCAAACAATTATATGACGCATAGTATGTTTTGGGGTTTATTCATGCTAGGGGCACTTATAAGTGATGCAATTAGCTTAGTTCAAGGCAATAAAAAGCATTGTCAGTTTAAAATTCAAGTAATAAAAAAACATTTGAAGCCGGAAAACCAGAACAAACAAAAGAGGCATTATGAGGTTTACAGGCCACCTTTCTAGGGGGCAGAGCAGGAACAAAACAGGCTAACATCATGGACTCACATTCACTAATCTCAATTATATGACCACATCAGAGCTATTGTGAACAGACAAATAGCTTACACAACCCCCGATCACAACTCTGTGTTCTGCAAAGGTGAACGGTGAACTACGAGTGACCAAATTGGTATCACAGTGAAGACAGAAAATTGACTTCGGCAAAGAATGAGAAAGCTTTAAAAAAACAAAACAATAAATCAATACCGCTGCTCCATGTGCACAGGCCTTGTTTCGCAATCATCATCATGGTTACTGGGTTTAGCGGACGTCGTGTGCTGTTGAAAGTTCTCCAGAGTCGACATTATGTCCTGAACTTGTCGATTCTCTTCGCTGATTTCCTGCCACAACTGAGAAGCAAACACAAGATTGCACATCGGAAAAGACCGGACTTTAGGGATATAATGTTAAGTCAGAATTTGTTTGTTTAGCCAAGCATGCATGCATATAAAATAAAAAATATGGAAAAGTCACATGCTCTGTAAGTTTTAATAAATGCAAATATAAAATAAAGAATACTGAATGGATATACATGGACTACCTACAGTATGTACATGTTAAGATATATTGCTTATAAAGAGTGTATGATATACATTGACACACTGACAGATGGTATGTACATATTTAAAAAAAACTAACTGAATTACAAAATGTTAAATCCGTGGATGGCGCCATCTTGTAATGAACACGCACTCTCCAGTTTTGTCTGTTGTGGGGGTTTTACGCCGTATTTACCTGCTGCCATCTCTGCTGAAAACTGCTGTCCCGCACAGTGTACACGTACTTCTTGATTTGTTCCAGCAACCCGTGGTAAAGAACGCTGGCCGAGCTGTAGTTTCCCAGCAAGGCATATTCACGTGCCAGCTTCACGTTCTCGTTGATCTCTCGTAGACTCATGGTGCTGCGGGAGTACCTACAGCAAGTCCATGCACAAAGGTTATTGCAGCTACTTTGACAACATTGGCAAACATTTGATTTTGTATTATTATTTTAATGGTCACATCAGGAAGCAGAGGGTGTTTCATACAAATAGCTCAGAAATTCAGGGTTTGTACTGATACATTCCGGGTTTGTACTGATACATTCCGACAAGACTACAAACTAAACTCTGTTTCCACTATCAATTATACTCATTGAGTCAGAGCCAGCTACTGACTCGATTCGTACTGCCATAGGAATCCTCAATGCATAATAATGCCTTTATTCATCACTATACACCAGGTATCAGATCAGTAGATATATCAGCAAATATATATTACATTATATTTCATAAAGTCCACATAGAGCGAATGTGATCAGACTGAGATTTAGTCCTGCAATCACGATGGAAATCACCCTAGAAAGGAATCTCTTTGAGGCCTGCATGGACAGGAGGAATGATTAAAGTGATCAATAACTCTATAAATATGCACATGAGCATATCATCTACATCTTTAATACAAAAAATATGTATTTTGTCTCACCAAGGTCAATATTGGTGCGATACTGATGTGATTCTTACCAGCCAGATACGACATTAGACAACAGTGTTTTCATCACTGTCAATACAAAACTCTGTTTCCACTATCAATTATACTCATTGAGTCAGAGCCAGCTACTGACTCGATTCGTACTGCCATAGGAATCCTCAATGCATAATAATGCCTTTATTCATCACTATACACCAGGTATCAGATCAGTAGATATATCAGCAAATATATATTACATTATATTTCATTTAGCTGACGCTTTTATCCAAAGCAACATAACGTGCATTCAACCAATTCAGAACAACAAGAGTTAAACTACAAAGTTTTATAAGTAAGTGCTACTAAAATGCTAAAACGTGCTACTTTCGTCGTGTATATATATATATATATACACACGCACAAAAATTATATCTATGCATCATCTAATTATGAACATCTTGATGTGTAACTAACGAAACCTTTATTTCCCTTGTTCTTCTTGTCCTGTTATTTGGACTCTCAAGCTGTGCTGCTGTCAGATCATCCAGCCAAAGGAAAACGGATCAAAACTCGCGGTGTTACTTTGATAGTTTATATTTATTTACGAGCTAACTTACGTACAGTTTGAGGGCATTTCCCACCACATCCAGTGAAATATAAACTCACAGGCTGGCTATTGTCCCTCAGTTTAAATTCTTGCTTACGGAGCTCACGTTACGCCCAACCGAGACACAACCGTTTGTTTGTGTGGCAAACCGCGACACAAAAGTCTGACGCACAAGATGCTCGCAGTTCTAATAAGAGACTATTAGCTTCTCTGTTTATGTTGGACGAACACGGAACAGCTGTCGGGCAAAGTGACCGAACTACTACATGCTACATTAGCGTCACCGCGTCACGTTATCTGTTAACGTCACGGGCTTACTCGAACAGACAAAACATAAAAGAGCACCGCTGAAGTTTGTTTTTACTAATTGTTATGAGCAAGAAATCGTACACAAACTGGTTTGTAGTGGGTTATACTCAACTTGTCAGATGTACACACGCAGTCCTCGCAGTGGCAGGTCAAAGAGAGTTTACGGAGATGAAGAAGATAACTAAACGACCTGTAGACGTGTGTAGTTCTGTTTACATCCCGGAAGTCACGGCGCATGTTCCGCGTGCAATAAAAGGTCTCGAGCCAATTCGGGGGGTGAGATTGCACTTCCGCTCATGAACTTCAAAATAAAATGGAGTTGCTTTCAAATGTGAAGACAAACGTGACGAATCGATAACAACGTGCAGGACAGGAGTAACGTTAAATATGTTAAAGCCTCATCTGGAACGTGAACGTGAGCAGCACAGGGAACTGACAAAACTGCATCCTTTCAGTCAGTTTTCAGCCTTCCCAGAATATTACACATCAGAGGTTCAACTCCAGTGTGGCCGTCAATTAGAATAACACCATACTGTATTTTGTTCTGGATATAAGACCAGAAAGAAATTCTCTTAAAATAGAGATGAAATAAAAATAATAATAATAACTAGAAATTGCATTTCCTGCTGAAAATGCGTTGGAATGCTAAAAGCTGAAGCTTAAATATTTGAAAAGATAGCTGAAAATAGCTGAATATAGCTGAATATAAAAATATGAAATTATAGAATAATAGCTGAAGGTTTTGTCAACATTTGAACGTTTAAAAGGTGTCATAGCTGAACGTATGCAGAACCTGTAAGCTTTTGAAGTTGAAGAGGATTTGAAGATTTCCTCCATTGGATCCCATTCATTTTAATTTTCATAAAAAGCTTAATAATTCAAAAATTTGAATAGTTAAAAATATGAAAAGATATAGCGTGCGTCTCCTTAAGTAGACGAATATGTTAATAGCTGAACGGTTTCTGTAGCTGAATATATGAAGAAGGAGAAGAGGTCCAAAATATGTATGGAAGAAATAGAATTAAAAAAAGTTTAACTAGAAATTGCATTTCCTGCTGAAAATACGTTGGAATGCTAAAAGCTGAAGCTTAAAGCTTAAATATACAGACAGAGATAGAGGGAGGACAGAGAGAGAGAGAGTGGGAGAGAGAGAGAGTGAGAGAGAAAGAAAGAGAGAGGGAGGGATGGAGAGAGAGAGGGAAACAGACAAAGAGAGAATAAGAGAGTTGTTAGAGGCAGCGATTGGAAGTTGAACTGCATTATCAAAAGCAGCTAAGAGCTGGAATACAATGCATCTGGAAGCTAAACCTTTAAACTGTAGAAGTTGTTGTTGTAGTAGAAGTAGTGGTTGTAACAAGATTCGTAGTTTCAGCAGCTGACATTTTAGTAGTGGTAGTAGTTCTAGAAGCAGCAGCAGAAATACCAGTGGTAAAGTAGAAGAAACAGTTCCATCAGTAATAATAGTATAAGTAGTAGCAGCAGCAGCAGCAGCAGTAGAAGCAGTAGTAGTAGTAGTAGTAGTAGTAGTAGTAGTAGTAGTAGTAATAGAAGCAGAAGCAGCAGTAGTTGTGGTCGTAGTAGTAGTTGAAATAACAGTAGTATGAATAAAAGTAGTAGTAGTAGTAGTTGCAGTAGTAAAAATAACAGTAGTATGAGTGAAAGTAGTAATCGCAGTAGTAGTAGTTGTAGTAGAAATAACAGTCGTATGAGTAAGAGTAGGACTAGTAGTCGCAGTAGTACTAGTTGTAGTAGTATAAATAACAGTAGTATGAATATAGAAGTAGTAGTAGTTGAAATTACAGTAGTAGTATAAGTAGTAGTTGAAATAACAGTAGTATTCATAGTAATATTAGTAGCAGTATTCGTAGTAATATTAGTAGCAGTAGTCATATTAATAGCTGTAGTAGTAATAGTTATAGCAGTAGTAGTAGTAGTAGTCATACTAATAGCTGTAGTAGTAAGTAGTAATAGTTATAGTAGTATTAGTAGCAGTAGTAGTTGTAGGAGTAGCTGTAGTAGTAATAGTCAAAATGCAGTGGTGTATAAAGTACCCAAAAGCCGTACTTGAGTAAAAGTAAAGATACTTTACTGGAAAATGACTCCAGTAAAAGTAAAAGTCACCTATTAAAATACTACTTGAGTAAAAGTCTTAAAGTATCTGATATTTTCTGTACTTAAGTATCAAAAGTATTTTTCTGATATAAAATGTACTTAAGTATTGAAAGTAAAAGTACAAGTACATGCTTTTAATAAAAAAGCAATGGGTCAGAGTTTTGAGAGTTATGAAGTTTATTCTTTTAAGTGCTGTGGCCACCGTGACCAAGGACAAGGAGTTGTGTTGATAAAATAACCATATATATTATGTTCAACATAATATATTGTACCTAAGTATACTTTTGCATCTACTATGAACTTATCATCGTAATTCTCCAGAAAGCAATATGACACTATGAAGGAGATGTAACAGTGTGGTTATAAGTATGCTCATTCTGCCCGGTAACGGTCCGTGGGTCCCTTGGTACCGGGCCCCTTGGTACCGGGTCCCTTGGTACCGGGCCGTGGGGCCCTTGATACCAGGCCCCTTGGTACTGGGCCGCACAGAAAGAATGAATGAAAAATGTAAGTTAAATTAAAAAAGTCCGGAAAAATGTTTTATTGTGAAAAATGACCAGATACATCCGTCTGTGGTGACCTCAGACGGAACCTCTTGACACATGTCAATATGTCACGTTACCCTAAAAATGAAACTTAAATCTGTTTCAATTCTGCCGGTGTTCTGGATTAAAACCAAGGCAAAGTATCCTGAGATCGCCAAAAAAGCATGAAAACCTGCTTTCATTTCAACATCCTGTCTTTGTGCAGCGCGTTATAAGTTAAGCAGTAGACTGGACTAAAGGTTTAGTTAGGAGTAGACTGGACATAACGAACACACGTCAGGTGTCGTTGTCTCCTGTCTCTCCGAGGTCGGACCCGGTCCGTGACAGTTTGGTCTTCACGTTACCGGCCCGTGACGCATAAAGGTTTGGGAGCGCTGGACGAGAGAATATTGTGATTCGCAAAACCTGCTTCGTGGAGTCTGTGTTCCACCACAGTCCCGGATGTGTTTTTCTTTCTTTCTAGAGATAGATTTGATTTTGTAGCGAGTAACGAAGGTTTCAGGGGAAATGTATCGGAGTAAAAGTATCAGTTTTCTTTGCAAAATGTAGTGAAGTAAAAGTAAAAGTAAACAGAAATATAAATAGTAAAGTAGAGTACATATATCCCAAAAAACTACTTAAGTACAGTAACGAAGTATTTCTACTTCGTTACTATACACCACTGTCAAAATGTTAGCAGCAGTATTCAAAGAATTAGTAAGAGCATTAAGTATTTAATACAAAAATTCTCATTTGAGCTTTATGTTAAGATAGTTAATTCATGGGGCTTTCATTTTGAAAGGGAAGACAGAAAGACAGACCGGTAGATAGACAGGAGGAGTTACAATGCCCTTGACTGAATATCGCCATGAATATCTCCAAGTCACACACTCCAACGTGTGTGCAGATTGTTTACAAAACCAGTGGCGGCCGGCCCATAGAGGGCCGCGGGGCCTGGCCCCACCCACCTTGAACCACCCAAAAAAAATATATATATTTTTTTTAAATAATTTTATTAATTATAAAAAAATATTAATAAATTATACAAATTGTCAATATTTGTGTTTTTGAGCTATGGAATGTACCCAGTAATATTTGTAAAATAGGATATCTGCGCAAAATATATGCTTTTCCTGCTCCGTGTTTCTGCTCATGCACCTGGCTCTGTTGCTAGTGTAGGTCTCTGCTGCTCTCCAATGCGCGTGCACATGCCGGGGCCAAAGTTATTTTGGCCCAAGAAAGACGGGTCTGATACGCAGTTTAGCCAATCACTGATTAAAGACATAAAATGATGGACATATCATTTATCCAATCCGCGGCCTAAAAAGGACTTCTGCGGGGCCAGGCCCCGGTGCGCGTTCACAGCTAGTCTCTCGTCCTCATCTCGCGTGTTCTTGTCTTGTGCTCTCGCCGGCTTCTCTTGTCTCGTAGCGCCATTTTAACGTCATGAGTCCGCCCAGCACCAGCACTACTCTTCAAGAAGACTCAACCCTACCGAGATCAATTCTCTCCTCCAAGACCCGTTTGAGAGAATACCTGTAGCGGAGAGACTCCTGGTGAAACTCCTGGTCCCAGATCAGTCGCTACAGCGCTTATGGAGAGGCTGAGCACCGTTCTCCCACACGGACAAACCGATCGCCCAAGCTTACGATACCACTCACTACGTGTCCAACGTGGACAACGTCAAGCAAAGGGATCCATTTGGGATGGGTAAGTGTATTTACTGAACTTCGCATTAGCATATTTCTGTTAGCTTGCTACAGGTCACGTTACTATCACTGCTGCTAACAGGAAGCTAACGGGAGGTAGCTAACGATGAGATAGCTCCTGCAGTGTTGGATGTTGTCTTGCGTGTTTAAGACTGAACGGTGCACAATCAACTTTTGTCGCTATCACCGTTATCTTTCTTTCGGTGAACACAGTACGACTAGTAGTGTTGGATCGCCATTGTGTGTTTGTAAGACCATAACTAACGTTTGTTGACGTTAGCTTAGCTTAGCAACGTTAACACGTAACTCGTGCCGGATGTTGTTTTACGTATCTAAGACTGAACGGTGCAAATCAAATATTGTCACTAACACCGTTAACTTTCTTTCAGTGAACTTAGTACCACTAGTAGTGTTGGATCTCAGTGACATTTTTGTAAGACTGTAACTAACTTAGTTTGTTGACGTTAGCTTAGCTTAGCAACGTTAACACTTAACTCGTGCCGGAAGTCGTTTTACTGTCTAGAGTGAACGGTGCAAATCAAATATTGTCACTATATACTGACTAGTAGTGAATTTATTTTACAGAGAGGAGTCACAGCAACCAGGGTCCAGTGGACAACATGCAGACTCTCAGTCCGTCTCTCCCTGCAAACCGATCTCCACCACCGGCCGGCCACAACAGCAGCCACAGAGCACATCTCCACCATATTATAATACATTTGTGTTTAGACCTTTAGTTACCTGTATCTTCCATTTTATTCATATATTCCACTGCTTTTGTGAACCTAAGACCTTTGGTAAAACAATTTCTAGCACCAACACAGTTCGTCCACATGAGTAAAGCTATGTTTTCACAAGAGATATGAAGAATTTCAAAAATAAAGTGTCAATGTTTCAGCTTTAGGGCCATATTATCACTTTACACTTGTGTCGTATGTTAATGGTGCTTCATTATATAGAGAGCTGAGATTGTTCTGCAATTTTAGATGTAAAACACATGGGTATCTATCATATGCAAGTGACTTTTTAAAAAGGTGAATTTAAGAAATTATGTAAAATAGAGATGAGATGAGATTTTGAAGATATATATACATACATACACATACTGAATTGTATTATTAAGATGTCCTTATTATGTCAAAGTGTTGGAATAAATGTTAAATATTTAACTGCAAAGTAGTAATGCGTGATACTTTTTTTTGTTGCATTGAATCATACGGGATGTTTGCTGAAATTGATTGGCTGGCCCTACCCAAAAAAAAATCCACCAGCCGCCACTGTACAAAACCATATGTTAAACCCCAGATTTCGAGGCAAAAACATGCTCAAATCACCATTATAGTACATTCAACAGCGCTAGGAGAGAAGCAGCCGATCGGACTGATATCCGTGGTATTTTTCTGTAGTTAAATGTATGTGTAAATGTATTTAAAGTGACATACCGTGCACGTGACCATATTACCACGTGCACGCGTGCGTGCGGCCGTTCGGGCACGCGCACGCACGAGAACGTGCACGCAACCACAATAACATGTGCACACGCGCACATAGACACACACACAGTCAGTGAGCTTAGTCTAACACAAAGCTAACTTCATGCTAGCAATCAAATTCACTTCCTCCACCAACAGCTTGTGTGTGTCCTCACAAGTTGCTAAAACAAGAATGAGTGTGAAGCTGCAGTGATTAGTTAACTTGAAGCACCTGTGTCATGAGTGAGACTGAGTTTTTGCTTCTAAGGTGAGGCCCATTGACTGCAATGCTGGGCAATGCTGGGCTCTCATAACACCTGAGCAGTGCCACAGACTGATCGACTCCATGCCACGCCGCATTGCTGCAGTAATTCAGGCAAATGGAGCCCCAATTAAGTATTGAGTGCTGTACATGCTCATACGTTTCATGTTCATACTTTTCAGTTGGCCAAGATTTCTAAAAATCCTTTCTTTGTATTGGTCTTAAGTAATATTCAAATTTTCTGAGATACTGAATTTGGGATTTTTCTTAGTTGTCAGTTATAATCATCAAAATCTTCCACTCTTTCTGAATCTCCCCCACATTTTTTAATCGGTTTTGTTTCACAATCCTCTCCAGGGTTATAGGGTGAATGGAATGCTGAATGGAACCAGCAGGGTTGCATAGTATGGACAGTAGCTGCTGGTAGCCAGCCTCAGGCAGACTTCCAAATAGTCATCAGTCATGGTGGAACGGTGTTTGGACTTAATATTTTTATAATATTATTATACAGTCGGGCTTCTCCAGATGCTCACGGAACAGCCGTCTTTGAAGAGCTTTCGCTCGAACAGAACAGGCGATCTTCGTTGCCACATCCATGATCTCTTTCACGTTTAGCATTGTAGCGCATAATGCTTGTGGTGTATTATGCAGTGGTAATTAAGGAAGTCGGGGAAAACATCGTCCTCCCTGCACTTAGCAATAAATCCATGTGCGCACCGTCCGTGGTGATTGACAATTCTGCGCAGAATCGATCACCGGCGATCGGCACGCAATGCATGTGTGACGCCCACCAATGTGCTTACATATGTGGTTTAAAGTAAGCTTTGTGTATTCAAAATGATACTGTTTAATACTGTTGAAATGCTGAATTCTGTACTGAAGTGCAGTCCACCCTGTCGCCAGCAGGGGGCAGGGTGGTGGTTTATGATGTTTTACGTCAGTCAGACGCTTTATGTCTGACTGACGGCGCGAATTCCCCCATTCTGCAAAGCACCGAAGCAGTGAACAGACGTGAAAAAGTTGTTGTGTCATCTTTGTGTCCTGTTTGCAGGTGGGTGAGAATAATGAGAATTGTATGAGGCTGTTTGAATGAAAATACTGTTTTGCTGCATATGTGAGTGGGTGTTCAGTTTAATTGTCCAGTGTGCAGCGTGCGCAAAAATGGCGCCACATCGTCACGTCCGTCAAGATTCCATATTGTTTGGCTTAATGAATGTTTCCTGTGATATTATTATTTTCTAATGCTGTTGAAATGTAAGTTATTATTTGTTTATGCCTCATGCTGTTGAATAGGCTAAATAAATATGTGCATTCTGCAAAGCACTGAAGCAGTGAACAGACGTGAAAAAGTTGTTGTGTCATCTTTGTGTCCTGTTTGCAGGAACATATTATCTGCTTCCCAGGTACCAATCCTGGTACCTGTAAGAGATTTTTGGGGGCTTGTCACCACTGGAAGGCTGGGAGCTGATCCAGTGATCTACATTACATTTAGCTGATGCTTTTATCCAAAGCGACTTACATTTTTGCTCTATACACCGTAGACACAGCAACGGGGAACAATTAGGGGTTAAGTGTCTTGCTCAGGGACACTTCGACGTGTGAGCTATGGGGGGACTGGGGATCGAACCGGCTACCTTGTGGTTGCGGGACGACCACTCATCCCCCTGAGCTACAGCCGCCCCTATCTATGAATTTGGGACCAGAACTGAGCTGATGCTACAATCCATGAACGCTGTGGGAGAAAAGAGACGGATGTGGGCGTAGACTGGTGAACTGAAACAGAGACGGAGTTGCTGGACTGTGGAACCGCACGTGAGGAGAAAGGAAAGAGCTACGATGTCGGACAGTGAGAGGAAGAGCCTAGTGTGGGACATTAGGAAGAGCCTACTCACTTTGTCAGCAGATGAACTCTTTCGCATTGCCAAAATGGTGGGTCCAAAGCCAGACAAAGACCAGGACCAGACTGTGCTAGAAGAGGGAGATCTCGAGGGTTGCTTCGAACACATCAGCTCTTTCATGAACAGTCAGCGTCTTCTCGAGTTAGAGGATAAAGGTATGGTGGATTTGATGTTAAAGGACACTGTTGATAATGTTATTAATGATCAAGATGTGGTACTTTTTGACAGAACTGTGAATGATGATGACAATGTTCATGACACACCCACAATTGACCAATCCACTGACACAGACAACACTGTTCCAGTAGTTAAAAACACTAGTGATGCTGTGACTAGTGCAGTGGGGCCCACACCAAATAGTGAACTACAGAGAATGCTGCAGAGCTATGAGGAGCTTAGTAAGAAACTTATGCAGTGTATTACCACACCTACTACACAGGCAGTTTCCTCACAGCCCTCACAGTCAGGCGCACCTAGAGAGACATTATACAGTAGTGCCCAGTCTAAACCCAGTACTCTCCAACCACTGGAGAAGGTGGTCTCCATCAGAGAACTCTCATACCTCCACCGAAGAGAATTCAAAATACAGGGAGGTCAAATTGGTGATCCCACCTCAGACATCACCTACAGTAATTTGTGCAAACAGATCGATGAATTCAAGAGGACTTCAGTGACTCAGAAATAGTACGGGCTGTGCTAAGGATCATCAAACCAACTTTAAAGACATGTTGATGAATAAAGATGATGTGACTGTGGCAGAACTTAAAGGATTCTTACAGTCTCATTTAAGAGAAAAGAATAGCACTGAACTATTTCAGGAGTTGATGTGCACTAAACAGAACAATAATGAGACTCTACAACAATTCCTCTACAGAGTAATTGGACTTAAACAGAGAATATTGTTTACATCTAACCTTCCAGATGCAAGCATAAAGTACAGCAGAGTTACAGTCCAAGATGTCTTCTTACACACAGTGTACCAGGGACTGGGACATAGACATAATGATATCCGCAGGGAACTCAAACCTCTTCTCTCAGATGCTGAGAGATGAAAGATGAGACAATTCTCAGACACGTGATGAGAATAACCAGTGAGGAGAGTGAGAGACAGCAGAGGTTAGGCCCAACACCCCGCCAAAACCGAACTAATGTTCGCAGTGCACAGTTTGGCGCCAGCACAAAACAAGAACTGTGTGCTAAGCAACAACTCACCGAACGTGCAGCTGGAATGAACATAATACAACAACTCTCAGCCAAAATTGAGGCACTCACCAGCGTAGTAGACTCAATGAAACAACCCATGCAGCCACTGAAAACAGAGCAGACGTGCCAGTGTTCAATGAGGAAAACAAGTAACCCAAGAAGGGAGAGAACTAATGGCTGTTCTAGATGTGTTGAGCAGGGCCTGTCTAACTGTAACCATTGCTTCTACTGTGGTGAAGAAGGTCACAGGGCTTTAGGCTGTCTCAAAAAGCCCAAGCATCAGGGAAACTGGAGCCGGTCGCTGCAGGGGGACGCCCAGTGATCTCAAACGTTCCAGCCAAATGGTGTCAGTGAAAACCAGACTCACACAAGGAACGTCTCTAAGACAAACAGCACACCATCTACTCCTCCAGTAGTATCTTGTGCAAAAGGGAGAAATGGACAGAGCAGGATCTCCACCGAGCTACCACAGGAACCATTGAACACCCGAAATGAACACATTGCCAGATTAATTGGGAGACAAGCTATAGTCCAATGTTACCTGGACGGGCTAGCTGTGCATGCTTTGCTGGATACAGGGGCTCAAGTCAGTATGATTGACCGGTCCTGGAAAAACAAACACTTACCTCATCTTGAGACCCGGCCAATTGATGAATTGATGAAAGAAGACGATGAGCTGGAAGTGTATGCGGTGAACGGAGGCCTCATCCCATTTGATGGTTGGGTTGCAATAACAGTGAACTTGCCTGGGAATGAAAATCCCAACCTGCTGATCAGTGTCCCTTTTTTAGTGAGTAGTCTACCCCTAGAGAGGCCGCTGGTTGGTTTTCAATGTGGTGGAGGAACTGATCTTAGGACAACCAGAGCAAATCATTCCAACACTGGTTACCCTGTTAAGTGGGGCCATCTCAATCCCAACCGACAAAGTCGAAGCTATAGTGAGCTGCATGTCCACCACAAAGCCCAGCATACAGCATGGACGCCTGAGAGTAGGCCAACAAGACATTGTCATTCCCGCTGGCCAGGTCGCCTGGATAAAGTGCAGAGTTCCATCCAACATGGATCCAGCTGACCGCCTTGTCTTGTTTGAAACAGATGAAAACAGCGTGCCATTATAACAGTTAGATGTTGGTGAAGGCTTGCTTGAAGTTCAAAACCAGAAGCGACCATATTTAGCGGTGCCGGTAGGGAACAATACAAAACATGACATCACCCTGCCACGAAAGACAGCTCTGGGTAATATTCAATCAATCGCTAAAGTAGTTGAAACTTACTCACCTAACCAAGAACCAAAATACCACTCGAAACAGGATGTGACGATCAACAGTGCCACTGTTCCATCTACTGGTCAAAACCTATCATCCTGGCACCCACCAGTTGATGTTAGCCACTTAGAAGAGGAACAGCAAGCGGCAGTAAAAAACAAATTATATGAGGAGTCAGCAGCTTTCGCACAAGATGGCGACAATATTGGCTGTATTCCGAGTCTGCAAATGTCGATCAATCTCAAAGATGATATTCCTGTTCAGAGAGCATACAGCTCTGTGCCAAAGCCAATACTCAAGGAAGTTAAGGAGTATGTCCAGGACCTTCTGGCAAAGGGATGGATAGTGAAATCCAAGTCTTCTTACTCTGCGCCAGTGGTGTGCGTTCGAAAAAAAGACGGAACGTTACGCCTCTGCATAGATTATCGTCTGCTAAACCAAAAGACTGTTGCTGATCGTCATCCACTACCCAGGATTCAAGACCTGACTGACACCCTTGATGGTTATTCCTGGTTCAGTATTGAAGAGTATTCATAAAAATCCTGGGTGGTCATGAGAAGTGAAGGTCCAGGATTCAATGAGTTATAATTAAAAAGTATTTAATAAAAGAATGATCACAAAAACAGCTTATGCATTTCGATCGGGTCCCTCCTTCCTCAGCGGACTCTACTGACCCGCACGTCCGCTTCGCTCGCGTCACCGTAGAGAGAGACCCTCCTCTCCCGCGCGTGGGTTAGTTCATACTATCTATATTTATATTTAGGCGGAGATGACTTCCAGGGCACAAATGCTCCAACTTTACCCAGGTTGTGAGTCACTTTCTCTGGGTAAAACTTGGATCATTTAGGCGGAGATGACTTCCAGGGCACAAATGCTCCAACTTTACCCAGGTTGGAGGTCACTTTCTCTGGGTAAAACTTGGATCATTTAGGCGGAGATGACTTCCAGGGCACAAATGCTCCAACTTTACCCAGGTTGGAGGTCACTTTCTCTGGGTAAAACGTGGGTGATTTAGGTGGAGATGACTTCCAGGGCACAAATGCTCCAACTTTACCCAGGTTGTGGGTCACTTTCTCTGGGTAAAACTTGGGTGATTTAGGCGGAGATGACTTCCAGGGCACAAATGCTCCAACTTTACCCAGGTTGGAGGTCACTTTCTCTGTGTAAAACTTGGGGAAATCCCCCTCTTAAAAAAAACATGGGACTCTTGGTCAGAGTTAAGGGAATTAACAGGGACACTGGGGAACTTAACGGTAATTTATGCGGAGATGACTTCCAGGGCACACATGCTCTAACTTTTTACCCAGGTTGGAGGTCACTTTCTCTGGGTAAAACTTGGGGATATGCCCCTCTTAAAAAAACAGCATGCTAGCTAGTTAAAACCAACTGGGCCTAGTAAAGCATCCTCTGTTGTCCACCACTACATTTGATTCACATTCACACGCACACACACACTTTTAATAATAATGTTCACTACATTAGATTCACATACACACACACACTTTTAATAATAATGTTCACTACATTCGATTCACATACACACACACACACACACACACACACACACACACACACACACACACACACACACACACACACTTTTAATAATAATGTTGTATTTTTGTTGATTATTGTTGTTTCAATAAATATTTTTGTACTATCAATCACTGACCTCCTGGTTATTCACACAATAAGGTTGTAGCCACACTGAAATGAGGCCCAACCATGTTGGCTATGACTCTGTAGCACTCAGCATCTCTGCATAGGAGTGGTTTAATGACCATTTGTAATACATTAGGATACTTGATTCCTTACCTAAAAAAGGATGTTTGGACAACTTTAACATGTGGGAAATAGGTTGTCTGATTGTCCCTTTTTGTCCATTTGTCCTCACAAGGGACAAATGGACAACCTTTTTGGCCCATGTTAAAGTTGTCCAAACGGCCGTTTTTGAATTATAAGGATTCTTGATTCCTTACTTAAAAACGGCCGTTTGGACAACTTTAACATGGGCAAAATAGGTTGTACATTTGTCCCTTGTGAGGACAAATGGACAACCTTTTTGGCCCATGTTAAAGTTGTCCAAACGGCCGTTTTTGAATTATAAGGATTCTTGATTCCTTACTTAAAAACAGCCGTTTGGACAACTTTAACATCGGCAAAATAGGTTGTACATTTGTCCCTTGTGAGGACAAATGGACAACCTATTTTGCCCATGTTAAAGTTGTCCAAACGGCCGTTTTTGAATTATAAGGATTCTTGATTCCTTACTCAAAATTAGCTCCAACGGCCCTTGCAAAATCTTGAAAAAAGTCTTTTAATTCAAATTAATTACTTTAAATCCACTTAGAGATATGCATTTTCCTAAACCAAGCGGTTGCTCTTTCCGGTTTGTCTTCCTACACCGCTATTTTTAAAGTTCTTGTAGACCGGTAGTAACAATGGACCAAACAGATGAACGAATCATCGAGGAGGTCAGGAAATACGACCACCTTTATAACTTTTCTTCGAGGGACTACAAAGACTGCAAAATGACATTAAACTCATGGCGAGAAATCGCGCAAAACACAGCCACACAGGCACACCCCCCTGGCGGCATGGTGGTTAATTGCAGAGCAACGCGGACCCTCGATGCAGAACTTCGAATGCTCAACGACTGCGTCAGGTCGACGGCGTAGGTACGCCGTCGACCTGACGCAGAAGCATGAATTAGGCTTTAGCCGAATTGTCCCTGGCAAAATCTTGAAAAAGTCTTTATTTAGAAATATCCAAAAATCAAACAGTCCCGGGGCTTAAAAATAATTCATAAAATTTAAATATCCGAAAATCAAACAGTCCCGGGGCTTAGAAATAATTCAGAGAAAAGAAATACCCGAAAAATCAAACAGGCTTAAAAAATATTCAGAAAATTGAAATAGCCGAAAATCAAACAGTCAAAAATATCAGAAAATCAAACAGTCCCGGGGCTTAGAAATAATTCATAAAATTGAAATATCCAAAAATCAAACAGTCCAAAATATTCGAAAATAAAACAGTCCCGGGGCTTAGAAATAATTCTGAAAAAAGAAATATCAGAAGAAAAAACAGACCCGGGGATTAGAAATAATTCAGAGAAAAGAAATATCAGAAAAATCAAACAGTCTCGGGGCTTAGAAATAATTCAGAGAAAAGAAATATCAGAAAATCAAAAAGTCCAAAATATCAGAAAATTCAAATAGCCGAAAATCAAACAGTCCAAAATATCAGAAAATCAAACAGTCCCGGGGCTTAGAAATAATTCTGAAAAAAGAAATATCAGACATTCAAACAGTCCCGGGGCTTGAAAATAATTCACAAAATTGAAATATCCAAAAATCAAACAGTCCAAAATATTCAAAAATCAAACAGTTCCGGAGCTTAGAAATAATTCAGAGAAAAAAAATATCCGAAAATCAAACAGTCCCGGGGCTTAGAAATTATTCTGAAAAAATAAATATCTAAAAATAAAACAGTCCAAAATATCCGAAAATAAAACAATCCTGGGACTTAGAAATAATTCAGAGAAAAGAAATATCCAAAAATCAAACAGTCCTGGGGCTTAAAAATAATTCATAAAATTGAAATATCCGAAAATCAAACAGTCCAAAATATCCGAAAATCAAACAGTCCCGGGGCTTAGAAAAAATTCAGAGAAAAGAAATATCCGAAAAATCAAACAGTCCCAGGGCTTAGAAATAATTCAGAGAAAATAAATATCAGAAAATCAAACAGTCCAAAATATCAGAAAATCAAACAGTCCCGGGGCTTAGAAATAATTCTGAAAAAAGAAATATCCAAAAATAAAACAGTCCCGGATTAGAAATAATTCTGAAAAAAGAAATATCTAAAAATAGAACAGTCCAAAATATCCGAAAAAAAAACAATCCTGGGACTTAGAAATAATTCAGAGAAAAGAAATATCCAAAAATCAAACAGTCCTGGGGCTTAAAAATAATTCATAAAATTGAAATATCCGAAAATCAAACAGTCCAAAATATCCGAAAATCAAACAGTCCCGGGGCTTAGAAATAATTCAGAGAAAAGAAATATCCGAAAAATCAAACAGTCCGGGGGCTTAGAAATAATTCAGAGAAAAGAAATACCCGAAAAATCTAACAGTTCCAGGGCTTAGAAATAATTCAGAGAAAATAAATATCCAAAAATCAATACTTAGAATCTAAGTATTCTAGAAGAGAATCCACTTTTGGACTCTGTCTAGGCTGAAAAGTCGTTTTTTGACAAAAAAGTTGGAAATGCAGCTTAAGGTAGTAAAACGTGATGAGAGCATCAGGTACTCTTACATTATAATGAAACATGAAAGTCCGGTGTTCTGAGATACATTAACTGAAGGAAATCATGGAATCTAAGTATTCTAGAAGATAATCCACTTTTGGACTCTGTCTAGGCTGAAAAGTCGTTTTTTGACATACAAGTTGGAAATGCAGCTTAAGGTAGTAAAACGTGATGAGAGCATCAGGTACTCTTACATTATAATGAAACATGAAAGTCTGGTGTTCTGAGATACATTAACTGAAGGAAATCATGGAATCTAAGTATTCTAGAAGAGAATCCACTTTTGGACTCTGTCTAGGCTGAAAAGTCGTTTTTTGACATAAAAGGTGGAAACGCAGCTTTGGACTCTGTCTAGGCTGAAAAGTCGTTTTTTGACAAAAAAGTTGGAAATGCAGCTTAAGGTAGTAAAACGTGATGAGAGCATCAGGTACTCTTACATTATAATGAAACATGAAAGTCTGGTGTTCTGAGATACATTAACTGATGGAAATCATGGAATCTAAGTATTCTAGAAGAGAATCCACTTTTGGACTATGTCTAGGCTGAAAAGTCGTTTTTTGACATAAAAGTTGAAAACGCAGCTTTGGACTCTGTCTAGGCTGAAAAGTCGTTTTTTGACATAAAAGTTGGAAATGCAGCTTAAGGTAGTAAAACATGATGAGAGCATCAGGTACTCTTACATTATAATGAAACATGAAAGTATGGTGTTCTGAGATACATTAACTGAAGGAAATCATGGAATCTAAGCATTCTAGAAGAGAATCCACTTTTGGACTCTGTCTAGGCTGAAAAGTCGTTTTTTGACATAAACGTTGAAAACGCAGCTTTGGACTCTGTCTAGGCTGAAAAGTCGTTTTTTGACATAAAAGTTGGAAATGCAGCTTAAGGTAGTAAAACGTGATGAGAGCATCAGGTACTCTTACATTATAATGAAACATGAAAGTATGGTGTTCTGAGATACATTAACTGAAGGAAATCATGGAATGTAAGCATTCTAGAAGAGAATCCACTTTTGGACTCTGTCTAGGCTGAAAAGTCGTTTTTTGACATACAAGTTGGAAATGCAGCTTAAGGTAGTAAAACGTGATGAGAGCATCAGGTACTCTTACATTATAATGAAACATGAAAGTATGGTGTTCTGAGATACATTAACTGAAGGAAATCATGGAATCTAAGCATTCTAGAAGAGAATCCACTTTTGGACTCTGTCTAGGCTGAAAAGTCGTTTTTTGACATAAAAGTTGAAAACGCAGCTTTGGACTCTGTCTAGGCTGAAAAGTCGTTTTTTGACATACAAGTTGGAAATGCAGCTTAAGGTAGTAAAACGTGATGAGAGCATCAGGTACTCTTACATTATAATGAAACATGAAAGTATGGTGTTCTGAGATACATTAAGAAGGAAATCATGGAATCTAAGCATTCTAGAAGAGAATCCACTTTTGGACTCTGTCTAGGCTGAAAAGTCGTTTTTTGACATAAAAGTTGAAAACGCAGCTTTGGACTCTGTCTAGGCTGAAAAGTCGTTTTTTGACATACAAGTTGGAAATGCAGCTTAAGGTAGTAAAACGTGATGAGAGCATCAGGTACTCTTACATTATAATGAAACATGAAAGTATGGTGTTCTGAGATACATTAACTGAAGGAAATCATGGAATGTAAGCATTCTAGAAGAGAATCCACTTTTGGACTCTGTCTAGGCTGAAAAGTCGTTTTTTGACATAAAAGTTGGAAATGCAGCTTAAGGTAGTAAAACGTGATGAGAGCATCAGGTACTCTTACATTATAATGAAACATGAAAGTATGGTGTTCTGAGATACATTAACTGAAGGAAATCATGGAATCTAAGCATTCTAGAAGAGAATCCACTTTTGGACTCTGTCTAGGCTGAAAAGTCTTTTTTTGACATAAAAGTTGAAAACGCAGCTTTGGACTCTGTCTAGGCTGAAAAGTCGTTTTTTGACATACAAGTTGGAAATGCAGCTTAAGGTAGTAAAACGTGATGAGAGCATCAGGTACTCTTACATTATAATGAAACATGAAAGTATGGTGTTCTGAGATACATTAACTGAAGGAAATCATGGAATGTAAGCATTCTAGAAGAGAATCCACTTTTGGACTCTGTCTAGGCTGAAAAGTCGTTTTTTGACATAAAAGTTGAAAACGCAGCTTTGGACTCTGTCTAGGCTGAAAAGTCGTTTTTTTGACATACAAGTTGGAAATGCAGCTTAAGGTAGTAAAACGTGATGAGAGCATCAGGTACTCTTACATTATAATGAAACATGAAAGTATGGTGTTCTGAGATACATTAACTGAAGGAAATCATGGAATCTAAGCATTCTAGAAGAGAATCCACTTTTGGACTCTGTCTAGGCTGAAAAGTCGTTTTTTGACATAAAAGTTGAAAACGCAGCTTTGGACTCTGTCTAGGCTGAAAAGTCGTTTTTTGACATACAAGTTGGAAATGCAGCTTAAGGTAGTAAAACGTGATGAGAGCATCAGGTACTCTTACATTATAATGAAACATGAAAGTATGGTGTTCTGAGATACATTAACTGAAGGAAATCATGGAATGTAAGCAATCTAGAAGAGAATCCACTTTTGGACTCTGTCTAGGCTGAAAAGTCGTTTTTTGACATAAAAGTTGAAAACGCAGCTTTGGACTCTGTCTAGGCTGAAAAGTCGTTTTTTGACATACAAGTTGGAAATGCAGCTTAAGGTAGTAAAACGTGATGAGAGCATCAGGTACTCTTACATTATAATGAAACATGAAAGTATGGTGTTCTGAGATACATTAACTGAAGGAAATCATGGAATCTAAGCATTCTAGAAGAGAATCCACTTTTGGACTCTGTCTAGGCTGAAAAGTCGTTTTTTGACATAAAAGTTGGAAATGCAGCTTAAGGTAGTAAAACGTGATGAGAGCATCAGGTACTCTTACATTATAATGAAACATGAAAGTATGGTGTTCTGAGATACATTAACTGAAGGAAATCATGGAATGTAAGCATTCTAGAAGAGAATCCACTTTTGGACTCTGTCTAGGCTGAAAAGTCGTTTTTTGACATAAAAGTTGGAAATGCAGCTTAAGGTAGTAAAACGTGATGAGAGCATCAGGTACTCTTACATTATAATGAAACATGAAAGTATGGTGTTCTGAGATACATTAACTGAAGGAAATCATGGAATGTAAGCATTCTAGAAGAGAATCCACTTTTGGACTCTGTCTAGGCTGAAAAGTCGTTTTTTGACATAAAAGTTGGAAATGCAGCTTAAGGTAGTAAAACGTGATGAGAGCATCAGGTACTCTTACATTATAATGAAACATGAAAGTATGGTGTTCTGAGATACATTAACTGAAGGAAATCATGGAATCTAAGCATTCTAGAAGAGAATCCACTTTTGGACTCTGTCTAGGCTGAAAAGTCGTTTTTTGACATAAAAGTTGAAAACGCAGCTTTGGACTCTGTCTAGGCTGAAAAGTCGTTTTTTGACATACAAGTTGGAAATGCAGCTTAAGGTAGTAAAACGTGATGAGAGCATCAGGTACTCTTACATTATAATGAAACATGAAAGTATGGTGTTCTGAGATACATTAACTGAAGGAAATCATGGAATGTAAGCAATCTAGAAGAGAATCCACTTTTGGACTCTGTCTAGGCTGAAAAGTCGTTTTTTTGACATAAAAGTTGAAAACGCAGCTTTGGACTCTGTCTAGGCTGAAAAGTCGTTTTTTGACATACAAGTTGGAAATGCAGCTTAAGGTAGTAAAACGTGATGAGAGCATCAGGTACTCTTACATTATAATGAAACATGAAAGTATGGTGTTCTGAGATACATTAACTGAAGGAAATCATGGAATCTAAGCATTCTAGAAGAGAATCCACTTTTGGACTCTGTCTAGGCTGAAAAGTCGTTTTTTGACATAAAAGTTGGAAATGCAGCTTAAGGTAGTAAAACGTGATGAGAGCATCAGGTACTCTTACATTATAATGAAACATGAAAGTATGGTGTTCTGAGATACATTAACTGAAGGAAATCATGGAATGTAAGCATTCTAGAAGAGAATCCACTTTTGGACTCTGTCTAGGCTGAAAAGTCGTTTTTTGACATAAAAGTTGGAAATGCAGCTTAAGGTAGTAAAACGTGATGAGAGCATCAGGTACTCTTACATTATAATGAAACATGAAAGTATGGTGTTCTGAGATACATTAACTGAAGGAAATCATGGAATGTAAGCATTCTAGAAGAGAATCCACTTTTGGACTCTGTCTAGGCTGAAAAGTCATTTTTTGACATAAAAGTTGGAAATGCAGCTTAAGGTAGTAAAACGTGATGAGAGCATCAGGTACTCTTACATTATAATGAAACATGAAAGTATGGTGTTCTGAGATACATTAACTGAAGGAAATCATGGAATCTAAGCATTCTAGAAGAGAATCCACTTTTGGACTCTGTCTAGGCTGAAAAGTCGTTCTTGACATAAAAGTTGAAAACGCAGCTTTGGACTCTGTCTAGGCTGAAAAGTCGTTTTTTGACATACAAGTTGGAAATGCAGCTTAAGGTAGTAAAACGTGATGAGAGCATCAGGTACTCTTACATTATAATGAAACATGAAAGTATGGTGTTCTGAGATACATTAACTGAAGGAAATCATGGAATGTAAGCATTCTAGAAGAGAATCCACTTTTGGACTCTGTCTAGGCTGAAAAGTCGTTTTTTGACATAAAAGTTGGAAATGCAGCTTAAGGTAGTAAAACGTGATGAGAGCATCAGGTACTCTTACATTATAATGAAACATGAAAGTATGGTGTTCTGAGATACATTAACTGAAGGAAATCATGGAATCTAAGCATTCTAGAAGAGAATCCACTTTTGGACTCTGTCTAGGCTGAAAAGTCGTTCTTGACATAAAAGTTGAAAACGCAGCTTTGGACTCTGTCTAGGCTGAAAAGTCGTTTTTTGACATACAAGTTGGAAATGCAGCTTAAGGTAGTAAAACGTGATGAGAGCATCAGGTACTCTTACATTATAATGAAACATGAAAGTATGGTGTTCTGAGATACATTAACTGAAGGAAATCATGGAATGTAAGCATTCTAGAAGAGAATCCACTTTTGGACTCTGTCTAGGCTGAAAAGTCGTTTTTTGACATAAAAGTTGAAAACGCAGCTTTGGACTCTGTCTAGGCTGAAAAGTCGTTTTTTGACATACAAGTTGGAAATGCAGCTTAAGGTAGTAAAACGTGATGAGAGCATCAGGTACTCTTACATTATAATGAAACATGAAAGTATGGTGTTCTGAGATACATTAACTGAAGGAAATCATGGAATGTAAGCATTCTAGAAGAGAATCCACTTTTGGACTCTGTCTAGGCTGAAAAGTCGTTTTTTGACATAAAAGTTGGAAATGCAGCTTAAGGTAGTAAAACGTGATGAGAGCATCAGGTACTCTTACATTATAATGAAACATGAAAGTATGGTGTTCTGAGATACATTAACTGAAGGAAATCATGGAATCTAAGCATTCTAGAAGAGAATCCACTTTTGGACTCTGTCTAGGCTGAAAAGTCGTTTTTTGACATACAAGTTGAAACGCAGCTTTGGACTCTGTCTAGGCTGAAAAGTCGTTTTTTGACATACAAGTTGGAAATGCAGCTTAAGGTAGTAAAACGTGATGAGAGCATCAGGTACTCTTACATTATAATGAAACATGAAAGTATGGTGTTCTGAGATACATTAACTGAAGGAAATCATGGAATGTAAGCAATCTAGAAGAGAATCCACTTTTGGACTCTGTCTAGGCTGAAAAGTCGTTTTTTGACATAAAAGTTGAAAACGCAGCTTTGGACTCTGTCTAGGCTGAAAAGTCGTTTTTTGACATACAAGTTGGAAATGCAGCTTAAGGTAGTAAAACGTGATGAGAGCATCAGGTACTCTTACATTATAATTGAAACATGAAAGTATGGTGTTCTGAGATACATTAACTGAAGGAAATCATGGAATCTAAGCATTCTAGAAGAGAATCCACTTTTGGACTCTGTCTAGGCTGAAAAGTCGTTTTTTGACATAAAAGTTGGAAATGCAGCTTAAGGTAGTAAAACGTGATGAGAGCATCAGGTACTCTTACATTATAATGAAACATGAAAGTATGGTGTTCTGAGATACATTAACTGAAGGAAATCATGGAATGTAAGCATTCTAGAAGAGAATCCACTTTTGGACTCTGTCTAGGCTGAAAAGTCGTTTTTTGACATAAAGTTGGAAATGCAGCTTAAGGTAGTAAAACGTGATGAGAGCATCAGGTACTCTTACATTATAATGAAACATGAAAGTATGGTGTTCTGAGATACATTAACTGAAGGAAATCATGGAATGTAAGCATTCTAGAAGAGAATCCACTTTTGGACTCTGTCTAGGCTGAAAAGTCGTTTTTTGACATAAAAGTTGGAAATGCAGCTTAAGGTAGTAAAACGTGATGAGAGCATCAGGTACTCTTACATTATAATGAAACATGAAAGTATGGTGTTCTGAGATACATTAACTGAAGGAAATCATGGAATCTAAGCATTCTAGAAGAGAATCCACTTTTGGACTCTGTCTAGGCTGAAAAGTCGTTTTTTGACATAAAAGTTGAAAACGCAGCTTTGGACTCTGTCTAGGCTGAAAAGTCGTTTTTTGACATACAAGTTGGAAATGCAGCTTAAGGTAGTAAAACGTGATGAGAGCATCAGGTACTCTTACATTATAATGAAACATGAAAGTATGGTGTTCTGAGATACATTAACTGAAGGAAATCATGGAATGTAAGCATTCTAGAAGAGAATCCACTTTTGGACTCTGTCTAGGCTGAAAAGTCGTTTTTTGACATAAAAGTTGGAAATGCAGCTTAAGGTAGTAAAACGTGATGAGAGCATCAGGTACTCTTACATTATAATGAAACATGAAAGTATGGTGTTCTGAGATACATTAACTGAAGGAAATCATGGAATCTAAGCATTCTAGAAGAGAATCCACTTTTGGACTCTGTCTAGGCTGAAAAGTCGTTCTTGACATAAAAGTTGAAAACGCAGCTTTGGACTCTGTCTAGGCTGAAAAGTCGTTTTTTTGACATACAAGTTGGAAATGCAGCTTAAGGTAGTAAAACGTGATGAGAGCATCAGGTACTCTTACATTATAATGAAACATGAAAGTATGGTGTTCTGAGATACATTAACTGAAGGAAATCATGGAATGTAAGCATTCTAGAAGAGAATCCACTTTTGGACTCTGTCTAGGCTGAAAAGTCGTTTTTTGACATAAAAGTTGAAAACGCAGCTTTGGACTCTGTCTAGGCTGAAAAGTCGTTTTTTGACATACAAGTTGGAAATGCAGCTTAAGGTAGTAAAACGTGATGAGAGCATCAGGTACTCTTACATTATAATGAAACATGAAAGTATGGTGTTCTGAGATACATTAACTGAAGGAAATCATGGAATGTAAGCATTCTAGAAGAGAATCCACTTTTGGACTCTGTCTAGGCTGAAAAGTCGTTTTTTGACATAAAAGTTGGAAATGCAGCTTAAGGTAGTAAAACGTGATGAGAGCATCAGGTACTCTTACATTATAATGAAACATGAAAGTATGGTGTTCTGAGATACATTAACTGAAGGAAATCATGGAATGTAAGCATTCTAGAAGAGAATCCACTTTTGGACTCTGTCTAGGCTGAAAAGTCGTTTTTTGACATACAAGTTGGAAATGCAGCTTAAGGTAGTAAAACGTGATGAGAGCATCAGGTACTCTTACATTATAATGAAACATGAAAGTATGGTGTTCTGAGATACATTAACTGAAGGAAATCATGGAATGTAAGCATTCTAGAAGAGAATCCACTTTTGGACTCTGTCTAGGCTGAAAAGTCGTTTTTTGACATAAAAGTTGGAAATGCAGCTTAAGGTAGTAAAACGTGATGAGAGCATCAGGTACTCTTACATTATAATGAAACATGAAAGTATGGTGTTCTGAGATACATTAACTGAAGGAAATCATGGAATCTAAGCATTCTAGAAGAGAATCCACTTTTGGACTCTGTCTAGGCTGAAAAGTCTTTTTTTGACATAAAAGTTGAAAACGCAGCTTTGGACTCTGTCTAGGCTGAAAAGTCGTTTTTTGACATACAAGTTGGAAATGCAGCTTAAGGTAGTAAAACGTGATGAGAGCATCAGGTACTCTTACATTATAATGAAACATGAAAGTATGGTGTTCTGAGATACATTAACTGAAGGAAAATCATGGAATGTAAGCATTCTAGAAGAGAATCCACTTTTGGACTCTGTCTAGGCTGAAAAGTCGTTTTTTTGACATAAAAGTTGAAAACGCAGCTTTGGACTCTGTCTAGGCTGAAAAGTCGTTTTTTGACATACAAGTTGGAAATGCAGCTTAAGGTAGTAAAACGTGATGAGAGCATCAGGTACTCTTACATTATAATGAAACATGAAAGTATGGTGTTCTGAGATACATTAACTGAAGGAAATCATGGAATCTAAGCATTCTAGAAGAGAATCCACTTTTGGACTCTGTCTAGGCTGAAAAGTCGTTTTTTTGACATAAAAGTTGAAAACGCAGCTTTGGACTCTGTCTAGGCTGAAAAGTCGTTTTTTGACATACAAGTTGGAAATGCAGCTTAAGGTAGTAAAACGTGATGAGAGCATCAGGTACTCTTACATTATAATGAAACATGAAAGTATGGTGTTCTGAGATACATTAACTGAAGGAAATCATGGAATGTAAGCAATCTAGAAGAGAATCCACTTTTGGACTCTGTCTAGGCTGAAAAGTCGTTTTTTTGACATAAAAGTTGAAAACGCAGCTTTGGACTCTGTCTAGGCTGAAAAGTCGTTTTTTGACATACAAGTTGGAAATGCAGCTTAAGGTAGTAAAACGTGATGAGAGCATCAGGTACTCTTACATTATAATGAAACATGAAAGTATGGTGTTCTGAGATACATTAACTGAAGGAAATCATGGAATCTAAGCATTCTAGAAGAGAATCCACTTTTGGACTCTGTCTAGGCTGAAAAGTCGTTTTTTGACATAAAAGTTGGAAATGCAGCTTAAGGTAGTAAAACGTGATGAGAGCATCAGGTACTCTTACATTATAATGAAACATGAAAGTATGGTGTTCTGAGATACATTAACTGAAGGAATCATGGAATGTAAGCATTCTAGAAGAGAATCCACTTTTGGACTCTGTCTAGGCTGAAAAGTCGTTTTTTGACATAAAAGTTGGAAATGCAGCTTAAGGTAGTAAAACGTGATGAGAGCATCAGGTACTCTTACATTATAATGAAACATGAAAGTATGGTGTTCTGAGATACATTAACTGAAGGAAATCATGGAATGTAAGCATTCTAGAAGAGAATCCACTTTTGGACTCTGTCTAGGCTGAAAAGTCGTTTTTTGACATAAAAGTTGGAAATGCAGCTTAAGGTAGTAAAACGTGATGAGAGCATCAGGTACTCTTACATTATAATGAAACATGAAAGTATGGTGTTCTGAGATACATTAACTGAAGGAAATCATGGAATGTAAGCATTCTAGAAGAGAATCCACTTTTGGACTCTGTCTAGGCTGAAAAGTCGTTTTTTGACATAAAAGTTGGAAATGCAGCTTAAGGTAGTAAAACGTGATGAGAGCATCAGGTACTCTTACATTATAATGAAACATGAAAGTAT